>CM038142.1:540265862-540865862 GCA_021437245.1 Aegilops speltoides
TTGAACTTTTCTAAAAAAATAGAACAATTTTTAAAATTCCAAACATTTTTTAAGAACTTGAACACAATTTGAAATTGCTGATATTCGACAACTTACAAAATCATGAACATTTTATAAAAATGCGGCTTATAAAAATTCTAGGCATTTTTATAAAAGAAGGGAACAAAATTTGAAATTCTAACCAAATTGAAGATTTAATATATTTTTCTAAAAATTGTGTTTTTAAATGAAAAGGCATGAAAAGGAAAAATGAAAAAAGAAAACGAAAAGAAGAAAAAGAAACATAAAATAAAAAATAAAAAAAAGATATGGTAATGTAAATCAAAAAACAAAAAATAAAATTAAAAACCTGAAAAAAAACCATAAAAGAAACAGGAGAACAAGAAAAAAGAAAACCTCCCAAAACGGTATCTGTGAAATGTGAAACGAGCCAACCTAATTAATCGCTCGCCGCGCTCGGTTTGTGGGTTTGCATGACAACTCGACGCAATGGGCGTCATAGAGGGCTTTCTTGATATCACTCCCCAATACGTGTGTGTTAACTGTGTTGGGCTGTGATAGGTTGTGTGCTTTGGACTCCCCGGGTCAGGCTTGGCCCAACAAGAAAAGTAGCCCAATTTCTTAGTCGATGGCTCGGCCTTTTTATCTATTTGCCAAGCCAGAAAGCATGAGCGTCTTGTCCAGTCATAGCCACCTCCATTGGTGAAAAGTGATGGATTGTGCTGCTCAACGCTTGTCATGACATACATTAAGACACCCGGCAGGTGTGGTGCAACCATGGAATACCCAGGTCTGGATATCCCTACCGGCTGGCTTTGCTAAGATCAATGTGCAAGGTGTATTATTGCGGGCGGGAATGGCTGGAGTAGCGGCTGCCTTCTATAGGGATGGCCAAGGTCTATACTTAGGGGCGTCGGTCCTAGTCCTAGCAGGTGTGATGCCACTTTGGAATCTTTGACGTGTCGAGAGGGTCTTGCATTGACAAATGATCTATATGTTCAAAGATTGGTTGTTGCGTCTGATTATGAAAGTTTCATCAAGAACATTGCTAAAGGGACACGAGGAAGATATCCGGCAGTCGTCAAGGATATATCTCTTAGAAATCTAGTTTCATCTCTTGTAGTTTTACTCATGAACTTAGAGGCTCGAATTATGAAGCCCACATCTAGCTAGGCATGCATCATCTTTGGCTTCGGAGACACACACTTGGTTTGGTCATCCCTATGATCCTATTTGTATCCCTATGACTATAATCCAATAAATTCTAGCTAGTTGTGCTAAAGAAAAGCTAGCCACATAAGACTTGTGATAGATCAATTTGTTTAGCTGTTTTCCTTGTGACAGATCAATTTGTTTAGTTGCTTTCCTCCCCCCTTTGCAAATCATGAACAAGAGTCACCAAAAAGTCATGGGTTTGAAGCAATCCATTGGGTTCTTACTTCTCTCATGTTGCTTAGTATCTTATTTATTTTTTAGGAGATTATTTTTCTATCAAATCCTGAAAAGAAATTCCCAACATGCACCAAACGCAGGATTGGGACTAATAGTCCACTTCTAAGTCTAATCCCTCAACAACCTCCCTTATGAACTCTCATTCCTTTTCCCTTGAACTACCAAACATGCTGTAAAGCACAGCTACCAGAGCCGAGGACCAAATCATTGAGTAGGCCAGGATCGAAGGCAATAGAACAACAAATCTTAAAGGTCAAAATGAACAAGCAAGACAACTAGGTGAGAGAAATGCGGGCAACAACGACATCCCTCAACATGTCCCCCTCATCCTCTCGGCCAACTCCCTGCCTCCGTTGTCGCCCCCTCAGGCCATACTCGTTTTGGTTTGCTCCAGCATCCCAAATACAACAGTACAATTTTTTACTTTTGGGGGATTCATCAATTTTTCATTTCAAGGACTAGAGTAAACTTCATTATGAAATTATATAGAGGGAGCAACATAAGAAAATAAGCTAACCCACATTCATGCATACAGTGTGCCAACTCTTTCCCTCACATGTACTAAGAGTCATCCTTCTGTTATGGTTGATTTTGGTTTTGATCATACCAAATATGTTCATCAGGTCCCATGCAAAAAAGGAGCGCAATAGCTAGCGACTATCCGCTAGCTAGGATGGCATTTGCAAACACCGTGGCTGGCAGTTTTAGTAGGAGGGGTTGGCATATTTGCAAAAATGACATTGCCGTTTTTTTAATTTACAGGAGTTTTGGGTAGAAAGCTGCCACCGTCGGATCTAAGTTCTGGGGGCATTTGCCAGGAAATGCCTCCTGGCAAACATTCACCAGATAGCATTTTCAAAAAAAATTGTTCATCAGTAAAGCAGCTACACACCCATGCTTGGAGCATGATAGCCATAATATAATGTATCATGCTTAATTACTACATTATCTACATGAGAACTATTATACACTAAGCATGGAGTTTACCACAGTAACAAATATCTAAGATCTCCTCAATTTTCTACCCTTTTTGCCTTCACATTAGTGCCAAGTTAGCATGTTCTTCATCGTCGTGTCATTCATATCTGACCAACTTATCTACCCACTATAGGCAATGATAATAAAGACGAAGGTCTTCCTATAGTAATATAGATAACTAAGCAGAGACATAGGTGGAAGCACAAATGAATTTAAGACAACACTCTGCGCCAACACAGACTATCAACATATTTAATAAGAGCTATGTGAAAGAAGGCGGATTGGTCAAGATAAAACGTTCTAAAAAATTATGGAATCATAAACAAAATTAGAAATACAATGGTGGAATGGTCAGCAACTTTGACCATGTCCACTATCTAGCGAGCTGGCACACTGCAGATAATGTTCGATGGAAGCGCAACAATGCTGGTGTTGCAAAGCCTCGAGCACGACACGACCAATGTTGCAAATGATTGCGCTGGTGTGGCGGAGATCGGACGCCTATCTCACACGTGAACCAACGGCTACCAAGGTGGCTAATCCAATCTAGCGTCCACCCTGTTAATGTGTGGATAAATTTCTATGGTAGGTGGGGATATTTTTCCCATCTCTTATTTTCTCTTCTAAAAAACCAAGTCTGGTTTACTAGACCAATAAAACATCAGATACAATCAATCAACCAGGTAACTGGGTAACAAGTGAGCCCAGGAACACAAAAATGACCCTAAACTCGCTCACTCCGCCTTTGTCCTTACTCGCGAGCATTGCATCTCTCTCTCCCCTTGTGAGCATATCTGTTATGTGGGTTTCTTCTATTCCCTAGCTTTCTATCCTCCTTCTCCTCCACTATCATCCTGTCGCTATCAATGGTGGAGCCATAGATTGAGGTTTGTCGGGGTGATGAACGACGACAAGGTTCGATTGTGCTACACCCGTTGGTCACGAGGCAAGGAGGTACCCTGCACCGCCGCAGGAGACCCAGGGCAGCCGCGCGCCCTGCCCTTCCTAATGGTGGATCAACCACATGTCCAACGATATTTGGTGCCATGGATAGGTGTGACTCGGCGGAGCTTGAGGTTACTCCATTGAGTTTCGGGAATCCCCTACACTATGAATAGATCCAACGTCACTCGATTCGCGCTCATGTGAACCAGATTCCTTGATGGGATGTTGGTGATTTAGAGATTTTGTATGTTGCATAAATTATTTCTACATAGTGAAAACTCATGCATGCGTTTTGCTGCAAACACATGGACAACATGTTATGAGGGTTCTGAAGGTTTGCCACATAGGTGCACTCATACTACACATCCTATATAACTAAGTAGCTGATTCTCACTAACATATTTATCTCAAGTTGCACATATGTCACATCAACATGCAAACATGCCTGGCAAAAGGTCCACCTCTACTTGCAAACGTGCATGAAAAAAAGTTCACCTCAATAATTTATTAATAAATCATACTCCCCCCATCTCGTAATATAAGATGTCATTGACCGTCCCATAGAGTATGTATTTTAAATTCCATTTATCATATTATTAATGAAAATATCCGTGATCCATAACCATACGAATTCCAACAACAATGCCCGAGGTATCATCTAGTTGTTTTCGTGATGATGTAAATGTGACTTCACATGCTGCATATGTTGTGATGCTTCTTTTCATGTAGATCTAATGAGTTGTTGCAAGCAGGTAGCGTATTGAACTGCCGTGTGCTGGAAAGAGTAGTGATCTGAAAGACCATACTCTGAGAAGTTAGACTCTACATGGATGAATCGACCAGGCAGTGACTTCTTTGCAAGTGTTTCCTGCCATATGTCAAAGAAGTCTACCATAATTGCCCTGGACTTTTCGATGGAAGATAAGGGATAATACTCTACCTGCACCAAAAGCAACATAAAACTCCTGTCAGCCTTGCAAGCACGGAAATGATCTCGGACAAAAACCACTGAAAACGGGATTTCTAAATTTTGTGTTAACAAGTGGAACTTTTTGAACTTAAAATTATATGTAATGTTAAAAGTGTCCCTAGTATCCATGCCACAGGGCCACGGAACGGTTCATCTGCTCTGGTGGGAGGTTTTGCAAGTTTTGGCGCTGAACTCAAGGGCTAAGAAGGCAAGATTTTTCTTTCCATGGTCAAAATTCAACAAAATCTTAATGCTATTTCTGAAATTTCTTCTTATCAGATATAATTGTAGGGGACAAAAAATTATTACCAAGGTTTGTCTCCCTGCTAGCTTGAGATGTTTCACAAATAGAAGAGTTACAGGCAGGTCCATATAATAGAGTATACGAGAAGTCATCTAGTTTTTCCCTTCTTCCAATTAATAATTTGAGCTAAGTACACCCAGACAAAGGTGTAGATCATAACATATGTTTACAATTTAATGAATATGTTCAAATAACAAGTTGGCCTTACGAACTATTGCTAGAAAGGATGTCAAGAGCCTTACGAATTTAAAGCTTAGAAGGTTGTGCTTTAAAAATAAAATCACATAGGAGATCATCAATCATGTACGTCTGCTAAGTTCATCAAGCTCGGCATAGGTAGATCTATCTAACTCACAATAAATTATAAAAAAGAAATAGGTTGTAGATTTCTACTTATCAATACATAGGATTAGAAGGTATCCCATAGTAGGCTGGACCTGTATTAATCTTGACATCAAGAATTAGCCTGAGAATCTAACCAGCAGAACACCATTGTTCCATTAACAGTAATTACTCAAACTAAATTACAACACAGATTCAAAGCATTTGGTTTGCGTCTCATTTTTTACTAAGAGAAGTCACAATCAAACAGGCCACACGATTACGACCAACAGGGGTATGAACAGAAAATGGAAAAGGAATAAACATAGTAACAGTACCTCCATCATGATTCCTCTCATTGTTTCAGAATTGTTAGGAGCACATTTACCTATCCTCAAGCAAAAATCACCCAGTTGATATTGGAATCCCTATAGATGGAAATTGGCATGAATGTGAATAAACAAACTTTCATATGAGACAATGCAACAAGCACATAGTAATATAATAAGAACAATGTAAATAAAACAGAAGGTGCAATATATGACAAAGGACAAAATGAAAGGTTATATAGAACATAAATACAAGCAACAACCAAGTAGCTTCACTGTGAGACTCGATGATCAGTTGAGTTCTATGTGATTTTTTGTTGATCGATCTATACCTGAAAGGCACCCACTTCCAGAAATTATAATTCAAGCTGGAAACTGGCAGTGTCGACTATGTTGTCACAGTTGTTAACTTTAAAGATGTCAGGTTCACTAAGCAAACCTTGCAAAAAGAACTATATTTTATTTAAGCAAATATGGCTTCAGTCACAAATTCAGCAGAAAACAGCACGAACTTATTGTTGAACCTGCTATTGGAAATCCAACAATTTAATCACCACTGGTTCAATTAAATAAACAAAATAAATTGTACAGACCTAAATCGTCAGGTGTGAGATCAAAGGAGAAATTGTAAGGGTAGGGAAGGAAACAATTTGACCTCAAAGTTGAGGCTGACACGAGCCTTGTACGACTGGAGCTTCTCCATGACATGGGGGAAGGCAGCGTCAGCCTGTAGGACGAGCCGATGACTCCGGAGGATGGAGAAGTAAAGTCCGGGGTGCTCGTGGAGCGCGACACCGAGGAGCTCGCCGGGCACATCTGGAGGCAGCCGCCCGCCGGCGCCCATGCTGTCTCGCATGATCGGGCGGCAGGAGATGATGGAGGTCTTCCAGCGGCCGTCCTTGGTGCCGCCGAGGGACTCCGCGCAGCTACAGGCCTCTGCCAGGATCTGGCTGTTGAGCGTCGCACCAGGGTTTGGGTGCCAGTGCATCAGCCTGCGCCGAGGCAACGTACAGACGAGGTGAGCTAGCGGCTGGGAGCCGTGGGAAGAGATGTGAAGGAAGAGGCGCGACCACGGTACCACTTGGCGGGGGGCATGGCGGCGAGCGGGGGGAACGCCGGCGAGGAGGGGCGACGGCGGTCTCTTGACGGGACGGGAGTAGTATGAGATTCCTTCTTACTTACGCGTTTTTTTAGCAAATCTTACTTACGGGTACGTAGGCTATTAAATGGATATGGGCTGTAGCTCCAGAAACAGGCCTGTTGGGTTGGGCTCCAAAGAGCAACTTGCTACACCTACGCAAGGTTTGTTACGTTAATCACGTAACATTCTCCAAAAAAAACAAGTTAATCACGTAACAGTATAGATACGGTGCTACAAGAGCAACTAGTTGACGAATGCTCCTTGAGGAGCTACCCAACAATCATTTGGAGTGGGCTGAGAGCGCGTCACTTGGCGCGCTCTCAGCCGTCGCCACGTGTTGCGCTCTTGGCGCTTCCTCCGGATTTTTTTTCGCACATGTTTTTGGTTTTTTAAAAGGTTTTTTTTGATTTTTTGGTTTTTCACGAACTTCCTTAGTTTTTGATCAAAAAAATTTACGAGAAAAAATGTGTTTTCTTTTTTTTCTTCTGCGCGAGGCACTGTTTTGCTTTCTGCCCCTCGAAAACGAAAAAATATGTTTTCTGCTTTTTTCCGCGAGAAAAGCAAGGTTTTGCTTCCGCGGGAGGCACGGTCGTGCCTCTCAAAAACGAAAAAAATATGTTTTCTGTTTTTTCCTTCCGCGAAAGGCTCGATTTTGCTTTCGTGAGAGGCACGGTTTTGCTTTCGCGGGCCGTGCCTCTCGAAAATAGAAAAAAACATGTTTTTGTTATTTTTTCCTCCTACGGGAGCCATGGATTTGCTTCTGCGAGAGACACGGTTGTGCTTTCGCGTCAGCCACGGTCATGCCTCTGCCGGAAAGGAAAAAAGTGCTCCGGTTCAGGTTTTCTTTTCGTTTTTTTGTGAAAAAAGGTCGACAAAACCTATCAACATGGGATCTAATTTTGAAGATCTCTACGCGAGAAATCTAATGGTGAAATCGGTTCGAGATTTGGACACACGATTTAAGAGATAAACCATTTTGAATAAATGGATGTACGAAAAAAGAAGAAAAACTCCCGGTTGCGACAAGCGGCGCAGAGCTCTCCTTAATTAGTGATTTCAAGTGCTCCTAATTGGCCCTTCGGGCACCAAGGAATCTCCCTGGCGCCCACGCGTGTGTCAGTTAGTACGGCCCATTAGCGCTCTGCAGTACTCGCTCGCTCGCTTGATTGAGCGCGCTCGACACGCTCGGGTCTCTCCCTCGCTTAGTATGAATCGTTCCGTTTTGCCTGAAAGGAAAACGTTGAATCTTTTTGTACCCCTAAAAAAATTGGAATGGTTATGTTGATTAGGCAACCTTTGACCATTGGCTTTAAAAAAATCATCATAGATTTACAGCATATTTTTGTTAATTTTAGAAAAAACATAAAATTAAAAAAACTCATCAAATTTGGGAAAAAGTTAACAACAATTGAAAAAAGGGATCAAGTTTTTAAAAAAATCATTGATTCTGAAAAAATTTCATCGATTTTGAATAAAAGATAAATTTTGGAAAAAAGTCCATTGATTTTGAAAAAATTAATCAATTTTTAAAAAGTACATCAATTTTTAAAATTATCAATTTAAGAAAATTTCATCGATAATGAATTTTTCCATCAATTTTGAAAAAAATATCATCGGAATTTGAGAAAAGTTTGTAGATTCTTTTTTAAAGTACATGAATTGAACCAGGCACTTGCTTCTTCGCTATTCACGTATTTAGCAAAAATAAAAAGGAAAAACACTGAAGAAAACCGTTCCAAGAAAAATGAAAAATGAAAGAAGAAATGAAGGAAAAACCTACTAGTAGACTTATCAAATGTGGGTGGCGGGTTGTTGTTGTAGTGCGAATTGAACCAGTCATAATTGCTTGCGATTGCAAGAATTAATAAGGGTCATCTTACCACGGGGGGCAGTCCTCATTAGGTTGCCGTAATGATAGTATCGTAGGTAGTATCATGCATGCCAACTAAGCAATTTTGATGAGATGGCATAGAATTAAATAAAGAAAGGGATGTTTGAGTATCATATCATGATACCGTATCATATTAAATGATGTGCTACTTTGTGTCATGCATGGCAATAAATTTAGTACTCTATGATACCAACATATGATACTTTGCATTATGGATATAGTATCATACATTAGTATCATATGCATGATACTAGTATATGATACTTCCCATTACAACCAGCCTTATGCGTTATGCGTCGTCTGGTCCTCCATAGATACCAACATGCTATAACTATCACCTGTTTAATATCTAACATGGGCATAATCTATAATGGTTGGTTAGGTAGCAACAGCACATGTGAATATTCATTTCTGAGCTCGGGCTCAAATGCACCTGAAATCCACACCACAAGCTGGCATATGAATCTGTGTTGCCCGTTGTATTCTCCGACCGCATCGCCATATTAAGCCAGCCTAGCCTCGCAATGAATGCGACGACATGTTGCGCAGAGAGCTCCTATCTGACGCGTTCTGCGTCAGCATGCTGGGGTTTTGCACAGGAACCTAGGTGGCGGGATAGTGGGCCGCGCGCTCGATTCACTGATCTGGGCCGACCATCCTGGCTGCGCGAAAATGAAAAAAAAAACTTACACCCCAGGTGGGAATCAAACACCAGATTAGCAGCAGTAAAGCTGAAGTTGCTAGCCAGTGCGCCACAGGTGCTTTCGTGCAAATATTACAGCATGAATGTTAAAGAAACAAACTACGGCGGCAAAACTTTAAAAATAACTCCCAAAAAAGTGTGCATGAGTAGGATAGAACACACGATCTAACGTGAGTGAACCACGCCCCTGCACACCATAATACATAATTTTTGTTGTCTAAATCTGACAGCTCAGTTTATATAAACTGTAGGGAGCGAAAGATTTAATCATTTTATTTGAAATTTCTAACAGAATTTTACTACTTCACAAAGTCAACGGAAAGTCGAACAAAATTTGTAAGATTCGAACATCTTTGGAAATCACAAACATGTTTTGAAAAAAGGGACAATATTGAAAACAAGTATATTTTCAAAACTACTAATAATTTTTTTTAAATGCAAACATTTTCTAAAGAACAAGAACAAAAATGGGAAAGCCAAACATTTTATGAAATTCCCCAAACCTTTTCCTAATTTGTGAAACAATTATGAAAACATGAACATTTTTAGTCTGAGAACACATTTCGAAAAGATGAACATTTTTTTAAAAACACGAACATTTTATAAAAAATGCCCAAAACATTTCTGAATGTGTGAACAATTTTTAAAAACATAACGATTTTTTGATTTGTGACCAAATTTTATAAATAGAGCATTTTTTGAAAAAATGAAATATTTTATAAAACTCCCCCCAAAAAATTGAATCTACAAATTTTTTGAAAACCTGAACATTTTCTAACTTGAGAACAATATTTGAAAACAGGGACATTTTCTGTAATTCACGAATATTTTCTGAATTTGCAAACAAAAGTTCAAAAAAGTTTTTTTGGAATATTTAAGTTTCCTCAATTTTTGAAAGATTTTTATAAAAATGAGTGAACAAATTCGGGTGTTCTAAATGTTTTCAAAATTTTAATCTTTCTAAAATTTTCGAACATTTTTTGTAAAGAAGTGAGCAAATTTTGAAATACTGAGCTTTTTTTGAATTTTTTAACAAAATTTAAATACAGTAACAAAATCTGAAAAAAATGAACAAATTTTAAGAAATGCGAAAAAATTTAAGTTTGCGAAAATTTGGTGAAGAAAAGAAAAATTGAGACAAATTATAAGAAACAGAAAAATGAAAAAGCACAGAAAAAGAAAGAAAAACAGGAAAAAGAAAAACGAAAAATAAAAAATGCTTCAGGAACCTTGTAGAACGTTCCCAAAACCAGTAAAAACCGGCTGGAATCCTCTAGAAGGTTCCTAAAACCGGTACGTGAAAGCTGTATGTTAAGGCACCGATGGGCCGTCCCCAACCGCTGGCTAGGGTTGACTCGCCTGTGCGTTTCCCCGATTGTTTGTCGCAGAATGCGTCAAATAGGGTTTTCCTTTTGCACTGTATGCCCAGAACAGGCTGCCGTTGGACGGCCCATTCCTTTTTCTGAGCTGGCCCATAGCTCGCATGCACGCGCCCACCCACCCATGTTAGCAATTAGAACAAGTTGTTGTGTCTTTTTCATTAATTTAAGTAGTACGTGCCTACTTCTATATCTATACTTCTATATCTATACTACTATTAAAAGAGCAAACTTAAATTCCCCTAAAACCACACAGCAAAATGTACACGGAAGAACCAGAGACGTTAGATCAGTCAAAATAAATCACATCTAACAGTCTATATTACATCTAGAGTTTGTGGCACAAACTAACGCTCCGGATTATTTGTTCTGCCAGGCAGACGCCCACGTCCTGTCCCAACAAATCACGGAGCCACCCAACAAATCATCCCCTGCCGCGATTGCGCCCCCGCCTCCCTCCCCACTACCGTGCTTCCCTTCTCCCCACGGACGCCATCCCCGCCTCCGCCGCCGCCTCGCGCGACGGACGCCATATCTCCCCTATTTCCCTCTCTTCTCCACGGCCACGCCGCGTCGCCGGCCGAGCCCCGTTGCAGTCGTTGTGAGCCGCGGCCCCGCCCTGCCCCATAGCCCACCCCACACCCCAAGCTGCAGCAGAGATGCCCGAGCGAGGCGAAGGGGATCGAGGCGTGCGGTTCGCGGGGACTGGCGGGCAGGGCTTCCTTGGCGCCGCCCAATGTCTGAAGCTGATCCACCGCGGCGCCCTGGAGGTCTGCTCCCTCGACCTGCAGGATTCCTCCTCCTGGTCCCAGCAGCTCCTCGACGCCGGCATCCGCTTCGTATTGGTTCGTCTTGGTTCGAGCCATATAAGCCCGTGGATTGACCCGGCGGTGCTGGATCTGAAGCACCGGATAGGGAGATGCCCCTTCGTGTATGCCTGGATACCAAAGGCATAGTATTATGACCTCTACCATGAGTTCGACGTGAAGATGCTGCAGCGGTCAGGGACGACCAGCTGCAGGTGTTCTCGGCGGGGTTCAACGAGGTCTTCCGCAAATGCCAGTGCTGGGCAATATCTTCTTCCTACATGGCATCTCGACGAATAATGGGAGGGTATATATTTTCTGGTGGAGACTTGCTGTTGGGTTGCCTGTGAATGAATCAATGAAGATGGAGTTTTGTTTTGTGTATTTCAGCGTTGTGTAGCGATGAGGATCCATTGGGGATAGGATGGCTCGGCTTAAAGGTGGAAGGCTCCCTTTGTCAGATGTTTTAAGGTATGGTGGAAGGCTCCACATTTTTGTACATATTTGATGTTCTGAATACTGAATGTTGGTCGTATTATCATAAGAATGCATTTTTCTGCAGAGGCAAATATACCCATTTTTAGATGAAGAGTCACCTAAGCATGCAGTTTGCAACTTTGTACCAGTTATGTGTTCAACGTGTTGTTTGATTAACTGGCATGTATCCTTTCTCACCTTAGTGCAGACACATTATCCTGTTGACTTTTGAGAATGCTTATGATGCTCTGTTTAGAAGATGTTTTCTTGAGTAGTACTACATATTTTTATGGTTTCCTGTAACTTGCAGATATGGCGCTGATTTGCCGCTTGGTGTGCTAGAACTACACTCCACGGGAATATTTGTTCAGAATCTCCAGTCTTGTAATTTTCTCCTTGATGACAATGACCAGAAAGCATGGTTTCGTTTTATCCCATATATCAGTAGATAAGTATGTTTAGCTTATATATAGTTGGCGATTTGTCCATGGAAATTGGTGTTTTTTATCTACTGCATCTGTTTTGATCTTCTTAAAGCACATCCCTTAAATTGGTGAATTTTTCTGTTAATGTAGAACCAATTTTAGCAAATGGTTTTCTTTATTACGAGTTAGCGGCAGTCTTTGATATATCCAGAAAGATGCTATGCATGTTTCTCTATGTCTTATATCCTAACCTTCATTCTTTGATGACCAGTACAGCTGAACTTGTTAAGAACCTTTACAATGATCACATTTGTGATTTAACTTCCCTTTTTTTTAGCCTTTAGACAAGCTGAAACTGAGCATCAAAGTTTGGAATAATTTTACTGACAGCAACCAAGAGATGCCCAGGTCCCAGGACCTGATCAGGTGCAGGTTGTGTTGGCAAAAAGGACACCATCTTTGGCCTTTTCATCCTCTTGTTTTTTATATATCCATGGAGAAATCGAGTGTTAGAGTTAACAGAATTCAAGAACAAGCTCACCATCCATGATTTTTGAGGGTAAATATTTTGTTAGTGACATCCTGGTTCTGCGTTCAATCTACAATCATCAGTTCATTAAGTTCAGTTATGCGAGATTTGAATCAAGCCTTGCATGATTTGCTCTTTTACTGATGGACTGAGGAGGTCAGAGATGTATAACAGCCGTATTGATCCAAATGACAAGTACGGCAGTGCTAACCTGCTTACCTAGAATTTTACCACATCTTAAGACTTGCAAATCTGTACAATAGGAATGGCTAGCTGTTTACCGTGACATGTAGTGGCATCTCTCACCATGTGTGCACATAGTGTTTAGGCATGATTATTGCATACTGTCGACAAGGGCGCGGTGTTTTTCCTTAACTGATTCCCTTTTTTTGCTTACTGGTTGAGCTCGGTTTCAATTCTTACCTGAGTAGTTGATCGGCAAGCCTGATGCAGGTGTATGGAAATTATGCAGTTCCATTAGCTCTGGAGTTGTCCAGTATACTACCGAGGCCTACATATTTTTCTGATGCAAGTTGGAGGTGAACATGAACTCTGGCAATCCAAAATAGCAGATACAAAATAACTGCAGCTCAGGCCATGTAGTTCTACAACAACCAAGGAAGAAGTCCCTTTTTTTAAGCTAACCTCGGCCAAGGAATTTAAGCTTATATGGGTGCTCTCTGTTTTTCAGAGGTGCGTGTACTGAGGGCACCCACGATTCAAGCCAAACAATCTAGACAAAGTGATAACCCGTTGAAGGATGCTGATTGTGGCTATACAACTTCAATAACGTGCTTGCTACTCATGAGTGGCAAAGTATAACATGCCACCTTTTTTTTAAAGAAGCCCCTTCAAATTATGTATGCAGTATGCTGGGAAGAACTCATGACAAAGCCTTGTTTGTATGCTTGTCTTAATGTATTTTCATACTGGCTCGAGTAATGTACTCTTGCCCCCTGCATGACACCGCCTTTGCAGTGTATTCTTGGTCGCATGTTGCTCAATTAGGATATTCTATTTTATTTTTCCTTTTTATTCACTATTGTTGGCTTGAATTTTCCCGTGCATTTGGTCCTATCACTGACAACAATTTAAACCTGTTAATCCAGGAAGGATATGCACATCATCAATGCACCTTTATTTATTTTGAGTATAAATGAGTAGTTAATTTGCTAATTAAATTTGTTTTCTTGCGGGTATATTCATCTCATTAGAAACGTTTTTTGAGTTGCTTGGTCTTCCTAAATATTGTGTGGGTTTTTTCCTTTCCTGGTTTAGCTTGTCAAAACAATGATTATTTGAGCGCGTGATCTACTCATACCTATTTACCTTATTGTGTAGTTTGCCATTCTATAACACTAGATCTTTCTCCACAGCTGAGATGTTGATATGACAAGTTTAATTCGTGTTTAATCAACGCAGAACTAATTTTGCTTCCCATATATGTCACACAAAAATGTTAAATTCCCTTCATTTTTGTTCACAGATTTCGCACCACAGGTGATGAGAGACTCGGGATGGGGAGAAAATGGTCTTGACCACCGGCGGACTCTTCTATTGTCTCACCATCACTCCCACAGGCAGCGTTTTAGTTGAGTCCAGCAATTCAGTTCTGAAGATAACATGTAGGTTGAACCGAAGAGGAACGGATTACAACTTTTTTTTTAAATATTTTTATTCAAAGATGCATCTCTGTCATGTTCACGTGGACAAGACTATACCTATTATAAGTCCTTCCAAGTTCACACGAGAAATTAGACATCCTGCATTCTTGACTATACGACTCAGATTTTTTGGATTAGGATTTCCTTGTCCTCTTGAACTTCACATGACTCTGATGGGGTTTGTATTAAGCTTGACCATGAGAGATGTGGGGATCATCAGGCACTACATATATTTCTAACCCCCCCTACACACACACACACACACAACAAATTTCTGGAATCTAAATTTAGAATACAATACTCACATGAATTTCATAGGCTGCTTTGATCAAGATGACACAAGTACATGCTTTGTATTCCCTCCATTCACAAATATAAGATGTTATACCTTTTATATGAATCGAATGTAGATAGACACGTTTTAGTGTGCTTGTTCACTCATTTGAGTCTTTATGTAGTTTATATTAAAATATCCAAATTATAGTATTTGTGAACAGAGGGAATAGTATACAATGAGCTTCATGTCACCCAGGAGAGCTCCCGTTACATGAAAATAATTATTTTTCATAAGAATTTGGATATTCAATACCCACATGAATTGTATACGTTGTTTTGCTCAAGACGTGCGTTGCACGTGCACAATTACTAGTCTAATTAAAAAAAGTGGTACGTACACTGGTACATCTCTTATGCTGACAAGCCAAAACATGCAAAAAAAGTCACATACAAAGATTTTTGAACTTGCACATCCGAAAGCATCACACACACACTGGTACGTACCACATTTTTGAACTACACATATCATCTGAGTTCGTAGGTACGCAATCGTTTCGTCCTATGAAGATCGAGTAATGTTTTTCGTACCGTGCATAGTAAAAGGCAGCGTGTTTTTTATCAACTGATCTGATTGTCATGTCTTCGTTGCCGCTTACCCGCCTTGATGCTTACTCCCTCCTCGGTTGATTCAATTTCTCCGATCGCATCCATTACGTCAGAGTCGTCCTCCCTTTCAGAGTTCAGACTCGCCAGCACCTCGGTCGGTTAGCGCACCGGCCGCTGGATCGTGATCGCTGATTCCTTCTTCTCTGAAATTATCTGTCATCTTCTCTGGAATTATTTGCCATCTTCTCCTCCAGCTCATGCTTGAAGATGCTTGGCGACATGTGCGCCCGATGAAAAGGAAACACGCACCCCCGTGCGCCCCCAGCGCGCCCCATTGGGCCGACTAATGCATGGGGCAGGATGCCCCCTATTTTTTTAATTTTTAATTTTTTTGTTTTATGTTTTCCCCTTTTAAAATAATTCAGGATTTAAAAAATGTTTCAAACTATGAAAAGATCATCAAGAAATTATAAAATGATTGTGAATTCAAGAAACAATGTTCACAAAATTAGAAAAAATGTTCATGCATTTCAGAAAACAATTCACAAAATTATAAAATAGTTCATGAAATTAAAAAACTGTTCCCAAAATTTAAAAACTGCTCACAGATCAAAAAAAATGTTCGCATGTTCCAAAATCGATCGGAATTTTAAAAATATTCTCAAATTTGTAAAAAAGCTCTGGAATTTAATAAATGTTCATGATTTTTAAAAATGTTCACAGATTTGTAAAAAATGTGCACGAATTTGAAAAAGAAAACTAAGATTTGGCAACAAATTCACGAATTCAAAAAAATGCATGATTTCAAAAACAAATGTTTGCAAAATTTGAAAGATATTTTCAAAAATGGAAAATAAAAGGAAAAAGGAAATTAAAGGAGAATAGAAACAAAATGTAAAAAAAACCAAAAACTAAAATAAAAAAATAAAGAATGGTAAAAAAAGAAAAAAAAACTGGTTTATGGAAGGGCCTAGAACCTTCCCACAACCGGTGGGGAATAAACCCTATATGGTCTGGTCCCAAAATTGGATCGAGCGTTGGAGGGGGTGCGTGCAAGGTCACTCGATGACGACCTGCGGGCCAAATAAGAATCGCCCACGTACGACACCATATAATTTTAATGGGGACCTCCTGTTCCATGCAGTTACTGGGAAGACGTGAAACGCGCACCACCCCGCTTCCCTGTGCTCTTTTAGGCCGGCCGATCGAGGGCAGGGTGCCTTTTTTCATTTACTCTTTTTTTGCTTTTTTTAAATTCAAATTCATGATTTCAGAAATGTTCAAGATTGTGAAAAATGTTTGATTTATTTAAAAGTGTCAGATTTATGAAGTATTTCATATTTTTAAAATGTTCATAAATTTTAAAATGTTCACGGATCTCCGCAAGTGCTCATGAATTCGAAAAAAGTGGTACAAAAAACAACATCAAAAAAAGTTTGCAAATTCATCCAATTGTTCCAAAAATTAGAAAAATGATTCATTGTTTTAACAAAATATTCACCAAATTCCAAAAAATCGGAAAATTTGACAGTGTTCATTGATTAAAATATGATTGTTGATTAAAAAAAATCACAAGTTACTATTTTTTAAAATTTCAAATATGTTCTAGAATTCAACATACATGTACAAAATTTAAAAACTATTCATGCATTACCAAAAACTTCCCAAATTTCAAAAACCGTATATAGATTAACCAATTGTTTGGGTATTTAAACACTTGTTCTGAATCAAAAAACAAATCACGGTTTGAAAAATAATTCACGAATTTGAAAAATATATTTGAGTTTACAAAATGATCTTGAATTAAAAAAGCCAAAATTTAGAACAAATGATCTTGACTTTAAAAAAATTCTAGATTTAAGCAACATTCGTAATACCTAAAATTGTTGACAATTTCAAAAATATTGAGAAATTTCAAAAATGATTGCCACATGGAGATAAACAATTTTAAGGAAAAAGAGTATAAATAATAAAACAAAAAGTAAAAGGAATAAGAAATGAGTCGGAAAAACTAAAATGAATAATAAGAAAACATGAACAAAATAATACAGAAAAAACTAAATAGAGATTCAGTCATACAACCGTACTTGGGCGGGCACAATATGTAATGTAGCGGTGACCTTTTGGTCGCTATCCAGTGACCTACGCGCTAAATAGTAGCCACAGTTCTAACAATTCGAGGACCACAACCCAACGAACGTCACTAGCTTTTAAAAGGGCAAGCCCGTCTCTCTTTCGCCTTCGCTCAAGCACAAACAGGTTTCTGTAGTTTCAACAAGGTTTCATTCAGGTTTGTGGAATTTCTAGATCCTTGCGGTCGGGTTTCTTTTTAAATTTTTGGGACAGGTTTTGGTTCATGTTTTCTCTTTTCTCTTTTCTTTCATCGTTTATTTTAATTTCTGAATATTTTTCCAATTTTGTTACTTTTTCTAAGTTTTTTTGTCACTTGCAGTTTGTTAACTGAACTGCTTGAGGACAAGCAATGAGTTAAGCTTGGGGGAGTTGATACGTCTCCATCGTACCTACTTTTTCAAACACTTTTCCTCTTGTTTGGATTCTAATTTGCATAATTTGAATGGAATTAACCCGGACCGACGCTGTTTTCAGCAGAATTGCCATGGTGTTGTTTTTGCGCAGAAATCAAAGTTCTAGATTGACCTAAAAATTTATGGAGAATTTTTGTGGAATATATAAAAAGTTCTGGCGGAAAATATATTAGAGGGAGGCCACCCAGAGGGCGCGCCTAGCGAGCTTGTGGGCCCCTTAGACCTCCGGCAACCCTAACTCCAACTCCATATATACCTATTCATGGAGAAAAAAAACAAAGAGAAGGATTCATCGTGTTTTACGATATGGAGCCGCCACAGCCTCATGTTCTTCATCGGGAAGGCTGATCTGGAGTCCGTCCAGGGCTCCGGAGAGTGGAAATGGACGCCGTCGTCATCATCAACCTTCTTCCATCACCAATTTCATGAAGCTCGCCGTCAGGAGTGAGTAATTCCTTCGTAGGCTTGTTAAACGGTGATGGGTTGGATGAGATTTATCATGTAATCGAGTTAATTTTGTTAGGGCTTCATGCCTAGCATCCAGTATGTTCTGAGATTGATGTTGCTATGACTTTGCTATGCTTAATGCTTGTCACTAGGGCCCGAGTGCCATGATTTCATATCTGAACCTATTATGTTTTCATGAATATATATGTGTTCTTGATCCTCTCTTGCAAGTTATACACACCTATTACGTGTTATGATCCGCATACCCCAAGGTAACAATAATTGGGATTCTTTCCGGTGATTACCATAGTTTGAGGAGTTCATGTATTCACTAAGTGCTAATGCTTTGTTCTGGTTCTCTGTTAAAAGGATACCTTAGTATCCCTTAATTTCCTTATGGACCCCACTGCCACGGGAGGGTAGGACAAAAGATGTCATGCAAGTTCTTTTCCATAAGCATGTATGACTTTGTACGGAATACATGCCTACACTACATTGTTGAATTGGAGCTAGTTGAGCGTCGCTCTAGGTTATAACTGGTATATGATGAATATTGTGGAACACAATTATCCATCGCTGATCCAATGCCTATGAACTTTTCACATATTGATCTTTGTTAAATTACTCCCGCCGTGCTGCTGTTACAATCACTACAAAACTGTTACTCTTACTATTGCCACTGTTACCGTTACTTCCATAGTACTTTGGTACTAAATACTTTGCCGCGGATATTAAGTCTTTCAGGTGTGGTTGGATTGACAACTCAACTGCTAATACTTGTGAATATTCTTTGGCTCCTGTTGTGTCAAATCAATAAATTTGGGTTGAATACTCTACCCTCAAAAACTGTTGCGATCCCCTGCACTTGTGGGTTATCAAGAAATTTTTCTGGCACCGTTGCCGGGGGCATAGCTATATTTGTCGAGTCACTTGGGATTTATATATGTTGATCACTATGTAGAATCTGAAAGATATCAGAACCAAGATCATTACCTCTATAGATCTTGATGCCCAATATATAGCAGCTTCACCGAGATCTTTCATTGAGACACTCTTATTCAAGTATCCTTTTATGCTATCCAGAAATTCTATATAATTTACAATCAACAATATGTCATCTATGTATAATATCAGAAATGCTACAGAACTCCACTCACTTTCTTGTAAATACAGGCTTCACCGAAAGTCTGTATAAAACCATATGCTTATCACCTCATCAAAGCGTATATTCCAACTCAGAGATGCTTGCACCAGTCCATAGATGGATCGCTTGAGCTTGCACACTTTGTTAGCACCTTTAGGATTAACAAAACCTTCTAGTTGCATTATATACAATTCTTCGTTAAGAAATCCATTGACGAATGCAGTTTTGATGTCCATTTGCCAGATTTAATAATCATAAATTGCGGCAATTGCTAATATGATTCAGATGGACTTAAGCATCACTACGGGTGACAAGGTCTCATCGTAGTCAACCCCTTGAACTTGTCAAAAACCTTTTACGACAAGTTGAGCTTTCTAGACAGTAACATTACCATCAGCGTCAATCTTCTTCTTCAAGATCGATTTATTCTCTATGGCTTGCCGATCATCTGGCAAGTCCACCAAAGTCCATACTTTGTTCTCATACATGGATCCTATCTCAGATATCATGGCCTCAAGCCATTTGTTGCAATCTGGGCTCATCATATCTTCTTCATAATTCGTAGGTTCACCATGGTCTAGTAACATGACTTCCAGGACAGAGTTACCGTACCACTCTGGTGCGGAACATGCTCTGTTCGACCTACGAGGTCCAGTAGTAACTTGATCTGAAGTTTCATGATCATCATCATTGACTTCCTCTCCATTTGGTGTAGGCATCACGGGAACGAATTTCTCTGATGTGCTACTTTCCAAATTGAGAGAAGGTACAATTACCTCATCAAGTTCTACTTTCCTCCCACTCACTTATTTCAAGAGGAACTCCTTCTCTAGAAAGGTTCCATTCTTGGTAACAAAGATCTTGCCTTCAGATCCGTGGTAGAAAGTGTACACAATTGTTTCCTTAGGGTATCCTATGAAGATGCACTTCTCTGATTTGGGTTCGAGATTATTAGGCTGAAGTCTTTTGACATCAGTGTCGCAACCACAAACTTTAAGAAACGACAACTTAGATTTCTTGCCAAACCACAGTTCATACGGTGTCGTCTCAACTGCTTTAGACGGTGCCCTATTTAATGTGAATCCAGCTATCTCTAATGCATAACCCCAAAGCGATAGTGGTAAACTGGTAAGAGACATCATAGATCGCACCATATCTAATAAAGTACAGTTACGATGTTTGGACACACCATTAGGCTGTGGTGTTCTAGGTGGCGTGAGTTGTGAAACAATTCCACATTGTTTTAAATGAAGGACAAACTCGTAACTCAAATATTTGCCTCCGCGATCAGATCGTAGAAAATTTCTTTTCTTGTTACGATGATTCTCCACTTCATTTTGAAATTCTTTGAACTTTTCAAATGTTTCAAACTTGTGTTTCGTCAAGTAGATATACCCATACCTACTTAAATCATCTATGAAGGTTAAAAAATAATGATACCTGCCGCATGCCTCAACACTCATTGGACCGCATACATCGGTATGTATTATTTCCAGTAAGTCATCAGCTCGCTCCTTTGTTCCGAAGAACAGAGTTTTAGTCATCTTACCCATGAGGCATGGTTCGCAAGTATCAAATGATTCGTAATCAAGTGATTCCAAAAGTCCATCTGCATGGAGTTTCTTCATGCGCTTTACACCAATATGCCCTAAACGGCAGTGCCACAAATAAGTTGCACTATCATTATCAACTCTGCATCTTTTGGCTTCAACATTTTGAATATGTGTATCACTACTATCGAGATTCAATAAAAATAGGCCACTCTTCAAGGGTGCATGACCATAAAAGATATTACTCATATAAATAGAACAACCATTATTCTCTGATTTAAATGAATAACCATCTCACATTAAACAAGATCCAGATATAATGTTCATGCTCAATGGTGGCACCAAATAACAATTATTCAGGTCTAAAAATAATCCCGAAGGTAGATGTAGAGGTAGCGTGCCAACGGCGATCACATCGACCTTGAAACCATTCCGACGCGCATTGTCACCTTGTCCTTAGCCAATCTTCGTTTAATCTGTAGATCCTATTTTGAGTTACAATTATGAGCAACCCAACCAGTATCAAATACCCAGGCGCTACTACGAGCATTAGTAAGGTACATATCAATAACATGTATATCAAATATACATTTGTTCGCTTTGCCGTCCTTCTTATCTGCCAAATACTTGGGGCAGTTCCGCTTCTAGTGACCATTCCCTTTGCAGTAAAAGCACTCAGTTTTAGGCTTGGGTCCACCTTTGGGCTTCTTCCCGGGAGTGGCAACTTGCTTGCCATTCTTCTTGAAGTTCCCTTTATTTCCCTTGCCCTTTTTCTTGAAACTAGTGGTCTTGTTAACCATCAACACTTGATGCTCCTTCTTCATTTCTACCTCCGCATCCTTAAGCATTGCGAAGAGCTCAGGAATTGTCTTGTTCATCCCTTGCATATTATAGTTCATCACGAAGCCTTTGTAGCTTGGTGGTAGTGACTGAAGAACTTTGTCAATGACACAATCAATTGGAAGATCAACTCCTAGCTAAGTCAAGTGATTATAATACCCAGGCATTTTGAGTATGTGCTCACTGACAGAACTGTTCTCCTCCATCTTGCAGCGACAAAACTTGTTGGAGACTTCATATCTCTCAACCCGGACATTTGCTTGAAATATTAACTTCAAGTCTTGGAACATCTCATATGCTCCATGACGTTCAAAATGTCTTTGAAGTCCCGGTTCTAAGCCGTAAAGCATGGCACACTGAACTATCGAGTTATCATTAGACTGAGCTTGCCAGACGTTCAAAACATCAACATCTGCTCCTGCAGCAGGCCTTTCACCTCGCAGTCCTCAAGTTACGGACCCAGTCTGTGTAATTGCTACCATCATCTTTCAACTTAGCTTTCTCTAGGAATGCATTAAAATTCAAGGGAACGGTAGCACGGGCCATTGATCTACAACATAGATGTGCAAATACTATTAGGACTAAGTTAATGATAAATTAAGTTCAATTAATCAAATTACTTAAGAACTCCCACTTAAATAGACATCCCTCAAATCATCTAAGTGATACATGATCCAAATCAACTAACCCATGTCCGATCATCATGTGAGATGGGGTAGTCATCAATGGTGAACATCTCTATGTTGATCATATCTACTATATGATTCACGTTCGACCTTTCGGTCTCCCGTGTTCCGAGGCCATGTCTGTACATGCTAGGCTCGTCAAGTTTAACCCAAGTATTCCGCCTGCACCAGTGATCTCCTCCGACGGCTCAATGCTCGTCTTTGTGCCAAGTTTGCCACTAAGTACTTGGGTCCCCTGCACTACCACCTTGGGATCAAAGTGGTGCGGCGTGCGAAAGGATTCTTCCTCCATCAGCGGAAGTACGCTCTCGAGCTACTTTACTGCGGGGGAATGTTTAATTGCAAAGCCGCATAGACATGGGTGTACACAAAGGCCAAGATCTCCGCCACCGATGGTTCTCTGGTTCAGGATGCCTCCTTCTACCGGTCTATCATTGGTGGCTTACAGTACTTGACGCTCACTCATACAGAGTTGCAGTACGCTGTTTAGTAGGTGTGCCTTCACCCGCACTCCCCTCCCGACGCTCATTGGTCCTTGGTGAAGAGGATCTTATGCTACATCCACGACCACATGTATCTCGGCATCACCCTGCTGGCCCCGCCCTCCACCAACATCGTTGCATTCTCTAGTGTTGATTGGGCTGGCTATCCCGACACTCGCAGCTCCACCTCTGTATATTGTGTCTTCCTTGGTTGTCACTCATCTCGTGGTCGTCAAGCGATAGCCCACGGTCTCTTGTTCGAGTGTTGAGGCCGAGTCACGTGGTGGCTAACACCATTGCTGAGTGCACGTGGCTTTGCCAACTCCTTCATGAGCTATGTTGCCCCATCACAAGTCAACTATGGTGTATTGTGTCAACGTCTCTGCCATTAACCTCTCCGCAAATTCGGTTTATCACTGCCGCACCAAGCATATCGAGCTTGATATCCATTTTATTTGGGAGCAGGCAGGTCTTGTGAAAGGCTTGCCGACATCCACATTCGAGGAGTTCCGGTTCAAAGTTTGCATCACTGGCATTTACGCTTTGGTTGTGTGTGTATGTTTGTGGGCAGGGGGAGGGGGGGGGGGGTTGAGCGACGTTTGTGCATGGCCCATGCAGGTAGGACTTTCCTATTTTTTGTAAACATCCAACTTACCCTCCAAGTAAGTCCCCTGTAACTAGTATCATAGATGTGGACGATAGGACTCTTATACATGCTATATATGGGCACCATATGTCATGAAAACAATTGTGTTGCAACATATCCTTTTCTACACACATCATCATCTAACATTTCAAGAATAGTCATAGGATTCCATGTCATCATTGAGCGTCGCTTTGATTTGTGCTGAAAACCTAACTATCATGTAAAGACGACTTACAACCCACTAGTTTATTACATGTCACTAAAACCTGATCTGCTAAATCTAGCCCAATCATTTCGGCAACATATACCCAACCGTTCTATCATCAACTAGTAGAAATACAACTACATAATGAACCAAACTATAACAGTTAAATAACTTCATTGCTAATGGCATATCACCGATGTTAGAATCTCACCGCAAACAGGGATAACATGCTTAACAAATCATAAATGAGAAATGTTGAACAACTGTCCATGATGTGGATCTCATCACAAACGATCACGAACATCTTTTTCAACCATTCATTGATTCACACACGCGCGCACACACACACACCCACACCCACCCACACACTTTGCACATGCTTGTTAAGTACTATTTGTGTGCTATAATCCGCACTGAGTGCGCTAGTTTTCGGGGTCCACCTGTTCAAAAAAACACATACTTGGGTCTCCTTCCCAACAGTTATTTCTCATGCATTGTTAGACACATTGTTAGACCGACCATGTGCGATGAGGGGTATTGTTAGAGGTGATGCGTATTAGTAAAGTGAGCCTAAACATATGCGGTTTGATGGCCATTTATGCAATGTGGAACTCATGGAATGAGCACACGGTATGGATATTTTTGGGAGCCACTATAATAAAACGTAATGTCTTGTTAATGATCGAGAAGATCAGCAACCGAGCTTCCTTGAGTCAACTGAGGCATTTCTGTTTCTTGGTTGTCTGCGATATGAGTACTACGCAGTATGTAACTAGTCTACGTTGTAATGGTTGAACGCCTACACACCTTTTCCACATGGTAGACAAACCGACTTAAGCTACCTCAATATTTTTTTTTAAAAGGCTCCATATTGTGATAATGAAAACCCTATGTTTGATGGCATGGTCATTTATGCATTTGAAACATATATACCATAACATACAAACATTTTAGTGAGTTACTATGATGACTCGTTAAAAGCCATCGATGGTGCAACCAACCGAGTTTTGACTTTGAGCCTCCATGAAGCTTTGCCATTTCCATGTCCTATGGGGTGACCTCCTTTGTTCTTTTTCTTCAATGCAAACATGATTGCTCTTGTCCATTTGAACCGTTTCGAGTATAAGAGATTGATATATCTTATGCCTTAGCCACGCAAAGAATGCAACATTGATCTAGAGATTAACGTGCTTCAAAATATACGTTACACATAAAGCCCAAATGTGATTGATCACCCAATGAGTAGTTTTCATGGTTTGTCGAGCTTGTTTAATGTGAAAGGAAAACAAATCTTCTTTATATCGTTTTACTAAGAATCTTATGTACGCTTTTGGTTTGGGGTGTATTCATGAAACTCTATCTATATATGCCATGAATTAATACTTTTTGTATAATACAGTAAAACTCCATCACTCAATCATCCAAAAGAACAAGAAAATGTTGAGTTTTCATAATCAGACAGAACTTTGATAGTAGTTTTGAGTGGCGCTGTCAAAATACAAAACATTTTGCAAGACAACTATTAATAATATTATTGTTGCATGCTCGATGCCCATATTTTTACATCTACTATGTACTATACTACTTATAAAAGCATGAATTTGATGAATCCAAATGATCTCAGCCATTCAACAACCTATTGGCAATGACCCATCTTGCCCAGTAATGTATCAACATTAATTGAAATTATTTAGAAAGAACATTAATTACATTAATGCCAGTTAATATTGGAAATAGCATCAATTATAATTATTTATAAATAACATTAATCAACTACTACCTATAAAGGAACTAATTTGGCGAATCGAAATGATCTCAGCCATCAAACCTATATCCAACAACCCATGTTCCTCCAGTGATGCATCAACATTAATTGCAAGTTCATCTTGCAAATGTAATTAATTACAATTATTTAGAAAGAACATTAATTGTAATCAATATTGGAAATAACATTAATGGTTGCGCTAGGAAGCTAAGATCAGAATGTGCTATATATCTTCGAGCGGACAAATGGGTTGGGTCATTGTAGGCAAGATATGCAACCGATTTAAAGTACCCACAACAATAACGATACACTACATATAGTTCATATTTTTGAACAACCATGCCTTGCTGAACATCCATGCAGCTATAGGGGAGTTACAAGTGGAAGAAGAGGAGGTAGAGCTCCTTAGCATACTATCAAATTGACGCACGTGCACGTGCACGATTACGTGTGTTTCAGAGGTCAGAGTTTTAAACCGTTGATTGCACATTTAGTTATACGACTTATATTTCCAAAGTACGGAATATTATATATATTTTAGATTGTTCGCACGCACTAGCGGTCAGTCGATCATATCATTTTCTAGACGGAATGGGGTGTAGGCACGTTAATTTGAGCAGTTAGGAAGAGCACGGGCCAATTTTTGCAATTGCATGCCATTTAGATAAGATACTATATATACTAGCTAGAATTATGAGACCAAAGCAATTGGGAACACATAGAATGTGGAGCACCTACTTTTGCATATTTAAGCCCCTCGTACATAGGTGATGTCATTGTTTATATATATGTTTTCTTGTTTTTCGCCTGTTGATTACTACTAATATTCAAATCCATGGTTCATGTGTGCAGATCGATCATGAATCCTGAGAACAGAGGTCAAGAAACCACCGGACCAGTGTATGCGCCCACACCTCTAAGGACAGTGTGGTCGGTGCATCTCGGAAACGGACTCAACGGGACATTTGTACACTCCAACATCAATGGTACTACGAGATTACTGGTGCCGGAGGTGAGGTCGACAGCGACGCCTGCTATAGCATCCCCAACTGCACCGCCTACTACAGCATCCCCGACGGCACCTGCACCGCAGAATCAGTACGAGAAAAGCGCGATAGACCTTATCAAGCTTCTATATTCCTGTGCCACCGCGGTTGCCAAAGGGGATAAGGAGCTGGTAAACAAGGGGCTGGAGATGATATGCAGCAGTCTCGCATCGGACGACGTCGGCGGGCCCCTGCACCGCCTCGCGTCTTCGTTCGCCGACGCTCTGGCGCTGTGCATGGTCCAGCCATGGCAGGGCGTGTGCCGTGCCTTCCAGCTGCAGAAGACTACCCCCGCACCGGCGGCCGCCGCGGCGCACCGCCACTTCGCCGAGATGTGCCCGTTCCTCCGCCTCGCCGGGACCACGACGAACTACGCCATCATCGATGCAGCTCGAACGGAGAGGAATGCCGTGCTCCACGTCGTCGATCTCGGCGGCACTGACCCCGACCAGTGGCTTTTGTTCCTCCGCCTCTTTGCCAAGCGTCCGGGAGCAGGCGCACACGACCAAATCCTCCGTCTGACCATTCTCAACGAGGAGGACGAGTTTCTGTCCGTCACCGGTGCGCTCCTCACCCGGGAAGCCGAGAGCTTGCACATTGGCTTCCAGTTCCACCCGGTGAAACTCCACATCTATCAGCTGCTCAGCATCGTGCCCCTCGGTGTCACGAGCGGTGAAGCACTGGTCATTGTCTCCACCCTACAGCTCCACCGTCTGCTTGCCGACGAGTTTGTAGAAGTGGCTGCTCGTCCTCACAACACGAAAGGAAAAGCGCAGGCCCATGCTACCATGACGAGGGCCGACGCACTCCTCCGTGACCTAGCAAAGCTATCGCCGAAGCTCATGGTGGTGACGGAGCAGGAGGCCAACCACAACGGCGAGTTCACGGCCCGGTTTGAGAAGGCGCTCAACTACTACGGGGCCCTGTTTGATGCCCTGGAGGAGAGTGTACCTGCACGCGGGTCGGCAATGGAGCGGGCGAACGTGGAACAGTGCCTGCTCCTAGAAGAGATCAGGGACATCGTTGCCTGTGATGGCGTGCAGCGCCGAGAGCGCCACGAGCGGATGGAGAAGTGGGCGGAACGGATGAAGGCCGCCGGATTCACGTCTGCGGCGATGAGCGCAGACGCAGTGGCGCAAACGGTGATGCTAGGGCAGATGGTGACCGGCTGCAGCAGGGCGTACAGGGTTTCCAGTGAGAAGGATGTGTGCTTCTTCATCCACTGGCGTGAAATCCCGATGTTCTCTGTCTCGACCTGGCGTGCGGTGTGACGAGGATTGCTAGATATTGTGACATGTGATCTCTGTAGATTTCTCAATTCATTGCAATAATTTCATGCATTTGATGCATGTGCTTTAGTTGGTTGCCTGAACTTCTTGTTATCATTTCAAGTTGTTGTTATCCTACTGCGTGATAGTTGTTGTTTCATCTTATGCCACAAGTAAAAGTTGGAAAATGTTCGAGACATTTTTGTTATCTTTGAAACATTCAAGACATTTTGGTTATATTTGAAACATTCAAGACATTTTGAGTTGTTCTTGTTATCATACTCCTAGTTGTTGTTTGATTTTATGCCACAAGCAGAAATTGGAAGCACGAGGTAATAGTATGCTAGCAAATCAATTACCATAGAATATTCTCTCTCTCTCTCTCTCTCTCTCTCTCTCTCTCTCTCTCTCTCTCTCTCTCTCTGCATTCTCGCAAGGACGGACTGACACAGGCGAGAAGAAATCATAACCTCTTTGTATGGGGCCTTAACACGACGACTTTCTGCATGTCTTCCTACTTAGTATGATAGAATAATATAAAATTCCTTTTGCGGAAGTATCCATCCCTTTGGTTTAAAGGAACAAAGTGCAAGTAAATGGACAAGATTTCCTTTATCCCAATTGTTTAAGTGACACGGTTATATCTGACTTACACCTTTTCATATGGTTTCAATTTGATTTGACCATGTTTGTTATATTTTAGAAGTTGATGAACTAAATATGTCTTGAAGGAGATACCCATGCAAATACCAAAGATGTCTTAAAGGAGATGCTCTCGCATTTGCCAGGGTACTCTGCCAGTTCAAAGAAAGGTATTTAGGTTTGATGGAACACTAGTATGTTTTCACCAACATTTAGGTATTTTTCATGTACATGAAGTTCAAATTTTATTTATCTCCATCAAATAGACTAGAAATGAATTTAATGTCCTAACTATATCGTATAAAGCCATAATAGTCCTGAATTGACCAAGGAACCTGCAATGGTGTATATTGAAAATAGAAAAGGTCATAAGGGAAAGTGATGAAAAAAATTGAGTTTAACTTCAAACCCAACAGTTTCCCTTCGACACATTTGGAAGTTGAGATATTATTTTTGCTAGTGATAATATGCCTTATATAAATCCATGATCACGTGTGTAATTTTTTATTTTTTATATTGCTATGTATATTGGAATTTTTGTATTCCATTTGGGGCATGAAACAAATATTTGGCCATCGATTAGTCGCATGTATCCCTAGCACTCTATTTACATATGCTATTATGTATCTAGACTTAAGTAGGTGCCTTGTGCGTTTGGAACGAGATTGTAGACATCTCATGGACCCTCTTGATATTATACAACCTAGTCTTGCTAATGTCACTTAGTGGCTAATCGTTTGAGCGCATGCATGGGTATTCCAAGAAACGATGATTTCATTATGAAGTGAGTGAGGACCGAGAATTAATGCACAAATATTCAACGCCAAGTGCCCTCTAACCTAAATGTGCCCCTCATACAATCCATAGTTAATCCATTGTACTTTACTTTGTTATTGTCTTCATCATGGCTAGTATGACAACATAATTAATTTGTTTGTTGCTATCTTACATAGGAAGGCACCGTTTACATGTGGAGAATGTGAGAGTGGAGATGTGAGCCTAGTAAGAGAAGGGGTGGTGATATGTCTTGCTAGTGTATACTGATATCTAGACGTGTTTAAAATAAGTGCATGGGCTAGATTTAAAGTACAAGCAAGGTCTTGCATGGTTGAGTAATGGGAATGGTCTCTCCTTTCGGCATGGGGCTCCAGGTCTTTAAATAGTGACGCCTTCTCCACTAGTAAGTATCAATGTCCAATATGATATGGTATCATTATGATCACAAACAATGGAAAATCTCCAAGATAAGTTAGGATAATGGATTCCATACACCTTCATCCTTATTTTGTCGGCCTACCTGGCATGACTACTTGCATTCCTGGGAGATCCTAGGAGTTCATATGTTATGTTCTTGATATGCTCATACATTATACCTCCTTAATAGTTATTCGCCACTTACTAATACCCGAGTATGCCATCAATATTTCTTTGAAAAATACTGACATCCCCATTTCAATGTCCCCTGTTTCCATCTGAACATTCGTATGATGTTGGACAAGATCATACGCTGACCGGCTAGTTAGAAATCTCTGATGCTCCCCGATGCCAAGAAGTTGATTTTGAGGAAACACTCATGTTATCACCCATAGCCTATATATGATATAAGTGAACCTCTCTCCTTGGTTAATTAAGTACTATAGACACCTCTCATAGGGAATTCTAGTGCAAAGAAAAGCATGATGCCAAGGGAGGATGATCTCAAGTTACCTTGGATACAATCATTGAGAAAGCTAAGCCTCCACAACCGAGCATGTCATAGTGATTCCAACATGACCAAGTGCCTTTGGCTACAATGCTCAAGCGAGGAAAGGAATTCAAGGTTTCAGTTTGGGCTTCTAAGTTATTTTAAGCGATTTTGCATGCTTGCTAAGTTCTTCTTAGGGAAAGGAGACCAAATTATACTATCGAGGATTGTTGGCTAGATGCCATATATGTGTTTAGTCCAGTGTTTCCATGTTGTAGTTGATTAAGCAGTTAATCAAAGAGTACTCAATTGTAGTACCATGTAGAGTAACACACACATTAGTCATCCTTGGGGAAGTTCTCAATCCCAACATTCAAACATTTCTTGAGAACTGGCTTCCCGAAGTGGAAGTGGAATATGTGTAATATTAAAGTGGACATAAAATGGTTCGCACAGCTCGTGGGCACTCTACCATGCCTTCATTGTGGTACCCCATAAGTAGTCAAGCGCAATCCATATCTGGAAAAACTAGACACCATCGAGGCATTATAGTTCACCTGGTTCACCTAAAAGCACCCTTATTGGATTGTTGATTGTCTTGATGAGAGTACGATCTTCCTACCAAAGGGCATTCTATAGTTGACGGAGCGCATCCTAAGCCTTCTACTATATGCATGTGAGTTTATTTCAATGTCTTGAGGGGAATGGGGGGATAATTGGCTTTCTCCAAGACAATTTGTGATATACTCCTTGCAATGCAACCATAGGGAGCGCCTTCCAAAGGAGAAACGTAGGGCCTCAAATTGAGAATATCCTTTAAGCTTCAGTACATATGGCTCAATTTAGAATCTTAGCAACACTAGTCGAGATTTAGGGCTAATACTTGTTCACATATAAAAAAATCAAATAATATAGCATTTAATTTGTCTAAGCAGGAAGATCCTATATGGTAGATGGTTCCACGTTGATATATTGTGCATATGTTTCTTCTACTGGTTGCATATTTGATAGTTGTCCCAAGTTCATATGTAGCCAATCATCAACAAAATGGATATTTTTTGCTCGAAAGGGGAAACAAGTTTCCCTCTGTTGCGGCAAGGTTTGTCCTCATTTCTTACATCTTCAAACATAGATCACCAGTCCACTTCTTGCCTACTTGGGGAACAACAAGATATGCCAAATCAGGAGTTACATCCAATTGTGGGGAAAGCATTACACTAATGTGGTTAGTTTCTATCAAACTTAGCAAAGGTTTGGTAGCCTAAACACATTTACCACCTTGGCATTGACACATCGAAAAAGTCCTTTTTTCTTACCCCTTTTTTGTTGTTAAATGCCAAGATCAGTACCACTATCCCTTTAATCTAGATCGAAATATCTCAAAATAATATGGGAATGCAACTCTTTGCTACATCAGCATTGATATCACTAAAAGGGAAAGCACAGAGATGAATGGTCATAGTGGTCACCATCATTGATGCTCATCCACCGCCATGGTCCATCCTCAACCCTCTTGGACACCTCATCACCTTCGCCTTGTGCAATGTATAGTAACATTCTCTTCCATGAATTTCCAACACCCATATTGCCATGAAGATCAATCGGGAGATTTTTTAGCATGTTCTTTCTTCTAGCGTTGGTATTTTAATAATTATACTAAAGCCTGCCTCGGCCGGACTCAACAAGGCAGTGGCCTACCTTTGTCTTGTAGAATGGCAGATAAAAAACTAATGGGCGCACGATAACATACAAACTTTTCTGTGAGTTACTATGATGACTCATTCATGGCCACCGATGGTGCCAACCAACCAAGGTTTTCCTTTGATCCTCCATGAAGCTTTGCCATTTCCATCTCCTATGGGGAATCCTCTTTGGTTTCCTTCAATGCACTTATGGTTGCTCTTCTCCATTTGAACCCTTTTTGACTATAAGAGATTGATACATATTGTGCCTCTCTTTTAGCAAAGCAGTGAGAAAGATGGTCGTGTATGCATGTTATAAAGGTGAAATTAATGTGTAGCCATGCAAAAAATGCAACATTGATCTAGCGATTAACGTGCTTAAAAAATATATTACACATAAAACCCAAATGTGATTAACCACGTGATGAGTAGTTTTCATGGTTTGTTGAGCTTGTTTACTGTGAAAGAAAACCAAGTATTCTTTATACCGTTTTACTAAGAATCTTAGGTAGCTTTTGGTGTGGGGTGCATCCATGAAACTCTGTACATATATGACATAAGTTATTACTTCTTGCATAATACAATAAAACTTCATCACTCCATCATCCAAAAGAACAAGAAAATGTTGAGTAATATGGGAATGGAACTCTTTGCTACGTCCGCATTGATATCACTAAAAGGCAAAAGCACATAGAAGAATGATCATAGTGGTCACCATCATTGATGCTCCTACACCGCCATGGTCCATCCTCAACCCTCTTATCAAATTCCCCTTGTGCAATGTATAGCAGCATTCTCGTTCATGAATTGCCAACACCCATATGGTCGTGAAGATCAAGCGGGAGTTTTTTTAGCACGTTTGTTCTTCTAGCATCGGTATTTTAATTATTGTACTAAATCCTATAAGCAAATGATATTTCCATTCCTTCTATCTACATAATCTGCGTCTTTGATGCCAACTCCATGGCCCAATTTTCACGACTCATGTAATTTAGTGAATCCATGATTTCTTCAATAACGTATGAACAAGTGCAAGTTTTTTGTTTGGGCCCTCACCCGAAACAAAAATACTAATGGTGGCATGCTAACACTCACTTTTTTCCTTAAGCACATAGTTGACATGTCAATGTTGAACATGACATTCACATTGTTAAGCAACTCTTGTGCATGGCCCACACACGCAAATGTCCCACTTGTCTTCCAAGTAAATCCCTTGTAATTAGGATCATAGATGTGGATGATAGGACTCCTATACATGCTATATATGGGTGCCATATGCTGTGAATACAGTTATGTTGCAACAAATCCTATTCTATATGGTATCAGCCTAAACATGATCCTAACCCTAGTTGTTGCCGCTCTAGCTAGCCTTCATTGTCGCTGCCCCTTCTCCCATCGCCTGCCACCCTTGTTAGCCCTAGTCGCCGCTGCTACCTCTCCTAGCTCCTATTGTCGCTTCTCCTACCGACCACCGCACCCCTAACCCACCCGCTACTTCTGCTCCTCCCAGTAGTTGATTCCCATCTAGTCTAGCGACTGCAGCCGCTCCACCCGCCGACTGCCACACCCGATCAAATCTCTCCCTCACTTCAACTCTAACCCCATGAAATACATGGACTCTCCTTTCTCCTTCCTCTCTAGCAGCAATAGTCCTTTCGCCATCCCAAAAGCTCCATCAATGGCACAGATCTGTGACATGCCAATCTTCGACCACATCCCAGTCAACTCTCTCATAGCGATGCTAACTTCTAAGTGTGGAAGACCTACTTCAACCTCCTATTCCATGAGTACAATGTTGGGGAACGTAGTAATTTCAAAAAATTTCCTACGCACACGCAAGATCATGGTGATGGCATAGCAATGAGAGGGGAGAGTATTGTCCACGTACCCTCGTAGACCGTAAGCGGAAGCGTTATGACAACGCGGTTGATGTAGTCGTACGTCTTCACGATCCGACTGATCCAAGCACCGAACGTACGGCACCTCCGTGTTCAGCACACGTTCAGCTCGATGACGTTCCCCTGGCTCCGATCCAGCAAAGCGTCGGGGATGAGTTCCGTTAGCACGACGGCGTGGTGACGATGATGATGTTCTACCGGCGCAGGGCTTCGCCTAAACTCCATGACGATATGACCGAGAAGGAATATGGTGGAGGGGGGCACCACACACGGCTAAGGAACGATCCGTAGATCAACTTGTGTGTCATGGGGTGCCCCCTGCCCCCGTATATAAAGGAGAAAGGGAGGAGGAGGCCGACCCTAGGAGGAGGGCGCGCCAAGGGGAGTCCTACTCCCATCGGGAGTAGGACTCCTTTCCTAGTCCAACTAGGAGAAGGGGGGAAAGGAGGGAAGTGGAGAAGGAAGGAAGAGGGGGGCCGTGCCCCAAACCCTTTGTCCAATTCGGACTGGGCTTGGGAGGGGCGCGCGCCACCTCCTGGCTCCTTCCCACTAAGGCCCATCAAGGCCCAATACTCTTCCCCCTATTCCCGTAACTCCCCGGTACTCCGAAAAATACCCGAATCACTCGGAACCTTTCCGAACTCCGAATATAGTCGTCCAATATATTGATCTTTACGTCTCGACCATTTCGAGACTCCTCGTCTTGTCCCCGATCTCATCCGGGACTCCGAACTCCTTCGGTACATCAAAACTCATAAACTCATAATATAAGCATCATCGAAACCTTAAGCGTGCGGACCCTACGGGTTCGAGAACTATGTAGACATGACCTAGAACTATTCTCGGTCAATAACCAATAGCGGAACCTGGATGCCCATATTGGCTCCTACATATTCTACGAAGATCTTTATCGGTCAAACCGCATAACAACATACGTTGTTCCTTTGTCATCGGTATGTTACTTGCCCGAGATTCGATCGTCGGTATCCAATACCTAGTTCAATCTCGTTATCGCGTGAGTCTCTTTACTCGTTACATAATGCATCATTCCGTAACTAACTCATTAGTCACATTGCTTGCAAGGCTTATAGTGATGTGCATTACCGAGAGGGCCAGAGATACCTCTCCGACAATCGGAGTGACAAAACCTAATCTCAAATCGCCAACCCAACATGTACCTTTGGAGACACCTGTAGTACTCCTTTATAATCACCCGATTCGTTGTGACGTTTGGTAGCACCAAAGTGTTCCTCCGTAAACGGAGTTGCATAATCTCATAGTTACAGGAACATGTATAAGTCATGAAGAAAGCAACAGCAACATACTAAATGATCAAGTGCTAGGCTAACGGAATGGGTCATGTCAATCACATCATTCTCCTAATGATGTGATCCCATTAATCAAATGACAACACATGTCTATGGTTAGGAAACATAACCATCTTTGATTAATGAGCTAGTCAAGTAGAGGCATACTAGTGACGTTATGTTTGTCTATGTATTCACACATGTATCATGTTTCCGGTTAATACAATTCTAGCATGAATAATAAACATTTATCATGAAATAAGGAAATAAATAATAACTTTATTATTGCCTCTAGGGCATATTTCCTTCAGTCTCCCACTTGCACTAGAGTCAATAATCTAGTTCACATCGCCATGTGATTTAACACCAATATTCATATCTGTATATGATTAACACCCATAGTTCACATCATCATGTGACCAACACCCAAAAGGTTTACTAGAGTCAATAATCTGGTTCACATTGCTATGTGATTAACACCCAAAGAGTACTGAGGTGTGATCATGTTTTGCTCGTGAGAGAAGCTTAGTCAACGGGTCTGTCACATTCAGAACCATATGTATTTTGCAAATATTCTATGTCTACAATGCTCTGCACAGAGCTACTCTAGCTAATTGCTCCCACTTTCAATATGTATCCAGATTGAGGCTTAGAGTCATCTGGATCGGTGTAAAAGTTTGCACCGATGTAACACTTTACGATGGGCTCTTTTATCACCTCCACAATCAAGAAATATTTCCTTAGTCCTTACTAAGGATATTCTTGACCAATGTCCAGTGATCTACTCCTAGATCACTATTGTACTCCCTTGCCAAATATAGAGCAAGGTATACAATAGGTCTGGTACATAGCACAACATACTTTATAGAACCTTGACTGAGGCATAGGGAATGACTTTTCATTCTCTTTCTATTTTCTGCCATAGTCGGGTTTTGAGTCTTACTCAACTTCACACCTTACAACACAGGCAAGAACTCTTTCTTTGACTGTTCCATTTTGAACTACTTCAAAAAATTTATCAAGGTATGTACTCATTGAAAAACTTATCAAGCGTCTTGATCTATCTATATAGATCTTGATGTTCAATGTGTAAGCAGCTTCACCGAGGTCTTTCTTTGAAAAACTCCTTTCAAACACTCCTTTATGCTTTCCAAAAAATTCTACATCATTTCCAATTAATAATATGTCATTCACATATACTTATCAGAAAGGCTGTAGTGCTCCCACTCACTTTCTTGTAAATACAGACCTTTCCAAAAGTCTGTATAAAACCATATGCTTTGATCAACTCATCAAAGCGTATATTCCAACTCCGAGATGCTTGCACCAGTCCATTGATGGATCGCTGGAGCTTGCTCATTTTGTTAGCCCCTTTATAATTAACAAAACCTTCTGGTTGCATCATATACAACTCTTCTTTAAAAAATCCATTAAGGAATGCAGTTTTGACATCCATTTGCCAGATTTCATAAAATGTGGCAATTGCTAACATGATTCAGACAGACTTTAAGCATCGATAAGAGTGAGAAAATCCCATCGTATTCAACACCTTGAACTTATTGAAAACCTTTCGCAGCAAGTCGAGCTTAGTAGATAGTAACACTACTATCAGTGTCCGTCTTCCTCTTGAAGATCCATTTATTTAACATGGCTTGCTGATCATCGAGCAAGTCAATCAAAGTCCATACTTTGTTCTCATACATGGATCATATCTCAGATTTTATGGCCTCAAGCCATTTCGCGGAATCTGGGCTCATCATCGCTTCCTCATAGTTCGTAGGTTCATCATGGTCTAGTAACATGACTTCCAAAACATGATTATCGCACCACTCTGGTGCGGATCTTACTCTGGAAGACCTACGAAGTTTGGTAGCAACTTGATCTGAAGTTTCATGATCATCATCATTAAGTTCCTCACTAATTGGTGTAGGAATCACTGGAACTGATTTCTGTGATGAACTACCTTCCAACAAGGGAGTAGGTATAGTTACCTCATCAAGTTCTACTTTCCTCCCACTCACTTCTTTCGAGAGAAACTTCTTCTCTAGAAAGGATCCATCTTAGCAACGAATAACTTGCCTTCGGATCTGTGATAGAAGGTGTACCCAACAATTTCCTTTGGGTATTCTATGAAGACGCACTTCTCCGATTTGGGTTTGAGCTTATCAGGATGAAACTTTTTCACATAAGCATCGCAGCCCCAAACTTTAAGCAATGACAACTTGGGTTTCTTGCTAAACCACAGTTCATATGGTGTCGTCTCAACGGGTTTAGATGGTGCCCTTTTAACGTGAATGCAGCTGTCTCTAATGCATAACCCCAAAAGATAATGGTAAATCAATAAGAGACATCATAAATCGCACCATATCCAATAAAGTGCGGTTATGACGTTCGGACACACCATAACGTTGTGGTGTTCCAGGTGGCGTGAGCTATGAAACTATTCCACATTGTTTTATATGAAGGCCAAACTCGTAACTCAAATATTCGTCTCCGCGATCAGATCGCAGAAATTTTATTTTCTTGTTACGATGATTTTTCCACTTCACTCTGAAATTCTTTGAACCCTTCAACTATTTCAGACTTATGTTTCATCAAGTAGATATACCCATATCTGCTCAAATCATCTTGTGAAGGTCAGAAAATAACGATACTTGCCACGAGCATCAACACTCATTGGATCACATACATCGGTATGTATTATTTCCAATAAGTCAGTAGCTTGCTCCATTGTTCTGGAGAACGGAGTTTTAGTCATCTTGCCCGAAAGGCACGGTTCGCAAGCATCAAATGATTCATAACCAAGTGATTCCGAAAATCCATCTTTATGGAGTTTCTTCATGCGCTCTACACCGATATGACCGAAACGGCAGTGCCACAAATAAATTGCACTATCATTATTAACTTTGCATCTTTTGGCATCAATATTATGAATATGTGTATCACTACGATCGAGATCCAACAAACTATTTTCATTGGGTGTATGACCATCGAAGGCTTTATTCATGTAAACAGAATAACAATTATTCTCTGACTTTAAATGAATAACCGTATTGCAATAAACATGATCAAATCATATTCATGCTCAACGCAAACACCAAATAACATTTATTTAGGTTTAACACTAATCCGAAAGTATAGGGAGTGTGCGATGATGATCACATCATTCTTGGAACTACTTCCAACACTCATCGTCACTTCCCCTCAACTAGTCTCTGTTTATTATGTAACTCCTGTTTCGAGTTACTAATCTTAGCAACCGAACAAGTATCAAATACTCAGGGGTTACTATAAACACTAGTAAGGTACACATCAAACACCTGTATATCAAATATACCCTTGTTCACTTTGCCATCCTTCTTATCCACCAAATATTCAGGGCATTTCCGCTTCCAGTGACCATTTCCTTTGCAGTGTAAGCACTCAGTTTCAGGCTTTGGTTCAGCTTTGGTCTTCTTCACGGGAGTGACAACTTGTTTGCCATTCTACTTGAAGTTTCCCTTTCTTTCCCTTTTCCCTTTTCTTGAAACTAGTGGTCTTGTCAATCAACACTTGATGCTCTTTCTTGATTTCTACCTTCGTCGATTTCAACATCACGAAGAGCTCGGGAATCGTTTTCGTCATCCCTTGCATACTATAGTTCATCACGAAGTTCTAGTAACTTAGTGATGGTGACTAGAGAATTCTGTCAATCACTATCTTATCTGGAAGATTAACTCCCACTTGATTCAAGCGATTGAAGTACCCAGACAATCTGAGCACATGCTCACTAGTTGAGCGATTCTCCTCCATCTTTTAGCTATATAACTTGTTGGAGACTTCATATCTCTCAACTCGGGTATTTGCTTGAAATATTAACTTCAATTCCTGGATCATCTCATATGGTCCATGACGTTCAAAACGTCTTTGAAGTCCCGATTCTAAGCCGTTAAGCATGGTGCACTAAACTATCAAGTAGTCATCATATTGAGCTAGCCAAACGTTCATAACGTCTGCATCTGCTCCTGCAATAGGTCTGTCACCTAGCAGTGCATTAAGGACATAATTCTTCTGTGCAGCAATGAGGATAAATTTCAGATCACGATCCAATCCGCATCATTGCTACTAACATCTTTCAACATAGTTTTCTCTAGGTACATATCAAAATAAACATATGAAAGCTACAACGCGAGCTATTGATCTACAACATAATTTGCAAAATACTACCAGGACTAACTTCATGATAAATTTAAGTTCAATTAATCATATTACTTAAGAACTCCCACTTAGACAGATATCTCTCTAGTCATCTAAGTGATCACGTGATCCAAATCAACTAAACCATGTCCGATCATCACGTGAGATGGAGTAGTTTCAATGGTGAACATCACTATGTTAATCATATCTACTATATGATTCACGCTCGACCTTTCGGTCTCCGTGTTCCGAGGCCATATCTGCATATGCTAGGCTCGTCAAGTTTAACCTGAGTATTCTACGTGTGCAAAACTAGCTTGCACCCGTTGTAGATGGACATAGAGCTTATCACACCCGGTCATCACGTGGTGTCTGGGAACGAGAACTTTGGCAACGGTGCATACTCAGGGAGAACACTTCTTGATAATTTTTAGTGAGAGATCATCTTAAAATGCTACCGTCAATCAAAGCAAGATAAGATGCATAAAGGATAAACATCACATGCAATCAATATAAGTGATATGATATGGCCATCATCATCTTGTGCTTGTGATCTCCATCTTCAAGCACCGTCGTGATCACCATCGCCACCGGGCGCGACACCTTGATCTCCATCGTAGCATCGTTGTCGTTCGCCATCTATTGCTTCTCGACTATCGCTACCGCTTAGTGATAAAGTAAAGCAATTACAGGCGTTGCATTTCATACAATAAAGCGACAACCATATGGCTCTGCCATTGCCGATAACCGGTTACAAAACATGATCATCTCATACAATAAAATATAGCATCACGTTTTGACCATATCACATCACAACATGCCCTGCAAAAACAAGTTAGACGTCCTCTACTTTGTTGTTGCAAATTTTATGTGGTTGCTACGGGCTTAGCAAGAACCGTTCTTACCTACGCATCAAAACCACAACGATAGTTCGTCAAGTTAGTGTTGTTTTAACCTTCGCAAGGACCGGGCGTAGTCACACTCGATTCAGCTAAAGTGAGAGAGACAGACACCCGCCAGCCACCTTTAAGCACGAGTGCTCGTAACGGTGAAACCAGTCTCGCGTAAGCGTACGCGTAATGTCGGTCCGGGCCGCTTCATCTCACAATACCGCCGAACCAAAGTATGACATGCTGGTAAGCAGCATGACTTGTATTGCCCACAACTCACTTGTGTTCTACTCGTGCATATGACATCTACGCATAAAACCTAGGCTCGGATGCCACTGTTGGGGAACGTAGTAATTTCAAAAAATTTCCTACGCACACGCAAGATCATGGTGATGGCATAGCAACGAGAGGGGAGAGTATTGTCCATGTACCCTCGTAGACCATAAGCTGAAGCGTTATGACAACGCGGTTGATGTAGTCGTACGTCTTCACGATCCGACCGATCCAAGCACCGAACGTACTGCACCTCCGTGTTCAGCACACGTTCAGCTCGATGACGTTCCCTGGCTCTGATCCAGCCAAGCGTCGGGGATGAGTTCCGTCAGCACGACGGCGTGGTGATGATGATGATGTTCTACCGGCGCAGGGCTTCGCCTAAACTCCGCGACGATATGACCGAGGTGGAATATGGTGGAGGGGGGCACCGCACACGGCTAAGGAACGATCCGTAGATCAACTTGTGTGTCATGGGGTGCCCCCTGCCCCCGTATATAAAGGAGCAAGGGAGGAGGAGGCCGGCCCTAGGAGAAGGGCGCGCCAAGGGGAGTCCTACTCCCATCGGGAGTAGGACTCCTTTCCTAGTCCAACTAGGAGAAGGGGGGAAAGGAAGGAAGTGGAGAAGGAAGGAAGAGGGGGGCCGTGCCCCAAACCCTTTGTCCAGTTCGGACAGGGCTTGGGAGGGGCGCGCGCCACCTCCTGGCTCCTTCCCACTAAGGCCCATCAAGGCCCAATACTCTTCCTCCTATTCCCGTAACTCCCCGGTACTCCGAAAAATACCCGAATCACTCGGAACCTTTCCGATCTCCGAATATAGTCGTACAATATATCGATCTTTACGTCTTGACCATTTCGAGACTCCTCGTCATGTCCCCGATCTCATCCGGGACTCCGAACTCCTTCGGTACATCAAAACTCATAAACTCATAATATAACTGTCATCGAAACCTTAAGCGTGCGGACCCTACGGGTTCGAGAACTATGTAGACATGATCTAGAACTATTCTCGGTCAATAACCAATAGAGGAACCTGGATGCCCATATTGGCTCCTACATATTCTACGAAGATCTTTACCGGTCAAACCGCATAACAACATACGTTGTTCCCTTTGTCATCGGTATGTTACTTGCCCGAGATTCGATCATCGGTATCCAATACCTAGTTCAATCTCGTTACCGGCATGTCTCTTTACTCGTTACGTAATGCATCATTCTGTAACTAACTCATTAGTCACATTGCTTGCAAGGCTTATAGTGATGTGCATTACCGAGAGGGCCCAGAGATACCTCTCCAACAATCGGAGTGACAAAACCTAATCTCGAAATACGCCAACCCAACATGTACCTTTGGAGACACCTGTAGTACTCCTTTATAATCACCCAGTTACGTTGTGATGTTTGGTAGCACCCAAAGTGTTCCTCCGGTAAACGGGAGTTTAATCTCATAGTTACAGGATCATGTATAAGTCATGAAGAAAGCAACAGCAACATACTAAATGATCAAGTGCTAGGCTAACGGAATGGGTCATGTCAACACATCATTCTCCTAATGATGTGATCCCATTAATCAAATGACAACACATGTCTATGGTTAGGAAACATAACCATCTTTGATTAATGAGCTAGTCAAGTAGAGGCATACTAGTGACGTTATGTTTGTCTATGTATTCACACATGTATCATGTTTCCGGTTAATACAATTCTAGCATGAATAATAAACATTTATCATGAAATAAGGAAACAAATAATAACTTTAAATATGCCTCTAGGGCATATTTCCTTCATACAACTTCCAGGAGTCGATGGTAGCGTCGACCTCCAGGACATGCGCAGTGCCGCTAAGTGGATGGCCATCGATGCCACTGTCATCTGGTCGTTCTTCCTCGCAGTCTCCAGGGAAACCATACACATCATTGTGCATAATGATGATGCCTTGATAGTGTGTACGAAGATCACCGGCCTCTTCACTAACAACCAGTTGCCACCGATTGTCTTCCTTCAGCAAGAGTTTTTTGGTCTTCACCAAAATGACTCTTCCATCGACGATTATTGCATGCGCCTGGAAACCCTCGTGGACGATATGCGTGACATAGGGTTTCCGTTCTCAGATGAGGTCCTCCACTCCACAATCATGGCCGACCTCAACAAGGACATTGGCAATGCCAAGTCCAACCTCACCCTTCTCACCACCCCAACCTACCACAAGGCGGTCGACTACCTTAGTGTTGAAGAATGGCAGATAAAAAACTCTTTGGCACACACCAACCACACCTCTCAACACCATGCATCAACGTGTTTCTTCATCATCTCAGCTTATGCTCCACTCATTCGACTGCCTCACTATTCTTCTACTGCCAGGGTAATGCTACTGCTTACTTATTCCTCTATGTCGATGACATCATCTTGATGGCAAGCACCAGTGATTCCCTTTGATGGCTCATTGATCATCTCCATGCCGAGTATGCAATCAAGTACTTGGATCCCCTACACTACTTCCTTGGGATCGAAGTGGTGTGGTGTACAGATTGTTTCTTCTTCCACCATCAAAAGTATGCCCACTAGCAACTTGACTATTCTAGAATACTTAATTGCAAACCTGCGGACACACGGGTGGACACGAAGGCCAAGCTCTCCGCCACCAACGGTTCTCCGGCTCCGAACGCCTCCTTCTACGGCCCATCGTTAGAGCCTTACAATACTTGTTGCTCACTTATCCAGAGTTGTAGTAGTTTCTTCAAATGCAATCCCTTCATGATGCTCATTGGTCCTTAGTGAAGTAGATCTTGCACTACATACACAGTCACATGGATCTCAGCATCACCCTGTTGGCCCCTCCCTCCACCGACATGGTTGCATACTCTGATGCTTATTGGGTTGGTTGTCCTGACACTCGCCGCCCCACCTCTGGATACCATGTCTTCCTTATGTTCTCACTCATCTCGTGGTCATCCAAGCAGTAGCCCACGATCTTCCTTTGAGAGCAGAGGCGGAGTATCGTGCATTGGTTAACACCGTCACTGAGTGCATGTGGCCTCGCCAACTCCTTCATGGGCTATGTTTCCCCGTCAACAAGGCAACTATGGTGTATTGCGACAATGTCTCCGCCGTTTACCTCTCTGCAAATCTGGTTTATCACCGTCACACTAAGCATATCGAGCTCGATATCTAGGTTTCTTGCGAGCAGGTGGCTCTTGGGAATGTTCGAGTCCTTCACGTTCCCACAACTCAACAATTTGCGGATATCATGACAAAAGTCTTGCTGACGTCCACATTAGAGGAGTTTTGATCCGGTCTTTCCATTGTTGGCATCAACGCTTTGACTGTGAGGCAGGGGGTGTTGAGTGATGCTTGTGCATGGCCCATGCACATAGGACTTCCCTATTTGTTGTAAACAATCCACCTGTCCTTCAAGTAAATCCCTCATAATTAGGATCATATATGTGAATGATGGGATTCCTGTACATGATATATATGGGTACCATATTCTATGAATACAATTGTGTTGCAACAAATCCTATTCTACACACATCATAATATAATATTCCAATTATAATCATAGGATTTCCATGCCATCATTGAACGTCACTTTGATTTGTGCTCACACCCTAACTACCATGTTAAAATGAGTATATGTGCAACTAGTTTGCTACATGTCACAGAAATTCGGTATGCCAACTCTACCCAATCATTTCGGCAACAATACTTGGGTGAACCCAATCGTTCGATCATCAACTGGTACTTGAGTGTGATACTTGGGTGAACACAAGTACAAAACCAACCCAAACCGTAAAACAGTTAAATAACTTCATTGCTAATGGCATATCATTGATGTGAGAATCACATCGCAAACAGTAGACAACATGCTTGGAAAATTGTGAATGAGAAATGCTGAACAACAACCCATGATGTGGATCTCATCGAAAGTGATTACAACCAGCTTTTTCAACCATCAATTCATTCACATTCACATATGTTACATCCATATATCACACTCATACATTCACTTCCACATATGTTACATCCATATAGCTCACCTACTCATCAACAAGACAAACTAAAAGATAATACTTATATGTGAACTAACATAATATTGACCTTTTGATTTGCACATCTATGCATGAACCAACAAAATAGTTGGACCATTCATATATGAACCAACACAATTGACTGTTGCCTTTCTCGCTGGTCATCAGTTGCATTCACTTGGTTCACTACCAAAGGAAAATCCAGTTGGGCATTGAAGCATCTCCATTTTTAGGAGCTTGGTTCTTTTTGATATCTTTAGCAGCTCATTGTTAAGAGGATCTAAGGAGTCTTGTATTCTTACCAACAAATTTAAGGAGATGTGGTGTTTTCTTAGCGGTTAGTCAGAAGAAGGGTGTACTACAATGATTAGATAATACATAAATAGATGATAAATAAAAATATACTTGTACATGAAAGAATTTGAAAATAACCTCATTATCGATGAAGGGCTCCGCTTCATGTTCCTCGAGTGGAGGATGGTACCCATCATACGAAATCTATGGATCTTCAGTGTTCACACCATTTTCAGTTATGTTTTAATGTGTCCACAAATGACCGTGGGGTGGAGGGGTGGCGACTGGGAGATGGAGATAAAGATAGGGAGGGACCATCACGGTGGAAGAGGAGTACATGGAGGGGAGCAGGGATCTGGAGGTGCAGGTATGAATTCGGATGGGGTGGTGTTCGTGGTTCGGTGAGTGGCGGTGGGAAGTGGAGAGAGAGCGAGAGAGAGGTCATTGTTTTATTGTTTTGATAAAGATAGGGGGAGAGAATGAGAAGGGTTAGCGTTTCTAAGGAGTGATAGGGTTCATATGACACCTAGGAACTTTGCACATGCTTATTAAGTATTATCCATGTGCTATAATCTTCACTGAGTGTGCTAGACTTCGGGTCCACCTCTTCAGAAAAACACATAGTTGGGTCCGTGTCCTACAACTATTTCTCATGCATTGTTACACACATTGTTAGTCCGACCATGTGCGATGAGGGGTCTTGTTAGAGGTGATGTATATTACTAAAGTGAACCTAAAAACTCCATAACAAGCATATATGCTTTGATGCCATTAACTCAATGTGGAGCTTCTGGAATGAGTCGAGTGTATGGATATTTTGGGAGCCACTATAATGAAACGTGATGTCTTGTTAATGATCGAGAAGATCACCAACCAACAAGATCTTTCCTCAAGATAACTGAGGCTTTTCTATTTCTTGGTTGTATAGGATATGAGTATGAGGGAGTGTGTAACTAGTCTCTGTTGTAATGGTTGACTGTCTACACACCCTTTCCACATGGTAGACAAACTGACTTAAGCTACGTCAATAGTTTCTTTAAAAAGGGTCCATCTCGTGACAATGAAAAACGTATGTTTGATGGCTGATACGTCTCAAACATATCTATAATTTTTCTATTGTTAAATGCTATTATGTTATCACTTTTGTATGCTTTATATGTCATTTTATATTATTTTTTAGACTAACCTATTAATGTAGTGCCCAATGCCAGTTTCTTCTTTTTCAATATTTTTGGTTTCCATAAAATCCATACCTACAGAAGTCCAAACACGATGATTTTTTCTGGACAATAAGAGACTCTAAAAGCTTTAGGGGAGCAAGAGAAGACCAACGAGGGCTCCACAAGGCAGGGGCGCGTCACCCTGGCTTGTTGGCCCCTCATGCCCTAATTATTGGCCCATAAATTACCACATATTTAGAAACCTCCGAAGCAAGACCCAATTTTTTTATCCGCAAGCCTCTGCTCAGAAGCGATCCCATATGGAGCCCTGTTCTAGTACTCTGCCGAATGGGGGGATCACTCGGGAGGCCATCTTCATTAACCTTCCTGCCTCCATGATGATGTGTGAGAAGTTCTTTTAATTTGGACCCGCGGGTCCATAGTACTCTCTCTCTCTCTCTCTCTCTCTCTCTTGATCTTGATCTTGATCTTCAATATAACGATCTCTTCAGATTTTATTTGATGTAAATCTGATGAATTGTGGATTCATGATCAGATTATTCATTGACTTATATTGATTCTCTTCAAGTTTCTCTCTTGTGTAATTTTATACTATGTATGCTTTCCGATATATAAGTCTTCTATGGCAAATTAGATGGGTAGGTCTTCAGGGGGAGTGGTGCATAGTAGTATGTTCAATCTTGTGGTGATCACTCTTGTGACAGGAGGGATGGAAGCACATATTGTATTGTTGCCACTAAGGGTAAAACGGCAGGGTTTGGCCATATTAATTAATCTGTTCCTACCTACATTATGTCATCATTCTTATTGTGTTACTCTATTTGACTGTTTGTCATGAACTTAATACTTTGACATGCATGCTAGATAGCAGTCTTGGGGTGGAGTAATAGTAGTATATGTAGTTGGATTAATGGTATACTTATCACGGACATAATGCCTATGTAAGATTATGCCATGAATGATCAGAGTTATAATTTGCACTGTTCTGTCAATTGTTGAATAGTAATTTGTCTACCAGGCCTTTATATGCTTTCACGAGAGTTGCCACTAGTGAATCTATGGCCCTCAGGTCTTTTCTCCATGAATGCAAAAGCTCTTAAAATTGCTCCTTATTTGCGCTTTACTATTTTCACTACTTTGCCTATCACTACCTTCTTTAATCTTGTAACTGGCAAGTACAAGGGGAGTGAACTTTATAGGGTGAAAGCATAGGTTGTGTTAGTGTGCAGCTACTGCTAACGTTGTTAGGGTGATGCCTCCTTCTGGTTCGATAAATCTTGGCTCTTAACTGGGAGAAATACTTTCTGCTATTGTGCTACATCACCCTTTCTCTTCAGGGAAATCCAACAACTTCTATGGGACCGAAGCCTGGCCTAATCTTCTATAGAAGAAGAAAAAAGAACAATCTCTTGCCCTGGAACAATCTCTTCTTATTCCGACGTTCCATGGGGAAACAGACGCACCGCTTCTATCAACTTCTCCATCACATCGCACCAATCCATTTCTTCTTCCCTAGCGAAGCTCCCCAACGCACCACCCCATTTATTATTCCCCATTGCAACGCCTCCTGTACTTCTCATCTTCTCGACAGACCACAGCAGCGCTCTTTTGTTTCCATCACAACCTCTTATGTTCTACACGGCAATCTCTCCCCCTCTTCATGATCGCCAATCTCTAATGGACCCCACTACTTTTTAGCAACAAAAATAGGTAGATCTCCTTATCCTTTCTCATCCAGGTATGCAGTCCAATTAAGCAGCAAAGCAGCATCGCTTCCATCGCCACTCCAACTTGGTGTGCACACCTCTGCTCCCATCCCCTAGTGAAGCTCCAACAGACACCACACGATTTATGAAGAATTACAAGTTGTAGTTCATAAAGTTGCATACTTGCAATCTGTAGTTTAGTAACATCTTTGAATCATTACCTATATATGAAATTTATCATATTATTTTTATTCAAATGTTTTGTTATTTGGTATATGTGCATGTTACTTCAAAAATCCATGAAAAAAGCCTACAGCAATGGGCGGGGCTGCGGGGCATCATCTAGTAATTTGTAATTGGTACGACACAATTTGGATGTCACCCAAGTTGTAAAGTCACATTATGTGGATCTAAAAAATATAGTCGATTTGTCAAAGGACTCAAATGTCCTGGTTGTCCGGTGCCCCTCGTATCCAACCCAAATGTAGGACGGATATGGGACGGCCCAGGGGCGTCTGCCACGTCAGCCTGGCCCACCCCACTATGTCCCAACAAAAAACCCACAATCAACCCAATCCAGAAACCCTAGCTTAGTTCACTCGGCTCTCGCTCAGTCTCTTCTTCTCCCATTACTCCGATTTCAATGAGTCTGATCCACTCTGATGACTCCGGCGACTAAGTTGAGGAATGGCAGCCGCTCTGACTCTAACCTCCGTGTCGATGAGGAGTTGACCCTCCGCATTGTCCTTGAGAGGTCCAAGGTGGACACGAGGGGCAATTTCAGATCTGTCGCCTAGCCTCTCCCCCGCCGGTGCAGCGCAGACGCTTGAGCTAGGCCCTACCGACCCACATGCAGCTCCACGAGGGTTGTGCAGTCCATGTCGCCCCCACTCCGTCCCCTACCCCCGTCGGTCGTTCTTCCACAAAGGGAAGCGGTGGTTGCTTGTGCTCGCCCCACTAGCCCAGACACGCATAGCAGAATCGAAGGCGCGCACCGCCCGCCGCGAGAGGCATGCGATAGAGCAATTCATGTGCCACTGTTGCGGGTTACCGATGGAGCCCAACAAGGACGAGTGGCTGCTTGCTTAGTTCTACCGCCGGTCGCTTACGATGGCATAGATGGGCATTTGGCGATTCTGTAGGAAGAATGCTAAGGCGCTCCGGCTTGCCATTGAGCAGTTAGAGCATGAGGCAGCGGAGGTTGTGGCGTAGGTGGCTCGGGTGGCGAAGCTCAAGTGGCTGTAGGATAGGGCCGTCCGGCGGCTCAAAGGGCTCAGCATCCTCTTCGACTCCTCTCATGACGACAACGACGACCATAGCACTTCCGACAACGACTTGGACAGTCCTACACCAGCAAGCGATGCCTACAGCTGCGCGGTCGACCAAAAGGGGAAAGGGCCAGCGAGGAAGTAGTGAAGATCGGCAGTCTCCACTTTAATTTCAAGTTTTTCGACGTAGTTTAAGCTTGCCCATTGTTTATGTGCATTATATGAACTTTGGCGAACTTTTGAATATCCATTAGTGATCTTTTGGTGGATGGATTGTGCATTTTTATGTTTGTTTCGTGATCTACGTAATTTTATCCATGTTTCATGGTTTATTTTGGATATAGTGGATCAGATATGAGATAAACGGATATGGATGATGCGATTTGAGGACTGACCGGTCAGCGCCCAGACATGTCCGCGGGCGTTTGTGAGGCCGAATTTGGCCAAGTCTGACTGTAGATGCTCTTACCTCCTCACCTCCTTAGAAATGGACCATCTAAAAAGAGTGTAGGAAGAAAAGTGCCAGTAGGACATGAGCCGTGCAACTCGATGTAAAAGAAAGAGGAAAAGCATACTAAAAAAGCTAGGGTAATTTTTTTAATAGTTTGAATTGCCTAGCACATGTGTCACGTGGTAAAACCTAGGGTAAACTTAAACCTTAAAAAGAGCATGGTGTGTAATGGTAGCAATTGCCTCGCCAAGCAATCCGAGCTTCACCTCACCTAAAATTGAATCAACAAGAAAACGAGAATGGAAACTAGCTAACATGTGGTTGGATGGTTAGAAGGATAGTGGTATTCTCAGCCCACCAGGGTTTAAGTCCTAAACATGACATTGGTGGTCACATTTCCCTAGATTTATTTCAAACTTCCTGTGATGTACGTTCAGTGGGAAAAAATGTTCCCTCGACTGCGAAGACGTCTGTGGCGACTTCATGAAAGTGCAACTATCCCTGGGTGGTTTTGGTAATGATTAACAACATATAGCTCATTGAACTAATGCTATTTCAAGATGAATATTTCAGGAAAGTTCAATGATTGGCATGGCATGGATTAGGAATGTGGACCCCTCAAAATGCTAAGGACAAAGGATTGGCTCAAGCTCTAAAGCTCTAGACTCTACATTTTACTTTTAGTGATCCAAGATCACATTGAGTCCATAGGATAAGCCAATACTATTAGAAGGGGATGAGGTGTTGCTTAAGGGCTTGCTTGCTCAAAATGCTTAGTGATATGCTCCAAAAACCCTCAACCACTTTCTCATATCCACATATGTCCCAAACCAAAAGTCAAACTCGGCCCCACCAATTTGATCTATCCGGCGCCACCGAGTTCATTTGACATAGCCACAGCCAGAAACTGTTGGGGATATGACTACTGGGTGTAAACCGCCCAGGAGGGGCCGGATTACACTCACAAGGAATCCAGTATAAGAGCCCATGAAGATGAAGGATATGGCACTTTAACTATGGAGGCTTAGAGGCCCAGAGCCCAATGGCGGATTAGGGCCCATAATAGTAAACCGCCATAGATGTATAAACTTGTATTGTAAGTTACGGAAAGAAAGAAACCGAGCTGGACACTTGTATGATTCGGCCTCGGGATTCTGTAGCCCGGCCAGGGCATCAACCTATGTATATAAAGGGACGACCCGGCGGCGGTTCAGGGACAGAAAAAACAACAACTCGAGAGATAGGTAAAGCGGATTCGCTCCCTGCTCATCGAGAGAAAATCGATCCCACAACAACTGGATCGTAGGCTTTTACCTTCACTGCAAGGGGCCGAACCAGCATAAACTCCCCGTGTCCTTTGTCCGGTTTAACCCCCTTTTTTGCTAATCTCATTGTGATGGCTCCACGACTAAGTCCTCTCGATAGGACATCTGACGTGTTAATTCCATGATAGTTGGCACCCACCATGGGGCTATCGCACGATGGTTTCGAGTTCTTAAAGGGCAGCTTTGAAGGACTCAAGGGATACGCGGTTGGCCGGATGACCAAGAGTCATCGCGGCAAGCTCTACATCGACGATGCGGGCTGGGGCCCCGAGGCCGGCTCAATTGAGTACGGGTACCGGGTCCCCTTTGGTAGAATTCATGTTTTCATCGGCAAAATCAGCGAACCGGGCCCTGAGCCGGACATCTCCACCGACCTCGACGAGACGGCTCAGCGTGCAAGTCCAGCTCGGGTTCAGCCTGCCATGAAGCGTGCGTTCGTAGGATTCATCCATGGTGCGGAATCTGAACCGGTGTCCGACGATGAGAGGGCCGTCTACTCAGATGGCGAGTCATCCACTACAGAAACCGAGTCGCTGTACCAATTGCAAGATGGACGGATCGGGGGTTGTTCCGATGGCGACAGTATTCCGGACCCCTTTGAACCGCCGAACCGGGTTGCGATCTTCATGGCCGGTACGCAGCCACCTTGCATTCTTCATCTGCAGCAGCAATGATTTCCGGATCGGCAACCGGGGCAGGAGGCCCTGCACGCCGGTCGGCTCAAGTTCTTTCCGGTTTGTTGGATGCTTGGGCGACTCTATTAACCATGGCAGTCACCCCGAAGACTCAGGATCAGCATAACGCGGAGGTTACAAAGTTGAAGAATCAGATAACTTAGGCCAAGGAGGACTTGGCAGCTGAGGAAGCCAGGATGACTGAAGAGCGGGCCTCTTTAGATGCCCAATCACAGCAGATCCAGGCGCAGAATTACTGACTCGTGTTGGATCAGAACGCGTCAAACAAAGTAATGAGGAGGAAGCACCGGTCTCGTCTGCCGCCGGTTTACGAAGGAATGAATCTCTTCAATACACCAGGAGCCGGGCCAAGTAATCCGGTAGCTGTGAACCGAACCGAGGCACCCGGGACAATGCCGGGTCAGCTACGAGTAACGGACCCGCCTCGAAGGACAGATGACCCGCCGCAATATGTATCAATGCCACCGGGTCATTTTTCTAGCCCTTTGTACAACATGATTGCTGCGGCATCTCGTTTGGCAGCTATTCCAATGGAGGGTGACTCGCTGGCGGCGGTTGAAACGCGACGGGCCAGGGATCTTCTTCACACCACTATTGTGCAGCAGCAGGCTTATTCCTACAGCCGAGACATAATTCATTCAACCCCTCGGCCAAGCAAGAGTTACATCAGGCACATTAACGAACCAGCTGTGTCAAGCAGTGCGCTACACCGAGATGCCCCTCGAGGGCCTAATACGGCGCGCGGGGGTTTGAACGCTCAGGATGTGGTAAACATTGGCAGAGCACGACGGGAGGCAGAGTTAGCAGCACAGTTGGCAGCACAGTACCAGAATCATCAAACCGCTCCGGTTCAACCAGCGACATCAGTTGAACGGGGACTGGCTTTCAGCTCTTGGGGAGTGTCGTGTCTTATCCCAGCTCTACGTAATGTGCGGCTGCCTAAGGATTTCAAAGGTCCGTGTAAGGTGCCTAATTATACCGCCAATTTACCCCCCGAAGTGTGGATTGAAAGTTATGAGATGGCAATGGAGATGCTGTATGTGGATGAAGCGGCATGCGCGAAATATTTCACCATGATGTTAGACGGAACGGCTCACACCTGGTTAAATAGTTTGCCTGTCAACGCGATCATTTCTTGGGACGAGTTGAAGGCCCGATTTATAGCAAACTTCAAGGATACATGCAAGCAACCCATGTCGATTGTGGATCTGGCTGCTTGTGTTCAAGGAGAGAATGAATCAACAATGCATTGGGTATGCCGGGTTTCAGAAATCCTGCATTCGTCGGACCGCATCAATGTTGATACGGCAATCGTAACATTGGAGGGCAATTGCCGGTTTAAGTCGCTGAAGATGAAGCTGGGACGGCTCAAGCATCATTGCAATGATATGGGAACACTCATGGCAGCTCTAGTTAAGTATGCCGATTCTGATAATACCAAGGATCCCGATTCTGACGAAGAGAAGCCGGAGATGGGGAAGAAGAATGCCGGCACAAAAGGACAGCATAACCAGGCGAGCCACGGGGACAATGGTAAGCGTAAAGCGGACAATTTGGATTTTGTGGCTAACACCAATGCGCAGGGCAATACACAGCATCGTAAGGGCAAACCACCCCAGCACGGTGGAGGCATGAATTTGGAGCGTCTGTTGAACCAGCCTTGCCCAAAGCACGGGACACAAGAAAAACCGGCTACGCATTTATGGAAAGATTGCTTTATTATGCGAGAGTTCAAAAATTCAGACCTCTTCCGGTATGATCATGGACCGTCCGGCGGTTCAGGACCCGGGTTTCACAGGCCGGGTTATGGTGGAGGTAATTCCGGTTCAGGGTTTCAAGGTAACCAAGGTGGACATGGAAATCAAGGCAGTCAGGGCAGCCAAGGTGGTTATAATCAGCAAGGGAATCAGCAACAGCAGCAGTCGGGTTATCAGAGCAACCCGAAGCAGTTAAATGGTGGACAGTATCATGTTTTCACCACCAGCCTATGCAAGCGCGATCAGAAGCTCCATAAAAGGGCAGTAAATTCTGTTGAGCCGGCAGTGCCCTGTTATCTGCGCGGGTCTGAACAGCCTATTGTTTGGAGTCGGGAGGATCATCCGCCCCGAGTTGATAATCCTGGCCATTTAGCTTTGGTGGTTGCACCGCAGGTTGGAAGTTATAAGTTCACCAAAGTGCTCATGGATGGAGGGAGCAGTATCAATATCTTGTATTATGAAACCTTCCGCCGTATGGGGTTAACAAATAGGAATCTAAAATGTCAAACATCGTTTTTCACGGTGTGGTACCTGGCAAATCAGCTTACCCGGTCGGTAAGATAGCTCTGGAGGTGGTCTTTGGAGACGATCATGATTCAAGGTCCGAGACTTGACCTTTGAAGTAGTAAAAATCAGAAGTCCGTACCATGCCCTGTTTGGACGGCCGGTTTATGCTAAGTTCATGGCAAGGCCGTGTTATGTTTATCTGCAGCTCAAGATGTCGGGTCATAAGGGGACCATCACGATTCATGGTAGCCACAAGATTTCTTTGGAATGCAAGGAAGGTGATGCGGCTTATGCTGAGTCGGTTTGTGCGACGGAGGAGCTGAAATTTTATAAGGACAATGTTGATCCGGCAGATATGACTTCTCTCAAGAAGCCCACTACAGAGCATGATCCAGCTTTGAAGTTTAAATCGGTTGATGAGACTAAGTTGGTTGATTTTCTTCCTAGTGATTCATCCAAGCAGTTCAGCATCAGCGTTAACTTGGATCCAAAATGGGAAAGCGCGCTCATTGAGTTCATCCGTGAGAACCAGGACTTCTTTGCATGGAAACCTTCTGACATGCCAGGTGTATCGAGGGAACTCGCTGAGCACACTCTTAATATTGATCCGAAGCTCAAACCGGTCAAACAGTTTCTTCGCCGCTTTAATGAAGAGAGGCGCAAGGCCATTGGTGAAGAGGTAGCCCGGCTATTGGTGGCAGGGTTTATTGTGGAGGTGTTTCACACTAAGTGGTTGGCTAATCCGGTGCTGGTACTTAAGAAATACGTCACTTGGCGTATGTGTGTGGATTACACAGATTTGAACAAAGCTTGCCCAGCTAATCCCTTTGCTCTCCCTTGTATTGATCAAATCATTGATGCTACGGCGGGTTGTGAGCATTTGAGTTTCCTGGATGCTTATTCGGGTTACCATCAGATCAAGATGGCAGTTAAAGAACAGGAGAAGACAACTTTTATAACCCCCTTTGGAGCCTTCTGTTATGTATCTATGCCTTTTGGGCTCAAGAGTGCGCAGGCGACTTATCAGCGGTGTGTGCAGAATTGCCTCCATAATCAGATTGGGCGTAATGTGCATGCTTATGTGGATGATATCGTGGTGAAATCCAGGAAAGCAGAGACACTCATCACTGATTTACAGGAAACTTTTGATAATCTGAGGGTTTATAAGATGATGCTCCATCCAGCTAAGTGTGTTTTTGGTGTACCGGCCGGCAAGCTCTTGGGTTTTCTAGTGTCCAACAGGGGCATTGAGGCTAATCCGGAAAAAATCAAGGCTATCACATCCTTGGCTAAACCGGCATGTATTAATGATGTTCAGAGATTGGCGGGTCGGATTGCAGCACTAAGCCGGTTTATCAGCCGGTTGGGGGAAAAGGCGATCCCGCTTTATCAGATGATGAAGAAACAGACAACTTGCTGGCCCCATTGATAAGGAACCATTGCTGTTATACGTGGCTGCTAATGCCCGGTCCATCAGTGTAGCTATTGTGGTGGAGCGCAAGAAGGCTGATAAGGAATACCCGGTTCAAAGGCCGGTTTATTATATCAGCGAAGTGCTCATTGAGTCAAAGCAACGATATCCACATTGGCAGAAGTTGGTGTAGGGGGTTCTCATGGCAAGTCAGAAGTTTAAACAGTACTTTCAGGGCCATCCCATCACAGTGGTCAGTTCCGCTCCTTTGGGGGATATAATCCAGAACAGGGAGACAACTGGCCAGGTTGCTAAGTGGGCTATTGAGCTTGGACCACACGGTTTGAAATATATGCCTCAAACAACTATCAAGTCCCAAACCCTTGTGGATTTCATCAATGATTGGACAGAGTTGCAGGCACCGGAAGAAAAACCGGACAACACATACTGAACTGTCCACTTTGATGGGTCCAGGCAATTGGAGGGCTTGGGGCTGGAGTTGGCCTTACTTCCCCTCGAGGTGATAAAATTCATTATGTTCTTTGCTTAATGTTTCCTTGTACTAACAATGCAGCTGACTACGAGGCCTTACTCCATTGTCTTCGAGTGGCTAAGGAAATGAACTTAAGCAGGGTACGATGCTTTGGGGACTCCGATCTGGTGGCCCAGCAAGTTTCAGGTACTTGGGATTCCAAGGATCCACTCATGGCGGCTTACCGATGAGAGGTGGATATTATCGCTGGTCACTTCAAGAGTTATCAAGTTGAGCACATTGATCGGCGCAAAAATGAGGCAGCATATGCTTTAAGCCGGCTGGGATCTCAACATAAACTGGTGCCGCCCAATACCTTCCTAGATGTCTTGCACAACCCATCAGTTCAGTTGCCTACAGAGGAGGACCTCGCTATTCCTGATCCGGAGGCACAATTGGTGGCCACTTTACATATTATTCCGGACTGGACGGTTCCATATTTGGCGTATATGAACTGGGGTGAATTGCCAGAAGATGCAGTTTTGGCCAGGCAGATAATCCTGCGATCCAAGTCCATGGTTATTCACAACGGCGAGTTACACCATTGCACTGTCTCAGGTGTGTTCCAGCACTGTGTTTCTCCTGAAGAAGGCCGTGAGATTCTACATAAGATCCATGAAGGAGACTGTGGTCACCACGCTGGTTCAAAATCCTTGGTTGCTAAAGCCTTTCGTCATGGCTTCTATTGGCTAACGGCTCATGCTGATGCTGAGGACTTGGTGAGGCGGTGCGACGGTTGTCAAAAATTCTCACGACGAGCTCATGTTCCGGCTCAGGAGTTAAGAATGATTCCAATCACTTGGCCGTTTGCTACTTGGGGGCTTGATATGGTAGGGCCCTTTAAGCGATCCAAAGATAAGAAGACCCACTTGTTGGTGGCGGTTGACAAGTTCACTAAATGGGTTGAAGCGGAGCCAGTAAGCAAGTGTGACGCAGCCACGGCGGTTCAATTCATTAAGAAGGTGATCTTCTGCTTTGGCTTTCCACACAGCATCATCACAGATAATGGCACGAACCTCTCCAAAGGCGAGATGGAGGACTTTTGTCAACGAGAGCACATCCGGCTTGATGTGTCATCTGTGGCTCACCCCCAGTCTAATGGTCAAGCTGAGAGAGCTAATCAGGAAATCTTGAAGGGTATCAAGCCCCGGCTTATGGTTCCTTTGAAGAGGACGCTGGGTTGTTGGGTGGAGGAATTACCATCTGTGTTATGGAGCATAAACACCACCCCAAATCAATCTACGGGTTATACACCTTTCTTCATGGTTTACGGGGCAGAGGCGGTACTCCCAAGTGATATTCGTCATGACTCGCCCCGGGTTGCCAATTATGTTGAAGCGGACAATGAGCAAGCACGTCAAGAAGCACTGGACCTGTTAGATGAAAAACGGGACATGGTGTTGGCTCGTTCGGCGGTTTATCAGCAAGACCTGCGGCGTTATCACAGCCGCCAGGTTAAAACAAGAACCTTTCAAGAAGGCGACTTAGTGCTCCGGCTCATCCAGGATCAGACCGATATGCACAAGTTATCCCCACCTTGGGAAGGGACTTTTGTGGTCAGCAAGAATCTGCAAAACGGATCATACTACCTCATCGATGTTCGAGAGCACAAAGACTCAAGCAAATCGGAGGAGGAGACCCGTCGGCCGTGGAATATCACTCATCTATGACCTTACTACACCTGAGCCATAGGCTCCTACTATGTATATATTTTGACAATGTACATATTATGATCAATAAATAAACCGGCATCCTCGCTAAAGCAGGGTCTCTGCCATTTTCATCTTATATGTCTCCTTGGTTACTTGGGGGCTCATGCTTACAAAGCGGAATTTTTTCCAGTAAACCAGCTTATAAAGCCACAATACAGCTTGGGAGCTTTACACCCAAGGGACCAAAGAGAGTCTGTTTCCACGCACAGCTCAAACATAGGTACCCATTGAGCACAGCTCACAATGTTACTTGGGGGCTCTTTGTGCATAGCAACAAAGAGTTTGAAAGGACCCTTGTAATAGGCTATCAAGCCATGGCTTGGAAGCCTAGTGTATTCACCTAAAACCCCGGGTTAACCTGCCTTCATCAAGTAAGCCACTCCTGTCCAGGTAATCCTGGTATGACCTTCCAAACGTTTGACAAGTCAATCTTATACAAACCCTGAACTTGTCAAAGTTAAAACAATGATTGGTTAATTGGAGGCCCATCTTAAAAGGCTTTGTCAAATGGTTTAACTCAGCGGCCTGGCAGCCCATGAAAAGCCTCGAATTTGGGCCTGGCAGCCCTTGAAAAGCCTCGACTACAAATTTTTATTTGATTTTGTTTTTGCAAAGTTTTATCTCTTTTTAAGGTTTTGAGTTAAACCGACGTCTATTGACCCGGCCCGACTATAAGTCATTACATCAACCCGGTGTTTCTTAACCCGGCGTAGCTTTCAGCTACCAGCTGTTAGCATATAATCAATTATGAACCGGCGTTTCTTAATCCAGTCTGGCATTGACTATAAGTCACCAGGATGATCATCCGGTGTTTATCATAACCCGGCATGGCTTATTATGCACCAGCACAACATGGTGGGAGTTTCAACACTCAAGATTTGGGTTATCACCCTTACTACACAAGTTGGTAAACCAACGATGTGATTCAATATCACAGAAGGCTGGATTTTATAAAAAAGTACTAAGGCACATGAAGCAAGCATGGCAACAATCATGCCGGATTACACAGTGTCAGGTAGCAGTGCACGATGGCGGAAGATCAAAGTATTTCAACTAGCCTATTACAAGGCGCTTTGATGCCCAAAAGAATAATTGTTTGTTGCCCAGAACGCAATATGCGGAAATAACGTCGGCCGCCGGATTATGATTCGTCACCAGGTTGACGTGAAGTTGATGGATCATCTCGCGTCGGTTCAACCTCCTCCTTCCCACCCAATGGCTAGAAGTCAATGGTGGCCCAATTAATCCCGGTTAAGGCTTGGAAGGCAGCTTCGTTGCTTATAAGATTGTATGGTACAATGTCAGGGGCATAGGTGTGCTTACGGATTGGCGGGATAAGATTATGCATTTCTTTCACAGCTGCATCAACCCATTTGTTGTCCGCGTCATAGCTGGACCGATGGACAGACAAGTCAACTTCTTTGGCCAATCTGCTTGCAAGCGGGCGCATCTCCTTGGTCAAGGCCTTGAGGGCTTCACTATCAAATTCTGACCCATCTTCTTGTTGGCTAGGATAGCCCTGTTCGATATCTTCTGGATCAAGATCAGCTATCCACGCTTTGGCCCAAGTCAGTGCTGATAAAGCGCCAGCCCTTGTAGTAGATCGCTTTACCTCTTCTAGCTGAGCAGGAGTCATAGATAACTTGGCCAACATATCCTTGATTAAAGTTGGCGGCGGTTTGTTGTATGAGGCTACGCAGATGACTCGTTGAGCACCGGTATATAGTTGTTCTATCAAGGTATAGGTTGCTTTCAACTTCTTGCGCATATCCGAGCCCAGATGAGCAACACGACTACCTGCAACGGTTTAGGAATTTGCTGTTAAACCAGCAATTTCCAAGATGTTTAAGGAAGGCTCTTGAAAAGAGTACTTACCAAATATAGCAAAGGTCGTAGAATTGACCTGGTGCTTTAAACTGGTTAGCTGTTCTGCCACCGGTTTAAGAGCCGCTTCAGCATCATCAGCCCATTTTACCAGAGCAACCCTCTCGGTTTCCCAATCTGCCCGCTCGCTTTTGAAGACATCCTTTAATTGCTCCATGGAAGTCAAAGCACCCTTCAATTCATCCTTGGCCTTGGAAGTTTTTGCTTGCTGGGATTTGATGTTTTCTTGAAGATCGGTGATTTGGCAATCTTTGTTGCTCAAGTCAGCCTGCAAAAGACAGATATTTTCTCAAAAAGTCCCAAGCACATAACAAGTTATATACTTGGCACTTGGGGGATAATGCGGATTGCTTCTTCTTAACTGAAATTTTAAGTCCCAAGGCTCAATACAAGTATTAATCTTGGCACTTGAGGGCTAATGCTTAATTGATCAGATAAATCGGAGGTGAAGGAGTTTAATGAAGATAAGCTTTGCAATAGTAAAATCTCGTTTCATCTTGAAGAGATAAACCGGCCCTTGGGGGCTATGCAGTTGAAATATGTGTTATCAAAAGTCCCGATTCATCTTGAAGAGATAAACCGGCCCTTGGGAGCTACAATGGAGTTGACATAAAGCACAAAGAAAGATTTATAAAATGTTTGAGCAGAAGTTACCTCATAGCGCTCCTTCATCAAGTTGACTAAACCAGCCTCATAATCACGACTTGTGTACAGGCAGTTTAGAAATCCAGAATGGATCTCCTGAGCATTGAGGTTAACGCAGCTGGATAAATCTGTTTTCCACTTGCCTTTGCCCATAGCAGCAAATTCTTCCTTGGCACTATGCTTGGATAAGGGGACCGGGTTGCTAGGAACAGTATGACCAGTACCAGTAATAACAACATCGTCATCACCACCTTTGGCTGGGCTTGGTGGATTTTCAGTATTCCTGGCTGGGCTTGGCAGATCATCTTCATCCTTGGCTGGGCTTGGTGGATCAGCATGAGGGCTAGCCGGGTTAACCTCCGGCGGATCAACATAAGTGTCCTGACCTTGTGGCACAGGATCATCCAAAGCAATATCAGTATCTCCATCAGCAGCTTCTGAGGTCCTCTCCGGTTCAAAAGACGGATTCTCCTCAGTGGGAGCACTCAGTTTGGCTTTTTTGCTGAGTTGGGCTTTGGCACTGCAAATAACAAACAGAGGTTAATATAGTAAACCGGTGCAAGAAAGCAAAACTAAAATAACTATACATACCCAGGGACGGTCTTAAGGGGAGGCATATGTGTGGTTGATGAGTCGCCAGAGGATGAATTGGAAGTTCCCTGATAATTTGAATCAGACGGATTAAGAGGGTATCGGAAGCAACCCGCCAAGGGATAAGATTTATTAGAAGAACAAGAGACCTCTACGCGACATTTCCAAACTGGTGTGTCCGATAAACCGGAGGAGGTAACCTGTTGGCCACTATGTCGGCTTGTGCGACGAGCTTCATGTTGATGTGTCTTCAAAGAAAAGTGTGGATCCAAATGAGCAAGGGGATGTGAAAGTTTTACTTTCTGGACTGCGCGACGAAGTTTTTGTATTGGCACATGATCTGAATCAGAGGAAAGGGAGATTACCTCTACATGGTCAGCGCGGCTGGCTTCCGCATCATCCTGATAATGATCATTGTCAATAAGATGTATGAAAAATGAACTAAGGGGGTCAAGTTCTACCTCTGGTTCCGAGCCATCAACATATTCGGGCGGATCAGAGGATTCGGCGGTTTTCTTTTTTGCTGGCCTCTTTGTGGCCTTGGTCTTGTTACGAGGCGCTTTCGCCGGTTTGTCTTGAGTTTTTCTCTTCCAGAACGGATCTTTATCCTGCAAGGATAAACAGAAGGCTACCAGAAAGTGTTAAAAGGGAGACGGATTAAAAGCAGAAGGATAAATTCTTACAGCTGGCAGTTTGTTGGAGGCATAAAAGGGACGCGGCCCAGTCTTGCTGCATTCAAATATCGGTTCATCTAACATCTTTTTGACAGACTCAGTGATCTCGTCATTAGTCATCTGTATTTCAGTGTGCCGTTGAGGATCCTTGACATCCCTAGTATATTCACACATTAATCCGGTGCGACGGCTTAAGGGCAAGATACCCCATGAAACCCAGCAACGGACAAGGTCGATACCGGTTAAACCGTTTGCCATAAGAGCCCGGAGTTTAGAAAGCTGTGGTGCATATGTTGATCGTTCTCTGGCAGTAAGCCGTTGAGGCAGTGGATGTTCATTGCTGAGCCGGTAAGCACGATAACCTGGCAGAGGATTTTCATCGGCGAGGCGGTGTTAAAAAGAGAACCATGTATCGATTCCAATCCTTGGGGTGGCTGTGATGTTTGGCATGAGGAAAATTGACTTCTTTCCTTTTTTGAATCGACACCCCGCCAAGTTCAGTATTGGGGCCGTCGGTAAATTCAGTACGGCGGTTCAAGTGGAAGAAGTCTCTAAAAAGTTCAACAGTCGGTTCTTCTTGCAGATAAACTTCATAGAACACTTGGAAATTGCAAATGTTGGACATAGAGTTCAGTCCAATGTCTTGAGGGTGGAGTTGGAAGTTGGCAAGTACATCACGGAAATTTTTTGATCCGGGAGGGCTAAACCCTTGGTCCAAATGCTGCATAAACACAACTACTTCTCCATCTTGAGGTTCAGGAGGATTTTCAGTCCCAGGTACTCTCCAATGGATGGTCTCTTTCTTTGCTAAAGCGCCAGTCACAACATACCCGGTAAGTTGCTCTTCTGTAATCCGGGGGGGAACCCAATTGCAAGAGGAGAACTGTTTGGCCATTTTCTGATGAAAAACTGTAAAGGAAGTTCAAATGCCGGTTTACGGTTCAAGGTTGATATGCATAAACTGGTGTCAAACCGGGGGATTTAGTGAGAGCATGTGTGCACGTTAAACCAGGATACTGATGTTTAAGTAAAGATGGTGGTTTATGTGAGGGCTACTGGTACCTGCCGGATTATCATTTTCTAAAGGTTAAACCGCCTACAGTGGTATGGAGGAAAACAGATCTGAAAATTACTAAGTGCTATGAAAACAGGTCTCACAAGTTAAGGTCATCATTATGGATCTAGCGCACTTCAGGAAAAGGAAAAATATCAAGGATCTAAAAACAACAACCGCAGCATAGCAAAGGTTCAGATGGAATTTGTTCATGAAAGAGGGGATACTATGGCAAGGCAAAATAAAACTACAGTTTCGGTCGCAAAGGAAAGATGTCACGTTTATCTAGATTCGATGAGACAGTAAGGGAAAGCAAACGAACAATGATGAACACGGATGAACACCGCCGAAGGTATGAAACCCTAATGCAGATCTAGGGTTGAAGAAGGAAGGCTTACCGGCTTCACAGGAGCGGCGGAGAAGTACTGCAGTTCTCTGGTACGATCAGGTTGATGCAGCGGCCAGTGGCGATGCAGAGCTTGAAAGTCGAGGGCAGCGGCGGAGCTTGAGGTCTTCGGGGTCGCGAGGAAGAAGAAAGAGATGAATAGGCAAGGGGGGAAAATGGAAAGGACCCCCGGTCGTATTTATAAGGACAAAAGGATAAAAAACAGGCGTTGAAATCGAGGAGCCTAAAATGGTGAATGGGACACATCTGTCGCCTCGATCTTAGGAGATTAGTTAATAAAAGGGAAATCTTTATGAGTTTTTTACACAGATGATGTCACGGTGGTTTACGACGATTTCAGAAGATGACGTCATGGCGGTTTACAAGGTTAACATGAAGATGTTCAAATCAGAATTTCTCTAAAGTTGAAGATTGACATGAACAGGTTCAAATCAATTTGGGGCCTAATGTTGGGGATATGACTACTAGGTGTAAACCGCCCAGGAGGGGCTGGATTACACTCACAAGGAGTCCAGTATAAGAGCCGATAAAGATGAAGGATATGGCGCTTTAACTATGGAGGCTTAGAGGGCCAAAGCCCAATGGCGGATTAGGGCCCATAATAGTAAACCGCCATAGATGTACAAACTTGTATTGTAAGTTAGGGAAAGGAAGAAACCAAGCCGGACACTTGTATGAGTTGGCCTCGGGATTCTGTAGCCCGACTAGGGCGTCAACCTATGTATATAAAGGGACGACCCAGCAGCGGTTCAGGAACAGAAAAACAACAACTTGAGAGATAGGTAAAGCGGATTCGCACCCTGCTCATCGAGAGAAAATCAATCCCACAACAACTGGATCGTAGGCTTTTACCTTCACTGCAAGGGGCCGAACGAGTATAAACTCCCTATGTCCTTTGTCTGGTTTAACCCCTTTTTGCTAATCTCGTTGCCATGGCTCCACGACTAAGTCCTCTAGATAATACATCTGACGTGTTAATTCCACGACAGAAACCCTAGTCACTTCGGTCTCACCGATAGGTATCTCGGTCTCACCGAGATGGGATTGCAAACTCTCTGTTTCCCTTTGTAACATTTCGGTCTAACCGAGATGAGAGATCGGTACCACCGAGTTTGCAATGCAAACTCTCTGTTTCCCCTTCGTAACGTTTCGGTCTCACCGAGATGAGCAAATCGGTCCCACCGAGTTTGCGTGACCAACTCTCTGGTTAGCTTATTACCAAAGTCGGTCCCATCGAGTTTTTGTAATCGGTCTCACCGAGATTACATTATGCCCTAACCCTAAAGAAATCGGTCCCATCGAGTTGACATGCCGGTCCCACCGAAATGCCTAACGGTCACATTATGAACTAAATCGGTCTGACCGAGTTTGGTAAATTGTGTGTAACGGTTAGATTTTGTGTGGAGGATATATATACCCCTCCACCCTCTCTTCATTCATGAAGAAATCCATCAGAACGTGCCTACACTTCCATCATTCCTTTTTTGAGAGAGAACCACCTACTCATGTGTTGAGCTCAAGATATTCCATTCCAACCACATAAATCTTGATCTCTAGCCTTCCCCAAGTTGCTTTCCACTCAAATCATCTTTCCACCAAATCCAATCCTATGAGAGAGAGTTGAGTGTTGGGGAGACTATCATTTGAAGCACAAGAGCAAGGAGTTCATCATCAACACACCATCTTTTACCTTTTGGAGAGTGGTGTCTCCTAGATTGGTTAGGTGTCACTTGGGAGCCTCTGTCAAGATTGTGGAGTTGAACCAAGGACTTTGTACGGGCAAGGAGATCGCCTACTTCGTGAAGATCTACCCTAGTGAGCCAAGTCCTTCGTGGGTGATGTCCATGGTGGGATAGACAAGGTTGCTTCTTCGTGGACCCTTCGTGGGTGGAGCCCTTCGTGGACTCGCGCAGCCGTTACCCTTCGTGGGTTGAGGTCTCCATCAACGTGGATGTACGATAGCACCACCTATTGGAACCACACCAAATATCTCCGTGTCTACGTTGCGTTTGGTCCCTCAAACTCCTCCCTTTACCTTCATGTGCAATGTTTTACATTCCGCTACTATACTCTTAGAATTGCATGTGTAGGTTGATTGCTTGACTTGTGTAAAGTTGTTAAAATCTACCAAGACTTAAAATTGGAAAAAGGCTAGATTTTTATTTGGTCAAGTAGTCTAATCACCCCCCTCTAGACATACTTTCGATCCTACAAGTGGTATCAGAGCTACGGTCTCAATTTGCCTTGATTTCCATAGGTTTTGGTGATCATAGCCTTGGTTTCACAACCTAGGAGAGTATGGCGTCTAGCGAGAGAAATTACCATCGTAGAGGACCTTACTTTGATGGTACTAATTTTGCTAGTTGGAAGCATAAGATGAAAATGCATATTCTTGGACATAACCCCGTCGTTTGGGCCATTATGTGTATTGGCTTGCAAGGTGAGTTCCTCGATGGGAGAGAACCGAACCGTGAAGCTACCGTGGAAGAGTTGAAGATGCTGCAATACAACGCTCAAGCTTGTGATATTCTCTTGAATGGATTGTGCCCTGAAGAATTCAACAAAATCAGCCGTCTTGAGAATGCAAAGGAAATTTGGGATACTTTGATTAATATGCACAAAGGTACTGACTCCATCAAGGAATCCAAATTGGATGTCCTTCAAAGTCAGCTTGACAAGTTCAAAATGAAGGATGGTGAAGGTGTCGCTGAAATGTACTATAGGCTTGCTCTCATCACAAATGAGATTGCCGGCTTAGGAAGTGAAGAGATGACCGATAAATTCATCATCAAGAAGATCCTAAGAGCCTTGGATGGAAAATATTATATCGCGCGCACATTGATCCAAATGATGCCCAATTACAAAGATCTCAAGCCAACAGAAGTCATTGGAAGAATTGTTGCTCATGAGATGTAACTCAAGGATAAAGAAGAGCTTCACAACAAGTCAAGTGGTGCTTACAAAGCCTCATGTGATGCTCCTACATCATCAAGTGAGAAACAAACCTTCAATGAACAATTGAGCCTAATGGTGAAGAACTTCAACAAGTTCTACAAGAGTAGAAGCAAGGAAAGAAGTTCCAAGTCAAAGTCCTACAATGACAAAAGATCCTCGAGTTGTGAACGTAATTGCTACAATTGTGGAAGACCCGGACACTACTCCAATGAGTGTACGGCTCCCTACAAAAGAAGAGAAGATTCACCTAAAAGAAGAAGTAGAAGAGAAAAATCACCACCAAGAGAGAGAAGGAGTAGAGATGATCGTTCTGAACGAAGAACCTCCCGAAGAAGCAAGGATTCGGAAAGGAAGGACAAATCATAAAAGAGCTACACAAAACAAAGATATCAAGCTCACATTGGTGAATGGGTATCCGGCTCCGATTCCGACCATCACTCCGAAAGAAGTTATCATTCCGACTCCAAATATACTCAAGAAGAAGGTGTTGCCGGTCTAGCACTTGTGTCAACCAACTCCTATGACATATTTGACTCACCAAATGAAGGAATTGGAAGATGCTTCATGGCTAAAGGCCCAAAGGTATCACACCCCGAGTATGTTGATTTCAATAGTGATGAAGATGATTTTCTAGGTGATGATGATTTACTTATTGATAACTCTAGTTATGAAAACAATGATGAATTTGCTATTAATCATGATAATCAAGATAAAATGAATGACGATGATAAGAAGGAGATTGATCGTCTAACTAAAGAACTAAATACTCTTAAGTTAGCTCATGAAACTACTTTAGAAGATCATCGAGAACTTTTAAAAACTCATGAGAAGTTACGCTTTGAAAAGCTCAATCTTGAGCAATAGAATGGGTTCTTAAAGGCCATCAATGATGATCTTCGGCAGAAAAGTTCTTCTTACATTGCCAAGCGTTTACTCTTGTCTACTTACATGCCACAAGTAAAATCTAGCAACAAGAACAAGAAAGATTCTTCTTATAGTAGTAACAATAATCATGCTAAATCAAATGTTGTTGCTTCTAGTAGTTCTCTTGATTCCACTAATGATTCTCTTAGCCAAGTTACACTTGAGCAAGAAAATATCTTATTGAAGGGAACTAGAGAGAAAGGTGTTTACAAGAGCCTTGTTGGAAGTCAGCAATTTGAGGAAATTGTACGCAAGCAAGGAAGGCACCAGAAGAACCAAGGTGTTGGTTTTGAATGAAAGTTCAATGCCAATGGAGTTGAGTGGGAAGAAGATCAATACCCCAAGACAAAGTTTGTTCCTCAATAAGAGAGGTATGATCCTACTTCTTTCCAAGGGACACAAGCTCAAGATGATCTTCCACTACAAGACCACAAGAAAAAAGGCAAGGAGAAGCTTCAAGAGGAGATTGATGCATTTGAAGAAGCTCCCAAGGCCTTGGTCAAGTGGGTTCCCAAGACTACATCAAGTTCTACTTCATCAAGTACGACTACAACCCCAAGGATTCCCATCAAGATGATGTGGATTCCGAAGAAGAAGAACTAGAGAGTTCTTGAGGGTGACTCCACCAACAAACTTCACTCCTATCATTTTGGCAAGAACAAGTGCAAACAACTTCCATATCTTGCACTAGTTCAAGGAGTCACAAACCCTCCTGTCGGTAAGACAAGGGACAAGGTAACCTAATGCTTTCATGGACATCATCTTGTGTGTACATCATTCTATTTCTATGGATATCCTTGCTTGTTCCTTGTGGGACTAACCCGTGTAGGTATTGAAAGTGCAACTCACTCCAATGGATTGCTCCGAATGATCTACATCAACATTGAGCGTCCACATCTTCAACACCTACATGAAGTCATCATCAACAAAACTCAAGGTTAGTTCATCCCTCTTAGGGGGGATATCACATCTAGGGGGAGCTTTACTCTAAGAAATGAGCTAAAGCAACTCTAACAGTGTGAACACAACAATGCTTTATGTAAAAGTGGTAACCCCACTTGTGCTTAAACAATGAGTATAGCCTATGATCAAATGTTCTCATTTGACTCCTAAGTCAATATACTCATATATAGATGACCTAGTCATCGCAAAATGCTTGATAGATGCTAGAGTGTTTGTGCATGCTTTGGCACATATTTCATTTGCCATTTTATTGTGTGAGCATGTTGGTTGCATATTTTACTCATTCGAGGACATCCACTTGTTGCTTTGATTGTTTGTCTCTTTCTACTTTGCCAAAAGGATGGACAAGAATGCCTAAGAACCTCCTCTAGCTATCTATGCTTTTCTCGTCTGAAACCCTATTCATGCTACATCACAAAGTTTGATCAAGTCAGATATGAACCATTCTGTGTGAGGAGCACTCGAGTCCCCGATTCTTCATAGACTTAAACTTCCAAAACCTCTTTGTGCATTTCGGTATGACCGAGTCATCCATTTCGGTCACACCGAGTTCACTAAGTTGATCTAGGTTTTCATCTCAGTGCAACCGATTTGAACATTTCGGTCACACCGAGTTGCAGTAACCGCTTGCGATTCTGCATCTCAGTGCCACAAAGTTGTTCCACTCGGTCACACCGACAGGGTCGGGATATATATATCCACGGGTGAGGATTTAGAAATTTCTTCAAAAGCCCTCAGCCCGCGCGTATCCTGCTCTGCCTCCTCGAGTCTCCGGATCGTCTCCTCGCCACTAGCGCCCTCCCACGCTAGTTTCTATCGCCGTCAACGGGAATCTGCTCTGCCGTTGCCGCCGTAGCGAACTCCCGCCGAACTAGGGTATGAGTTCGACCCCTTGTGATCTCTTTTTACCTCCAATTCTAAGCACAAGGTCAATGCCATGATCTTTGCCACGTATGAAATCAATCTATCCAGAGAAAACTTCCTTTAGGTTATGTTTGATTAAAAAATTTAGGGTTAGGTCTCCGCTGAACTCATCTCGGACCGACCGAATTGTAGAAATCGGTCTCACCGATTTGGCTTAGGCCATTGCACATGCACTTTTCGGTCTGGCCGAAAACTGCAAGTCGGTGTGACCGTGTTCAATTCTTTGTGAAACCCTAGCAATCTCGGTGCCACCAAACTGTGACTCGGTCTGATCGAGTTCACTAGTTTAGGTTCCAAATGTTGCTTTGGTGTCACCGAGTTTATCAATTCGGTAGCTCTGAAATCATTTTAGTAGAGAACTAAAACTAAGTTTTTGACTCATTTGTTTGCAAAAATATCTGCACTTTGTGATGCTCATCTACTCTACCTCATCTATATCTATTGACAAGGTTTGCTTCAGTTTGCCTGCCAAGATGTCTGACCAGAGTGATAGCGAGAATAAATCTGAAGAGCAAGTGCAAATGAGTGAGGGCACTAGTCCCTGTGATGAGGGCAGCAGGAGCACACCAAGTAACTTGCCCAAGGCAGCCACTAGAACAAGAAAGAAGAGAACCTCAGACTCTGAGGATGAGGACTATGTGGTTGTTGAGGATGAGGCCACCTCAAAGAAGAAAGTGCTGAAGAAAGAGTATGGCACTGCTGCTGCAACTAAGCCAGGGTTGCATAAGAAGGCACCAGCAAAGAGAGTCCCAATGTCAAAGCCAAGGAAAGTTCCAACAGGAGAAACCATGAAATTCATAATAGAATCAGATGATGGTAAGGCAGTTGGAGATGGCAAGAAGAAGAAGAGGGCAAGAACCACATTTGCAAAAGTTCTTGGAAAGTCAACTATGGCAAGAGATTCAGAAGAATAGGAAGAGGAAGAGGATGCTGCACCAGCACCCAAGTCACAAAAGCTTATGGGAGATGCAATCAAGTTAGGGGCTGCTACTTCTAAGACCAAACCTACTCCCAAAGCTGCTGCTCAAGCCACCAAGTCTGCACCCAAGAGAAGCACCAGAAACATTCCTGCTCGGGAGAAGAACAAGGCCCCAGTGCCTGAGATGGATGAAGAAGAAGATGCTGAAGCCCAAGTGCTCAGAAAGCTTAAACCAAAGATTCCAGATCACAATGACGCTCATCCAGTGGCAGAGGACATGAACATCAGAAAGGATGCATGATTGAGACTTTGGATATAGTCTGATCGATATGTTGTGAGAAGGAGAACTGCTGTGGACTATAGGTTCCACACCAAAGAATAGCAAGATTTCTATGAGACCATTCTGCTTGACAAGAAGCCAATTGTTTATGATATGAGATGGGTTGACTGGGAATATATTAAAGAGAATGAAGATCACTTTCCAGGTGTACATGAAAGCTTCAAATCTTGTGGAGTTGACAAGTTTGTTGGACAGAAGCTCACCAAATGGAATGATGAGCTAATCATGCAATTCTACTCCACCGCTCATTTCTATCCAGATGGAAGGATAGTGTGGATGTCTGAAGGTACGAGGTACCAATCCACTGTTGAAGAATGGGCAAAGTTGATCAATGCCCCAGAAGACCATGAGGATGATTTGGATGTGTATGCCAAGAAGAATAAAGACCACAACTCCATGGCAAGTATGTATAAGGAAATTCCTAATGAAGCCCTGGAAACTCATAAGTTGGGCTCAGTGAAATACTTGTTATTTGGTCTGCCTACTATCAACACCATCTTAAGGCATACTCTGTTGCCCAAATCTGGAGATCATAGGATGATAGGAGGACATTCAATCAACTTGCTGCACATTTTTGATGTGCCTCAAAAATTCAAGGTCATGAGTCTGATTGTTGAGACAATCAAGAGGACAGCTGCTGACCAGAAAAAATCTTGTGGGTATGCTCCACACATTCAGGTGCTCATCAACTCAAAGATGGGCACACTTACTTGTTGGACAAGGAGCATTTACTTCTCTACCCTAAATTTGAAGACAACACAGTTGTAATGGATGAGAATGAACCTTCATCAGTGCAAGCACAAGAGAAGAGAGCTAAGGCAAAGGCAGAAAAAGTTGCAAACATGCCAACTGTTGAAGAGGCATCTCAAGTGTTATTGAAGAGCAAACAAGATCAACTTGGATATCTGATCCAATCTACTTTGAGGATTGAGAAGGGCTTGGCCACCCTGACCCAGAATCAGGAGAGCTTGGAGAGGATCATTGAACAAAAATTATATGATCTTGATCTAAAAGTGACTGAGATGCAGACAGTAGTTGAGCAGCTCTAGGAGGAAGCAGAGGAGAAGAAAGGGAAGGCAACTATAGACGCTTATCAGCGAGTGCCAAGAGGTCAGAGGTCAGCTTCAGTGCCACCTCCAGCAGCCACTCCACCAGCTCCAGCTACATCGACTGATGCCTTCATCCTTGGAGTTCTCTCTACACCACCTCCCGAAGACCAAGCCTGAGAGACGCATAGCACTATGCATATTTGAACTTTTTGGTAACTTGTTGCCATAGGGGAAAAATATGCATAGATCATAGGCTTCGAGAGAGAGTGTTGCTTTTTGTCTCTCTTGCTATTTGTTTGGTTGAACTTTATCGTGTGCTTGGTTGATACCTTATGTCCCTGTGTGAGACACTTGTATGATCATGTGTTTGTTCATATGCTACTTTATTGTTTGCTTGGATGACATTATCTCTTATATCCATATATGATCATTCACTTTGCTTGGTGATGAGTGCATGCTTTTAATTGCTATCATTTTGAGTGCTCCACCAAGATGTACGTGACATGGAAGAGTAACCCATGATACTAATTGATTTCTGCATTTGCATTCAAAAGCAAATCTTAAATAATGCACAAATTTAGGGGGAGCTCTTGCTTATCACATACTTCTCAAAGCCACAATGTATTTCAATTTTATTATCATTTGTCGAAGCTTTGATCTATAAGTTGTCATCAATTACCAAAAAGGGGGAGATTGAAAGTGCAACTATGCCTGGGTGGTTTTTGAAGGAAATATGCCCTATAGGCAATAATAAAGTTATTATTTATTTCCTCATATCATGATAAATGTTTATTATTCATGCTAGAATTGTATTAACCAGAAACATGATACATGTGTGAATACATAGACAAACATATAGTCACTAGTATGCCTCTACTTGACTAGCTCATTAATCAAAGATGGTTATGTTTCCTGACCATAGACATGTGTTGTCATTTGATTAATGGGATCACATCATTAGAAGAATGATGTGATTGACATGACCCATTCCGTTAGCCTAGCACTTGATCATTTAGTATACTGCTATTGCTTTCTTCATGACTTATACAAAGTTCCTACAACTATGAGATTATGCAACTCCCGTTTACCGGAAGAACACTTTGTGTGCTACCAAACGTCACAACGTAACTGGGTGATTATAAAGGTGCTCTACAGGTGTTTCCGAAGGTACATGTTGGGTTGGCATAATTCAAGATTAGGATTTGTCACTCCGATTGTCGGAGAGGTATCTCTGGGCCCTCTCGGTAATACACATCACTTAAGCCTTGCAAGCATTACAACTAATGAGTTAGCTGTGAGATGATGTATTACGGAACGAGTAAAGAGACTTGCCGGTAACGAGATTGAACAAGGTATTGGATACCGACGATCGAATCTCGGGCAAGTAACATACCGATGACAAAGGGAACAACGTATGTTGTTATGCGGTTTGACCGATAAAGATCTTCGTAGAATATGTAGGAACCAATATGGGCATCCAGGTCCCGCTATTGGTTATTGACCGAGAATAGTTCTAGGTCATGTCTACATTGTTCTCGAACCGTAGGGTCCGCACGCTTAAGGTTTCGATGACAGTTATTATGAGTTTATGTATTTTGATGTACCGAAGAAGTTCGGAGTCCCGGATGTGATCACGGGCATGAAGAGGAGTCCCGGATGTGATCACGGGCATGAGATGATGTATTACGGAACGAGTAAAGAGACTTGCCGGTAACGAGATCGAACTAGGTATTGGATACCGACAATCAAATCTCGAGCAAGTAACATACCGAGGACAAAGGGAACAACGTATGTTGTTATGCGGTTTGACCGATAAAGATCTTCGTAGAATATGTAGGAACCAATATGGGCATCCAGGTCCCGCTATTAGTTATTGACCGAGAATGGTTTTAGGTCATGTCTACATAGTTCTCGAACCCGTAGGGTCCGCACGCTTAACGTTTCGATGACAGTTTTATTATGAGTTTATAAGTTTTGATGTACCGAAGTTTGTTCGGAGTCCCGGATGTGATCACGGGCATGAAGAGGAGTCTCGGAATGGTCTAGACATAAAGATTGATATATTGGAAGCCTATGTTTGGACATCGGAATGGTTCCGGGTGAAATCGGCATTTTACTGGAGTACCGGGAGGTTACCGGAACCCCCGAGGGGTTAATGGGCCTACATGGGCCAAGAGGGAGAAGAGGGAGGAGCCAGGAGGGGGCCGCGCGCCCCTACCCCTCCTAGTCTGAATAGGACAAGGGAAGGGGGGCGGCGCCCCCCCTTTCCTTCCCCTCTTCCTCCTCTTTCCCCTTTCTCTCCTACTCCTACTTGGAAAGGGGAGTCCTACTCGGTGGGAGTAGGACTCCCCCCTTGGCGCGCCCCCTAGGCCGGCGGCCTCCTCCCCCTGGCTCCTTTATATATGGGGGCGGGGGGCACCCCATAGACACACAAGTTGAACTATGGATCGTTCCTTAGCCGTGTGCGGTGCCCCCTTCCACCATATTCCACCTCGATCATATCGTCGCGGAGTTTAGGTGAAGCCCTGCGCCGGTAGAACATCATCATCGTCACCACGCCGTCGTGCTGACAGAACTCATCTCCAGAGCTCGGCTGGATCGGAGACCGGAGATCGTCATCGAGCTGAACGTGTGCTGAACTCGGAGGCTCCCTACGTTCGGTGCTTGGATCGGTCGGATCATGAAGACGTACGACTACATCAACCGCGTTCTGATAACGCTTCCGCTTACGGTCTACAAGGGTAGTGGACATACACTCTCCCCTCTCGTTGCTATGCCATCACCATGATCTTGCGTGTGCGTAGGAAATTTTTTGAAATTACTACGTTCCCCAACAGTGGCATCCGAGCCTAGGTTTTATGTGTTGATGTTATATGCACGAGTAGAACACAAGTGAGTTGTGGGCGATACAAGTCATACTGCTTACCAGCATGTCATACTTTGGTTCGGCGGTATTGTGAGATGAAGCGGCCCGAACCGACATTACGCGTACGCTTACGCGAGACTGGTTTCACCATAACGAGCACTCGTGCTTAAAGGTGACTGGCGGGTGTCTGTCTCTCTCACTTTAGCTGAATCGAGTGTGGCTACGCCCGGTCCTTGCGAAGGTTAAAACAGCACCAACTTGACAAACTATCGTTGTGGTTTTTGATGCGTAGGTAAGAATGGTTCTTGCTAAGCCCATAGCAGCCACGTAAAATTTGCAACAACAAAGTAGGGGACGTCTAACTTGTTTTTGCAAGGCATGTTGTGATGTGATATGGTCAAGACGTGATGCTATATTTTATTGTATGAGATGATCATGTTTTGTAACCGAAGTTATCGGCAACTGGCAGGAGCCATATGGTTGTCGCTTTATTGTATGAAATGCAACGCATACAGTAATTGCTTTACTTTATCACTAAGCGGTAGCGATAGTCGTAGAAGCAATAGATGGCGTAAACGACAATGATGCTACGATGGAGATCAAGGTGTCGCGCCAGTGACGATGGTGATCACGACGGTGCTTCGGAGATGGAGATCACAAGCACAAGATGATGTTGGCCATATCATATCACTTATATTGATTGCATGTGATGTTTATCCTTTATGCATCTTATCTTGCTTTGATTGACGGTAGCATTTTAAGATGATCTCTCACTAAAATTATCAAGTAGTGTTCTCCATGAGTATGCACCGTTGCCAAAGTTCGTCGTGCCGAGACACCACGTGATGATCGGGTGTGATAAGCTCTACGTCCATCTACAACGGGTGCAAGCCAGTTTTGCACACGTAGAATACTCAGGTTAAACTTGACGAGCCTAGCATATGCAGATATGGCCTCGGAACACGGAGACCGAAAGGTCGAGCGTGAATCATATAGTAGATATGATCAATATAATGATGTTCACCATTGAAAACTACTCCATCTCACGTGATGATCGGTTATGGTTTAGTTGATTTGGATCACGTGATCACTTAGATGACCAGAGAGATATCTGTCTAAGTGGGAGTTCTTAAGTAATATGATTAAATGAACTTAAATTTATCATGAACTTAGTACCTGATAGTATTTTGCTTGTCTATGTTTGTCTGTAGATAGATGGCTCGTGCTGTTGTTCCGTTGAATTTTAATGCGTTCCTTGAGAAAGCAAAGTTGAAAGATGATGGTAGCAATTACACGGATCGGGTCTGTAACACGAGGATTATCCTCATTGCTGCACTGAAGAGTTACATCCTGGAAGCACCTTTGGGTGCCGTGCTCGCTGCTGATGTAACCGACGACGTTAAGAACGTCTGGCGAGCAAAGTCGATGACTACTCTATAGTTCGATGTGCCATGCTTTACGGCTTAGAACCGGGTCTTCAACGACGTTTTGAACATCATGGAGCATATGAGATGTTCCAGAGTTGAAGTTAATATTTCAAGCAAATGTCCCGATTGAGAGATATGAAGTCTCCAATAAGTTCTATAGCTGCAAGATGGAGGAGAATAGTTACGTCGGTGAACACATACTCGTAATGTCGGGTATAATAATCACTTGATTCAACTGGGAGTTAATCTTCACGAAGATAGTGTCATTGATGAATTCTCCAATCACGCCACCAAGCTACAAGAGCTTCGTGATGAACTATAATATGCAAGGGATGAACAAGACTATTCGAGCTCTTCGCGATGCTAAAAGCCGTGGAGGTAGAAATCAAGAAGGAGCATCAAGTGTTGATGGTCAACAAAACCACTAGTTTCAAGAAAAGGGCAAAGGGAAGAAGAAGGGAACTTCAAGAAGAACGGCAAGCAAGTTGCTGCTCAAGAGAAGAAACCCAAGTCGGACCTAAGCCTGGCCGAAAGTGCTTTCTACCGCAAGTAGACTGGTCCTTTGAAGCGGAACTGCCCCAAGTATTTGGCGGATAAGAAGGATGGCAAAGTGAACAAAGGTATATGTGATATACATGTTATTGATGTGTACCTAACTAGAGCTCGTAGTAGCACTGGTATTTGATCTTGGTTACATTGCTAATATTTGCAACTCAAAGCAGGGACTACGGAATAAGCGAGCATCGCCAGGACGAGGTGATGATGCGTGGGAAACGGTTCCAAAGTCAATGTGATCGCGGTCGGCACGCTACCTCTACATCTACCTTCGAGATTAGTTTTAGACCTGAATAATTGTTATTTGGTGCCAGCGTTGAGCATGAACATTATGTCTGGATCTTGTTTAATGCGAGACGGTTATTCATTTAAATCAGAGAATAATGGTTGTTCTATTTATATGAGTAATATCTTTTATGGTCATGCACCCTTGAAGAGTGGCCTATTTTTATTGAATCTCGATAGTAGTGATACACATATTCAAAATGTTGAAGCCAAAAGATGCAGAGTTGATAATGATAGTGCAACTTATTTGTGGCACTGCCGTTTAGGTCATATCGGTGTAAACGGCTTGAAGAAACTCCATCTTGACGGACTTCGGAATCACTTGATTATGAATCACTTGGTACTTGCGAACCGTGCCTCATGGGCAAGATGACTAAAACACCGTTCTTCGGAACTATGGAGAGAGCAACGGATTTGTTGGAAATCATACATACGGATGTATGTGGACCGATGAATGTTGAGGCTCGTGGCGGATATCGTTATTTTCTCACCTTCACAGATGATTTGAGCAGATATGGGTATATCTACTTAATGAAACACAAGTCTGAAACATTTGAAAAGTTCAAAGAATTTCAGAGTGAAGTAGAAAATCATCGTAACAAGAAAATAAAGTTTCTACGATCTGATCGTGGAGGAGAATATTTGAGTTCCGAGTTTGGTTTACATTTGAAACAATGCGGAATAGTTTCGCAACTCACGCCACCTGGAACACCACAACGAAATGGTGTGTCCGAACGTCGTAATCGTACTTTACTTGATATGGTGCGATCTATGATGTCTCTTACCGATTTACCGCTATCGTTTTGGGGTTATGCTTTAGAGACGGCCGCATTCACGTTAAATAGGGCACCATCAAAATCCGTTGAGACGATGCCTTATGAACTGTGGTTTGGCAAGAAACCAAAGTTGTCGTTTCTTAAAGTTTGGGGCTGCGATGCTTATGTGAAGAAACTTCAACCAGATAAGCTCAAACCCAAGTCGGATAAATGTGTCTTCATAGGATACCCAAAAGAGACTGTTGGGTACACCTTCTATCACAGATCCAAAGGAAAAACATTCGTTGCTAAGAATGGATCCTTTCTAGAGAAGGAGTTTCTCTCGAAAGAAGTGAGTGGGAGGAAAGTAGAACTTGATGAGATAACTGTATCTACTCCCTTATTGGAAGGTAGTTCATCACGAGAACCGGTTCCTGTGACAACTACACCAATTAGTGAGGAAGCTAATGATATTGATCATGAAACTTCAGATCAAGTTTCTGCAGAACCTCGTAGGTCCACCAGAGTAAGATCCGCACTAGAGTGGTATGGTAATCCTATTCTGGAAGTCATGTTACTTGACCATGATGAACCTACGAACTATGAGGAAGCGATGATAAGCCCAGATTCCATAAAATGGCTAGAGGCCATGAAATCGAGATGGGATCCATGTATGAAAACAAAGTATGGACTTTGGTTGACTTGCCCGATGATCGGCAAGCCATTGAGAATAAATGGATCTTTAAGAAGAAGACTGACGCTGATGGTAGTGTTACTGTCTATAAAGCTCGATTTGTTGCAAAAGGTTTTCGACAAGTTCAAGGGGTTGACTACGATGAGACTTTCTCACCTGTAGCGATGCTTAAGTCTGTCCGAATCATGTTGGCTATTGCTGCATTTCATGATTATGAAATTTGGCAAATGGATGTCAAGACTGCATTCTTGAATGGATTTCTAGAAGAAGAGTTGTATATGATGCAGCGGAAGGTTTTGTTGATCCAAAAGGTGTGCGACAAAGTGTGCAAGCTCCAGCGTTCCATTTATGGACTGGTGTAAGCATCTCGAGTTGGAATAAATGCTTTGATAGTGTGATCAAAGCATATGGTTTTATCTGCACTTTTGGAGAAGCCTGTATTTACAAGAAAGTGAGTGGGAGCTCTGTAGCATTTCTAGTTTTATATGTTGATGACATATTATTAATTGGAAATGATATAGAATTTCTGGATAGCATAAACAGATACTTGAATAAAAGTTTTTCAATGAAAGACCTCGGTGAAGCTGCTTACATATTGGGCATCAAGATATATAGAGATAGATCAAGATGCTTAATAGGACTTTCACAAAGCACATACCTTGAATTTTTTTTGAAAAAGTTCAAAATGGATCAGGCAAAGAAAGGATTCTTGCCTGTGCTACAAGGTGTGAAGTTGAGTCAAACTCAATGCCCGACCACAGCAGAAGATAGAGAGAAAATGTAAAATGTTCCCTATGCTTCAGCCATAGGCTCTATCATGTATGCAATCTTGTGTACCGACTGACGTATGCTTAGCAATAAGCTTGGCGGGAAGGTACCAAAGTAATCCAGAGTGGATCACTAGACAGCGGTCAAGAACATCTGAAATACCGAAAAGGACTAAGGATATGTTTCTCGTATATGGAGGTGACAAAGAGCTAGTCGTAAATGGTTACGTCGATGCAAGCTTTGACACCGATCCGGACGATTCTAAATTGCAAACCGGATCGTGTTTATATTAAACGGTGGAGCTGTAAGTTGGTGCAGTTCTAAACAAAGCGTCGTGGCGGGATCTACATGTGAAGCGGGGTACATAGCTGCTTCAAGCAGCGAATGAAGGAGTGCGGATGAAGGAGTTCATTTCCGATCTAGGTGTCATACCTAGTGCATCGGGACCAATGAAGATCTTCGTGACAATCTTGGTGCAATTGCCTTGGCAAAGGAATCCAGATTTCACAAGAGGACCAAGCACATCAAGAGGCGCTTCAATTCCATTGGGACCAAGTCCAAGTGGGAGACATAGAGATTTGCAAGATACATACGGATCTGAATGTTGCAGACCCGTTGACTAAGCCTCTCTCACAAGCAAAACATGATCGGCACCAAGACTCCATGGGTGTTAGAATCATTACTATGTAATCTAGATTATTGACTCTAGTGCAAGTGGGAGACTGAAGGAAATATGCCCTAGAGGCAATAATAAAGTTATTATTTATTTCCTCATATCATGATAAATGTTTATTATTCATGCTAGAATTGTATTAACCGGAAACATGATACATGTGTGAATACATAGACAAACATATAGTCACTAGTATGCCTCTACTTGACTAGCTCATTAATCAAAGATGGTTATGTTTCCTGACCATAGACATGTGTTGTCATTTGATTAATGGGATCACATCATTAGAAGAATGATGTGATTGACATGACCCATTCCGTTAGCCTAGCACTTGATCGTTTAGTATACTGCTATTGCTTTCTTCATGACTTATACAAAGTTCCTACAACTATGAGATTATGCAACTCCCGTTTACCGGAAGAACACTTTGTGTGCTACCAAAGCGTCACAACGTAATCGGGTGATTATAAAGGTGCTCTCTGGTGTTTCCGAAGGTACATGTTGGGTTGGCATAATTCGAGATTAGGATTTGTCACTCCGATTGTCGGAGAGGTATCTCTGGGCCCTCTCGGTAATACTCATCACCTACGCCTTGCAAGCATGTAACTAATGAATTAGTTATGAGATGATGTATTACGGAACGAGTAAAGAGACTTGCCGGTAACGAGATTGAACTAGGTATTGGATACCGACGATCAAATCTCGAGCAAGTAACATACCGATGACAAAGGGAACAACGTATCTTGTTATGCGGTTTGACCGATAAAGATCTTCGTAGAATATGTAGGAACCAACATGGGCATCCAGGTCCCGCTATTGGTTATTGACCGAGAATGGTTTTAGGTCATGTCTACATAGTTCTCGAACCCGTAGGGTCCGCACGCATAACGTTTCGATGACAGTTTTATTATGAGTCTATAAGTTTTGATGTACCGAAGTTTGTTCGGAGTCCCGGATGTGATCACGGGCATGACGAGGAGTCTCGGAATGGTTGAGACATAAAGATTGATATATTTGAAGCCTATGTTTGGACATCGGAATGGTTCCGGGTGAAATCGGCATTTTACCGAAGTACCAGGAGGTTACCGGAACCCCCCGAGGGGTTAATGGGCCTACATGGGCCAAGAGGGAGAAGAGGGAGGAGCCAGGAGGGGGCCGCGCGCCCCTCCCCCTCCTAGTCCGAATAGGACAAGGGAAGGGGGCGGCGCCCCCCCTTTCCTTCCCCTCTTCCTCCTCTTTCCCCTTTCTCTCCTACTCCTACTTGGAAAAGGGGAGTCCTACTCCCGGTGGGAGTAGGACTCCCCCCTTGGCGCGCCCCCTAGGCCGGCGGCCTCCTCCCCCCTGGCTCCTTTATATACGGGGGCGGGGGGCACCCCATAGACACACAACTTGATCTACAGATCGTTCCTTAGCCGTGTGCGGTGCCCCCGTCCACCATATTCCACCTCGGTCATATCGTCGCGGAGTTTAGGCGAAGCCCTGCGCCGGTAGAACTGTTGGGGAACGTAGTAATTTCAAAAAATTTCCTACGCACACGCAAGATCATGGTGATGTATAGCAACGAGAGGGGAGAGTGTTGTCTACATACCCTTGTAGACCCGAAGAGGAAGCGATCACAACGTAGAGGAAGTAGTCGACGTTCTCCTCGCGATCCGACCGATCCGGCGCCATTACTCCGGACGCCTCGAGTTCTTGACACACGTACAGCTCGATGGCGTCCCTCGTACTCCGATCCAGCCGAGTGTCGAGGAGAGTTCCGTCGACGACGGCGTGGTGGACGATCTTGATGTTTCACGGCGCAGGCTTCGCCTAAGCTTCAGCGACGGTATGACCGAGGTGGAATATGGTGGAGGGGGCACCGCACACGGCTAAGGAACGATCCGTAGATCAATACTTGTGTGTTCTAGGGTGCCCCTTGCCCCGTGATATAAAGGAGGGAGGGGAGGCCGGCCGCCCTATAGGCGCGCTTAAGGAGGGGGGAGTCCTCCTCCTAGTTGAGTAGGACTCCCTTCCTAGTCCAACTAGGAAGGAGAAGGGGAAGGAAAGAGGGAAGAGGAGAGGGGGGGGCCGCCCCCTCCTTGTCCTATTGGGACTCCCCTGGGGCGCGCCACCTCCTGGTGCGGCCCTCTCTCTCCCTCTTGGCCCACTAAGGCCCATATTCCCCGGGGTTCCAGTAACCTCCCAAGACTGGTTTTCTCCGAAACTTCCGGAACCTTTCCGGTGTCCGAATATAGCCGTCAATATATCAATCTTTATGTCTCGACCATTTCGAGACTCCTCGTCATGTCCGTGATCACATCCGGACTCGAACTTCTTTGGTACATCAAAATACATAAACTCATAATAACCGCCATCGAAACCTTAAGCGTTTTCACCTTCATTAAAGATGATTTGAGCAGATATGGGTATATCTACTTCTATGAAACACAAGTCTGAAACATTTGAAAAGTTCAAAGAATTTCAGAGTGAAGTAGAAAATCATCGTAACAAGAAAATAAAGTTTCTACGATCTCGATCGTGGAGGAGAATATTTGAGTTACGAAGTTTGGTTTACATTTGAAACAATGCGGAATAGTCAAGACCAACTCACGCCAATTCGAACACTACAATCGAAATGGTGTGTCCAACGTCGTAATCGTGATTTTTACTTGATATGGTGCGATCTATGATGTCTCTTACCGATTTACCATATCGCTTTGGGGTTATGCTTTAGAGACGCCCATCTTACGTTAAATAGGGCACCATCAAAACCGCTGAGACGATGCCTTATGAACTGTGGTTTGGCAAGAAACCAAAGTTGTCGCTTTCTTAAAGTTTGGGGCTGCGATGCTTATGAAGAAACTTCAACCAGATAAGCTCAAACCCAAGTCGGATAAATGTGTCTTCATAGGATACCCAAAAGAGACTATGGGTACACCTTCTATCACAGATCCAAAGGAAAAACATTCGCTGTAAGAATGGATCCTTTCTAGAGAAGGACTCTCGAAAGAAGTGAGTGGGAGGAAAGTAGAACTTGATGAGATAATCAGATCTACTCCCTTATTGGAAGGTAGTTCATCACAGAACCGGGTTCTGTGACAACTACACCAATTAGTGAGGAAGCTAATGATATTGATCATGAAACTTCAGATCAAGTTTCTCAGAGAACCTCGTGAGGTCCACCAGAGTAAGATCCGCACTAGAGTGGTATGGTAATCCTATTCTGGAAGTCATGTTACTTGACCATGATGAACCTACGAACTATGAGGAAGCGATGATAAGCCCAGATTCCGCAAAATGGCTAGAGGCCATGAAATCTGAGATGGGATCCATGTATGAAAACAAAGTATGGACTTTGGTTGACTTGCCCGATGATCGGCAAGCCATTGAGAATAAATGGATCTTTAAGAAGAAGACTGACGCTGATGGTAGTGTTACTGTCTATAAAGCTCGATTTGTTGCAAAAGGTTTTCGACAAGTTCAAGGGGTTGACTACGATGAGACTTTTTCACCAGTAGCGATGCTTAAGTCCGTCCAATCATGTTGGCTATTGCTGCATTTCATGATTATGAAATTTGGCAAATGGATGTCAAGATCGCATTCTTGAATGGATTTCTAGAAGAAGAGTTGTATATGATGCAGCGGAAGGTTTTGTTGATCCAAAAGGTGCCGATAAAGTGTGCAAGCTCAAAGCTGCTCCATTTATGGACTGGTGTAAGCATCTCGAGTTGGAATAAATGCTTTGATAGTGTGATCAAAGCATATGGTTTTATATGCACTTTTGGAGAAGCCCAGATTTACAAGAAAGTGAGTGGAGCTCAGAGCATTTCTAGTTTTATATGTTGATGACATATTATTAATTGGAAATGATATAGAATTTCCGGATAGCATAAATGATACTTGAATAAAAGTTTTCAATGAAAGACCTCGGTGAAGTTGCTTATATATTGGGCATCAAGATATATAGAGATAGATCAAGATGCTTAATAGGACTTTCACAAAGCACATACCTTGAATTTTTTTTGAAAAAGTTCAAAATGGATCAGGCAAAGAAAGGATTCTTGCCTGTGCTACAAGGTGTGAAGTTGAGTCAAACTCAATGCCCGACCACAGCAGAAGATAGAGAGAAAATGTAAAATGTTCCCTATGCTTCAGCCATAGGCTCTATCATGTATGCAATGTCAGTGTACTGCATGACGACGATGCTTAGCAATAAGCTTGGCAGGAAGGTACCAAAGTAATCCAGGAGTGGATCACTAGACAGCGGTCAAGAACATCTGAAATACGAAAAGGACTAAGGATATGTTTCAGATATGGAGGTGACAAAGAGCTAGTCGTAAATGGTTACGCCGATGTAAGCTTTTGACACCGATCCGACGATTCTAAATTGCAAACCGATACGTGTTTATATTAAACGGTGGAGCTGTAAGTTGGTGCAGTTCTAAACAAAGCGCCGTGGCGGGATCTACATGTGAAGCGGGTACATAGCTGCTTCAAGCAAATAATGAAGGAGTCTGATGAAGGAGTTCATTTCCGATCTAGGTGTCATACCTAGTGCATCGACCAATGAAGATCTTCTCTGTGAATATACTGGTGCAATTGCCTTGGCAAAGGAATCCAGATTTCACAAGAGGACCAAGCACATCAAGAGACGCCTCAATTCCATTCGGGACCAAGTCCAAGTGGAGACATAGAGATTTGCAAGATACATACGGATCTCAATGTTGCAGATCCGTTGACTAAGCTCTCTCACAAGCAAAACATGATCGGCACCAAGACTCCATGGGTGTTAGAATCATTACTATGTAATCTAGATTATTGACTCTAGTGCAAGTGGAGACTGGAAGGAAATATGCCCTAGAGGCAATAATAAAGTTATTATTTATTTCTCATATCATGATAAATGTTTATTATTCATGCTAGAATTGTATTAACCGGAAACATGATACATGTGTGAATACATAGACAAACATATAGTCACTAGTATGCCTCTACTTGACTAGCTCATTAATCAAAGATGGTTATGTTTCCGACCATAGACATGTGTTGTCATTTGATTAATGGGATCACATCATTAGAAGAATGATGTGATTGACATGACCCATTCCGTTAGCCTAGCACTTGATCGCTTAGTATACCGCTATTGCTTTCTTCATGACTTATACAAAGTTCCTACAACTATGAGATTATGCAACTCCGCTTACCTGAAGAACACTTTGTGTGCTACCAAACGCCACAACGTAATCGGGTGATTATAAAGGTGCTCTACAGTGTTTCCAAGGTACATGTTGGGTTGGCATAATTCGAGATTAGGATTTGTCACTCCGATTGTCGGAGAGGTATCTTCGGCCCTCTCGTAATACTCATCACCTACGCCTTGCAAGCATGTAACTAATGAATTAGTTATGAGATGATGTATTACGAACGAGTAAAGAGACTTGCCGGTAACGAGATTGAACTAGGTATTGATACCGACGATCAAATCTCGAGCAAGTAACATACCGATGACAAAGGAACAACGATCTTGTTATGCGGTTTGACCGATAAAGATCTTCGAGAATATGTAGGAACCAACATGGGCATCCAGGTCCCGCTATTGGTTATTGACCGAGAATGGTTTTAGGTCATGTCTACATAGTTCTCGAACCCGTAGGGTCCGCACGCATAACGCTTCGATGATGTTTTATTATGAGTCTATAAGTTTTGATGTACCAAGTTTGTTCGAGTCCCGGATGTGATCACGGCATGACGAGGAGTCTCGAATGGTTGAGACATAAAGATTGATATATTTGAAGCCTATGTTTGGACATCGGAATGGTTCCGGTGAAATCGGCATTTTACCAAGTACTGTGAGGTTACCGAACCCCCGAGGGGTTAATGGGCCTACATGGGCCAAGAGGGAGAAGAGGAGGAGCCAGGAGGGGGCCGCGCCTCCCTCCTAGTCCTAATAGGACAAGGGAAGGGGGCGGCCCTTTCCTTCCCTCTTCCTCCTCTTCCCCTTTCTCTCCTACTCCTACTTGGAAAAGGGGAGTCCCACTCCCTGGGAGTAGGACTCCCTTGGCGCGCCTCTAGGCCGGGCGGCCTCCTCCCCGGCTCCTTTATATACGGGGCGGGGGCACCCCATAGACACACAACTTGATCTACAGATCGTTTCCTTAGCCGCAGCGGTGCCCCGCCCACCATATTCCACTCGGTCATATCGTCATGAGTTTAGGCGAAGCCCTGCGCCGTAGAACTGTTGGGGAACGAGTAATTTCAAAAATTTCCTACGCACACGCAAGATCATGGTGATGTATAGCAACGAGAGGGGAGAGTGTTGTCTACATACCCTTGTAGACCAAGAGGAAGCGATCACAACGTAGAGGAAGTAGTCAGACGTTTTCCTCGCGATCCGACCGATCCCGGCGCCATTATCTGACGCCTCGAAGTTCTTGACACACGACAGCTCGATGACGCCCTCAGATCCGATCCAGCCGAGTGTCGAGGAGAGTTCCACAAGACGACGGCGCAGGACGATCTTGATGTTTCATCGGCGCAGGCTTCGCTTAAGCTTCGCGACGGTATGACCGAGGTGGAATATGGTGGAGGGGGCACCGCACACGGCTAAGGAACGATCCGTAGATCAATACTTGTGTGTTCTAGGGTGCCCCTTGCCCCTGTGATATAAAGGAGGGAGGGGAGGCCGGCCGCCCTATAGGCGCGCTAAGGAGGGGGGAGTCCTCCTCCTAGTTGAGTAGGACTCCCTTCCTAGTCCAACTAGGAAGGAGAAGGGGAAGGAAAGAGGGAAGAGGGAGAGGAAGGGGGCCGCGCCTCCTTGTCCTATTCGACTCGGGGGCGCCACCTCTCCGGTGCGGCCCCTCTCTCCTCTGGCCCACTAAGGCCCATATTCTCGTTCCGTAATCCTCCCAAGACTGTTTTCTCCGAAACTTCCGAACCTTTCCGTGTCCGAATATAGCCGCCCAATATATCAATCTTTATGTCTCGACCATTTCGAGACTCCTCGTCATGTCCGTGATCACATCCGGACTCAACTTTTTGGTACATCAAAATACATAAACTCATAATAACCGCCATCGAAACCTTGCTGCATGGACCCTACGGTTCGAGAACAATGTAGACATGACCTAGAACTATTCTCGGTCAATAACCAATAGCGGACCTGGATGCCCATATTGGTTCCTACATATTCTACGAAGATCTTTATCGGTCAGACCGCATAACAACATACGTTGTTCCTTTGTCATCGGTATGTTACTTGCCCGAGATTCGATCGTCGGTATCCAATACCTAGTTCAATCTCGCTACCGCAAGTCTCTTTACTCGCTCCGTAATACATCATCTCACAGCTAACTCATTAGTTGTAGTGCTTGCAAGGCTTCATGATGTGTATTACCGAGAGGGCCCAGAGATACCTCTCCGACAATCGGAGTGACAAAACCTAATCTCAAATACGCCAACCCAACATCCGCCTTTGGAGACACCTGTAGTACTCCTTTATAATCACCCGCCATACGCAGGACGCTTGGTAGCACCCAAAGTGTTCCTCCGTAAACGGAGTTGCATAATCTCATAGTTACAGGAACATGTATATGTCATGGATGAAAGCAGAGCAACATACTAAACGATCGTGTGCTAAGCTAATGGAATGGGTCATGTCAATCAGATCATTCTACTAATGATGTGACCTTGTTAATCAAATAACAACTCTTTGTTCATGGTTAGGAAACATAACCATCTTTGATTAACAAGCTAGTCTAGTAGAGGCATACTAGTGACATATTGTTTTGTCTATGCATTCACACATGTATCATGTTTCCGTTAATACAATTCTAGCATGAATGATAAACATTTATCATGAAATAAGGAAATAAATAATAACTTTATTATTGCCTCTATGGCATATTTCCTTCAGCCTCCCACTTGCACTAGAGTCAATAATCTAGATTACATAGTAATGATTCTAACACCCATGGAGTCTTGGTGCTGATCATGTTTTGCTCGTGGAAGAGGCTTAGTCAACGGGTCGCAACATTCAAACCGTATGTATCTTGCAAATCTTATGTCTCCCACCGACTAAGTCCCGGATGGAATTGAAGCGCCTCTTGATGTGCTTGGTCCTCTTGTGAAATCTGGATTCCTTCGCTAAGGCAATTGCTCCAAGATTGTCACGAAGATTTTCATTGGACCCGATGCACTAGGTATGACACCTAGATCGGATATGAACTCCTTCATCCGCATCTTCATTAGCCGCCCGGTTGCTATGTACTCCGCTTCACATGTAGATCCCGCCACGACGCTTTGTTTAGAACTCGCACCAACCGACAGCTCCTCCGCTTAGTGTAAATACGATCCGTCTGCGATTTAGAATCGTCGGATCAGTGTCAAAGCTTGCATCAACGTAACTGCCACGATGAGCTCTTTGTCACCTCCATATACGAGAAACATATCCTTAGTCCTTTTCGTATTTCAGATGTTCTTGACCGCTGTCCAAATGATCCACTCGATTACTTTGGTACCTCCGCTAGGCTTATAGCAAGGCACACATCGTGTCCGGTACACAAGATTGCATACATGATAGAGCCTATGGTGAAGCATAGGAACATCTTTCATTTCTCTCTATCTTCCGCAGTGGTCGGGTATTGAGTCTTACTCAACTTCACACCTTGTAACACGTGCAAGAACCCTTTCTTTGCTTGATCCATTTTGAACTTCTTCAAAATTTTGTCAAGGTATGTGCTTTGTGAAAGTCCAATCAAGCGCCTTGATCTATCTCTATAGATCTTAATGCCCAATATGTAAGCAGCTTCACCGAGGTCTTTCATTGAAAAACTCTTATTCAAGTATCCCTTTATGCTATCCAGAATTCTATATCATTTCCGATTAGCAATATGTCATCTACATATAATATCGTAAATGCTATAGAGCTCCCACTCACTTTCTTGTAAATACAAAGCTTCTCCAAAAGTCTCAGATAAACCCAAATGCTTTGATCACACTATCAAAGCGCTTATTCCAACTCCGAGATGCTTGCACCAGTCCATAGATGGATCGCTGGAGCTTGCACACTTTGTTAGCTCCCTTTGGATCGATAAAAACTTCGTTGCATCATATACAACTCTTCTTCCGTAAATCCATTCAGAATGCGTCTTTACATCCATTTGCCAAATTTCATAATCATAAAATGCGCAATTGCTAACATGATTCGGACGGACTTAAGCATCGCCACGGGTGAGAAGGTCTCATCGTAGTCAATCCCTTGAACTTGCCGAAACCTTTATGCATAAGTCGAGCTTTATAGACAAGAATATTACCGTCCGCCGCCTTCTTCTTGAAGATCCACTTGTTTTCTATTGCTTGTCGACCTCGGCAAGTCAACCAAAGTCCATACTTTGTTTTCATACATGGATCCCATCTCGATTTCATGGCCAAGCCATTTTGCGGAATCTGGCTCACCATCGCTTCTTCATAGTTCGAGGTTCATCATGATCTAGTAGCATGATTTCCGAACAGGATTGCCGCATTCACTCTGGTGCGGATCTTACTCGTTGATCTACGAGGTTCAGAGTAACTTGATCTGAAGTTTCATGATCAACATCATCAACTTCCTCACTACTTGGTGTAGGCGTCTCGTAAACTGATTTTGCGATTTAACTACTTTCAAGTAAGGGAGAAGGTATTATTACCTCATCAAGTTCCACTTTCCTCCCACTCACTTCTTTCGAGACAAACTCCTTCTCTAGAAAGGATCCATTCTTAGCAACGAATGTCTTGCCTTCGGATCTGTGGTAGAAGGTGTACCCAACTGTCTCCTTTGGGTATCCTATGAAGACACATTCGATTTGGGTTCGAGCTTATCAGTTGAAGCTTTTTCACATAAGCATCGATCCCCAAACTTTAAGAAACGACAACTTTGGTTTCTTGCCAAACCACAGTTCATAAGGTGTCGTCTCAACGGATTTCGACGGTGTTCTATTCAGGTGAATGCGGCCGCCTCTAGAGCATAACCCCAAAACGATAGCGTAAATCTGAAGAGACATCATAGATCGCACCATATCTAGTAAAGCACGACATGACGCTCGACACACCATTACGCTGTGGTGTTCCGGTGGCGGAGTTGCTAAACTATTCCGCATTGTTTCAAATGTAGACCAAACTCAGAACTCAAATATTCACCTCCACGATCGATCAGAAATTTAATTTTCTTATTACGATGATTTTCAACTTCACTCTGAAATTCTTTGAACTTTTCAAATGTTTCAGACTTATGTTTCATTAAGTAGATATACCCATATCTCGCTTAAGTCATCCGTGAAGGTGAGAAAATAACGATATCCGCCACGAGCCTCAACATTCATCGGACCACACACATCCGTATGTATGATTTCCAACAAATCTATTGCTCTCTTCATAGTACCGAGAACGGGTTCTAGTCATCTTGCCCATGAGGCACGGTTCGCAAGTGCCAAGTGATTCATAATCAAGTGACTCCAAAAGTCCATCAAGATGGAGTTTCTTCATGCGCTTTACATCGATATGACCTAAACGGCAAGGCCACAAATAAGTTGCACTATCATTATCAACTCGCATCTTTTGGTTTCAACATTATGAATATGTGTATCACTACTATCGAGATTCATCAAAATAGACCACTCCTCAAGGGTGCATGACCATAAAAGATATTACTCATATAAATAGAACAACCATTATTCTCTCGATTTAAATGAATAACCGCCTCGCATCAAACAAGATCCAGATATAATGTTCATGCTCAACGCAGCACCAAATAACAATTATTTAGGTCTAAAACTAATCCTCAAGGTAGATGTAGAGGTAGCGCGTCGACCGCGATCACATCGACTTTGGAACCATTTCCCACGCCAGATCGTCACCTCGCCCTTTGCCGTTGTTCGCTAATCCGTAGTCCCCTGCTTCGAGTTGCAAATATTAGCAATGTAACCAAGATCAAATACCCAGTGCTATCGCGAGCTCTAGTAAGGTACACATCAATAACATGTATATCACATATACCTTTGTTCACCTTGCCATCCTTCTTATCCGCCAAATACTTGGGGCAGTTCCGCTTCAAAGGACTACCGCTTGCAAGAGAAGCACTCGGCCAGCTTAGGTCCGCACTTGGGTTTTTCTCCCGAGCAAAGAACTTGCTTGCTGTTCTTCTTGAAGTTCCCTTCTTCTTCCCTTTGCCTTTCTTCTTGAAACTAGTGGTCTTATTGACCATCAACACTTGATGCTCCTTCTGATTTCTACCTCCGCAGCCTTTAGCATTGCGAAGAGCCTGTATAGTCTTTACTAACCCTTGCATATTATAGTTCATCACGAAGCCTTTGTAGCTTGGTGGCGTGATTGAAGAATTCGTCAATGACACAATCATCCGGAAGATTAACTCCCAATTGCGTCAAGTGATTGTAGTACCCTGACATTCGAGTATGTGCTCACTAATGTAACTATTCTCCTCCATCTTGCAGCTATAGAACTTATTGGAGACTTCATATCTCTCAATCCGGCATTCTGTTGAATATCAACTTCAACTCCGAACATCTCATATGCTCCATGACGCTCAAAACGCCGTTGAAGTCCCGGTTCTAAGCCGTAAAGCATGGCACATCGAACTATAGAGTAGTCATCGCTTTGATCTCGCCAGACGCTCTTAACGCCGCCGGGCCAGCATCAAGAAGAGTCTGCACCTAGCGGTGCATCCAGACGTAACTCTTACGGCAGCAATGAGGATAATCCTCAAAGTTACGGGCCCAATCCGTAATTGCTACCATCATCTTTCAACTTTGCTTTCTCAAGGAACGCATTAAAATTCAACGGAACAACAAAGACGAGCCATCTATCTACAATCAAACATAAACAAGCAAGATACTATCAGTACTAAGTTCATGATAAATTTAAGTTCAATTAATCATATTACTTAAGAACTCCCACTTAGAAAGACATCTCTAGTCATCCCAAAGGATCACTTGATCCAAATCAACTAAACCATAACCGATCATCACGTGAAATGGAGTAGTTTTCAATGGTGAACATCTTATGTTGATCATATCTACTATATGATTCACGCCGACCTTTCGGTCTCCGTGTTCCGAGGCCATATCTCGCATATGCTAGGCTCGCCAAGTATAACCCGAGTATTCTGCGGTGCAAAACTGGCTTGCACCCGTTGTAGATGGACGAGAGCTTATCACACCCGATCATCACGTGGTGTCCGGGCACGCATTTAACTTTGGCAACGGTGCATACCGGGAGAACACTTCTTGATAATTTAGTGAGAGATCATCTTATAATGCTACCGCCAATCAAAGCAAGATAAGATGCATAAAGGATAAACATCACATGCAAATCAATATAAGTGATATGATATGGTCATCATCATCTTGTGCTTCGTGATCTTCATCTCCGAGCACCACCATGATCACCATCGCCACCGCGCGACACCTTGATCTCCATCGTAGCATCGTTGTCGCCTCGCCAATCTTATGCTTCTACGACTATCTCTACCGCTTAGTGATAAAGTAAAGCATTACAGTATGCATTGCATTGCATACAATAAAGCGACAACCATATGGCTCCGCCATTGCCGATAACTTCGTTACAAAACATGATCATCTCATACAATAAAATATAGCATCACGCCTTGACCATATCACATCACAACATGCCCTGCAAAAACAAGTTAGACGCCCTCTACTTTGTTGTTGCAAATTTTACGTGGCTGCTACGGGCTTAAGCAAGAACCAGTCTCACCCACGCATCAAAACAACAACGATATTTCGCCAAATAGACTCCGCTTTAACCTTCTCAAGGACCGGCGCTACACACTCGGTTCAACTAAAGTGAGAGAGACAGCACCCACCAGTCACCTTTAAGCAACGAGTGCTCAGAGCGGTGAAACCAGTCTCGCGAAGCGCACGCGTAATGTCGGTCTAGGCCGCTTCATCTCACAATACCGCTGAACCAAAGTATGACATGCTGGTAGGTAGTATGACTTGTATCGCCCACAACTCACTTGTGTTCTACTCTGCAAAACATCAAACCATAAAAACCTAGGCTCGGATGCCATCGTTGGGGAACGAGTAATTTCAAAAATTTCCTACGCACACGCAAGATCATGGTGATGTATAGCAACGAGAGGGAGAGTGTTGTCTACATACTCTTGTAGACCCGGCGAAGCGATCACAACGTAGAGGAAGTAGTCGACGTTCTCCTCGCGATCCGACCGATCCCGGCGCCATATTCGACGCCCGAAGTTCTTGACACACGACAGCTCGATGACGCCCTCAGACTCGATCCAGCCGAGTGTCGAGGAGAGTTCCACAAGACGACGGCGCAGGACGATCTTGATGTTTCACGGCGCAGGCTTCGCTTAAGCTTCGCGACGGTATGACCGAGGTGGAATATGGTGGAGGGGGCACCGCGACACGGCTAAGGAACGATCCGTAGATCAATACTTGTGTGTTCTAGGGTGCCCTTGCCCCGTGATATAAAGGAGGGAGGGGAGGCCGGCCGGCCCTATAGGCGCTTAAGGAGGGAGGAGTCCTCCTCCTAGTTGAGTAGGACTCCCTTTCCTAGTCCAACTAGGAAGGAGAAGGGGAAGGAAAGAGGGAAGAGGGAGGAAGGGGGCCGCGCCTCCTCCTTGTCCTATTCGGACTCTCGGGGCGCGCCACCTCGGTGCGGCCCTCTCTCTCCCTCTTGGCCCACTAAGGCCCATATCCCCGGGGTTCCGTAACCTCCCAGACTCCGGTTTTCTCCGAAACTTCCGAACCTTTCCGTGTCCGAATATAGCCGTCCAATATATCAATCTTTATGTCTCGACCATTTCAAGACTCCTCGTCATGTCCGTGATCACATCGGGACTCCAACTTCTTCGTACATCAAAATACATAAACTCATAATAACCGCCATCGAAACCTTAAGCGCATGGACCCTACGGTTCGAGAACAATGTAGACATGACCTAGAACTATTCTCGGTCAATAACCAATAGCGGACCTGGATGCCCATATTGGTTCCTACATATTCTACGAAGATCTTTATCGGTCGACCGCATAACAACATACGTTGTTCCTTTGTCATCGGTATGTTACTTGCCCGAGATTCGATCGTCGGTATCCAATACCTAGTTCAATCTCGCATCGCAAGTCTCTTTACTCGCTCCGTAATACATCATCTCACAGCTAACTCATTAGTTGTAGTGCTTGCAAGGCTTCAGTGATGTGTATTACCGAGAGGGCCCAGAGATACCTCTCCGACAATCGGAGTGACAAAACCTAATCTCAAATACGCCAACCCAACATCCGCCTTTGGAGACACCTGTAGTACTCCTTTATAATCACCCGATTACGTTGTGACATTTGGTAGCACCAAAGTGTTCCTCCGTAAACGGAGTTGCATAATCTCATAGTTACAGAACATGTATATGTCATGGATGAAAGCAGAGCAACATACTAAACGATCGTGTGCTAAGCTAATGGAATGGGTCATGTCAATCGATCATTCTACTAATGATGTGACCTTGTTAATCAAATAACAACTCTTTGTTCATGGTTAGGAAACATAACCATCTTTGATTAACAAGCTAGTCTAGTAGAGGCATACTAGTGACATATTGTTTTGTCTATGCATTCACACATGTATCATGTTTCCGGTTAATACAATTCTAGCATGAATGATAAACATTTATCATGAAATAAGGAAATAAATAATAACTTTATTATTGCCTCTAGGGCATATTTCCTTCAAGAACATCATCATCGTCACCACGCCGTCGTGCTGACGGAACTCATCTCCGGAGCTCGGCTGGATCGGAGACCGGAGATCGCCATCGAGCTGAACGTGTCTGAACTCGAGGCTCCGTGACGCTCGGTGCTTGGATCGGTCGGATCATGAAGACGCACGACTACATCAAGCGTTGCAGATAACGCTCGCTTACGGTCTACGAGGGTACGTGGACATACACTCTCCCCTCTCGTTGCTATGCCATCACCATGATCTTGCGTGTGCGTAGGAAAATTTTTGAAATTACTACGTTCCCCAATAGTTTTGATAATGATTAACAACATATAGCTCATTGAACTAATGCTATTTCAAGATGAATATTTCAGGAAAGTTCAATGATTGGCATGGCATGGATTAGGAATGTGGACCCCTAAAAATGCTAAGGACAAAGGATTGGCTCAAGCTCTAAAGTTCAAGACTCTACATTTTACTTTTAGTGATCCAAGATCACATTGAGTCCATAGGATAAGCCAATACTGTTAAAAGGGGATGAGGTGTTGCTTAATGGCTTGCTTGCTCAAAATGCTTAGTGATATGCTCCAAAAACCCTTAGCCACTTTCTAATATCCACATATGTCCCAAAACAAAAGTCAAACTTGGCCCCACCGATTTGATCTATCCGGCGCCACCGAGTTCATTTGCCATAGCCACTTCCAGAAACCCTAGTCACTTCGGTCTCACCGATAGGGATCTCGGTCTCACCGAGATGGGATTGCAAACTCTCTGTTTACCTTCGTAACGTTTCAGTCTAACCGAGATGAGCGATCGGTCCACCGAGTTCGCAATGCAAACTCTCTGTTTCCCCTTCGTAACGTTTCGGTCTAACCGAGATGAGCGAATCGGTCCCACCGAGTTTGCCTGACCAACTCTCTGGTTAGCTTATTACCAAAGTCGGTCTCACTGAGTTTGTGTAATCGGTCTCACCGAGATTATGTTATGCCCTAACCCTAAAGAAATCGGTCCCACCGAGTTGACATGTCGGTCCCACTGAAATGCCTAATGGTCACATTATGAACTAAATCGGTTTGACCGAGTTTTCTGATTCTGTCTCACCGAGTTTGGTAAATTGTGTGTAAAGGTTAGATTTTGTGTGGAGGCTATATATACCCCTCCACCCTCTCTTCATCGTGAAGAAAGCCATCAGAACGTGCCTGCACTTCCAGCATTCATTTTTTGAGAGAGAACCACCAACTCATGTGTTGAGGTCAAGATATTCCATTCCAACCACATAAATCTTGATCTCTAGCCTTCCCCAGGTTGCTTTCCACTCAAATCATCTTTCCACCAAATCCAATCCTATGAGAGAGAGTTGAGTGTTGAGGAGACTATCATTTGAAGCACAAGAGCAAGGAATTCATCATCAACACACCATCTATTACATTTTGGAGAGTGGTGTCTCCTAGATTGGTTAGGTATCACTTGGGAGCCTCCGTCAAGATTGTGGAGTTGAACCAAGGAGTTTGTACAGGCAAGGAGATCGCCTACTTTGTGAAGATCTACCCTAGTGAGGCAAGTCCTTTGTGGGCGATGGCCATGGTGGGATAGACAAGGTTGCTTCTTCGTGGACCCTTCGTGGGTGGAGCCCTCCGTGGACTCACGCAGCCTTTACCCTTCGTGGGTTGAAGTCTCCATCAACGTGGATGTACGATAGCACCACCTATCGGAACCACACCAAAAATCTCCGTGTCTACATTGCGTTTGCTCCCTCAAACTCCTTCCTTTACCTTCATGTGCAATGTTTTACATTCCGCTACTATACTCTTAGAATTGCATGTGTAAGTTCATTGCTTGACTTGTGTAAAGTTGTTAAAATCTAACAATACTTAAAATTAGGAAAAGGCTAGATTTTTAGTTGGTCAAGTAGTCTAATCACCCCCCCCCCCTCTAGACATACTTTTGATCCTACACTTCGTCAATCTCAAGATGATATGTTGGCTCAGTCTCTCGACGGTGCTCATAGGATAGGGTGTGTGTGTGTGCGGTAATAGGGGTGGATATGTCTACATGAGAAATTCACTTTGACTCATAGGTGTAGATGTGCCCGGCTGGAATGTGTTAAAAAAACAACTAGAACAGGGAGGAGTTATGTTGGCGTAAACTGAGCCTCGGCCTGCCCAACCCACTAGAAAATAGCGAAGAAAGGCATGACAGTGTGCATTTCCTTAGGGAGCCCCCCCACTCCCCTTGGCACCCATCAGGGTCGGCCCATGCGCTAGCCAGGACGTCGCCTGTTCTTTTTCTTTTGTTTTTCCCTTTCAATTATTTGGGATACCAAAAGGTTCTAAATTTCAGAAAAAGTTACGAATTTTGAGCAAAAAAATCATGATTTCAAAAAACTGTTCAGGAATTCAAAAAAATCATGGTTCAAGAAAACATTCACGAATTTCTAAAAAAATGTTCACGAATTTAAAAAATGTTCATGAATTTCAAAAAATGTTCGTGATATCAAAAAAGTTCATGATTTCAAAATTTTCAAAAAAATGTTGATGATTTCAAAAAATGTTCGTGGATTTGGGAAAATGATCACGACAAATTTAAAAATATTTCATGATTTCAACAAAATTGGTCGTGAATTTAGGAAATTTACATGATTCAAACAATGGTCAAGGTTTCAAGAAAAATGTTTCGCGAATTTGAAAACATATTCGTGATTTAAAAAATGTTCGTGAGTTTTCAAAAATGTTCACGGTTTCAAAAAATGTTCATTATTTGAGATATTGTTCATGAATTTGTAAAAAGAAAATCTCGACTATAGAAAATGTTCATCATTTCATAAAAAGTTTGTAACTTTAAAAAATATTCACGAATTTAAAATATTTTTGTAAATTAAAAAAAAGAATAAAAACAAAAACTGAAAAGAGAAATGAAAAGAAAACAGAAAAGGAACAAAAAGAAAAGAAAAACAGAAAAAAGAAAGAAAGAAAAAACCAACAGAAAACCAGAAAACCCGGTTCACAGAAGGTTCTCGAACCTTCCCAACGGTTTGGGGTGAAAACCCGAAATGGGCCGGCCCCTTGAAATAGCACCGCGCGAGGGGGTTACGCGCTACGTCGCTTCCCAGTGACCTACGTGCTATATAGGAGGGGTGTTTCCTAAGGGGAGCCCCTCTTTGACGCGCTTTGCGTCAAATTGGCGGTGAGACGCACAGAGAGGGACCTAACTGGGTCGGCCCATTGAGTTCTACCGCGGGACAAAAAATATAGCAAAAAAGGTAACACAATTTATCTCTCCAGGAAGCAATTGTGTCTCCAGTACAAAAGGTTTCCATAGGGCATGCTCTTTATAGTGTGGAAGTAGCTTGAGCATAGCTTTCCACCAGAATGAGCCTACAGACCTGTCATGGGGAAGGTGTTGTGTGTAGTATGTTTCCCAGATGATCTTGACCCAAGGAGTATCTTCCTTATTCATGAATTTATGCAAGAATTTCATTAAGAGAGCCTGGTTATGAATATCAGCATTAATCACACCTATGCCCCCATGTGATTTGGGCATACAAGAGCTTTCTCCCATGCAATCAAAGCCATCCCTTTTCCTTCAGAGACATATTTTCTCCATAGACAGTGTTTCAGATAGGAATCGATCTGGTCAAGTACTGTTTGGGGGACCATCAAGGTGGACATGAAGAAGATGGGCATGCTGGAAATGACTGATTTCACCAGTGTGAGCTTATCTCTAGTGGAAAGAAGGGTATTGCAACCTGAGAGTCTGGTGGAGATTCTTTTGAGCATTGGAGAGAAATCCTCCACATTGGGCTTAGAATAGCATTGTGGTAAGCCCAGGTATTTGATGGGTCACTGCCCAATCTGACAGCCTAGCAGGTTTAATAAGGTGTGCATCATATTCTCCGGAGTGTTGACAGAGAGCAGAGTAGATTTGGAATAATTCACCTTAAGTCCAGTGTAGGCAGCATAATGGTGCAACAAGTTCTTTATGTGTTGTAGTTGTGTGGGGGCAGTAGGTAACCAACAAAGTATCATCAGCATATTGTATAACTGGGAAATCAGGGCATGCCTGATGCTGCAGTGGTGGTTCAATCAGGTGATTGGACATAGCTTTATTAAGCATAGTTTGCAGGAGATCGGCTGCAAGCACAAATATCAGAGGTGGCAATGGGTCTCCCTGCCTTACATCTGGTTTACACAGAATTTGTTTACCAGACACACCATTAAGCAGGACTGAGAAGAAACCAGTACTGTATATTTGCTTAATCCAATTGATCCATCTGCTACCAAAACATGTGGTTGTCATTATTTCAAGTATGGTGTCATGGTTCAGAAGGTCAAATGCCTTCTCAAAGTCCAGTTTCGGAAGGACAATTTTCTTTTTGGATTGAAAACATTGGTAGATGTACTCATAAGACCAGGCCAAACAATCTTAAATGCATCTATTGTTCAAGAAACCATATTGATCAGGGGTAACCATAGTCCATATTGTATGACGATCAGGGGTAGATATGTCTGTGGCAGATGTAATATATTTTGGCAGCCAAATCAATATATAATGAACTACCTTGTATACATATGTATGGACAATTAAGTTTTAACTACATTACGTACGTGTGCAAGTGTCAACGTTCAAATTAGTAGCATTATATTTAAGAACCATGACAAATTTTGCCAAGTTAAAGTTGAGCACATGCATATGAAACACTACGTACAGCATGGAGAAATAGGTGATTTGCGTGCTGAGGTACAAGAAACCGACGCGACTGAAAAAAAATACGTGTCCTTAACAAACTATTCACTTACAACTGCGAAAATCCGTTGGTACTCCTGGGAGCGCGCGCTCCTACGTGCGAAAATATGCCAAAAAAATCCATTCTCCAACTGCGGAAATCCGTTGGTGCTCCCGAAAGCACGCGCTCCTGCGTGCGAAAATATTTTTTGAAATGCTAAAAAATTCCAACAAAAATTCTATGTGTTATTTATCACATCCAAATGCTACATACAAATTTGTAGGCAAAAAGATTAAAAAATTTGGCCTGTGCAAAAGAAAAAACACCAAATGTTACCCTAAAAACTCATCCTAAATTAGTTTTTTTTTCACCGGCAAACACACGCTGCTCCATTTCGCATGAAAATTTCAAAGCATGCTTGCGATATTAACACGAGCATCTACAAAAATTTCTGAATTTTTTTGAAAATATTTACTATGTTTTTCTGTTTACTATTCACACGGGAGCGCGCGCTCCCGGGAGCCAAAACGCCATTCTCAACCATAGAAGCTTATCAAAAAAATGTGTACTAATTAAGTAAGTATGCATTATGTTAACGAACATTAGTAGTGTTGAACTTGATAACTATGCCGTTGACGTACAATTTTTGCAGCTGTAGCACCAGACAATAGCGACTAATAGTGGCACTGGCTATATGTCAGACGCCGCAACTATTTTTAGAAATTACCGGCCGGCATCCTGTTTTGGACCCGCGTCGATAACAAACTATTCCTATAAGGGTTTTCATACTAGTGAAAGTAGTCAAGGCTTGAAGCAATGCAAACAGTAGTATATTGTTTTTTTTTTTTGCGTTCAAGTATATTGCTATATATGTACTCCCTTCCTTTCATATTAAGTGTCACGATTTAATACAAAGTTGTACTAAACAGATAAAGAATAGTGGTGGGAAAATACAGATAATCTGTCCATACAAAGTACTTCCTCGATTCCAAAGAGTTGGAGAAGATTCATTATGAAGTTCGTAAGATTTTCCTAGGCCAAACTTTTTAAACTAATAGTTTGACGAGTTTATAGAAAAAATCTGCAAATATCTACAATATAAAATATATATAATATCAAATACATTTCATAATGAATCTAATGGAGTAAATACGATTTGTACATATTGATAATCTTTTAAACATGAACCTTAGAACTTCAATTATTTTGAAATGGAGGGAGCACAATGCTTGTAATGGGCATGTTTACTGAAATGTTGATTCCCTGCTGTGATAACCACATATTTTCAATGTTGACAAGATACTAAGAGCACAAACATTAGGCTCCACACGAACATTAGGCAATCAGATAACTTTAGTTTATGTATTCTTAACAGCTCCACACGAACGATTCCAGAGGCAATAAAATTCAAAGCGAAGTAATTGACCAGCGGGCAACATAAGCATCATACACGATAACTATCCATCAATACTGCAATCTGCTTATCATGTTTCTTGATGAATTCCATAATAACAATGGCAGCTCCAAACTGTAAGGGAATGAGCTGAGTTTTACATATACATATGCAAAAGCAAATTGGTGGTTCTGTAAACGATCGAACCCGATTTTAGGATTATGTACAGGAGCATCTATTATAAAGAAGATACTTGAGAGCATAGCTATCGCCATGCTGCGCCTTCGATTGTGGATCACCAGGTGATCATTTGCAGAAGTTAATCACCATGGCCGTTGGCTGTACGAATGTCGTGATGCAAATGTTTACGCGCTGCTCTTCTTGCCGTCAGTTGCAATGCCAGAGAAAGCACCGATAGGCTTGGCCAGGGTACGCCTCTGAGCCTTCACTGACAGTGGGCTGTCCTTGGCCTGTTCATGAAGCAACAAAACCAGTTTGAATCAGATACCTAAGACTCTTAGTCAACTTGCTAGTGATTTACATGACATCATAACCACATTAATTGAAGAAAACATTATGAAATGGTCTGAGCTATTACCGCGAGGCAGGTTCCCTGCTGTGTGTTGCAGATGGGATAGTTATGAGGGCAGCAGCTGTAGTGATCATCGCAGCAGGTAGCACCCTCGAGTGGGCAACAGCCCCAGGCGAAGCACTCCTTGCCGTACTCATAGATGCAGCAGCAGGTCGTGCTCGCGGGGCACTCGTTGTAGCTGTCACAGACGGAAGACGGTGGGGCGGGAGATGGTGGAGTTGGGCCGGGGTTAGGGGGGTTCTCGCCCGTCTTCGTCGGGTAGGAAGGCTCGACGGCAATACCACATTTGCCACTGGATGCCTTGATGTTGCGCTCCATCCGGATGTAACCATCCTCTCCCCAGACGGTACCCCAGGAGTTCCTGACGAGCCAGTAGTCCTTGCCGTTCTCTGTACCATAACCAACGGCGGCGACACCATGGTCAAGTGCTGTTCCACAAGTTCCGGTGAAGATACCCTAAGAGAAGAGGAAATGATAATCAGTAAATCGAATGCTTCCGAAAGATCAAACTCATCGATTTCAAAAATGCTAGTTACACCTCGTTGAGGAGTTTCCTAATTGACAACAGTTTTATCTGAAGATGCTATTTGAGTTGTTTTTTCGCAGTCTGCACTTCCCTACTGTTTGATCAAAATGAGTAGCGAAAAGGGTTTAAACATCTTCAGAATCTGATGTCCTACTTCGTTGATTTCCAGCAGAAGTGGGTGATAGCTCAGACCACTTAATCCAATATGTTATAGATGTGAACACATCAAAGTGAGCCGTGCACTAAAAGTGCTTCCTAAAGCAGGGACAGATAGGCATGATGAGCGCATAGAAACGATACTCTAGAAGATTAGAAAAGTGCAAATTATATGGATGATGTCAAAGCATGCAAGAGTCAGGCTGCGTCCAAGTTAATCATAGTTAAGGGGTACTAGTTGCAGACTGCAACTGAGGTGAGGACAACAACAAAATTATTTTAGTGAAGGAGACGATAATAGAAGTTAGGTGTGTGGGCCTAACAGAGGAACATATTCATACCAATAAGAGAAAATGTCCCAAGCTCTCTCAATCAGAATGATACCTATCTACTGTATTTTGGAAATAAGGAGGTACCATAACCTTTTGGCGCCTACTCATTCATCAAACCTACTGCAGAACAGTGATGTTAAAGAAGCTCACCGATTTGTAGAGCTGGAATGCCCTGCCACCAGCCTCAATCGCAACACTGATGGGCTGGTTTGCAACTGCCTTCTGCAGACTCTTCTCACTGTTCACGGGCACATCCTCGTACCCATCAATGGTAACAACCTTCGCATTTTTCTGCAAATTCCCCCCAAACACGAATGGAACAGAATATCAGTACGATGCACATTCTTAAAATTCAGAGGGGAACTACGAAGACGGATGATACCTTGTTAGCATCGCAACGGTTGTCCCTCTCCTTGTAGGGGTAGTCCTCCTCAGAGTCGATACCACCATTGTTAATGATGAACTCAAACGCATAGTCCATCAGACCTCCATTGCATCCCTCGTTGTATGAAGTGTCACAGTCAACAAGCTCTTGCTCAGACAGAGGGATCATGTCGCCTGTAACAATCTGGTTGATGCCTTCAACAGCTGCTATTGCTGAGAAAGCCCAGCAGCTTCCTGGAAACGACAAACAAATATCAGATTCTGGTATCTTTGTGTCACGATTTTAGTTGAAGTTCAATGCACTGATACAAGTGGCAAGTAGTAACAGAGCAACAATACATAGTACTACAAATTTCTTGAAATTGCAGATGAAGACCTGCTACCAATCAGACGGCGAATAGTTCAAAGAGTCGTGAGGGAGATGTGTACCCAAGGGCCTAATGTAATCATGTCAACTAATAGCAGAGGGGGATGGTGAGACCATCCAACAAATAACAGGACAAATGGGACCGCCAGCTTATCAACTAGACAACGACCGCCACTACTATATAATTTTCCTCTATTGCATACTCCAACAGCCTAATGGAATCATGTGAAATAATATCAGTAATTACTTAGTGTCCATGTTCAATGAACCTAATTCCAAAATATATCCAAACTCATGAAGATCATGCTAACAGAGCTCTACTGAACTTCCATATTACAGTAGTAAATCAATCAGTACTCTAAACTTCCAGATTACAGTAGTAAATCAATCAGTACTACCACTGAATTTAGCAAGTGATACAAGGAGTTCTGACAGAAGCACATACTGAAAATAAGGTGTCCCGGTTGCTGAAAACTGAATGACTCTATAACATACTAGAGACTAACTAAGACATCCTACCAAAATAAATTTTAACTTAGCAGACTTTTATTTTACTATCTGACCTTATATGCCTAACATGGAATCACAGATCCCCCTTTTCATTGTCCAAATCGTTTAGGTGAAGCCTCTCAACAGCACCAATTATTGCAAGTTCCCCTGCTTTCTGTTCATGTGTATACTGAACCATGGCACGTTGACCAACAGAAGTTCCTAATTTACGCAACAGATTGGAATATACCAGTCGCAAGAATCTTCGCTTGAAACAGATGGTATCTACGATAATATGCAAGCAGACAAATTTTACTGTAAAAGGGAAACAAAATAGAAGCAGCAGCAGCAGATCAGCGGAGGATGCTTACCACAGCCGCCCTGGTCCTTGATGGCAGCAACGGCGCCCTTCTTCCTCCAGTCGACGGTCTCCGGCAGCTCCTCGTTGTCGTCGGCCTGGTACCTGGCGCTGAGCTTCCGCTCCCGGTCCGGCTTGGTCCGGGCGCCGAGGTACGTGCTGCGGTACTCCTCGTTGGTGAGGTCGGCGAAGCGGTTGAGGCCGACGCGGAAGGAGTGGAGCCCGGCGTCGGCGGCGGCGTTGTGCTGGTCGATGTAGCGGAGGTTGTCCCTGAAGACCTCGAAGCGGCGCTCCTCCTCGCCGATGGCGTTGTACGTCCTGCGGTGCTCGGCCATCCACTCGGCGTACATCCGCCGGACCTCCTCCTCGCTCCGCTCCCCGTACGACACGATCGACATGTCCGCCGCCGCCGCCAGCGACACCAGCAGCAGCAGCGCCGCCGCCAAAAGAACCATGGAGGTCCTCATCCTCGAGACCACAAGTACACCGCGGAGCAGGAAGAGAGATGGGGGAGCAGTAGATGGGATTGGGTAGCAGACTTCTTGCTTTTGTTCTCCATGAACGATGGTATCAGAGGTCGCTTTATAGGAGGGGAGATGGGGGAGTGGTGGGCCCAGATTCTCCCAATCGTTTTGTTTTCTCCCTCTTAAGTCCGCTGGACCAATCGGATATTTCCCTCCCTTGTGGTGGGATTTTTTTGAACCATCTTTTTTGTTGGGATGGTAGAAGGTGTCATGGACGTCGACAGGATGGGTTTGTTTAGGGGCTAATTCTTTTGACGTGTCCATGTGAAATGGTTCATTACAAATGCTCTGTTTTACTAAAATAATGGGTTATTTGTTGGGTTTGTTTATGTTGAAGATAAGGTGCCGTGTGGATGGAGGATTGGAGATGAGTAGGATGGTGGTAGGAGGTGGAAGGATTTGACTCCGGTGGTTTTTAATTTGCTTGTGGGTTTTTCTTCTTCTTTGAGCTGCGCTAGTTTATTGCTCGCCAAGAAAGAAAAAGGAGATGGGTTACTCAATGTTCATGTGTGAAAATTCGTAAAAAAAAAAAATTTAAAAAAATATTCATGTGTAAACATCGCTCTTAGCTAGTAACTGTCTTGCTGAATTTTCCTTTTTGAATCACAATATACCACGGTGGACGCGAGAATGGGTTTCTAAACTTTATTTTATTGCCAATTATAACAATGCTGCTTTTTATGAGTAAAGTTGTCTTCTCCTAAAAAAACACAAGTGCCACCTCTTGGTGAAACTTCAGGCAATTTCCTCGCACTTCATCGACATTAAAATTTGGGCCACAATTGTTCTCATTAGGTAGTTGTTTTTCTCCCTCCTTCGATCATGGTAACCACGTACGAGCCGAGACGCCATGATGGGTAGCAATGGATAGATTCGATGGTAGCCATTATAGACGGGAGAGGAGGGTGGAGGTGAGGACAGCGAAAAGAAGGAGGCAACATAACGCAAGGCCATGGTGGCGAATGTGGGAAGTGGGATAGGCTCACCACTATCGATATTGACAAAGACATGATCAAAGAGCAAGAATTCACATGATTTTTTTACTTAATCATGTGCATGTCATTTTCTGGAGTGACATGGTGATACTTCTCACATTCAACGTCCCTAGAAGTCGTTTCTTGCACTTAACAGAGTTGCCACCTCTCTGCGGAATTTCCCAGGATTTCCTCACTAGTGGATCGAACATTTTGCTCATGCACAAAGAATTAAGGTCACATTTTTATTTTATTTTATACTCCCTCGATTTCTAAATATAAGTCTTTTTAGACATTTCACTACAAACTACATACAGTTGTATATAGACATATTTTAGAGTGTAGGTTCACTCATTTTGTTCCGTATGTAGTCTGTAGCGGAATCTCTAAGAAAACTTATATTTAAAGAACGAAGGAGTACTAAACTAAGATCACCATCCGGCATGGATGGTGAGCTATCTCAAAAACAATGAATAAACTAAACTAAGATACACTTTTCTTGTTTCAAAAGAAATGTTATCTTTTTAAAATTGATTGAGACTTGAGAAAAAATTAGCCCATTGAGATATACGTAGATGAAGCGATTTCCTGTACTTACTAAACGTCTGCATGTCATTTTCTAGAGGGATAAATTAGAGGGCTGCACCTCGCATTCAAACGCGGCTAGAATTTGTTTCTTGTAGACATCAAACTCTACAAGGTCGGACGCCGTCCCCCGTCTGTGACCGTATGGGCCCGATGGCCAGTTGCAAGGCGAGAGATTCAGAAGGCAAGGAATGGAGGAGAAGGCGGCTAAGTGGAAGGAGGAGAGCCGACCAATCGCAAGGCGACGTAGCCAACCAACCTACTACCATGGCCGGCCGCAGGGCAGACGGAGGAGGGGACCTCCCGGAATCTGGTAGGTCCGCCGGTGGTTGGGCGTGGGAGATGATGGGAAGAGATCCCAGATCCCCGTGCTGGCTGGATGGCTTATCCCCTGCGCGACTCTGCTGCTGGTCTGACCCCTCCCACGCTGTGATCGATCACAACGTGCACATGTGCGGCGTGCTCATCTTCTGGGCGACACGAGCGACTATTCCCCGTTGCTTGTTTAGTCGGGCCGTGCTCCTCGCGGCCGCATGATCGACGGGATTCGTTCAACTAATTAATTCAGAATTTGTGCTCAAAATTTTTTAATTCGGAAATTGACATGGTTTCGAGGTAGGATAAGATCACTAGCGCACTGTTCCGTCCGAATATTGAGTAGAAAATTAGTCGTAACGTGGATGTGTTGACTTGGAGCTTGGCTCTTGCGTGCGTGCTCTGCTCCACCAGGACGATCCTGGCCGTCTAATAGGTCTGTATGTAAAAAGATTGGCCCGATGAGGTAATACGTTGGCCACGCCAGGGGAAGCTTGTACCAGCATCTGCATTTGATCCAGTGGGATAGTAGCATGACGTTTGCAGTGAGCTCCGCGCTTTCGTGTGGCGCGATCCAGTCCAAATTCTGAATGGCACGCAGTGAGACGCTTCCCTCCAGCTCACCAAGAATACTACTACTAGCCCCGTCAAAATTAGATCGGAGCATTTACAGCCGGGCGCCATCAAACCGGCCTCATACGTTTCGGGTAGGTCGCTCGGTCACTGTCTAGTCACGAAATTTTGATCCAAACGGGTTTTTTAAACGGGCCTCAAATGCTCGGGCTAACCGGCACCTCTCATATCCAGCTCGAATATAAGACGGATATGGGGCATCCGGCGTGCCCGGACACGCCTTTCACGTCGGACCCGACAGCAGGACCCCACCTTCAATTACACCAAATTCATCAAACCCTTCCTTATTCTCCCGCCGCCCTTCAAACTTTCCCGCGCCCGAGCCCTCGCCGTCCTCCATCCTTGCTCCCCATCCTCACCACTTGTCCCGATACACCGCCGGAGATGTCGCCCAACCCGTCCCCGACCGCCGGGAGGCCTCGTCCGTCAGCGTCCCTTCGTCGGCTCCATCTCGCAAGGCGAAGAACGTCGCCCGGAAGTTGCGGCGACGCCCGGCAGCGAGAGAGGGAGGCATCGGCGGCGACGTAGGGAGGTTCGGACATGGTGGAGCAGCTATCTTCTCTGTCGCGCCTGGACCTCCGCACCCCTTCCATCCGAGCGCCGACGCGGATTACGTCGTCCGACCCCGTTGGTACAGAGGAGAATTCGACGGTCGGCTGGGCCATTCCGAAGAGCTTCCGTCGACGCAGATGCCAGTGGTCGATGTATGTGACTCGCCGCAGCTCGTTCGGGCGCGGATGAGCACGAGCACCGGCTCCGTCCGGGATGCCCTCAACATGTTTGATGGAATGAGAAAACAAGAATTGGTACGTTTTCTTTGTTCTTGTCCGATCAATTTTTTGCATAGATCACTAGTTCATTTCGCACATGATGAATGCTTGCAAACCATGATCATGTAGGAGGCGTTCTTGTCGAACATGATCAATGACAACGAAAATATGACCGAAATGGAGTATGAATGCACCACCACATTTGAAGTTGGGCAACATCTGATCCCAATCCGAGCAAGAAGAAAAAGAAGACCAAGACAGCGAAGGCAAGAGGTCCGTCATTCTCAATATTTGAGGACATCTTGTTGGTCAAAACTTGGTTGGCCACAACAATGGATCCAATATGTGGCATGGAGCAAAAGGGGAACACGTATTGGGAGAAGATTTGGAAGGATTATCACCAACAAAAGGAGTATGTGGAGCCGCATCCTATCGTGAACACCTGCTATGTGGCATCTCTTCAACATTGTGTGGGATCATTCAAGGGGAAGTGAACAAGTATGTTGGCTACTACTCACTATTGACCAAACGTCCTCAAAGTGGGATGGGAGTGACAACTCATGTAAGCTCAATTGTTTCATCTTATCATCATTTGCATATGCTTCTCGTCTTTGCATTCTCGTGCTCATACATATGTTCTTTGCTAGACGGCGGTGGCGGCCACTTTGTATCACAAGGTGGAGAAGAAGCCATTTGCTTTTAGCCATTGTTGGATCATATTGAATGGCAAGCCAAAGTGGAACCAAGTTGTGACTGGTCTCAAGTCCGGCAGGAAGAGGGATGATGGCTCAAGCTCCCACCAATCAATTGGGTTGGACGATGAAGAGGACGACGCTATCTTCACGAATGGAAGAGCCACCGTGCCAAAGGATAACCGACAAGTCATGGAAAACAACTAGGAGAAGGCACGAGCCTCACGTGACGCCGCGGCTACAAAAATGTCGTCCACATGGACGGGTTTTTTTTTTGATAAGGGAGAACAAGAAAGAGGAGAGGTACAATCTCATGTTGGATGCGCAAAAGAAAAGGATGGAGTCGGACCGGAAGAGGGCGGAGAAGAAGCTCGAAATTGAGACGGAGAAGATCGAGTTAGAGAAGTAATGGTGTGTGTTTGGTATGGTGCATAGAGGGTGTATGAGTGCAAAAGTTCCCAATCCGATCCATTTTTTCTTGTTTGCTAGGGTGCATGGCTCATCTGGGCTATACCAATCTGATGCAAAAAAGGGCCCTCAGCCATGCCCATCTCATGAGGTAGTCATGCTGCCCTGATCCTCGTCCCCACCCACCACACCATGTCCAGATATGTTTAAATTTTCAAAAAATATTCATAATTCCAAATGTTGTTTAAATTTTCAAAATTTCAAAATTTATTTAAATAAAAAACAGAATTTCAAAATTAAAAAAAATCGAATTTCAAAATTGTTCAAATTTTCTAAAAATGTCTAGAATTTCAAATTTTGTTTATTTTTTTCTAAAATCAGAATTTCAAAATTTATTTAAGTTTTAAAAAATGTTTAGAATTTAAATTTTTGTTCAAATTCTAAAAAAATTACAATTTCAAATTATGTATATTTTTCTAAAAAATAAAAAATAAAAATTTTGTTTAAATAAAAAAATCAGACTTTCAAGATATATTCAGAATTTTAAAATTTATTTAAATTTTAAAAAAATATATAATTTGAAATTTTGTTTAAACTTTCAATAAAAGGTTAGAATTTCAAATATGAAATTTGTGTTCACATTTTTTCAATTTTGTTCACCATTCATAAAAAAACTATTCGGAATTCAAAATTGTTCTGCATGTCTAAACACATGCAGGCTGCCAAACAAAATCTCAACTCAGCATTTCTCAACACATACACCGCTGCCAAACAACAGCAAATGCATGGACTCAACATGTCTATGCTCATCAGAGGAGAACAACAAGTTAGGTCCATACATGCTACCAAACACACCCTAAGTGGCGGCGATCAAATGAGAACTCAAGAAGACCAATACATTTGGTGAGATTGAGCTTGAGAAGGCGATGATGCAACTCGCACGGGACGCGAAGGATGCGAAGATAATGTTGGGCTGTTGGCGGACGAAACCCTCTTAGATGAGCATGCAAAGAAGTGGCTTGCGGACAAGAAGAAGGAGATCAACGACCGTAGAGAAGGCGGTGAGGGCGACAGCGACAACGGATCATGCAGCCCCGATGCAGGTGGAGCAGGCAACCCAGATGCAAGCGGAGCAGGATGAGCAGGACGCATTCCGCTCGGAGCATGCACCCGACCAGTGATCTGAATCCATCCATGACGCTCGGACATTGGTTTCATTTTGACTGTCCGGTTTGTTGAACTATTATTTATTTTGGTTTTGTTTTGAATTGTTGAATTCAGACAATTTGTATTATATAATCAACGTGCATGAATTGTATGGATTTAATGATCGAAATTTGAGGTATGTGAATGTGCAACGTAATATCCAAGAGCCGGCGAACGCTGTCCGCGGACTCGCCAAGATGCGCCCGCGGGCGTATAGGGGCCGGATTTACAAAGTCCGGCCACTCTTAGATTCCTTCACTTTTTTGTAACGTGGGTGGGTTGTATTCTGACTTTGGGGTTAATTGTTCGCGGCTGGCGTACAAAACTGCGGGAACGTGTGAGCTACTAGTAAAAACTCTGAAGCAAGATATTGTACCAGCAACAAGTTGAGCTACGGAGTATGGTAAAGCAGATGCTTAGAATTTCAGAGTGATTAATGTCATAGCATCCATGCATGGGAGCAACCGCCGTTGGCTTGGTCCATTGCCAAAAAGTGATCAAGAATCCTGTGCACGGACTCGAAATTGTACAATGTTTTTCATGGTATAAGAGTAATTTGGCAGCAGCAGATCTTCTAGACTGACCTGGTCAAGTTGCATGCCAACCCGTTTCTCCAAGTTGGAAAATGCAAGTGGAGATAGCTAAGCAGGACGAGCAAAAGTTTCATAGGTACCAAACCCTTCTGAACTGGCAATAGTCTATCGATCTCCTCAAGTAAGTTATTCCCTTCTACATGAGAAAGAGTATTAGCCTGAGGCATAGTTTCCATGTTGTTGCGCCTACTAAGTCCTGGGATATGCTTTCGCGGACAGTATGCCAAAGAGCCAGTGATGATCTCACACCTTATGCCTCCAGACTCCATACTAGACTCCATACTAGATAGCAATCTCTTGTACATGGGAAAACTCAATGATGAACTAAAGTTATAATACTAAGCTTGAAATGTATTGAAGAACATCATATATATATATTGTTATACCTCCAATATCTCAAATCCTAAGATCCTACATTTAAGAATAGTGAGACTTTTGACACTATCATAACTTTTACATTCTCTAAGAACTATGGAAACTCTTAAATAGTGCCATCCTCAATACGGATCACACACTTTGTAGCAATGCTTTTTCATCACACGTTTATGAAGGATACAATGGAAAATGGAGACATTAGCAAGTGATGATTTGATTGTTCTGGTTGAGTCATACCAAAAAAGTGATCTTGAATTATGAGCTTAACTCTCTCGTGTGTTACAAAATTGGTATTCATATCATGCACTAATTAGTAATTTAAGCTTTTGTTACATAGCAAAGCAGCGAGTGACCCGTGAATTTGTGCGGCAAGGCTTTTTGATGTTGTTACAACTATAGTAACTTTTTATATAAGATTGTACAAATTATATATATCTTATGCAATCACAGAGGTAAAACCGTAGTGGGTAAAATGATCTTGACCAATCTAACTTATATTTTTATATATCAATATTTGGCCTTAGAAAAAATATAGTTGCACACATTTTAAGATGTTATCTATTTCCAAACAATAAGAGTCATAGTTACCACTTGTTCCCTTCCACTTATATGCTCCTCCCCCAATCATTCTTCAATTTAATTCAGCACTATATTAGCTTCACCACCGAAATATAAAAAAATCATTGTAGCCAAACAACAGAACATGATAAATTTTTGGTATAACTCTTGTATTACAATTATTGTGTTGTTGTTAAGATTCTTCATGTATGATAAATGAAGACAGTGGGCACCGAATTCTGTGGCTCACCATGCAAAAGCATATATTTTTGTATTTTTTATCTAAATTACTCATTTCTTCCCACCAATATTTTTAATAATTTCCTCAATACAAAACTATTCTAAAGGTAGATTATCCAATATAACGTTTTGTTCTTTTCCTCCACGTGCCTCATCAATTGGCCTAATTGAAACAGTGGCATTCAATTGGTATCACCTTGGTAGAAATTAAAAAACATAATACTCAAATACACGTTTAGTTAAGAGCACTATTTTAAATGGATTGCATCTAGTATGTTGATTTAATTATATCTATTCACCTTGTGCATTCTCCGAGCATATCGTTTAATCATATCTAATCATGTCATGTAGTATCATAGCATATCATTTTAATTATATCTATAGAACCGTATAATGGTGCCCAGCTTGTATGCTTTATTGCTGATAAGCAGTTAGTCTTATATATTTTTATTGAATTCATGGTTGCATATCCATGGGACGCCGATGTTTACCACACTTATGTTGTAAGCTTATGTGTTTCCACATTTTCACCGAGAAAATATCAAGCCGCCAAAGAGAAATCCATGTGTTCTCATTGGTGTTTTTGGGCCTTTTCCTCTGGCCTGGCCCTGTTCATCAAGCTACAACACATAACATGTTAGAGAATGGCAATTAACTTGCGCTAGTTACTGACTAATGTCGTAGCCATGTTGATAAACAAATGGTGAGCTGAGCTATATATTACCATGATGCAGGTTCCCAAATTGGTGTCGCAGAAGCCACAGGTAGCAACTGTAGCTATCATCGCAACAGGTGGTGCCCCTGGAGCGGGCAACAGGTCTGGGTGAAGCACTCTTCACCCTGCCAGTAGATGTAGTAGCAGGTCGCGCTCTCAGTTCAAGAGTAGTTTCGTCACAAACGGGAGGTGCTAGGGTGAAAGTCCATGGCTCCACTGCAGGTACCCACGCCGGCAGCAGCAGCCGCGCCGCCACGGGAGACGTTATCAGGCTTCTCATCTCCGGCAACGGGGAGCCTATGCTATCGAGGAAGAAGCCCATGCGATATGAGTGTGGTAGCGAGAGACTCGGTGGGTCGTGCCTTTGTCTTCCATGGAGGATGGTTATGGTTTCGGGGTTGACGGGGATCTGTATAGGAAGTGAAAGCTCAGACTATCCCTTGGGTTTCTTATTTAGAGGCCACTTGGGAGTACCAGAGCAGGGAGTCCGGGAGCACCTCCCCACAAGTTTGACCACTTCAGGACAATGCACACATACACGTCCAACATCCAGGTTCACTACACATAGACGTGATCAAGGAACCCCCCTACTTTCCCCTCCCGGGTCGCTCGCGCGAGCGGCTCCAAAGGCCCTCAACCCTAGCCCTTGAACCCCCTCCCCCGAAGATCCCCCAGCCATCGGCGATGGCAGTGGTGGCGACAGGCATGCCCCAACGGGCCTCCCTCATGCGGCAAAGCGGCGTCAGCTGCCCCTGTCGGCGGGTTTCCCTAGTACGACGATGCACAACGAGGGGCCAAGCAGCAGGGGGCATGCCCGGATCTCACAAAGGAGGTGCAGGAGTGTGCTGCCGTCCTGGTGACGCCGACGTAAGAGAGGGTAGTGGCGGTGTGGCTTGGCCATGGTGGCGGCAGCGCTTATCCTGGTGTGCGGCGGCGGCCTCTTGGTGGGGGTAGCAGGATCCCGCTGAGGTCGATGTTGTGTGGCGGAGGCATCCCGCCGGTGCTAGAGCGGGTGCTTGAGATGGATGCTCGTCCTGGATCCGGAGCGGGCCCATGTCCATAGACGTTTTGTTGCTGCCTGACCAGAGTTGGTGTGTTGGCTGCTGCAGGCGGTGGGGCGGTCCTTGGCCATGCTGGCCGTGGAGGATGATCCGGAGCTGTGAGATCTTGGCCGTGCGGGAGGAGGAAGAAGGGCCGTGTGCCTTCGCCTGTGTGGGGTGTCGGTGTTCCGCGACATTTTTGGAAGTGACCCATCATGGACTGTGGCCTCATTCCAGTGGGACGAGGATGGAGGTCTGCGATGTTACGGATAAAAATCGTGCCCATGTTCCATCGGTGCTAGCGGCAACGGTACCTGTCGGTGTCGTTCCCCTCCCTGAAGGTTGTATTCTGACTTTGGGGCTAATTGTTCCCGGCCGGCGTACAAAACTCTTTGAGCTACTAATACAAACTCCAAAGCAAGAGATTGTACCAGCAACAAGTTGAGCTACAGAGTATGGCGCCACAACGAGGTCGTTCACAGCGTGGGATCTTCCTAGAAAGGGGCGCATCTGCGGGCGGGCGCATGGCGGCATGGGTGGACAAACGGGACGGGATACCCGGCCGGACCGGAGCGTACGTATGGAATCTCTTGGTGATGGGCGCCTTGCGGCGGCCGTCGGTTGGCTGGCGTGGAGCCCCGGCACACCGTACCTACTCCTCATGAAAGAAAAATGATGCACGCCGAAAGCGAGAGACGGGAAATGCGACAAGCTAGGGCGAGCCACAAGCGATCCAGCAGTAAATTACCCTTAGTGGTTACACGAGACAGGATTCACGCTCACCTTCTCGGACCTGCCAGTTTAACCGGAGCCCGGTGTAACTTTTTGACATGAAATGCAGCACCTTTTTTTTTGCATGAGTCCTACTCTTCTGAGGCCAACTCCACCGCACGACCCCAAACGGACGTTCGGATTGGCCGGATTTTGTCCTTTAGGCGCCGATGGGTTCGCCGTGTCCGCTTTGTCATTTGGGTCAGCGCGTGCGTCAGCGAGGTCAAGACCCCAAATCGTGTCCGGGGTGGACGTGAATAAAAAAACTATAAAAACTAGAATAAAATGACTAAAAAAGTAAATAAACGCATTTAAAAAACATAAAACATATATAGGGGTCACGGCCACAAAATGGCCCAGTTTTTACGGCCACTTAAAAGGCCCAGTTTCATAATTAACATAAAAACGAAATAAAAAAACGCCTCCGGAGCGCTCCTGCCGCGCCCGTCGGTGTCGTGGCCGTCGCTGTCTTCACTGGCCGCTGGTGTCGCTGCTGCCGCCGACGAGGTCGACGAGGGCGGCGACGCCCACAGTGGGCTGGCGGTGCGTGGTAGACGGGCGGGCTGGACGGCGGAGGTGCTCGCACTTTCTCCGTGGCGACGCCCCGCCCGGTGATCGCGGCGGAGTGGCGCACAGATTCACGCCACGCTGGCGCCATCTCCGGAGTAAAGGCAGGACCAGCCCCACTCGCCCAAAGAAGGCCGGAACGTGGCCGTGGGTCTCCTCCATCGCCTCCTCCGTGACGGCCGCCATCTCGCAGCCCGGAAGGCGACGCCCCGGTGGCGAGAGTGCCATGGCCTCCTCCCAGCCGCCCGCTGCTGCTGTCGTGCGTGTTCATGGAGTCCTCCATGACACGCTGCACTAGACGTGCCTCCTCCTCCACTGTCATGCGAGGAGGTGGAGGTGGCGACGGCGACGGGGAAGGCGACGGCGTGGGCGTCGAGCCGCACCTGCGTCAGACGCCCAGCGCCTCGACGCGGGCCTCCGCGCCCCGACACCGCGGCGGCGGGCGACGACGCGCGGCGCGTATCGTGCTCGTCCTGGAGTCATGTGTCCCACAGCGGGGAGTCGGGGCATACCTGTGGTCGTAGTATAGGTCGTCGGGGAGGAAGTGGCAGCGGCGCGCGATCTCATCGCACCGGGCACGGCCGCTCGCCGGCACCGGCGGGATGGGGACCTGGTCCGCGGAGAGGTGCCATCCGTTGGGGAGGTGGACGTTGCTCCACGGGACCGGCGTCCTCGTCTCCCAGTACCTCCGGCACACGTCCGCGCAGATGTACTGCCGGTCGCGGTCGTCGGCGGGCATAGGGGCGATGGTGAAGGGAGCCGGCGCGGGGGCTCGACGGGAGGAGCGCGGCGGTGGCGCGGGCTCCTCCTTCTTCACGGATCCGCGGCGGTGGCCCGAGGAGGAGCCGGCCTCGCGGTCGTGCTTCCCCTTGCGGCCGTAGTTCCAAAGGCCCATGGCTGCGGCCGGCCGGCGAGGTCGACGACGGGGGGAGCGGTTAGGGTTTCGAGGGTGTCGGGTTTCGAGGGGGCAGAGAGGGGCCGGACTGGAAAGTGTGGACGACGACCGGTCCACGGCTTCCCTTTTAAGAAGGATGACGACCCTTCGCTGTGCTGATGACAGGTGGGGCCACCCGCCCGTGCGTGTTTATGTTGGCGGGTGGGAAGTAGGTGGCCGCCTGCCACGCGGCCTCGACGCGGACGTTCCCAAACCCGCCGCAAGTTTGCGCTCGAAATGGGTCGGTCCGGACACAAAATGGACCAGATGGGTCCGGGCCGTCGCGCGCCGGGCCGCCTGGTTTGTCCGTTTTGCCCCAAACAAACGGGGTCGGACAAGATAGGGTCGCGCGGTGGAGTTGGCCTGAATCCCTGTCCAAACTACGTTTCGAAAGAAGAAAAAAGGTCCGTGTCCAAACTTACAACTTGTCATGCGAATCTGGTGTGCTCAAAACAGGGCATTATAGTTGTGTTTGGCAAGTCTGCAGTATCTTTACAGTCTGTGATAAGTAGGTTGAAGCTGCTGCACCACTTATCATTTATTCACTTGCAAGTGTTTACCAGTAGCAGTTTTCTATACGTTTAGACATCGCCTTCAGCTCGCCCGCAAGAGAAAAGAATGAAAAGAATGACGTCGCTTTCGGCTCAGAAGCACAAGCTACCTCTGTGAACGCCTCAACCGTGCAAGGTTTGCTACTACTATACACAAAAGGAACAATAATACACATACAATACACACTCGATATAAAACTGCAGTAGTAATGGCCGTCACGATAGCTCTCACCGCCGCTGGCGCCTTTTTTTTTTGGCCCACGCGTAGGAGTGATTGCTCATCGAGTCACCGGTACGAAATTGCAATGGCAATAGAAATTGTCGACCCATGTGGACCCCGGCCACTTGATGCTCCTCCTGCTCATCTGGTAGAGGAGTAAAGTACTAGTGTCATGGCGATGGTTACAAGTAGCAACAAAAAACATCGATTGTTGGAGCCAACGTGGTCTGCCTCCAATTTATCTACTACCCGGCCGGTTGATCACAATCACCCAAGATCCAGTTTCATTCTACTAAGTTACATCCGCAGAAGAGAGCAGTTGACGGTCGCTCCCGGCAGGCATGTGCAGATGTAAGTGATCATGTACCGTACTAGAGAAATATATTCAAGAATGAGAACCATGTTACTCCAATAATGCAGAGCAGAGCAGAGTACGCAACACATGCACGAGATAGAGTCGTACATCATCACAAAGCCAACTACTGCATGGTACTCAGGATACCCCCCCTTCCCTTGCACTACTCTTTCAGGACTCTCGTCCATCAGCACGTGCACGGTGCACCCCTTCCCACGCACCTCCTCATCATCACGCAGCTGCACCGGTGAAAAAGCCAGCCACGCACGCACGTCCATCGAGCTGCGCTGCCTGACACGCAACCATGTTATTTACCACCACGTACTCCACCGGATGATCGAGACAGGTCGTCCCGCAGTTATCTAATTCTGCACTCTTCGGCCGGTGCGACTCAATTTGTGACGGCGCGAACGAATTGAACCACTTACCTATCGTCTCGGAACTGAAGATCGGTTGGCTCGATCGAGGTCGACAGCCGCCGGGACATTTCCGGCTCCGGTGCTAGGCCACACGGGATCTGGATTCTGGACGGCGACCGATCTGGCGGGTTGTTGCTGATGCACGCACGGTAGTTAAAAGCTTGCTTCTTCAGAAGATGATAAGAAACGTGTGGGAGTGTGCCCCTTTCGCGGAGTGAAACGCCCCCAAGACCAAGGTTTGGAGTATGCAGTATGGATGGAACGGAGTCCATCCTCAGATGGAAAGTGGATACGATCTGGAAAGCTTAACCGCCCGACGCCCCAAAAGATCATCCGAGAATAGCCAACCGTATTCAGATATCGAACCTACTTTGGGAACGACAGTGCTGAGCCAATTCATTTTTTTTTTAGAAAAGGAGGATGACCCCCGGCCTCTGCATCTCGGAGATGCATATGGCCACTTTATTGATTATTCCCGAAGACCTTACAAAGTATTACAACAATATGTCTGAATCCGCCATCTTGGCAACATATGTCACTACTCCTATCCATATGATGAAGGGGTGCTATCTGGGCCACATACCCGGTCTACTCACCTAAGCCTATCATCAAAGCCGTAAGCCCCAGCCGAGCCATATACCGGTCTGGGGCATAAACCTGGTCTCGACGACTCACATGTGTCGTCGCCGCCATCTTTCCCAGTCCGTCTTCGTGAGCAGATATTGAGGCTTCTACCTTGTCGTGCCACTCACATCGACGCCACCTTGACGCCAGACAACTACCTCCACTGCGCTGAGTCCATCCTCACAAGATCGGACGCCGAGTCTCCACTGCACCACGCCGCCGAGATTCGCTGTCATCAATGTGAAGGATGAAGTACCGCTCCACCAAAAAGGCACCCGCTGGTCCCTCGATCCCGTGTACGCCTCCAAGAATGACGCCCCTAAGGAGGAAACGACACCAACGCGTCGCCGCCATCCGATCAACTGATCTAGGGTTTCCGGAGGTAGCGGATAGAGGTCTAGAGCTTTCCACGACGATGCCTTCAAGAAGGTAATGACACCACAGGTGCCACCAACGCCGGTCTTGGCAACAAGCCGAGCACAAGGTTTTCACCCGGATCCGCCAAGAACCTCCATCACGACAGCGCACGGTCGCCGCCGATCTGAGCCGCCGCGACATCGAAAGAAGCCGCACCGGACAGATCGGATCTGTCCGGAGGGCAAACCACGCATGGCGCCGACCCAACCACCAGGCCCTCCATGCCGCCACCGCCGATCCGAGGACAGATGGTCCGTCGCTGCAGATCCGGCCGCCACCGCCGAACGCAGCCAAGGCCGCTGCCCGACGCAGGGCCGGCCGCCGCAACCGCCACCACCAGCGCCCTAGGACGAGGCCGCCGCCACGCAGGCCCACCACGCCACGGAGGCCAGATCGGCCGTGCCACCCCACGCCGCGGAGCCCCGCACCGTCCCCATGGCGCGGGAGAGAAAGGCCCCGCCATCGCCGCCAGCCTCCGGCAAAGGCCGCGGCGCCCTTCGACGGCGGCGGAGGGAGGGATGGAGGACGGGGAGCCCCCGGCGGCTAGGGTTGGGATCCCGCCCGAGTCGCCCGAGGCGGGGGCGACGCGGGGGGCGGGGGCGACGCCACTGAGCCAATTCATGCACGATGCATAATCAGACGGTGTTCTACAGTTTGCCTCCTTACACCAACGGCTAGATTGACAACATCATTCATAAATCGTGCAAGCTACGTCGTGTGTATAGCATCACTGTTCAGATATATGCAATGCCTCAAGTTGTGAGATTCAGACGAACCACTGCGTGGAGACACGGACGGCTTGAGAAAGTGTTTGCTTCAGAAGTAGTTGGGCATGCGCCGTATGCATCCCTAGTAGGTGCAGAGGCTGGGACACGAAAGTCTTTCCAAATTTTAGAGGAGGGCTCCCAAAAAAAGAATTGGGACCAGAGGGACTCGTGACTCAATCTAGTGCTGCCGCTGGATTCTTCCTCCGCCGCCATCTCACCCGACCCTATCCCCGCCCCCGTGTGGCGCTGCCGCGCCAAACTGGGGCGTCCCCACGTCCCTCCTCCGGTCCTCCCGCCACCACTCTCCTCTCCATCGCCGCCGCCGACGCCGCTAGGGCAAAGCCCGAGCGGCTCGGCGGCGGCGGCCTTCTTCTCGCGCGCCAGCTGCTCAAGATCGCTGCGGCGATTTCGATCTTGATCTCGTCGGCGGTGATGGTGGACAACGACGACCGGAGTGTGGCGGCAGATCAGTAGCTGCAACGGCGAGTGGCGGCAGCGGCCGTGTTACAACCGTTCAACCTCTAGTTCGGCTTTGGATGGCGGTGGTGCTCCTAGCCTTGAACTGCATCACGCGAGCGCCCGGGGCGGCGACCCTGGGCTTGGCGGTGGTGGTCATCTCCTCCGTCTGAGGTGATCGTCCTGAGGATGGGTGGCCGGATCTCGAGATCCTTCATCTAGTCCCAACTGCGAGTCGGGGAGACATAGTTGCCAGTGAAAATCGAGCCGACCGCGCCGTTCTGTGCTGTTACCTTGATGAAGACATCATCATGTAACTACTGTCGAGCGACTTGTGCTGGTCCAGGGGAAACCCCAGGATCTCCTGATCGCACGATGACGGCACTGCTGAAAGAACATGCGGTGCCCCCATGTTTGGTTTTGGTAATTGATGACAATCTCTATGGACTAATGGTTGTCTTGAGTTATATTTGAAGGATTTGTCCATAGGCTTTTCTTGAAGTCCATGTGTTGGTTTCAAGGAGTTTATGAGTTGACCAAGGTGCTATTAAGGAATTATCCAAAGATTGGTCATGCGAGTGTTGAGCTTATTGCAAGCATGTCTTGAAGACGAAGGTTGTGTGATCATTCATGTTTACCTTCAATACATCATCCAAATGAAGAGAGTTTCAAAAATTCAAGGTTGATCAAGACTAAGTCAATAGTGAATCAAGTTGATTAACTCATAAAGAGTAGAAGATGTACCGAGAGGGATCAAGTGATCCCATGGTATGGTAAGCATTGTCCATTGCACTTTGTGTACTAACCCATGGTCTATGTGAGAGTTCTATGTGGGGTTAGGTACGTATCCATGGGCTTGCATCAAGAGGAAGATATCATACAACCCATGGAAAGGATGACATCAAGTGGTGATCGTCATCAAGATTGCCGTGTGCAAGTTCAAGTGGAGCATCACGAAGAGATCAAGTGCTTGAATCTTTCCATCCATTGTGGTGTCAATGGACTTGTGAAGATGAGCCGAAGAGTGGCTCACCCATAGTGGACTATGGGGAGCAATCATCTAGTCTTCATCGAGCCAACACAATCAAGAAAGGTGGTCCAACTTGAGGGAGTGAAGATCGTCATCATCTAGCTCAAGTGGACCATGTGCAAGGCAAAGGTTTGCCCTTGATAGGTTTTCTATTTTACCGGTCTCATGGTAGTTGTGGGAGAGCGGGTTATAGGATCGATTGCCGTACTATCAAGGGGGGCTCTCGATGAGTTGCTTGATCGTATCATTCGTAGAGAGCTCAAACCATTGCATCCTTGCATCATGTTTATTGGTTCTTGTTTGATTCTCTTTGTGAGTCTTAGATCTTATGGTCATATTTATGACAAGCTTGAGTTCATCGAAAACGGAGTTTGCATGCGTCTTCTATGATGTTTTCGGTGTTGGAGGTTTTACCGGTCTTCTCCGAGGAAGGGTTCTCACCATATTCTTTTGGGCCTTTTCTCATTTGCTTATTATTGGTATTTCTTTCAAGATTGTGTTAGCCCTTGTCGCTAGCTTTCCAACAAACTTGGTTTCATCGAATTCGGAGTCCGTTTGCAAAAGTTGTGGCTGTTTTGGTGAAGGCTGCAGCAATACTACCGCGACTAGAGCGGATGTAATTTTTTACTACCGCTCTAGGGCGGTACTACCGCGGCTCCTGAGCGGTACTACCGCTCCAGAGCAGTACTACCGTGGCTCCTAAGCGGTAGTACCGCCCCGGACCAAAAACTCGTGTTTTCTCTCTCGTTTGGGCTGTTTTGAGCATGCTAAGCGGTAGTACCGCTCCTCCAAGCGGTAGTACCGCTCCTCCAAGCGGTAGTACCGCTTGTGCACGACCTGAGCACATAACGGTTGGATTCGGGAGGTCCTATAAAAGGGGGTCTTCTTCCCCATTGAACCTTATCCTTTGAGCTCGTGTTCTTCCCCATTGTTGACCTTCTTCGAGCTTGCTAACTCTCAATCCTCTATGGATTCTTGCTAGTTTTGAGGGAAAGAGAGAGAGATCTAGATCCACATTTCCACCAATCACTTTCTCCTCTATGTGAGGGGAACCCTTGGATCTTGATCTTGGAGTTCTTGGTGTTCTCCTTCTTGTTCTTCCTCTCATTTTCCTCCCTAGCATTAGTTGCTTCGTGGGATTTGAGAGAGAAGGACTTGGCACTCCGTGTGCCCTTGCCATTGCATTTGGTGCATCGGTTTGAGTTCTCCACGGTGATACGTGGATGTAAAGTTTGAGAAGCTTATTACTCTTGGGTGCTTGGTGCCCTTGAGCTTGTTCCTCTTGGTGCTTGGGCGCCTAGACGGTTAGTGGTGTTCGAGCTCAATCATTGTGGTGTAAAGCTCGGCAAGCGCCGGGTCTCCAATTAGGTTGTGGAGATCGCCCCGAGCATCTTGACGGGTTCCGGTGACCGCCCCCAAGGGTTGCCAAAGTGTAAGGGTTAGGTGACCGCCCCCAAGGGTTGCCATTTGTACGGGTTAGGTGACCGCCCTCAAGGGTCCCTTAGTGGAATCACGGCATCTTGCATTATGCGAGGGCGTGAGGAGATTACGGTGGCCCTAGTGGCTTCTTGGGGAGCATTGTGCCTCCACACCGCTCCAAACGGAGATTAGCATCCGCAAGGGTGTGAACTTCGGGATACATCGTCGTCTCCGCGTGCCTCGGTTATCTCTTACCCGAGCCCTTTACTTATGCACTTTACTTTGTGATAGCCATATTGTTCTTTGTCATATATCTTGCTATCACATAGTTGCTTATCTTGCTTAGCATAAGTTGTTGGTGCACATAGGTGAGCCTAGTTGTTTTAGGTTTTGTGCTTGACAAATTAACTGCTAGGTTTATTCCGCATTTGTTCAAGCCTAAACCGTAATTATTTTAAAGCGCCTATTCACCCCCCTCTAGGCGATATCCTCGATCTTTCAATTGGTATCAGAGCCTCGTCTCTCTTTGTTGGGCTTAACCGCCTAGAGAGTAAAGATGTCGACTAGAGGATTAGGATTCTCTGACACTCTTAGTTTCGATGGCACAAATTTTGATGTTTGGGTAATTCGCATGCTTAATCTCTTTAGGGTCATGGACCCAAATTTAGAGCGAATTGTAGATATGGGTTTCTCTCCTCCAAAGGATCCCCAAAGATTATCTTTAGAGGATGAGAGAAACTCTTATCTCAATGCTCAAGCCTCTAATGTGCTTTTCGATGCTTTGAGCAATGTATTTATATTTCAACTCATGCCGTTCCGGGATGCTCATGAGTTATGGACAAAGCTTCAAGATAAATATGGTGTGTCCAAGATTTGTGGGGATGGTTGTTCTCCCTCCACCTCCGGTCATATAGTCTTCTCAACTTCTTCTACTTCACCTACATGTGGTTTGCCACAAGAGGAAACCGAACACTCCATGGAACAAGATGTGGTGCTTAATGGTGCCTCAAGGGATCCTACATCATCATCTATTGCGTTTTGCCTTATGGCTAAGGCGTCAAAGGTATCTTCTACTTTGTACCCCAATATGTCTCTTGATGATGATGTTGATGCTAATGATGATGAGGATAATGATGAAGAGAATGATAATGTTGCCTCCTTAAAAATTAAGGGGGAAATGGTTTTTAAAGCTCTTCATAAAAATAAAATTGCTCGTTCCAACTTCATGGAAATCATGTCTATTGCTATTGAGAGCAAGAAATATATTGATGAGTTGGAATCTCGTCTTGAGGAGCATGAGGTCACCATTGATAAAATGAAAGGTCATGGGCGTGATTACGCTAATGAGATTGCGGACCTCTCTCAAGCTCTTGAACTTGAACAAACCACCAAGGAATCTCTTGAGGAGACTTTTGCTCTAGAATTGTCTAGAGTGAAGGAATCTACTGATAGAGCCCTTGAGGTGGCCAATGTTTTTGAAACTAAAAATTCTAAGCTTGAAGTTGCTCATGCTAGACTCCTTGAGGATTTTGAGCACCTCGAAAATGGCTCAAGAGTCATCAAGGGTGAGCTCATCAAACTCACCGAGTCTCATGCCCAACTTGAAGCTTCTTATTCAAAAGAGCTTGCCAAGTTGCCTTCTCCTCTTGTTGTTAATGATGATGCTTGTGCTACTAATTCTATTACTTGTGAAGCATCCATTTTGAAGGAGAATGTTGAGCTACGGGCTCAACTTGAGGTGCTATCTTGCAATTATGGGAAATTGGAAGAAAGTCATGAAAACCTCTCAAGCTCTCATGATGATCTTCTAGTATCCCATAGTGTGCTAGAGGTAGCTCATGAGGCCATGATTGCTAAGGTAACATCTAGTGAGCCTCATGTGGATACTAGCACTACTTCTAGTCAAAATAGTATATTGCCATGTGCTAGTCCTTGTAATTCATCTACTCACAATGTTGGTACATCTTGTGATGAATTGCTGTCCTTGCCTTGTTGCTCTAACGATGAAGCTTATACTTCCTCTAGTACTTGTGTTGAGACTAACCATGTAGAGGAAATCAAAGAGCTCAAGTCCCAAGTCACTTCTTTGAAGAAAGACTTGAAAAGTGTCATGAAGGAAATCCGACTCAACAATATCTTGAGTGTGCAAAATCCCCAATGACAAAGGTGGACTTGGATTCAACTCCAATAATAAGAAGAAGTCCAACATGAACAAAAAGAAGGGCCAAGAACAAGTCAAGAATTCGGCCAAGATTGTTTGCTTCAAGTGCAAAGTAGAAGGGCATCATGTTAGATCTTGCCCATTGAAGAAGAAGGCCATTAGTGTCAAGCAACAAGGGAAGAGGGCACAAGTTCAATCACATGCTCAACCTCAAGTTGAAGAAAGGCCTCTTCCCAAGAAGACTCAAGTTAATGCTTCTCAAGTTGAGAAATCAAGTGAGAAGAAAGTGAAGAGTAGACGTTGCTACCTATGCCGTGAGAAAGGTCACCTCGCTTCTTCATGCACTAGTGGTAAATTATCCAACCCAATTATTATTGATGATATCTATTCTCTTGGGAAGGATAAGGTTGGCAATGTGTTTGCCAAGTTTGTTGGTACTCAAAGTGGTGTCAAGAAAAGAACCATTTGGGTAGCCAAGCCTATTGTGACTAACCTCTTAGGACCCAACTCGGTTGGGGATCACCAAGCTCAAACTTGATCAATAGGTGTTGGTTGGAGGGCATTGGAGACTTGGCTACATTACGAAGAATTAAGGGGACTTCATCATTCTTATTGTCTCAAGCCAAGTCAATTGGATTATCAAGTTTCTATCTTATATCCAATGTGCCTCCTTGCGGTAACTTGTACTTAAATTGTTTACTTTGAAAGTTACTTGCCCCCTTTGCATGTGTTTGGTTTTGTTCCTTGCATGTGTGTGTGTATATGTTGTGCTTCCAATTTGCTTATCTTGAGCAATCAAGTATGTGTGTGTTGGTTTGCACATCATGAACATGTGTGTTGTGCGTTGAGCCTTTTTGCTTCTTGTTTGTATCCTAGTTGGCTCTTGTGAGAGATTAATGGAACATCCCATTTTGGGGGAGTGATGTGCTTTGTGCACCTCACAATCCTATAAATGTGTGTACATGAGGAATACCATCTAGTATTGACATTACAAGATTATCTAGTCGCTTGGTGGTATATCTCTCATGAGAAATTCAAATTCTAAATAGTCCATTAATTATCTCTTGTTTGTTCCTCTTATTGCCTCTTGTTAAGTTCTTATTGGTATCACATTATGGGGGAGTAATATGCTAAGTGCATATTACAAGCCTAGAAAATGTGTATATTTGAGATATTGTCACCTAGAATTGATATTGTAGATTATCTTGTTCCTAGGTGGCATGTTAGCTCTACAAGTTGCAATTTGCTTGTGTTTGGTGTGAAGATGATGTCGGATATCCTTGTTATCTACCACCGGGAATTATTTCCAAATACTTCTTGTCTTTGACAATTGGTAGTCTTATGTGTGGTAGAATTTGTTGATCATCTTTACATTGGCTTGTGTTTTTCTTGCCTTTTTTCTCTTGCCAAGGTTTGTGTCAACTCCCGTGTCTTCCATACCACTTGTGGATCTTGTTTATTTCTTGTTCTTGTCTAGTGGTTTTTAGATATAGTGAAAGCGGTGATCCCACCTTGTGCATTTTTTATTCAAATACAAATCCTATATAATGCACAACTCGTGGGGGAACTATTCTATTTTCTTTAGAACACTCTTCTTGTGATCCTTATCAAGTGTATTTTGGTGGAAGGCAAGCCATTTCTTTTTGGTACTTTGTGCCATCATGAAACTTTGTCGAGAGCTTGGTTTGTTTGGAACCATCCTCTCTTTGGGAGTTTGACATCTTTAGTTTAAGTGTGTATCAATGGATATCTCATTCCTTGATGTATCTTTAATGATATCCTCCAATTGATGATTTCTCCATTTGGTATCCTTTTCACTTGGCATTTCTTTGTCTTTTGGTTTCGGGTTTTGAAGGTCTTGAGCATGCATGTGTACTTCATGTATTTCATTTGGCATGCTTTCTTTCTTTGACTCAATATATAGCGGAAACTCCACCTAGTCTCAATTTGGATGAGATGTGCATGAAATTCATTATCATATCTATATGCACATATTTATGTGGAGTTTGTCCTATGTATTGGTGTTTCTAACTATTTGGTCCCGATGAGTTTGGGTACCGTTTAGGTTGTGTTGTTCTTCTAGGAACTTTTGGAGATGCATTGGATGCTCGGCTCACTCTCAAGGAAGGTGTTGTCACCATGTGCATATTGGAGTCAAGCTAGGATGATCAATGAACTACTATCTACCTTCAATTGGTATCTACTACATCCTTCCAATGATATCTCGGTAACAAGTATCTATTCATGCTTTCCTCTCTTGCTTTCAACCTTGTGTAGGTTGCATCTTGGCATGATATTCATTTCATATCTTGTGATACTTGTTTCCTTTCTCACAGCATCCCAACGATGATCTCTTGTTGCTAGTTGTGATGTCTTTGATGGATGTGTGATTGGAATTCATTTATATACAATAAGACCATATCTAGCCAAGTGCTATTCTTTCAAGCAAATATCTTATTGGTATATTTATGACTTCCTTGTGGATATCTTGTTCCTTCGTGTTGTAACTATTTCGGGTGTACATCCTTCTTTGTAGATATATATATCATCATGATTTCGTCTACATAGAACCTTATACACTTGAGAGAAATTGCATCTCTAGTTGATATCCTTTCTTTCACGTCCACCTTGTCCTTCTTATGTTATTTCTTTGGTGACTCCGTGAAAGCTTTTGCCTTGAGTGTGTGTCCTCTATCGTTGCATCTTGATGCACTCTTGTGTGGTGAAGATTTTTTTTCCTCATGCTTATCTTTACGAGGCTTTTGCCATCTTGGCATCCCTCGTCTTGATGAGGCTTTCATCTTCTATCTTCACCATGGGTTGTCACAAGCATAGGTTCTTTATATGCTTATTAGTAAGCTTGTGAACTCATTTTCTAGTTGTGTGTGGGAATGATAGGCCTTGCACAGTGTGCCTCATTCTTTCAAGACTATGTTGATGCTTAATGCTCATCCTAATTTTAGTCCTCTCAAGTGCTTCGCCATGACTCACACACATCATTTTGGTTGAGCATATTCTTAAGTTGCCTCTTTTACATGTTGCTCAACCATGTGCTTGTTGCAAGTGCTAGGCTTTGTTTCCCATATGCTCACTTGCACTGGATGTGAGTTTCTATTCATTCTGGGGGAGCTATGATCCTATTTTGTGCACTTTGTATTCAAATACAAAAATTCTTATGTGTGCACAAATCATGGGGAGCTTCTCTAGTTTCTTTAGAACACTCCTTTGCGCTTATCATAATTTCTTTATTCTTGTGGCATGTAGGATCATTGGTCTAGTTGGTTTAATTGATATTCGTTGATTGCTTGCTTCAATTGGTATCTTCTGATTGCTTGTTCTCTCTTTGTTATGTCTTTGTGTCATATCATTCTTTAGCAATCTTTGTGCCTTAATATAGTTTGTCTTCCTCCAAGTATCGGTAGTTGGATATGTGTATTGCATTCCACTCTCTTGTTGAGAAATACACAATTTATGGAGGAACACCTTTTATTTTGGCCTTCTCAGCTTTTCACCCATTTTGGCAATCGATGCCAATGGGGGAGGAGTTTCAGAGAGTTTTGTGGAGAAGTCTTCTGAGTTTTCTCCTTGCTTTGGTTTTGGTTCCTAAGCATTTGCATCTCATTCTCATGCATCATTGGTTGTTGCATTGCATGGTGATGCATAATTCCTTGTATAAACTCTCTTGAAAGTGATTGTCATCCATTACCAAAATGGGGGAGATTGAAAGAACATGCGGTGCCCCCATGTTTGGTTTTGGTAATTGATGACAATCTCTATGGACTAATGGTTGTCTTGAGTTATATTTGAAGGATTTGTCCATAGGCTTTTCTTGAAGTCCATGTGTTGGTTTCAAGGAGTTTATGAGTTGACCAAGGTGCTATTAAGGAATTATCCAAAGATTGGTCATGCGAGTGTTGAGCTTATTGCAAGCATGTCTTGAAGAAGAAGGTTGTGTGATCATTCATGTTTACCTTCAATACATCATCCAAATGAAGAGAGTTTCAAAGATTCAAGGTTGATCAAGACTAAGTCAATAGTGAATCAAGTTGATTAACTCATAAAGAGTAGAAGATGTACCGAGAGGGATCAAGTGATCCCATGGTATGGTAAGCATTGTCCATTGCACTTTGTGTACTAACCCATGGTCTATGTGAGAGTTCTATGTGGGGTTAGGTACGTATCCATGGGCTTGCATCAAGAGGAAGATATCATACAACCCATGGAAAGGATGACATCAAGTGGTGACCGTCATCAAGATTGCCGTGTGCAAGTTCAAGTGGAGCATCACGAAGAGATCAAGTGCTTGAATCTTTCCATCCATTGTGGTGTCAATGGACTTGTGAAGATGAGCCGAAGAGTGGCTCACCCATAGTGGACTATGGGGGAGCAATCATCTAGTCTTCATCGAGCCAACACAATCAAGAAAGGTGGTCCAACTTGAGGGAGTGAAGATCGTCATCAACTAGCTCAATTGGACCATGTGCAAGGCAAAGGTTTGCCCTTGATAGGTTTTCTATTTTACCGGTCTCATGGTAGTTGTGGGAGACCGGGTTATAGGATCGATTGCCGTACTATCAAGGGGGGCTCTCGATGAGTTGCTTGATCGTATCATTCGTAGAGAGCTCAAACCATTGCATCCTTGCATCATGTTTCTTGGTTCTTGTTTGATTCTCTTTGTGAGTCTTAGAGCTTATGGTCATATTTATGACAAGCTTGAGTTCATCGAAAACGGAGTTTGCATGCGTCTTCTATGATGTTTTCGGTGTTGGAGGTTTTACCGGTCTTTTCCGAGGAAGGGTCCTCACCATTTTCTTTTGGGCCTTTTCTCATTTGCTTATTATTTGTATTTCTTTTAAGATTGTGTTAGCCCTTGTCGCTAGCTTTCCAACAAACTTGGTTTCATCGAATTCGGAGTCCGTTTGCAAAAATTGTGGCTGTTTTGGTGAAGGCTGCAGCGGTACTACCGCGACTAGAGCGGATGTAATTTTTTACTACCGCTCTAGGGCGGTACTACCGCGGCTCCTGAGCGGTACTACCGCTCCAGAGCAGTACTACCGTGGCTCCTAAGCGGTAGTACCGCCCCGGACCAAAAACTCGTGTTTTCTCTCTCGTTTGGGCTGTTTTGAGCGTGCTAAGCGGTAGTACCGCTCCTCCAAGCGGTAGTATCGCTTGTGCACGACCTGAAGACATAACGGTTGGATTCGGAGGTCCTATAAAAGGGTCTTCTTCCCATTGAACCTTATCCTTTGAGCTCGTGTTCTTCCCCATTGTTGACCTTCTTCGATCTTGCTAACTCTCAATCCCTCCATGGATTCTTGCTAGTTTTGAGGAAAAGAGAGGAGATCTAGATCCACATTTCCACCAATCACTTTCTCCTCTATGTGAGGGGAACCCTTGATCTTGATCTTGGAGTTCTTGGTGTTCTCCTTCTTGTTCTTCCTCTCATTTTCCTCCCTAGCATTTGTTGCTTCAGTGGAATTTGAGAGAGAAGGACTTGGGCACTCCGTGTGCCCTTGCCATTGCATTTGGTGCATCGGTTTGAGTTCTCCATGGTGATACGTGGAAGTGAAGTTTGAGAAGCTTATTACTCTTGGGTGCTTGGTGCCCTTGAGCTTGTTCCTCTTGGTGCTTGGGCGCCTAGACGGTTAGTGGTGTTCGGAGCTCAATCATTGTGGTGTAAAGCTCCGGGCAAGCGTCGGGGTCTCCAATTAGGTTGTGGAGATCGCCCCGAGCATCTTGACGGGTTCCGGTGACCGCCCCCAAGGGTTGCCAAAGTGTAAGGGTTAGGTGACCGCCCCCAAGGGTTGCCATTTGTACGGGTTCGGTGACCGCCCTCAAGGGTCCCTTAGTGGAATCACGGCATCTTGCATTGTGCGAGGGCGTGAGGAGATTACGGTGGCCCTAGTGGCTTCTTGGGGAGCATTGTGCCTCCACACCGCTCCAAACAGAGATTAGCATCCGCAATGGTGTGAACTTCGGGATACATCGTCGTCTCCGCGTGCCTCAGTTATCTCTTACCCGAGCCCTTTACTTATGCACTTTACTTTGTGATAGCCATATTGTTCTTTGTCATATATCTTGCTATCACATAGTTGCTTATCTTGCTTAGCATAAGTTGTTGGTACACATAGGTGAGCCTAGTTGTTTTAGGTTTTGTGCTTGACAAATTAACCGTTAGGTTTATTCCGCATTTGTTCAAGCCTAAACCGTAATTATTTTAAAGCGCCTATTCACCCCCCTCTAGGCGACATCCTTGATCTTTCAACTGCCATGTTGTTTCTCTCTTTGGAGCATCTTCTGTGGAGCACCGCTGGAAGACAGAGGCAAGAGATGGAGTGGCTTCGTCTTGCACGGAGCTTCGATAGAGATGTCAAGTCATGCCAGGTCGACAGGTGCTACGCCGTGTCATGCCTGTTCGGCAGGTGCTACGCACGACAAATCTTCCAGAGACTTCAAACTGTGTCGGCTGGTGATACTTGGCGGCATGGTGTTGCGGTCTACTAGCGACGACCGCGACGTGTTCAGCAGTTTGCGCGCAGGGAGGTGGTGCCGTCAACGGATGGCCGGACTGGTAAGGATGATGCGGATCTCTTCCCCGAAGATGGGTCAGCGGTTCAATGATGATGATGGCTTCTAAAATATGTGCATGTGGTGTACCGCTTTAGGTTTGTTACACCAGTTGTAGGTTCCGATACGCTATGTGGATGGATCGGCGACGACACTGGTTTTAAAGATAGGGAGTGAGTGCACTCTACATTATCGAGTTTGTAGATGTGATTGATGGCTTCAGATGGCTTGATGTATATTCTTATCAGATCTTCGTTGAATAATTAATAAAGATGGCTGTACGCATCAATTGGTGCAAAGGCCGGGGATTTTAACCTGTTTTCAAAAAAGAAAAATCGACGTCCCTGCCGGCTTAACTTGGAATTCGTAGCTACCTGTTGCGTATAAAAGACAGAGATTCCAGCATTAAGTACGGTAAAATAAAGCCAATTAAGAATGAGATGGGGAAATATCTCCTGTTACTAGGGAAAATGTCCAATTAAAACAAGCATTTCTTTTCCCGTTGCTTTAATTAAGGGACACAGTTCTCTTGTTGCTTTTCATTAAAGCACCACTTGGTAAAAAACATTTTGTGTATGCAATTAAGTTGTTATCAAATATCTTTTCAGACATCTGGAGATGCTCAGAGGCACAACGTAGGTGGGCAACATTTGCAAAAGAAAGTTATAGTTTCATTCCATAGCAGAATCTTGCCACCATCTCAAATGATTTTGAACCCCCGGGATATGGTTTGATGATGCACTCTTCTTGGTCTGAACTCTCCTCGATCAACAGTTCAAGAACAACACATTTGGAAATGCATATTACCTTATGAAGGTGGAAAGACATGTCCCTAACCTCCACAGTAACATTACTGGGCAGTTTTGTTTTGCATAACCTAGAAGGTTCAATAGGAAATGTATTGAAAAACATCATATCTATTTTTTGGTACCTCCAATTTCTCAAATCTTAAAACCCTACATTCAAGAAATAGTGAGTCATTTGACACTCAATTTTAACTTTTACTTTCTGGAAGAATTCTGCAAACTCTTAAATAGTGCCATCCTTAATGTGGTCACACACTTTGTAACCAAGTTTTTTCATCACACTTTTCTGAAGGGTATCATGGAAAATGAACACATTAGCAAGTGATGATTTGATTGTTCTAGTTGAGTCATATCAAATAAGTGATCTAGAATTATGAGCTTCTCTCATGTGTTACAAAAATTTGATATTCACACAACAAATTAGTAATTTAAGGTTTTGTTACATACCAAACCAATGAACAACTTGTGAATTTGTGCGGCCAAACTTTATTGATGTTGTTACTATAGTTATTTTTTATATAAGACTTAAAAAATGACCTTGATCAATCCAAGTTATTTTTTATACATCAAGATCTGGCCTTAGAAAAAATATAGTTGCACACATTTTAAGATGTTTTCTTTCCACACGACAAGAGTCATAGTTAATTACCACTTTTTCTCTACCACTTATATGCTCCTCCCCAACCATCCTTCGATTTAATTCACCACTATATTAGCTTGCCAACCAAAATATTGAAAACTATTGTAGCCAAATAACTACATTTCAAAGGAACATGATAACTTTTTGGTATAACTCTTGTATTATAATTAACATGTTGTTGTTAAGATTATTCTTGTGTGATAAATGAAGACAATAGGCACCGAAATCTATGGCTCGCCATGCAAAAGCATGCGATTTTTTTATTTTTCCTTTATTTTAATCATTCTTTTCCACCAATATCTTTTTTTATTTTCTCAATACAAAACTATTCTAAATGTAGATTACTTCAATATAACATTTTGTTCGTTTCCTCCATGTTCCTCATCATTTGACCCGATAGATACGTTGGCATCGATCGGTACCAATTCTTTCTAGAACCTAAAACATAATACTCAAATGCACGTTGAGTTAAGAACACTATTTTGAATGGATTACACCTAGTATATTGTTTTAATTATGTCTATTAACCTAGTATATTGTTGAGAAAATTCCTTATATAACACTACTTTAAATTTTGTTTCCCTACTTGACACTGAAAAACTTTTTCTTCCTTATTTAACACTCTGTCTAAATTTTATGCCCTTTATGACATTTTCGTCCATTTTAAGCCTTAGCGGTGTTAAATGACGTATGAAATGACCTATTTGCCCCTCATGGGTGTGTGACCAAATTTTCAAGTAAAATGCATGTGTGGTCTCTAACGTTGTTGACACTGTTCTGTCCTCAAACTAATGAACTGTCTCAATACGATCCTGAAACTTGCAAATACCGTGTCAATACGGTCCTCAAACTTGATGTGTAGGTCCTGCAATACACGTCGCCAACGCCACAGCCGCCACATCAGCTCTGGGCCTATTTGTCATGGGCCAAAAAATAGATAAAATTTCCATCAACCATGGCGCTCGTGTGGCGCGCGCGAGGGCTGAAACAGCGCAACGGTGATCAGACCACCATGTTCACGTACGCAAGTTTGTTGGCAGTGCACAGCTAGAGCTAGCCCATGCCATGTTCACGTGCGCAGGTCTACGGCAAAATGTGTATGTACTACTCCTTCTGTCTCAAAATATAAGAACGTTTTTAACACTACACTAGCGTCAAAAATGTTTTTATATTATGGGACGGACGAAGTACTAATTATGTATAATTGATCAAGCTCCTTGAGCTAGCTTTGCGTGTAAATATACTCATGGGCGATTGATCCCCGACAGTGATAAAGGCATGATCGACGTATGTACATGCACTCGCGATTCGCAAGGCATTCGCAGAGGCGCGGACATGCCGGTGAAAGACTGAAAGTGAAGATGTAGCACGTGTCCGACATGCCGGCAGCTGTCTAAGAACATAATTGGTTTGTTGTCAATTGGCAACTACTAAATGTTGGCTAGAGATTGGTTTCTTGTCAATTTTTGTTGTCAATCTCACAAAATGTTATCAAATGTTGACAACTTTTGATTTTGCCAAATATTGGCTTGTCAAATATTGATAATGCCAAATGTTGGTAACAAACCAGTTATGCTCTAAAGCTACAAATTTCTGTCTGGTGGGAGCTCTAAACAAATAAATCTAAGTCTCTATTTAGACATGGACACCACAAGTAATGGGTGGGCTGGTTCATAGGTGCATCAAGACAAACATATGTCGATCGATTTTGCTTGGGAATTGGCTCACACACCAAGCAAAACGAGTCGGCCGGATAGACACATACACGTAATTTTTTGGTCACATGTCACATGAAGAGGAAATAGGTCTTTTCAGTTGTCATTTGACACCGTTCAACTAATTAATTCAGGATTTGACATGGTTTCGAGGTTGGATAAGATCACTAGCGCACTGTTCCGTCCGAATATTGAGTAGTAAATTAGTCGTACGTGGATGTGTTGACTTGGAGCTTGGCTCTTGCGTGTGTGCTCTGCTCCACCAGAGCGATCCTGGCCGTCCAAGAGGTCTGTATGTAAAAAGATTGGCCACGCCAGGCGAAGCTAGTATCAGTATGTGCGTTTGATCCCGTGGGATAGTGCTGTGACGTTTGCAGTGAGCTCTGAGATTTCGTGTGGCATGATCCAGTCCAAATTCTGTATGGCACGCTTCATGCACGCAGTGAGACGTTTCCCTCAAACTCAGCAACAATACTACTAGCTCGGTTATAATTAGATTAGAATCCTTCACTTTTGTGCAAACTCTAAAGCAAGAGATTGAACCGGCAACAAGTTGAGCGACAGAGTATGGTAATCACATGCTTGGAATCCCGGAGGTTTCATATTGACATGCGGTGCAACATCAGTGATTGGTATCATATCATCCATGCACGGGGAGCAACCGCCGTTGGCTTGGTCCATTGCCAAAAAGTGCCCAAGAATCCTATGCACAGACTTGAAATTGTACAATGTTTTCCATGGTATAAGAGTAATTTGGCAGCAACAGATCTTCTAGACTGGCCTGGTCAAGTTGCATGCCAATGCGTTTCTCTAAGTTGGAAATGCAAGAGGAGCTAGCTAAGCATGCCGAGCGGAAATTTCATAGGTACCAAACCCTTTTGAACTGGCAATAGTCTATCGATCTCCTCAAGCAAGTTCTTCTCTTCTACAACATAAAGAGTACCAGCCAGGGGCACTATTCCCATGTTGCTCTGCCTACTGAGTCCTAGGATATACTTCTGTGCATAATATGCCAAAGAACCGGTGATGATCTCAGGCCTTATGCCTCGAGACTCCATACCAAATAGCAATCTCTTCTACATGGGAAAACTCGGTGATGAACTAAAGTTACGATACTAAGCTTGAAATGTATTGAAGAACATCATATCTAATTTTTGGTATACCTCCAATATCTCAAATCCTAAGACCCTACAATCAAGAAATAGTGAGTCTTTTGGCACTCTATCATAACTTTTTTCCTTCTCTAAGAACTCCACAAACTCTTAAATAGTGCCATCCTTAATGTGGTCACACACTTTGTAAGAAAGCTTTTTCATCACACAATTATGAAGAGTACCATGGAAAATGGACACATTAGCAAGTGGTGATTTGTTTGTTCTAGTTGAGTCATGCCAAAAAAAGTGATATTGAATTATCAGCTTAATCCTCTCGTGTGTAACAAAATTGGTTTTCATGTCATGCACTAATTAGTAATTTAAGATTTTGTAACATAGCAAAGTAGTGAAGGACCCGCGAATTTGTGAAGCTAGGCTTTTTGAAGTTCTTACAACTATAGTAACTTTTTATATAAGATTATACAAATTATACATATCTTATGGAATCACAAAGGTAAAACTGTAGTGGATAAAATGATCTTGATCAATCTAAGTTATTTTTTATACATCAATATCTGGCCTTAGAAAAAAATATAGCTGCACACATTTTAAGATGTTATCTATTCCCAAATGACAAAAGTCATAGTTACCACTTTTAACTTATATGCTCCTCCCCCAGTCATTCTGTTAATTCACCACTATATTAGCTTCACAACCAAAATATAGAAAATCACTGTAGCCAAATAACTACGTTCAAAGGGACATGGTAATGTTTTGGTATAACTCTCGTACTACAATTATTATTGCTGTTAAGATTCTTCATGTATGATAAATGAAGATAGTTGGCACCGAAGTTTGTGGCTCACCAAGCAAAAGCATATATTTTTGTATTTTTTTTCTTTAAATTACTCATTGCTTCCCACAAATATTTATTATAATTTTCTCAATACAAAACTATTCTAAAAGTAGATTACTCCAATATAACATTTTTGTTCTTTTCCTCCATGTGCTTCATCATTTGGCTTGACAGAAACAGTGGCATTCAATTGGCATCACCTTTGTTCTTTTCCTCCAGGTGCCTCATTATTTGGCTTGATAAAAACAGTGGCATTCAATTGGTATCACCTTTGTAGAACCTAAAAACATAATACTCAAATACACATTGAGTTAAGAGCACTATTTTAAATGGATTGCACCTAGTATATTGTTTTAGTTATATCTATTCACCTTGTGCATTCTCCTAGCATATCATTTAATCATATCTAATCATGTCATCATGTATTATCACAGCATATCATTTAATTATATCTATTCAATCTGTGTATTCTCCTATAATGGTGTCCCGCTTGTATACTTCATTGTCAATAAGCAGCTAGTCTTTTTTTTATTGAATTCATGGTTGCATATCCATGGGACGCCGATGTTTACCACACTTATTTTGTAAGCTTATGTGTTTACATATTTTCACCGAAAAAAATATCAAGCCGCCAAAGAGCAATCCATGTGTTCTCATTGGTGTTTTCGGGCCTTTTAATTCCTCTGGCATGGCCCTGTTCATCAAGCAACAACACATAATATGTTAGAGAATTGCAATTAACCTGCACTATAGCCATGTTGATAACCAAATGGGGAGCTGAGCTATATGTATTACCATGAGGCAGGTTTCGAGAGTGGTGTCGCAAAAGCCGCGGACAACAGTTGTAGTTATCATCGCAACATGTAGAGCCCCTGGAGCGGGCAGCAGGTCCAGGTGAAGCATTTCTCGCCCTGCCGGTAGATGCAGTAGCAGGTCACGCCCTCGGTTCATGAGTAGTTGTCATCACAGACAGGAGGTGCCAGGGTGAAAGTCGACGGCTCCGCTGCAGCTGCCAGCACCGACAACAGTAGACACACCGCCATGGGGGACATCGTCAAGCTCCTCATCTTTGGCAATGGGGAGGTGCTACTTGTGATAGGCGTTGGGATTTCCCCGAAGAGGAAGGGTGATGTAGTACATTAGCAAATAGTATTTCCCGCAGTCAAAACCAAGTTTATCGAACCTGTAGGAGACTCATAGAAACAAATGTAAGCAATATCTGCACATACACACACACACACACACACACACACACACACACACAACAACAACAACAACAACAACAACAACAAATACTTACACCCAACGCGGGCAAGAGGGTTGTCAATCCCCTTGTACTCATTAATTGCAATGATTAATTCTGGTAATGACAGGTGTCGGTGTCAAAACCGGCGGATCTCGGGTAGGGGGTCCCGAACTGTGCGTCTAGGCGGATGGTAACAGGAGACGAGGGACACAATGTTTTCACCCAGGTTCAGGCCCTCTCGATGGAGGTAATACCCTACGTCCTGCTTGATTAATATTGATGATATGGGTAGTACAAGAGTAGATCTACCACGAGATCAAGGAGGCTAAACCCTAGAAGCTAGCCTATGGTATGATTGTTGAGATGTAATGTTGTGTCCTACGGACTAAAGCCCTCCGGTTTATATAGACACTGGAGAGGCTAGGGTTACACAGAGTCGGTTACAATGGTAGGAGATCTACATATCCGTATGGCCAAGCTTGCCTTCCACGCCAAGGAAAGTACCTTCCGGACACGAGCCGAGTCTTCAATCTTCTATCTTCGTAGTCCGGGAGTCCGCGGATATTGATAGTCCGCTATCCGGACACCCCTAGTCCAGACTCCTCAAGAGCTCTCGAACCAGTCTTCAATGACGATAAGTCCGGCGTGCATAATGTTCGACATTGCAAGGCGGGTTCCTCCCTTGAATAATCCGGAGGAGATAATGAACACCAGGATAGTGTCCGGCTCAGCAAAATAAATTCCACATTCCAACGTAGAGAGAATAAAATACACTAAGCTCAATCTGCTGACGTATTTATGCGGCATGACATCATATCGCAGCCAAGCCGTCGTTTTCATTATTCCACCTTCGCACGTTTAGCGAAGCGGTTTCCTTGGCACGTCCTGTCGAAGCAGAGATCGTGTTCCCCTTATTCCGGGATCCTCATCAATACGTGCGTGGGTAACCCAGCCGTTCCCGTCGCCACGCCTCTATCGAAGGGGAATCCCAAACGGTCACGGAGACGGCCCTTGGTATTTCTTCCCCCTTTATAAGAGGACCAAGGCCTGTCCTTGTCTTTCAACCTCGCATCGAATCTTTCCTCCGCCCCCAGTTCCAACACCTAGAGCTTCAGATTCGAGCGCTTCGGATCCACAACAATGTCCGGCTCCGACCTCCAGGGCCGGTGGATGCCCTCCTCCGTCACGGAGGAGGACATATCGAAGTTGCGTGAGGCCAAGTACCTGGCCCACGGAGTTTCGCGACAGGTTGCCTGCCCAGGCAGGCCGTGCCAGCCTCGAGCCCGGCGAATACGCTGTTTAAGATCTCACCTCCGTCGGGGATTAGGCTTCCCGACGGATCCTTTCGTGAGGGGGCTCCTGTTCTACTACGGGCTGGACTTCCACGACTTGGCTCCGGAGTCCATCCTCCATATCTCCGCATTTATCATTGTCTGCGAAGCCTTCCTCCGCGTCATCCCCCACTTCGGCCTGTGGCTGAAAACATTTAAGGTGGAGCCGAAGATGATCGGGGGGCGCCAAGCGGAGTGCGGCGGGGCGACCATAAGCAGGAAGGTCGATGCCCCGTGGCTCGAAGGTTCCTTCCAAGAGGAACAGGGACTGTGGCAGCAGGAGTGGTTTTACATCACTGTTCCTAGGGGCAGCAAGCAAAAGCCGCCGCCCTCTTTCCGCCCGGGACCTCCACGGCAGCTGATGTCGTGGGTCAACCAAGGGCTCAACTGGGGGCCGTCCAAGGACGTGCCCGCACTACAGGGCCGGATTCGAGACCTCCAGACGAGGGAGATTGACCTGATCAAGGTGATGCAGGTCATGCTAACTAGGCACCTCCTACCCTGCAAACGTCGTCCTCTCCGTTTATGGGAGTTTAATCCGGAGGGACCTCGTATCCTCCAGCATTTCATGGGTGCGACACCCTTGGAGATGTACGAGCTATTCTTCGGACCACAGGTGGCGTGTCCGGATTCGGCCGAGGATGCTGGACTAAGCCGCGATCGCCCGGATACTCAGGTAAATAGCTCAAAGCCCGGACATTCTATTTGTATGCCTTTCAAGATATCGTCTCCTGACCCTTTATTCTTTACAGGAATGGGTGGCGCAATCAAGGCTGATAAGGTGTCCGGCCCCCCTCCCAGAGACCGCACTGGAGCCTATGCTGGTCAGAATGTTGGAGGTTGCGCCCATAGAGGGGGGCGACGGGGGAGATAAAGGAGCTAATACTTCGTCCAAAGGGGCGACTGAAGAGGAGGGAACCAAGGATCCCTCCCTTCAGAGGGAGAAGAGGACCGCCTCCGAAGATCCGGAGGTCCCAGCCCCTAAGCGTGGGAAGAAATCCCCACTGGTCCGCGTCCGGAGAGAATCCGGACGCGCAATCATCACCCAAGGACCAGCCCTCCAACGAGCCGTGAGTATGAAAGAAGAAGTTTAATAAGGAAATACCTTCAGACGCTTCAGAGGTAACCAAATATTTATATCGCAGTTCGGATCTGCAGCCGTCTCAGATGAGTTCATCCTCAGGGGATCTTCTTCCGGAGATGATGGAGAGCGATACGCCTCCGTCTGCCGCGCTGCCGGATGAGGCAGGCAAGCCCGAAGTGTCGTCACGGAGGGCATCCCCGAGTCCGGAGGGGCCAAAGAGTTCAACACCCACCAGAGCCCGGCTGGGAGAACTGAAGAGTTTGCTTGAGAGGGCGTCCATTTCAGAAGATCATCGTGCGTTAATGCGTATGGTGATTGGAAGGATTTCGTCCGCTGAAAGCGGATTGCGTGGCGCTGCCATGAGCTTGTTGGCGGGATTTGAGGTATGCGAAAATGGCGCACCCCTTTGTTTTTTAACAGTTGTGCATATAAAAAATGCGCCCTGTATAGATAGTAGCCCCTGAGACTCGGTAGGTTGTCGAAGACGACAGCGTGCCGAGGATCGAAAATCTAAATATCTCAATTAATGAATACCGCCGTTCTGATACAGGTGGTGGATAGTCCGGGGGCCAGCCGGACTGATCAGTTTGCCGAACTGAGTCGACAACTGGACATGGCAGATGCTGACATCGCACTTGTCAATCAGGGACTTGACGAGTCGCAAGGTAAATAAATTCTCCGCAGCCGCTTTATTGAGTGGGTTAAAGCCCTCTTCTGATAAGTTATATGCTGTTTATACAGACAGTGCTGCTGCTGTGGAGAGCCTTCGGGCCGAGCTTGCTCAAGCTAAGGAGCAAGCCCGAAAGAGTGATGCGGCTGCTGCGAGGGCGGCCGAAGAGTTGAAGGCCGAAAAGGTTGCGCACTGCCTAAGCAGGGCGGAGGTGGCCGAATTGGCCAAGAAATTAGAGGATGCTACCGACCGTAGCGAGGTTCTTGAAAAGGAGTGCCTATCGGGGCGGGAAGACCTGAAGAAGGCCACCGCCGAAGCCAAGGATGCCCGCTCTGCAATGCGGGCTATGAAGGAGGAGCTGCGCCAAGCCGGAGAAACCATGGCTGGCAAGCCTTTTCTTATGCGTCGCCGGTTTATGGATGCCAAGTACGCTCAATTTGAGCGGCAGTGGAGTTCGGAAGATCCGTACATGGATTTGGCTGCTAGTGCGGCTGATGCCGTTAAACACTTCCGGAGCCAAGGGGATCACGAGGCGGAAGAGTTGTATTGGTCTCAATTCCACAGCCCGGATCGCGCTCTTCCTCTGACGGACAGGTTGGCCGAATGGGCCGAACTGAATAGACTGTCCGGACTGGCGATGACTGACATCGTGGCCCATGTCTGGCCAGAAAGATCCAAGGCGACGAGCTACTTTGGCTTATTGCAGCAATTCCTTGGTGCGGTGCCGCATATCAAGGAGATGAAACGGTCGGCCTGCATCGAGGGCGCGCGGATGGCTCTGGCCCGTGTAAAGGCGCATTATCCGGAGATGGATGCCACCGCCGTTGCTGCCCCGGGTCCGGATGAAAGCCAGCTCCCTGTCGAGCACTACTTCGGAGAAGTCATGCGCGGTGCTCGTAAAGTAGAGGCGCAGTGCTCAAAGAATGTAACGTTCAAATGAACACAGTACCTTGTAAATCAATGATTATAGTATGAATGCTTTTTATACTTGTGCTTCCAAGTAGTAAAACTTCTCCTTGCGGCCGTTTAAGTATACTTGTGTATAACCTGAAAGATGCAGTCTTCGGCTTCAGCCCCCTCGCACAAGGTGCTGGGTGTTCGCAAAATGGCGCGTTTTCACACTTTAATCCGACGTCTCGGTCCTTTTATAAGGAGGTGATAGCGTAGAGAACGAGGCAATCCGGACTATAATGCTTTATTTCTTTCACTTAGCCAATGGAGCTCGAGGGTGGGGCTACGATATAACCCTAATGACACCGCACATCTCCGGATTCGGGGTGCGTATGTGCCTGACCGGGAAGCGGTCCTTCGTCAAAGCGGGAATTCTAAACATTCGATAGTCGATCAAGTGGCTGACCAGACTCTCGCTATATCATGACAGTCAGTTTTCGCTTTCATCGAGGTGCTCGCCCATTTAACCGGGGCACAATCGCAGAGTTCTCCGGTGCCGCGTTAGCCGGGTGATACGGAACGAAGGCAGCAAAACACAGGAGCCGGGCAAACCCAACATTTGACCAAAGACATGATTCGAGCTGATGCATATAATGCCTAACTTGAGACGCCAACACTCCGAAGGTGTTCGGACTTTATGATAACGGGCAGAATTGTGCCCTAAGCCCTTGTGTCCGTGCACGGGCATTGTCTTCTGACGCGGCCGATGCCAAAGCGCCAGGCTCCGCTTTGGCTATAGGAAGAAGCCGAGGGAGATTAACAACAAGACACAGTAATAAAAAGGTCTACGTAGGGTCTTAATCTGAAGAGAATCCTTGCGACGGGTCCCTACTGCACGTCTGCGCTGTGGTTCCGCGCAGCCGTTATCCTGGACGGGTACGCACGTTGTTCATCTGTAGAAAGAGAGGAACGTTTTAGTTTTAGAAATAGTTCGTGCGAAAAATATGCAAAAGAATAAGTGTAGATAATTGAAGCTAGGTTTATAGGAAACCGCGTTTAGTTGTGCGCTCAGCCCCTTGTGAAAGGGTATGCGGCTAGGGAGCCCCTAGCCTACTGAGTCCGGATTCGTCTATCCGAGTCCGGGGTCTGTAAATGACCCTCGCACTGAGATGGCGCCATGGGGACCGGGCATCTTAAGTGTAAGAGACGCGAATGTGGTATGGCGCTGAAGCGATTAAAGCCTTCGTCCCAACAAAGGCTTGATATTCACTTTTAAATGGGACGATATGGAAAATTAACTTTTCTCGTCGAAAATTGTTCGGCGATCCGAACACGACTTCGAGTAATATCGAGCCTGTGCACCTAGCGAAGGGCTGGCGCGCTACCTTTGAAGGAAGTGCGGCTGTGTCGAATTTTGGTAGGGTCTATCCCCATCCGACGGATTGTGTTTGAATATAGCAGGTTTAAGTCACCGCCTCCGCCCATTAGGACGCTTAGAATTGCAATCCGCCTATGATCGGATTCAAAATTAGGGAGTCCTTCCCGCTTCAACGCTTCGTATAATCGGTGGTCGAAAGTGATTGGTTTTGATATCCAATCTCTATAGTTTGCTGGGCTGGACCGTGCGAAGCTCTTTTTAGAAAGTGCCGCACTGTTTTTCCTTGTCCTCACGCGAAGTGAGTTTACTGCCTTGACCTCTTGTGGGAAAGTTTTTTGTTTTCCGGTGCCCTGCTGGCGGGGTTTATCTTGTTCACTGGACGCGTCGAGCCCCTTGTGCCCGGCGTTTAATCGGCCGGACTGTTTGAAAACCCAACAATCCCTGTGGGTGTGATTTGCGGGCCTTCCGGGGGTACTGTGGATTTGACATATCCGACCCAGAATTTTGTGTAGGTTAGACAGTTCGTCGCTGTCATCCTTGAGGGGCTGAGCTTTATTATTTGGCCGTGAGCTTTTAAATCCGGCGTTAACTGCCGTGCTCTTTGGGCTTTTCTCTTTATTCCGGCGCTGCTCTTTTCTGCGCCGTGATTTTCCATTTCCATCTCTTGTCTCGGATGTAATCGGGTCGCTGGTGCTGCATCTTGCCAGCCAGCTATCCTCTCCTGCACAGAAGCGGGTCATGAGGCTTGTTAATGCGGTCATTGTCCCCGGTTTCTCTTGACCGAGGTGTCTGGCGAGCCATTCGTCTTGGACATTGTGCTTAAAAGCTGCTAAGGCTTCGGCGTCCGGACAGTCGACTATTTGGTTCTTTTGGTAAGGAACCTGTTCCGAATTTCCGCTACCGACTCTCCAGCTGTTGAGTTATGTGACTTAGGTCATCTGCGGATCCGGAGGCCGGACATAAGTCCCTTGAAAATTTGCTCTAAACGCTTCCTCGAGCTCTTCCCAACTTCCAACAGTATTTTCTGGGAGGCTTTTGAGCCAATGACGGGCTGGCCCTTTGAGCTTGAGGGGTAGATATTTTATGGCGTGGAGATCATCTCCTCTGGCCATATGTATGTGCAGTATATAGTCTTCTATCCAGACTCCAGGGTCTGTTGTTCCATCATAGGCTTCTATGTTTATGGGTTTAAACCCTGCTGGGAATTCATGATCCAGCACCTCGTCGGTGAAGCATAATGGGTGTGCGGCGCCCCTGTACTTGTACGTGCCGCTATCGTCAGACACTTGATGTGTTCTTTTGCTTATTGGGGCTGTCTTTTTGGGTCCGCAGATGGACCTGGCTGGGCCATTGGACGGTGGGGGCTTTATGGCCTCCTCGTCGAATTCTGGGAGCAGCTTGCGCTTCGGGTAGCTCTTCGATTGGTGGCCGTTGCCGTGTTTGTCTATGGTTTTGAGTACTTTGCTCCATCTCATTCGGAGCGCGTCTTCCGCTGTGTTGAGCTTCCGTTTTTCTTTCTTCAGGCTTCTTACTGTAGCGACGAGCCTGCGTTTGAAAAGCTCTTGTTCGACGGGTTCCTCGAGTTCGTCGTCATTGGGGCTTGTTTCATCTTCGGAGGGAGGTATATAGTTGTGATCCTCGACCTTTTCTTCTGCCGCCCTTTCGTGAGGGCTTGTTTCTGCATCCTCCTGCGCTGAGTCTTGCTGGAGGGGTTTGTCTTCGGCACTCTCCGTAGTGTTATTATCTCCCGCACCGGAATCTCCATTCTTGTTGTGGCGGGATTTAGAGCGGCGCCGCTGACGCCGGCGTTTCGGCTGCTTCTTTAGAGAATCTTCCTCCGCTGCTTTTTCGCCATCCCCTTCTTTTGGGATATCCACCATGTAGACGTCATATGACGAGGTGGCCTTCCAGTGCCCTGTGGGCGCTGGGTCCTGATCGTCTCCAGCATCATTGTCCATAGTGTCGATGTCATCGGAGTCGTAGTCTAGCCTGTCGGTTAGATCCTCGACAGTGGCTATAAAGTGGGAGGTGGGTGGGCTCTGAATTTCTTCATCGTCCGTACTCCAACCGTCTTGGCCATAGTCTGGCCAGGATTCTCCTGATAGCGAGAGATGCTTCAGAGAATTCAGGATATCGCCAAAAGGTGAGTGCTGAAAGATGTCCGCGGCGGTGAATTCCATAACCGGCGCCCAATCCGGTTTAACTGGCAGGGGCGCGGGAGGCTTGGAGTCCGACGAGCAGTCCGGCGTCTCGGGATCACGAGTTTCGCAGGGGACGAGATTGGTATTCGCCCATCGCCAGATGTTGAAGCCCCTGTGGCGGCGCTTCATCCACCTGCCCCCGTCATGGGCAATCAGCTCCGGGCTAGTAGCCGGAGCGGGTTTGGGTGCGGCCTCCAAAGCACTGTCCGGCGGCAGAGCTAGATCATGCCCATCGTCACAGTGCGGCGCGCTTGGATGTGGCTCGAGTCCGTCGAAGATCAAGTCTCCACGGTCATCGGCCGTGAAGTTCAAGCTTCCAAATCTGACCTGACGGCCAGGGGCGTAGCTTTCGATCTGCTCCAGATGGCCAAGAGAATTGGCCCGCAGTGCAAAGCCGCCGAATCTGAAGATCTGTCCGGGAGAAAAGTCTCACCTGGACAGCGTTGATGGTTGAAGATGCCATCGAGCCTATCGGTGACGCATACGAGGAACTCTCAATGAAAGCACCAATGTCGGTGTCAAACCGCGGATCTTGGGTAGGGGGTCCCGAATCTGTGCGCCTAGGCGGATGGTAACAGGAGACGAGGGACACAATGTTTTTACCTGTGTTCAGCCCTCTCGATGGAGGTAATACCCTCACGCCCCGCTTGATTAATATCGATGATATGGGTAGTACAAGAGTAGATCTACCACGAGATCAAGGAGGCTAAACCCTAGAAGCTAGCCTATGGTATGATTGTTGAGATGTAATGTTCTGTCCTACGGATTAAAGCCCTCCGGTTTATATAGACACCGGAGAGGCTAGGGTTACACAGTAGTCGGTTACAATGGTAGGAGATCTACATATCCAGACGCCAAGCTTGCCTTCCACGCCAAGGAAAGTACCTTCCGGACACGAGCCGAGTCTTCAATCTTCTATCTTCGTAGTTTGGGAGTCCGGCGGATATTGATAGTCCGCTATCCGGACACCCCTAGTCCAGACTCCTCATCGATGTCATCGAGTCGTAGTCTAGCATGTCGGTTAGATCCTCGACGGTGGCTACAAAGTGGGAGGTGGGTGGGCTCTGAATTTCTTCATCGTCGTACTCCAACCGCCTGGCCATAGTCCGCCAGATTCTCCGATAGTAGAGATGCTTCAGAGAATTCAGGATATCGCCAAAAGGCGAAAGTGCTGAAAGATGTCGCGGGCGGTGAATTCCATAACCGTGCCCAATCCGTTTAACCGGGCAGGGCGCGGAGGCTCGGTGTCCGCGAGGAGTCCGGCGCCTCGGGATCACGAAGTTTCGCAGGGACGAGATTGGTATTCGCCCATCGCCAGATGTTGAAGCCCCTGTGGCGGCGCTTCATCCACCTGCCCCCGTCATGGGCAATCGGCTCCGGGCTAGTAGCCCGAGCGGGTTCGGGTGCGGCCTCCAAAGCACTGTCCGGCGGTAGAGCTAGATCATGCCCATCGTCACAGTGCGGCGCGCTTGGATGTGGCTCGAGTTCGTCGAAGATCAAGTCTCCGCGGTCATCGGCCGTGAAGTTCAAGCTTCCAAATCTGACCTGACGGCCAGGGGCGTAGCTTTCGATCTGCTCCAGATGGCCAAGAGAATTGGCCCGCAGTGCAAAGCGCCGAATACGAAGATCTGTCCGGGGAGAAAAGTCTCACCCCGACAGCGTTGATGGTTGAAGATGCCATCGAGCCTATCGGTGACGCATACGAGGAACTCTCAATGAAAGCACCAATGTTGGTGTCAAACCGCGGATCTTGGGTAGGGGGTCCCAACTGTGCGCCTAGGCGGATGGTAACAGGAGACGAGGGACACAATGTTTTTACCTGTGTTCAGGCCCTCTCGATGGAGGTAATACCCACGCCCCGCTTGATTAATATTGATGATATGGGTAGTACAAGAGTAGATCTACCACGAGATCAAGGAGGCTAAACCCTAGAAGCTAGCCTATGGTATGATTGTTGAGATGTAATGTTCTGTCCTACGGACTAAAGCCCTCCGGTTTATATAGACACCGGAGAGGCTAGGGTTACACAGAGTCGGTAACAATGGTAGGAGATCTACATATCCGAATCGGCAAGCTTGCCTTCCACGCCAAGGAAAGTACCTTCCGGACACGAGCCGGAGTCTTCAATCTTCTATCTTCGTAGTCTGGGAGTCCGGCGGATATCGATAGTCCGGCTATCCGGACACCCCCTAGTCCAGGACTCCCTCAACAGGTAGATAAATTACAAAGGGAAATAAAATTAAATAAATTGGAGAAATTATTTTTAGGGTTTTAGTATATATAAAGAGAATGGAACGGGGGGCCATAGCGTTCACTAGAGGCATTTCTCTCATGAGCATAGCAACGGTCGATAAACAAATTATTGTTGGACAATTGGTAGAATAGCGCACAGTTATGATGATTCTTCATGGCACGATCAATATATAGGCATTACTTCTGAGGCAACTAGACCGACATCCATCTGTATCTACTACTTTTACTCCACCCTAAAACCGCTATCCAACATGCATCTTAAAGTATTAAGTTCATAACAAAGAGAGTAATGCTTGAAGCATGATGACATAATGTAGACAAAGTAAGACCAAATAATATGTTTGAACCCCATCATTTTACCCTTAGTAGCAACAATACAATACATGCCTTGCTACTCCTCCTGTTACAGAGTAATAACGCTACAAGATTGAACCTACTACCAAGCACCTCTCCAACTGAAGATAAATCAATCTAATTGACCAAAAGAGATAGATAGATTGGGGAGAAATACAAGGCTATAAAATCACACATAGATAAACCTCAGAAAAGACTCAAATACTTTCAATGAATAATCTGATCGTAACACATAATTCATCGGATCCCAACAAGCACACCATAAAAGTTTACGTCGGATTGATCTCAGATGAGATCATTGTATTGAAAATTGAGAGAGAGAGAGAGAGATAGAGAGAGAGAGAGAGAGAGAGAGAGGTCTCTAGCTACTGCAATGGACCCGTAGGTCCTGTAGGAACTACTCACATATCATCATAGAGGCAACAAGGTTGATAAAGAAGGCCTCTGTGATGGATTCCTCCTCCGACAGAGTACCGATAAAGGCCTCTAAATGTATCGCGGAAGAATAGAGGTTTGCGGTGAAGGAAGAATTCTTTCGGGACCTCCCTCGGGGGTTTATGCATATATTGGAATTTATAGCACTGGAATTAGGGTAAACAGAGTAGCTGGGGGCACAAGGGGGTTGGGCGTCCCCCCTGCCTTGTCGCTCCGTCTTCTGTCCCCTGGTCTCCTCCCGAAGTTTTTAGGGTCTCTTTTGGTCTAGAAAAATCGTCAAAAAGTTTCATCATGTTTGGACTACGTTTGTTATTGATTTTCTGTAAAACCAAAAACAACAGAAAACAACAACTGGCACTGGGCACTGATTTAATAGGTTAGTTTGCTAAAATGATATAAAATGACACATAAAGCATACATGATTGATACATAATAGCATGAAATAATAAAAAAATATAGATACCTCGGAGACCTATCAGGAGGCTATGCTACCGCTGAAGAAGCCCAAGCGACAAGAGTGTGACAGCACAAGACCCGATGGGTCGTGCCTATACCTGGGCATACCTCGGGCCGGGCCTAGCCAAGCCCGATGAAAAAACCCAGGCCCGAGCCCGACCCAGCCCGACCATCGGGCCTATTTTCTAGGCCCGAGCCTGGCCCGAACACGTAAAAGCCCGTCAGGCTCCGGGCCGTCCCGGCCCGACCTTCAGAGAAATGCAAAAACGACGGGCCCGGGCCCGACCCGGCCCGGCCTTCGGGCTCAAAATCTAGGCCCGAGCCCGGCCCGGGTTCAGTGTCGGGCCGGGCCGGGTCAGGCTTTTTCGGGCCGGGCCGGGCTTCCCATGGCCAGGTATACTCGTGCCATTGTCTTCCATGGATGATGGTTGTGGTTTTGGGGTCGATTTATGAAAGAGGAGGAGATGTGTATAGGGAGTGGAGATCGGATTATCCCTTGAGTTTCTTGTTTAGAGGCCACTTGAGAGTAGCAGAGTAGGGAGCCCGGGAGTACCTTCCCAGAAGTTTGACTACTTTTGGACAATGCACACACATGTCCAACATCCAGGTTCACTACACATAGATGTGGTCAAGGACCCCCCTGCCGCCACCCCACTTTCCCCTCCCGGGCCGCTCGCGCGGGCGGCTCTGAAGGCCGCCCCCTAGAGGTCACCTGGCCACAGGCGACAACGATGGTGGTAGCGGGCATGACGGGCATGCCTCAACGGGCTTCCATCACGCGTCAGCGGGCGACACAAGTTGATTTCCCTATTGCGGTCATGCATAGCTAGGGCGAAGCGCCAGGGAGGAGCGCGCCCTGATCTTGCAGAGAAGGTGTAGGAGCTTGGTGCTATCCCGTGACGCGGCAACAGAGGAATGGATGGCGGCAGCGCCGCTCTGGTGTGTATGATTTGCGACGGCGACCTCTTGGTGGTGGCAGCATGATCCCGCTGAGGTGGATAGTGTGCGGCGGAGGCATCCTGCTATTGTCGGAGCAGATGTTGGAGATGGATGTTCGTTCTGAATCCGAGCGGGCCCAGGGCCACGACTGTTGTATTGCTACCTCATTGGAGTTGGTGTGTTGGCTGCTGCAGGTGGTGGGCCGATCCTTTGCTGGGCTGGCAGTGGAGGATGATCCGGCGCTGTGAGATCTTGGCCGTGTGGGAGGAGGAAGAAAGGGCTGTGTGCCTTCACCTATGCGGGGTGTTGGCGTTCCGCGACATCTTGGGAGTGGTCCATCATGGACCGTGGCATCAATCCGGTAGGGCGGAGATGGTGGTGTGTGATGTTACAGGTAAAAATCATGCCTGTCTTCCGTCGGTGCTAGCAGCGACGGCGTCTGTCGGTGTCGTTCCCCTCTCTAGAGATTGTATTCTGACTTTGGGGTCTAATTGTTCACGACCGGCGTACAAAACTGTTTGAGCTACTAGTACAAAATCGGAAGCAATAGATTGTACCAACAACAAGTTGAGCTACTAGGACTCTGCGAACTCCGCGAACCAACCTATGGTTGGATGGTTAGAGGGACAGTGGTATCCCCAGCCCATCAGGGTTCAAGTAATGGTACTCGCATTATTCCTGGATTTATTTCAAGATTTCCGACAATGCGCTTTCAGTGGGAGGAGACGTTCCCGTAAACGACGAGACGCATGCAAAGGACTTCAGAATCTCAAGATGATATGCCGTTCAGTCTCCGAAGTTACCCATAGGGCAGGCAGGGGGCGAATCCAGAAGCGAGGGGCTAGACCCTCCCCCAACGATTCCGTTTTATTAACTAGCGTTTAGCAAGCCGGCCGAAAAAAGTGACCATTTCACTAATACCGCCCCCGACCACGTGAAGCCCAACCAAAAAACGCCAAGCCCATCTTTAAAACGCCTCAAAGATTAGCCTAGCACAAAAGGATACGGTCGATCGCTTAATTTTCTTGCGTGCTATGCTCGTCGCCTAGGTCTAGCCGCCTAGGTCAGTTCTTGAGCAGTGCCGTTTCAGTCCGAGCCCGAGCGGACAATCCTTGAGCACACAAGGTCGCGTGTAAGGCCAACTCCAACGCACGGCCCCAAATCATCCGCCCGCGCCCGTTTGGGGGTAAACGGACACAAACCGCGGCCCAACGCGTGGGAGCAAACAGACAAATGTTCGATTTCGGTCCGCTTTCGACCCATCCTGGCCCAAGTTTGGGCGCGTTTAGGCTAAACGGACGGGCTACCGACGGGCGAGACGCACGCCGTTGTCCTTCCCTGACCCGCCCGTCGGAGACACAACCCCATTTCTTCCTCCCCTTTCGTTGCTCCATCCTTCGCCCCTCGCCATTGCCGCTGCCACGCCCGTCACCACCTTGCTTTGCCCGTCGGTGGAGCAACCCTTTTTGTTCCTCCCCAGTTGTCACTCCGCCCTCCGCCCGTGGTCGTCCACCTTGCTGCGAACCAACGGCCTCGACGTGCCCTTTCCGGCCGCGTCTCCACCATGCCCGCAAGGTGTTAGACGCTTTGCTTGTAAGGTACCATGGATAGTAGAGATGAGTACTTCTTTCACAACTTCATTTGTTCATCGGATGATTCATCCTCGGACGACGAGGACATAATGGTGGCAGCATTCGTCGTCCATGACCACATCAGTAGGATGCGGCCTCGGTTCAGGGGATCAATCCCCAGCCATGCCCCGGCCATGAACCGCAATAGGGAGAAAGGGAACCACCTCCTCTATTCCGATTACTTTGAGAGAGTCACACTCTACAAACCGCATCAATTTCGTCGCCGCTTCCGAATGAGGAGGCATGTGTTCAATCGTATTTGGAAAGGAATTATGACCCATACTTTGAATGCAAATAGAACGCTCTCCGCAAGCTTGGCTTCTCTTCTTATAAGAAATGCACCGCCGCTATTCGCATGCTTGCATATGGAATTCCCGGTGATCTTGTGGATGAGTATGTGCGTATGAGTAAGTCCACATGTCTCCTCTTAATGTATAATTTCTGCAAGGCCGTGGTGGCAGTGTTCGGTCCTGAATACCCGAGAGAACCAAATGCCGCTGATACAGAGAGATTGTTGATGATTAATGCCGAGAGGGGCTTTCCGGGCATGCTTGGTAGTATTGATTGTATGCACTGAAAGTGGAAGAACTGTCCATTTGCTTGGCAGAGGCAGTACAGGGGACATGTGAAAGGTGCCACTGTTATACTTGAAGCTGTGGCTTCACAAGATTGTTGATATGACATTCTTTCTTCGGCATCGCTGGTTCTCAAAATGATATTAGTGTTCTTCAACATTCTTTATTGTTTGCAACGCATGCAGAAGGCCACTGCACGGAGATCAATTTTAAGATCAATGGCCACAATTACAACAAGGGATATTATCTAGCTGATGGTATCTATCCCCAATGCTCCACTCTTGTGAAGGCTACAAAGTTTGTAGTTACCATCCAGCAGCTCACTGTTGTGTTGGATAGAGTATAAACAAATAATTTGCTTGTCACCATTCATATCTTTTTGTTAATAATCCTTATCAGTTTTCTCACTTGATGCTTGTTAATGAATATTTCATTGCCCCATATTTAAAAAGGGTCGATGCGTGGATCCTTGTCAAGGGCATATGGCAGCGAGGTCGTCGGAGCCTGGGATATTCGTAGAAGGAGGCGCGTCAGCGGGCGGGCAGGCGCATGGGTGGACAACGGGACGGGATACCCGGCCGGACCGGAAGTACGTATGGAATCTCTCGGTGATGGATGCCTTGCGGCGGCCGTCGGTTGGCTGGCGTGGAGCCCCGGGACACCGCAGGTACTCCTCATGAAAGAAAATGACGCACCCGGAAAGCGATAGACGGGAAATGCGACAGGCTAGCGCGAGCCATTAGCGATTCCAACACTAAGTCACCCTTCGTGGTTGCTGGTTACACAAGGCAGGACACGTTCACCGTCTCGGACCTGCCAGTTTAACCAGTGCCCGGCATAATTTTTTCACATGAAACGCTGCACTTTTCTACATGGGTTCTACTCTGCCGAATCCCTGTCCAAACTTACTATTTTCATGTGAATCTGGTATGCTCAAAAGAGGGCATTATACTCGTGTTCGGTAAGTCTGCAGTACGTACATGCAGCGCGTTATCTCTGACAGTTTATGATAAGTAGGCTGAAGCTGCTGCGCGCCTTATCACTTAATCACTTGCAAGTGGTTACCTGTAGCAGTTTTCTGTACGTTTCCATTTTCGTGCGTAGATGTCGCCTTCAGCTCGCTCGCAAGACAAAAGAATGTCGTCGCTTTCAGCTCAGAAGCACAAGCTACCTCAGTGAAGGCCTCAACCGTGCAAGGTTTGCTACTACTATACACAAAGGAAAATAATACGGAGTACTTTGCATACATCGATATTAAAATGCAGTAGTAATGGCCGTCACGATATCTCTCACCGCCGCTGGTGCTGGGCCCACACGCAGCAGTGATTGCTCATCGAGTCGCTGGTATGAAATTGCAATGGCAATAGAAATTGTCGACCATGTGGACCCTGGCCACTTGATGCTGCGGCTTATCTGCTGGTAGAGGACCAAGTAGTAGCATGGCGATGGCAACAAGCACCAACAAAGACTTGGATTGCTCGAGCCAACGTGGCCTGCGTCGAATTTATCTGTTGAGTATATGTATTGTGTATATTTATATATTGGGTTCACCTCCTAGTTTCTTGAATAGTTAATGTCGTGGTCCACCTCTTGTACATCATATATATACACGTGCCTTTGCACATGAGTAATACATCGTGCAATTCATACATCATACATGGTATTAGTTTCCGGGTTCTAATCCTAGTCTTCCACCGCCGCCGCGCCTCCTCCGCGCCGCCGCCGCCGCCGCCATCCAGCCGCCGCCGCCAAGACGTCCTCGCGCTGGCCGCTGCTCCTCTTTCCTGCCGCGCTATTCAGCCGCGCCGCCTAATCCAGCCGAGGTAATCCAGCCGCTTCGCCGCCCAATCCCTCGCCCGCCAGCCGCCTTACGCGCAGACGCTCGCCCGCCAGCCAGCTTCTTCGCCGCCGCTTCGATTGATTGCCTCGCCCGCCCGCCAGCCGCTTCGCTCGCCCGCTCGCTGCCGAGCCGCCTCACCCTCGTCATGTCGTCCGTTACCTCCTCCACGTCCACCAACTCCAACCCATTCGCCGATGGCAACGCTCCCAACGTGAACGACATCCGCAACCTCAACATATTCGAGCGGGTGCCAGTTCGTCTCTCTCAGGCGGACTGCTCCTACTACATGTGGAAGACCTACTTTTTCCTCGTGCTTCGGGAGTATCATCTCATCGACCACGTGGACGACACCGTCAACTCCGGCCTCATCTGCGAGTGCCATGACTGGTCCACCACCGACAACACGATCATCCGCTGGTTTTTTCTCACCATCTCGCCGGACCTCTTCCAGACGGTCGTGCAGGACGGTGATGATGCATGCACCGTGTGGACCAAGCTGAATGGGCTCTTCACCGACAACCAGCTCCAGCCTCGTGTTTTTTTGCAGCAAGATTTCTTCGAGTGTCACCAGGACAACACCTCCGGCGATGACTATTGTCGCCATTTGAAGACTCTCGCTGACGAGCTTCGCAATATTGGCGCGAAGATCGATGATGAACTTCTCCTCAGCACGCTCATCGCCGGGCTCAACGAGGACTTCGGCAACGCCGCGGCGAACCTCAGCGTCACCCCAACCCGTCCTTCGCCAAGTTCGTTGCGTACCTCCGCTTGGAGGAGCAGCGGTTGAAGCAGGTGAAGGCGTGGGCCATCCACACCGCTCCCGCCGCCGGCACCACCCGCGGCGGGTCCTCGGCGCCTCCTGCTGCCTCGGCCGCGCCCCCACCGTAGTGCCACCCGGCGCCCTTCCCGGCGTCGCCGTCGTACCCAGCGCCCTAGCAGCCGGGGCTGCTCCTGCTACCTTATGGCCCGCCCGCCCCTCCCGCTGAACAACGCGGTGGGGGCCGCCACGGCAGTCAGCAGCAGCCGCCGCAGGGCACCGGCCCGCCCCGTCAGCAGCAGCAGCAGTTCCAAGTGCCCCCTACATGGGCCTCCAGCTACAACCCGTGGACCGATGTTGTTCATGCCTCCACCTGCCGGTTCCACGGGCCCCTGCACCGACCCTTCCCGTGTCGCGCCCGCCGGCGCACCAAGCGTACTACGCGGCTCCACAGCCATATGGAGGATACCCACCGCCGCAGCTGAGCGGCAAATACGGTCTCTGAGGGAGTCCTGGACTAGGGGGTGTCCGGACAGCCGGACTATCATCGTCCGTCGGACTCCAAGACTACGAAGATACAAGATTGAAGACTCCGTCCTGTGTCCGGATGGGACTTTCCTTGGCGTGGAAGGCAAGCTTGGCAATACGGATATGTAGATCTCCTACCATTGTAACCGACTCTGTGTAACCCTAGCCCTCTCCGGTGTCTATATAAACCGGAGGGCTTTAGTCCGTAGGACATAACCTCCATTACAACAATCATACCATAGGCTAGCTTCTAGGGTTTAGCCTCCTTGATCTCGTGGTAGATCCACTCTTGTAATACACATCATCAATATTAATCAAGCAGGAAGTAGGGTTTTACCTCCATCAAGAGGGCCCGAACCTGGGTAAAACATCGTGTCCCTTGTCTCCTGTTACCATCCGCCTAGACGCACAGTTCGGGACCCCCTACCCGAGATCCGCCGGTTTTGACACCAACATTGGTGCTTTCATTGAGAGTTCCTCTGTGTCGTCACCGATAGGCTCGATGGCCTCTTCAATCAACAACACCGTCCAGGGTGAGACTTTTCTCCCCGAACAGATCTTCGTATTCGGCGGCTTCACAGTGCGGGCCAACTCACTTGGCCATCTGGAGCAGATCGAAAGCTACGCCACTGTCCATTAGGTCAGGTTCGGAAGCCTAAACTTCATGGCCGACATCCGCGGGGACTTGATCTTCGACGTACTCGAGCCACAGCCGATCGTGCCGCGCTGTCATGATGGGCATGATTTAGCTCTGCCACCGGACAGTGCCTTGGTGGCCGCACACGAATCCGCTTCGGCCCTCAGTCCGGAGCCGATCGCCCAGTTCGAGGACTGGTGGCTGGACACCGCCTCGGGGGCTGCAACTTCCGCGGCGATGGAGCCGAACATTGACTTTGTCCCACCTAAAGCTCGTAACTCCGAGGTGCCGGACTCCCTGCCGGACTCCGAACCTCCCGCGCCCCTGCCAATCGAATCTTATTGGGCGCCGGTCATGGAGTTCACCGCCGCGGACATCTTCCAACACTCGCCCTTTGGCGACACCCTAAATTCGCTAAAACATCTCTCGCTATCCGGAGAGACCTGGGCGGACTATGGCCAGGATGGTTGGGATGCCGACGACGAAGAAATTCAGAGCCCACCCACCACCCACTTTGTAGCCACTGTCGACGATCTAACCGACATGCTAGACTATGACTCCGAAGACATCGACGGTATGGACGACGATGCCGGAGACGATCAAGAACCAGCGCCTACAGGGCACTGGAAGACCACCTCGTCATATGACATATACATGGTGGACACCCCGAAAGAGGGGGACGGCGAGGAAGCAGCGGAGGCAGATTCCCTAAAGAAACAGCCCAAGCGCAGACGTCAGCGGCGCCGCTCTAAATCCCGCCACAGCAAGAATGGAGATTCCAGCACAGGGGATAACAACACCCCAGAAAGCGCCGAAGACAATCCCCTCCAGCAAGATTCAGCGCAGGAGGATGCAGAAGGAAGCCCTCACGAGAGAGCGGCAGTCGAAGAGGTCGAGGATGATAATTACGTACTTCCCTCCGGAGACGAGGCAAGCCTCAACGACGCATTTAATTCATCGTGCTGAGGATCCCGTCGAACAAGAGCGTTTTAAACGCAGGCTTATCGCCACGGCAAATAGCCTAAAGAAAAAGCAGCAGCAGCTTCAAGCTAATCAAGACCTGCTGGCCGACAGATGGACTGAGGTCCTCGCGGCCGAAGATTATGAACTCGAACGTCCCTCCAAGAGTTACCCAAAACGCAAGTTGCTCCCCCGATTATAGGAAGAAGCATACATACCTTCATCACCAGCGCACAATATGGCCGACCGACCACCCCATGGTCGCGACAAAGAGGCATCCAGGCCCTCCACCAAGACCGTACCCCGGCATCACTCCAAGAGTACGAAGCCAAGAGGGAACGCGCCGGACTTGCGAGATATATTGGAGGACAAAGCAAGGCAATCCAGATCCATCTACGGATCACGTGGGTGCCCCACGACCCACGCATTTAATACCGTCGCTACGGATACAACAACTCGCCGGGTCAAACACAGCATAACGCCACTCGAGCTACGCCGTGATATTTCTCAATCTGAGGCGCCACACACCCGCTTATGCTTCATCGACGAAGTAATGGATCATCAAATCCTCAAGGGTTTAAACCCAGAACATTGAATCTACGATGGCACGACTGCACTCGCGTTTGGATCAAAGATTATCTCCTTCACATCCATATGGCCCGCGGTGACGATCTCCACGCCATCAAATACCTTCCGCTCAAGCTTAAAGGACCAGCTCGGCATTGGCTTAATAGCCTGCCCGCAGAATCAACTGGGTGTTGGGAGGACCTGGAAGCCGCATTCTCGACAACTTCTGTGGCACATATGTGCGCCACCGACGCCGATGACCTAAGCCACATAATTCAGCAGCCGATGAATCGGCCCGACAGTTCTGGACACGGTTCTTAACAAAGAAAAATCAAATCGTTGACTGTCCGGATGCAGAGGCCCTCGCAGCCTTTAAACATAACATCCGCGACAAGTGGCTAGCCCGGCACCTAGGACAGGAAAAGCCGAAATCCATGGCAGCCCTCACATCGTTAATGACCCGCTTCTGTGCGGGAGAGGATAGCTGGCTAGCTCACAGCAATAACCTCAGTAAAAATTCTGGCAGTCCGGATACTAAGGACCACAATGGCAGGTCGCGTCGAAAAAAAATAAACGCCAGTGTGCGGCATTTATTTACAAGGAGGATACGGCAGTCAACATAGGATTCCTAGGCTCCAAACCCGGTCAGCGGAAGAATCCATTCAAAAGAACCACTCCGGGTCCATCCAATTTGGACCGAATCCTCGACCGCTTATGCCAGATACATGGCACCCCCGAAAAGCCGGCTAACCACACCAACAGAGACCGTTGGGTATTCAAGCAGGCAGGCAAGTTAATCGCCAAAAACAATGACAAGGGGCTGCATAGCGATGACGAGGAAGAGACCCGGCCGCCGAACAGTAGAGGACAGAAGGGTTTCCCCCCACAACTGCGGACGGTGAACATGATATACGCAACCCATATACCCAAGAGGGAGCGGAAGCGTGCACTAAGGGACGTATATGCGATGGAGCCGGTCGCCTTAAGTTCAATCCATGGTCCTCTTGCCCGATCACTTTCGATCAAGAGACCATCCAACCAAGATCCGCTTATGGCCGATTCGCCGCATTGGTTTTAGACCCAATCGCCGATGGATTTCACTCACGAGTCCCGATGGACGGCGGCAGAGTCTTAACCTGCTTTATCAGATACAAGGCGCAAGATGGGCATAGACCCTCAAGGATTAAACCTACAAAGACGACCTTTAAAGGCGCCATACCAGGTGTTGAAGCCAATTGTAGAGGCTCACCACACCGAAGTGGTCTTCGGATCCCTGACAATTTCGGAGCGAGGAGTTAATCTTCGACATAGTCCTGCTCGCAGCGGCTATCACGCTCGCTCGGACGAACCGCGTTTGCAAAGTTCAACGCGGTGCCGACACGCATACCTCAAGCTCAAGATGCCAGGCCCTCGTGGAGTCATCACGGTCAACGGAAATACGGAACGCTCCCTCCGAACGGAGGAACATACAGCGGCTCTCGCGGCAGAAGTACAGAGCAGTCTTCTAAGGCAATTTTCGAGTCCAGCCGTTAAACGGCCAGACACGGCCAAACGCGCCCGGCGCAACATCAACCAAGACCACCTGGCACGTTCCGAGCACGCGTAGCAATACGGCCCCAACCCCAGCTCTCGCATGATTGCAAAACCAACACTCCGCGTACATCATTACGCTCTGAAGATACCATGGGCCTAGGGGGAGGGGCACGACCATAACAGACCCAAAGTGCGGCTCGACCACACCAGGGGCTCATAAATGTGTCGCCTTCTTTTTCTCTTTTATATACATGACTCCGTTCGCCAGAGGCTCTGTCCGGCGGCGAACCCGCCGAACTCACGATGCAATAGTCAGGGAGGGAAGAAGGCTGCGACGAACACTCAGGTGGTCTCCATTACGAGCATTAAATTCGATTATATACACCAGTCCGCAGCCCACCCCTGGAGGGGGACATGTTTATTTAGTCCAATCCCTTGCTTACCGCACTATTTGTATCCTCCCGCACTCATAACAGAATTCCTTGAATAAATAATGCAGCATCTTTTGCCTGTTATTGCATTACTTTACACATATGTTCATTAATGACATCTTGCACCCGTATATTTTGGTACGGCCGAATACACTAGGGGCTTACGTTCCCCGCATTATGGTGTGATAAGTCCAAACACTTTTACAAGTGCGGCACCCCGAACTTATAGCATTATATGAATCGGCTCCGAATCATGTCTTGGGTCAATAGTTGGGTTTGCCCAGCTCCCACGTTTTGGTGCCTTACGCCCGCTCGCCGGCTGAGGTGGCACTGGGAGAACCACTGCGATTGCGCCCCGGTTGAGCTGGGCGAGCGCCTCAGTGGAGAAAGCTAAAACTGACTGGCATGATAAGGCGAGAGACTGGTCGCTGTTCGAGAGGTCTTTTCGGGTCCCTAAAGACTCATTCCGCTTCGAGCGAAGTACCGGATAATGTCCGACGAAGGCGTGGATAGCACCCCGAATTCGGTCTTCCGAATACTAGGGGCTTCGCTAAAATTTAAAATTATAGAATTGTATGGCTAAGTGAGAGTGTTCAAGCATTATAAGTCCGGTTGCCTTGTTCGTTGTGTTGAGCGCCTCCCTAGATGGACCCAAAAATGGGAACAAGAGTGCTCAAGTTTATCCCGAACACCCCAAAGACTTATGCTCGGGGTGAAGCCAACGACTTGCCATCTCTCAGATTTTATAAACGGCCGCACAGAAGGTAATATTTTAAATTAAACAAGCGTTGCTTAAGCGCATCTGAACAAAGTTTTCAGCGCACAGGATAATACATAGCGAGTATACTCAATAATTACATCTCTAAGGCACTCATCCGCAATATTGCGGGCACCCTTCAGGACAGTCTTATAGTACATTTCGGGCGTACGATACTCCTTGCCCGCTGGCGGCGGGTCAGTAAGAAGCCTCTCTGCATCCAGCTTGCCCCGGTGCACCTTTTGCGCTGGCAAGGGCCCAAGAGCACCTTCAATACAAAGGAGCGCTGACGACCTCCACCTGTGGGCACGATCCACCAGCCACCGCATGAGGCCGAAGTAGCTCCTGTGCATGGCCTGTCTAGGCCACACCGGACTATGAGGCCCTTCATGGCCTCCTCACCGCCTTTAGGAGCTCGACCAGCTGCTTCACTGGTCGCTAGGGGCACCGGATGGCCGCCTCACAGCATCGAGACCGTAAGACCTTCTCCGCTGAGCTCCCTCCTGGCCATGGTAGAATGCGGCGCATCGGATACATCTGGCGGCAGATCCGCAAACGCCTCGAGAGCTCCGACCGGTAAGTGTCGTAGTTTACATTAACATGCTTGCTTTGCATGAAAAATGCCTTACCCGCCGCTATCTTCTTCACATCTTCAACCTCCTCAAGGGCTTTACGGGCCTCGCCTTGGCGGATTTGGCACTTTCGAGAGCCGAGCCGAGCTCGGACTCGAAGTCTTTGAGTCGCGCCCAAACTCTCATGCTTCTCCATGACAGCCTGGAGCTTCGCCGCACTTCCGCCACCGCGCCTCCCGCTTCTCTCGCTCTGCCCATTCCGCAGCGCAAGATTATGCTCGTCATGACACATCCTCCTTCAGGGTTGCCACCTCGTTAGTGGCCCATGCAGTACCCACGTTATCCTTGTCATTTTTATTGGAACCTAAATCCTTTTCTGTAAGGTAAATCTTTAAAGTGGTGTTACTCACCTTCTTTGTCCTCGAGCTGCTTCTTGGGACGGCCGAGCTCTTGCTCGGACCGCTCGACATCCTGCTTCAATGCACCGACCTCCGCAGTCAGTGCGGCAGAGATCAGCAACACAGCCTGCAAACCCATATTGACATATTTTTAGCAACCTCACAGATATCTTTTAGATCCTCATCCGACTTTTCTTTCGAACGCCGAACTAAGCATCAGGCTACTGTCTATGCGGTATTACATTAGATAATTTTAACTTCTTACCTCAAAGCTGTTAGAAGCTCGCTGAAGCTTGGTCAGCCCGCTCTTGGCGAGCTGAACCTTTCAATCACCGCACTCATGATAGTGCGGTGTTCTTCCTCGATGGAAGCGCCTTTGAGCACCTCTAACAAGTTGTCCGCGCCCGTTGGACGGGGTCGCCTGTGTCATGGTCTCGCCCTTCTTGCGAGGGGCGCTGCGGACTCGAACCACTGCAGTTCCGGCGAGAGTCCGGCAAGAAAGTCCGGAGGCTGCCTTGCGGCGCCCCGAGCATCCTCCCGATTGGCCCCTTCTCGATCCCACTCGGCGCCCCTCGGGCGCGAGGGGTGGAGGCAGTCGGAATGGATTCCACATCCGACGCAGCCAACGACCCGCTCGACGAAGCAGGGAGATCATCGTTGGCCAAACTGTAGGCAGTATGCGGCATTAGAAGGACACTATGTGACAAAAAGAAATTGCAGATCATTCGGGGATCCGGATACTTACGATCTCGCCAGAGGCCTGGCCCTTGAGGGCCATTCTTCATTGCCAACGTTGGTGTTGGCGGAGCTGTCCGGGGGAATAGTTCTTCCCCTCTTGGACCCTTTGGCCTCCCCTGTTGGGGAGGCCTTCCTCTTTCTCTCTCCCTCCTCTGGGGAAGAGTCTTCTTCCTCCTCCTCATCTTGGGGGGAGGAATCCGCCTCGGAGTAGTCGGACACCTGAAAACGGGAACTCTTTCGAGTGCCCGTGGCCACCTTCTTGGCCTTCTTCTCCGGCACCACATGCGGTGCCGGAACCAACAGCCCCGCTAGACGGGCGTCCACTGGGTCTTCTGGCATGGGAGCCGGGCAGACGAGCTGCTCGGCCTTCTTCATCCATTCCTGTCAAAGGAGAAGGGAGATTAAAACCCGCTTAGGGTCGAACTATTAACAACAAGTGTCCCGTAAAGGGGTAGAATCACTTACCTCGTCAGCTAGATGCTGCGAGTGGAATCCGCGATCTTCCGTCGCGGATGAGGGGGCTTCGGCGCCCTTAAACAGCACCCTCCATGCGCCTTCGTACGTTTTGTCGAAGAGCCCGCTCAGCGCCTGGTGCTGTTCCGGATCGAACTCCCACAGATTGAATGCCCGTTCTTGGCATGGGAGAATCCGGCGGACGAGCATGACTTGGACCACATTAACCAGCCCGAGCTTCTTGTTCACCAGCTTCTGGATACAGGCTTGGAGTCCCGTCAGCTCCTCCGAATTACCCCATAGCAAGCCCTTCTCTTTCCAGAAGGTGAGCTGCGTAGGGATACCAGATCTGAACTCGGGGGCCGCCGCCCACGTAGGGTCGCGCGGCTCAGTGATATAGAACCACCCCGACTGCCACCCCTTGACGGATTCCACGAAGGCCCCTTCGAACCAAAGGACGTTGGGAATCTTGCCCAACATGGCGCCTCCAGATTCGCTTGAGTGCCCTTCACTACCTTCGCTTGACATTGAAGGTCTTGAGCCACAAACGAAGTGGGGCTGGATGCAGAGGAAGGCCTCGCACACCCACGATAAACGCCGAGATGTTGAGGATGAAGTTGGCGCCAGATCATGGAAATCCAGGCCGTAGTAGAACATGAGCCCCGGACAAAGGGGTGAAGTGGAAAGCCCGATCCATGGAGGAAGTGGGGAGGAAAACGACCCTCTCATGGGGCCTGGGGTGGGGATGAGCTGCCCCTCGTCGGGCAGCCGGTGCGCGACGTCGCCGGAAAGGTATCCGGCGCTGCGCAGCTTTGTGATGTGCTCCTCCTTAACGGTGGAGGCCAACCATTTACCTCCCGCTCCGGACATGGTCGGAGAAGGTCGAGGCGAGATGCGCGAACTTGGGCGCTGGAGCTCGAGTGCGCGGAGATGGATAAGCAAAGGAGGAAGAAGGCGTAGGTGAAAAGGTGAATCCTTATCCCTTATATATAGGCGGACGAAGACTATGCGTCCCCACTAGCCCGGTAAAACTCGCTTATCTCCCAAGCGCCACCATCAATGGCGCGGTTCGGTTACCCACGTCCGTATTGATGAGAATCCCGGAATAAGGGGAACACGATCTCGCTCGACAAGACGCGTAAGGAAACCGCCGCTAAACGCTACCGAGGTGGTATAATAAAAAACGATTCAAGTAAGGGCTTGGTAGTGGTGTGATGTCATGCCGCAAAATACGTCAGCAGATTGAACTTGTGTATATATTATTCTCTCTACGGTGGAACGTGGAATTTATTTTGTAGAGCCGGACATTATCTGGTGTTCACAAACTTCTCCGGATTATTCAAAGGAGGAACCCGCCTTGCAATGCCGAACATTATGCGCGCCGGACTCATCGTCATTGAAGCCAGGTTCAGGGGCTACCGAGGGAGTCCTGGACTAGGGGGTGTCCGGACAGCCGGACTATCATCGTCCGCCGGACTCCAAGACTACGAAGATACAAGATTGAAGACTCCGTCCCGTGTCCGGATGGGACTTTCCTTGGCGTGGAAGGCAAGCTTGGCAATACGGATATGTAGATCTCCTACCATTGTAACCGACTCTATGTAACCCTAGCCCTCTCCGGTGTCTATATAAACCGGAGGGCTTTAGTCCGTAGGACATAACCTCCATTACAACAATCATACCATAGGCTAGCTTCTAGGGTTTAGCCTCCTTGATCTCGTGGTAGATCCACTCTTGTAATACACATCATCAATATTAATCAAGCAGGACGTAGGGTTTTACCTCCATCAAGAGGGCCTGAACCTGGGTAAAACATCGTGTCCCTTGTCTCTTGTTACCATCCGCCTAGACGCACAGTTCGGGACCCCCTACCCGAGATCCGCTGGTTTTGACAACGACAGTTTCCCTGCGGACCCGCCACCGGCGCCTTGGGATCCGGCGCTTCTCCCTGCGCTTCACACCGCGCCTACGCCGAACAACTACACTGGAGGCGGTGATTGGTACATGGACACTGGGGCTATGGCTCACATGTTTGCTCATCCTGGTAATCTTGCCTCCTTCACTCCTATCACCACCGACCACCGCATCACTGTCGGCGACGGTTCCACACTCCCTATCACACATGTCGGGCACACTTCTTTTCCTTCCAATTCATTGCCTTTAACTTTGTCTAACATACTTGTGTCACCTCATCTTATTAAGAACCTTATTTCCTTTCGTTGTTTAACTCGTGAAAATCCTGTTACTATTGAATTTGACGAGCTTGGTTTTTGTGTCAAGGACGCTCGAACCAGGATGGTAATTCACCAATGTGACAACCCCAATGAGCTCTATCCGGTGCATCTGTCGTCCACCTCCACCACTGCACCGGTTGCTCTCTCCACTGGCGTCGATCTATGGCACGCTCACTTGCGTCATCCCAACCCCGTCACACTTCGTCATATTCTTAGGAGTTTCAGTTTCAGTTGTAATAAGATAGAGGGTCACACCTGTCATGCTTGTCGTGTCGGCAAGCATGTTCACCTCTTGTTTACTAACTGCACCACCATAGCTTCTTTTCCTTTTCAGTTGATTCATAGCGATGTGTGGACCTCTCCGGTTCCTAGTAATTTGGGCTATTTATATTATCAGGTTATCATTGATGATTATTCTCACTATGTGTGGACTTTTCCTTTGCGACGAAAGTCGGATGCACTCTCCACTTTGACGGCTTTTTACTCCTATGTCAGCACGCAGTTTGGGCGTCCCATTCTTGCTCTTTAGACTAACAAGGGAAAAGAGTTTGACAACCTTGCTTTCCGCACTTTTCTGTCACACCACGGCACAGTTTTTCATCTCACATGCCCGTATACTTCACAACAGAACGGTCGAAATAACGCGCCCTTCACACTCGAACGATGCGTCAAGACGCCTCTGTTCTATGCTAATGTGTCGCCTGCTTCGCCGACGACTTGCTACTGCTTTACTTCCCCTTAACCTTCGACCCTGCTGCCCACAGTGGAACTATGCACCTCACCATCTTCTCTTCGGTACGCCCCCGTCCTATGATGGCTTGCGTATTTTCGGGTGCCTTTGAAGGAAATATGCCCTAGAGGCAATAATAAAGTTATTGTTTATTTCCTTAATTCATGATAAATGTTTATTATTCACGCTAGAATTGTATTAACCGGAAACTTAGTACATGTGCGAATACATAGACAATACCTATAGTCCCTAGTATGCCTCTACTTGACTAGCTCACTAATCAAAGATGGTCATGTTTCCTAACCATAGACATGTGTTGTCATTTGATGAACGGGATCACATCATTAGGAGAATGATGTGATGGACATGACCCATCCGTTAGCTTAGCATTATGATTGTTTAGTTTCATTGCTACTGCTTTCTTCATGACTTATACAAGTTTCTCAGACTATGAGATTATGCAACTCCCGAATACCGGAAGAACACTTTGTCTTCTACCAAACGTCACAACATAAATGGCTGATTATAAAGGTGCTCTATAGGTGTCTCTGAAGGTATTTGTTGGGTTGGCATAGATCGAGATAGGATTTGTCACTCCGTGTTTCAGAGAGGTGTCTCTGGGCCCTCTTTGTAATACTCATCACTATAGGCCTTGCAAGCACTGTGACTAATGAGTTAGTTGCGGGTTGAAGTATTACGGAACGAGTAAAGAGACTTGCCGGTAACAATATTGAACTAGGTATAATTATACCGACGATCAAATCTCAGACAAGTAACATACCAATGATAAAGGGAACAACGTATGTTGTTATGCAGTTTGACCGATAAATATCTTCGTAGAATATGTAGGAACCAATATAAGCATCCATGTTCCACTACTGTTTATTGACCGGAGACGTGTCTCGGTCATGTCGACATAGTTCTCGAACCCGTAGGGTTCGCACGCAACATTCGATGACGATTGGTATTATGAGTTTATGTGATATGATGTACTGAAGATTGTTTGGAGTCCCGGATGTGATCACAGACATGAAGAGGAGTATCGAAATGGTCGAGACATAAATATTGATATATTGGATGACTATATTCGGACACTGGAAGTGTTCCGGAGAAGTTTCGGATAAAACCGGAGTACCGGAGGGTTACCGAAACCCCCCGGGGGATTAATGGGCCTTAGTGGGCCTTAGATGGAGAAGAGAGAGGGCCGGCCAGAGGTGGTGCGCCCCCCTTGCCCAGTCTGAATTGGACAAGGGAAGGGGGCTCCCCCTCTCCTTCCTTCTCTCCTCTCCTATTTCCCCTCTTCTCCTTCTTGCACTAGGGGGAGGGGTGGCACCCCCTCCTTCCTTCTCTTTCCCCCTCCTTCCTTCTTCTCCTAGTAGGACTATGAAAGGGGGGAGTCCTACTCCTACTAGGAGGAGGATTCCTCCCCCCTTGGCGTGCCTATGAGGGCCGGCCGACCTTCCCTCTCCTCCTTTATATACAGGGGAGGGGGGCACCCCCAAGACACACAAGTTGACAATTGTTTTAGCCTTGTGCGGTGCCCCCCTCCATAGTTACACACCTCGGTCATATTGTCATAGTGCTTAGGGGAAGCCCTTGCTGCTCTAGCAAAAATTCAGTCCGATTTGTACAAGGGAGGAAGAGGAGTTCCTCCGCATTAAGCCACGGGATGGATTCTCCATTTAGAACCCTCCAAGCTAGGTGAGTTGTCACCTTTTACTCCTATCCTTCCCGCGTTCATCGTTATAAGTATTTACCTTGTCGTTTCATGGCAGGAACTGCGAAAAGCTGTAAGGGAGGTCAATAGCCTGCCTCCACAACCGGAGGACCCAGACCGGGCCCTCGATCCCAAACTCGAGGAGGATTCAGACATATTTGTGGAGCTGATCGACAGGATATTCTATCAATTAAGCTGTGATGATGCCATGGTAGCCATTATAGCTGACTATCCTGGGCTACTCCCGCATCGCATGTAAGTAAAACCAGAGTCCCAACTTCCGAGTAGGATCCCCTTTTATGCACTTCACCCATCGTACACGTATGGTGTCTTAGAGGGTATGCCCTCGGGACGCCATGCCGAACCCGCAGCGACTCGCCAACAAGGGGCAACAAAGCCGGGTAGGCTGAAAAGGAAGGCGGTCAGGACTGAGACGCCGGCGCAGAGGTATGATACAGAACCTCGCTCCGTGGTTGTCGTCTTTTAAAATATAATAACAGCCATGTTTCCTAGTAGGAAAAACGCTCACCGGACTATACACTACTAGGAAAAGGCCTACTAGTGGCGCACCGGTTTTGCCTACTAATGGTGCACTACTGGTGCGTCATTAGTATCACGCCACTAGTATTTTTTACTAATGACTCACCTGTGGTGCGCCATTAGAATCTGGTATTCTAATGGCGCACCGCTGGTGCGCCATTAGTATAGCCCACGGTGCACCATTAGTATCCGCACCATTAGTATCTGGTATACTAATGGCGCACCACATAGAAGTGCGCCATTACTAACATTTTTTTTCAAATAAAATTTTCAAAATTTTTTTCAATTTTTTTTCACTATGGCTTAATCTCAGGTCAATATGGAGCCCATCTCAGGTCACTATGGCTTAATCTCGGGTCAATATGCTTAATCTCAGGTCAAATCGCACTCCATGGTCAAACTTCCTGAAAGGTCACCCATCCTCACACTACTCCAGCCCAAGCATGCTTAACTTCAGAGTTTTATCCAACCCCAGCAACAGCTCACTTCACAGGCACTTGTTGATATATGTAGCATATCAATCCTATTATACCTTGTTGATGTCTAGGACTTTGTTCATGTTCATGACTATGATGAAATTTTGAAAAATATTTCAAACTTCCCGGTCATATTACGTATCATTTTTTGAAAAAAAAATCAAAATCAATTTTTTGAATTTTTTTGCCTCTAGATCTTGAAAGCCCCGTAACTTTTCGAGTAGATGATTTTTCATATATAAAACTTTTTAATCCGAGTTCGTATGCAAAAGTTATGCCCATTTTACAAATTTCGAGAGAGATTTTGCAAATAAAGTCGAAATTTATATTTGTAAATTTTCCCTTCAACTAGACCACATATCACATGGGAAACTTATTTTCTTTTATTTTTTTTTTGACATTTTTATCATTTTTTATTTTTTTAACTGAAAAGGCGGTCCACGGGGTGTGCATTCGTGGAAGCCGGCAATTAGTAATGGCGCACTGTGGGTGGTGCGCCATTAGTAGTTAAATTAGTAATGGCGCACCACACCCACGGTGCGCCATTACTAGTTTTGAAAAAAAAATTGAATTTTTTTTTGAATTTTTTTGAAAAAAACTTAGTAATGGCGCACCAGTGGACAGTGCGCCATTACTAGTTAAAACTAGTAATGGCGCACTGTCCACAGGGGCGCCATTACTAACAATTTTTTTTAATTTTATTTTTTTACTTTTTTTTTCAAAACTTCTAGTGGCGCACGTTGGGTGTGGTGCCATTACTATGTCAACTAGTAATGGCGCACTGTCCCACGGTGCGCCATTAGTAACAATTTTTTTTTCAAAACTTCTAGTGGCGCACCGCACACCAGGTGCGCCATTAGTAATATATTACTAATGGCGCACCTGTATGTGGTGCGCCATTGCTATATACTAATGGCGCACCACACATGTGGTGCGCCATTAGTGTCCATTTCATCTATAGTCGTTTTCCTAGTAGTGATATCCGGAGAGGTTGCCGAGCACGCCTCCACAAGTTGGGCTCCAAGGCCGGACACAGAGGCGGAAGCTAACACGGGGCGAAAGCCAGATGCTCCTCCTCCAGAGGATGCGGATAGACTATCCGCTACAAATTCTGAAGTAGAGAGCACCATGAATCATAGGCGTCACCAGGCCGTACTCCGTGATGCTTGTTTCTCCAAAGAGGCGTTTGATGCCTTTAACTCAGGAGACGCGTACGTCCGTGCTGCTCAAAATGGCCTTGCCAGAGCTACGGACCAGTATGTAAAGGATACACGGGTAAGAAAATCTGATGATTATATGTATCAGTAGCCCCTTAGACTTGAAATAGTTGACACAACTGATTTAAGGATCATTATTTGTGCAGGTTCTTATAGAGAAGAATACCCAATTGTCTCAAGAGTTGGAAGAGTGCAAAGTCCAGCTACGGGCTGCGGTTGCTGCATTGAAGGAGTCCGAGAAGGCCCCCTCTGGTAATACTAGTTTCCATTGTAAAGAATGACAGGTACCAGAGAATGTGCGGCATGCATGCAAGCCTGACAAATAGATGTTGCAGATGATTCCGGAGTGAATCCGGAGGCTGTGCTAGGGGATGCGCAACGTGCCAATCGACAGCTAAATGCTGGAGAGCACGTGCTTACACGCGCCATTCGGGAGAAAAATGATCTCCAAGACGCCAATATTCAGCTGGGCATGGAACTGAAAGATGTTCGAGCCCAGCGTGCGGACTCCATGTAGGAGAATAAGCGGCTTCGACGTGGCATTTTTAGTAAGTGCTTGAACAAACTATTGAAAGAGTTTGGCGAAGAAGCCAGCTAACAGAGTTATGTCTGTAGGTATGCCGACGGGTCGTGCCACGGAGGAAATGCCCGGGTCTGCGGGTGATCTTCTACCGGAGCTCTCACGACCGCACGAGCAAGTTCGGCAGGTTATGCAGGGCATTGCCCAAGCCTTCTGGCCATCCGCCTCCCCGCCAGGAGGCATGGGGGAGCTAATAGAGAAGCTCCAGGGAGCGCGGTGGCTTTTCTGATTATGGAAGATATCAGCCTGCCGACAAGGTGCAAGGGAAGCCTAGGCCATGGTGAAGACGCGGTATACCAAGGCTGACCCAAACCACATGGCCGAGGATGGACCTATGGGGCCTGATGGGAAAGAGATCCCCGTCAGTTTGGTGTATGACCAAGTAGAATTAGCCGCAAAGTATTCCCAACAGGATTGTAGGCTAGACAGCCTGTTGGCTGGTATAGAAGAAGAATTTAGTCAGTCTAAGTGACTGTGTAATTTAAGTGACATATATAATGTTCCTAGCCGGATTGTAAATCATTTGTCATGGCCGACCTTTTCGCTTCGACCTCTGGACCCGATAGACCGGAGTGTATCCGAATACCTGCTCAGTTATGTAAAAACCAGGGTATGCGTGGAAACCAGGCGTAGGGGTCATAAGTGCTTGAACAGACAAGTACCCAACTAGCTATGTTATATTACATGGATAGTAAGAAACATCTTCCAGGGAGAATAGTTCCGTTAAGGGTTCCTTTCCCTGGGTAAGCATGCCCTAATGTGCATGTCAGAACTGCGAAACGAGATGCTGGTTATAAACGTCTGGGGGCATATATCAAAAATAGATAAAAGTCATCTTTTGTTCACCGACCGAATATTCTCTTAAGAACGATAGCTTTCGGCTTCACTCAGTCTGAGGTACACATCCGACTGACTCGACAGTAACAATCGCAGAGGTGCTCCCCTTATGCCCTAGCCGAATTAACGAGAACGTAGGGCATAAATACAAGAGCCAGGCAACCCAGCTTGGCCAAAACTTAAGTCATACCGATGCATATAATGGCAAAAAAGGTGTATGCGGAAGAATAACACATGTGTGGGGCATGAAGCCCAGAAAAATAGTTATATTAAGCTTCTGTATAAGAAGCCCCCAGGTATAATGAGCGCGGTTAGCGCGTTAATACTGTGTAGTCAAGACACAAGTTAGCCTTTTAAGGCCTTGAGGAGAAAGAAAAAGAAGAAAGAAAGAGAGAAAAGATAGGTAACGGATGTGCAAAAAATGGACGGGGGTAAGGAGACTGTCAGGGCCGGATGAGGGAGTCCTGGATAAGGGGGTATCCGGACAGCCGGACTGTATACATCGTCCGGACTATTAAAGCGTGAAGACATAAGACTCAAGACTTCAGCCCGTATCCGGATGGGACTTTCCTTGGCGTGGAAGGCAAGCTTGGCAATCCGGATATTATATTTCCTTCCTTGTAACCGAGTCCATGTAAACCCTAGCCCTCTCCAGTGTCTATATAAACCAGAGAGGATGGTCCTTAGAAGGCCGATCGCAATTACAATCATACTATCATAGGCTAGCTCTTAGGGTTTAGCCTCTGCGATCTCGTGGTAGATCTACTCTTGTACTACCCATATCTTCAATATTAATCAAGCAGGAAGTAGGGTTTTACCTCCATCGAGAGGGCCCAAACCTGGGTAAACATTTGTGTCCCTTGCTTCCTGTTACCATCAGCCCAGACGCACAGATCGGGACCCCCTACCCGAGATCCGCCAGTTTTGACAGCGACATTGGTGCTTTCGTAGAGAGTTCCTCTGTGTCCTCGCTACAGGGCTCGATGGCTCCTCCAGTTATCATCAACAACACGATCCTGGGTGAGACCTTCCTCCCCAGACAGATCTTTGTGTTCGGCGGCTTCTTCCTATGGGCCAACTCGCTTGGCCATCTGGAGCAGATCGACAGCTACGCCCCTGGCCACCAGATCAGGTTCGGAAACTTGAACTACACGGCGGATATTCGCGGAGACTTGATCTTCGACGGATTCGGGCCTGTGCCAGGAGCACCGAACAGTCATGATGAGCACGGCTTAGACCTGCTGTCAGACGATGCTCGGGATATCACCTCGGCAGAAGCCTCGGATCTAAATCCAGAGCTGGTTGTGTTGCCTAAGGTCAGAGGGTTGGACCCCGCCCCGCAGGCCGCACACTCATCGGCGGTGGAGCCAAACACAGGCCTCACCTCTATGGAAGCCTGTGACCCCGGGCCCCCGGACTCTTATCCAGTTGTTGGTTCCGGTCCGCACACCCTTGAGCCAGCCGAGTCAGGCTGGGCTCTGGTAATGGAGTTTACCACTGCGGACATCTTCCAGCACTCACCCTTCGGTGACATGCTGAACTCATTAAAGTCTCTCTCTTTGTCAGGAAGCTCTGGGCCGAACTATGTCCGGCTTGAGTGGGAAGCAGGCGATGAAGGAATTCGCAGCCCACCCACCACCCACTTCATTGCCATGGTCGATGATTTAACCGATGTGCTTGACTATGACTCCGAAGACATCGACGGTATGGACGACGATGCAGGAGAAGAACATGAACCACTGCTCACTGGGCGGTGGACAGCCACCTCTTCCTATCATATATATATATACATATATATATGGTGGACACTCCGAAGGAAACAAATGGCGATGAGGCAACGGAGGATAAAACCTCAGGGAAAAAAGCAAAGAATGGGCGTCGTCGCCGCCACTCCAAGCCCCGCCACAGCAATACCGGCCCAGGAGACAAAAACAATCCGAATGGTGCCGAAGAAGAATACAACCCTAATCAGCCCGCCTTCGAGCAGGCCGAACAAGAGGATGAGCAGTTCAGCCCAGAAGAACAGGCGACAGACGAATACCCGGAGGAGGACAGCTACATGCCCCCTTCCGAAGACGAGATTAGCCTCGGCGACGACGAGTTCGGTGTGCCTGAGGATACCGTAGAGCAGGAGCACTTCAAGCGCCGGCTTATAGCCACTGCGAGGAGCCTGAAAAAGAAGCAGCAGCAACTCCAAGCTGATTAAGACCAGCTCACAGATAGATGGACTGAAGTCCTGGTAGCCGAGGAATACGGACTCGAGCACCATACGGCTGACCGGCCACCTCGTGGCTGGGATAATTGACATATCAATCCGCATACCAGCCAACACTCCCACGCCAATGTACTACGGCCTGGGGCAAAAAAACAGGAAAGCCAAGATCGATCTATGGATCGCGGGGGCGCGCCTCGACACGCGACGACGACCGTCACGCCGGATACACCTTCAACAAGTTCGGTCAGGCCGAACATAGCCACCCAGAGCAATTCGACCTGCGTAGCCACATAGCCCGACACAGAGGCGCCACGCGCACCTTCTGCTTCACTGACGAAGTGATGCATCATGAATTCCCTGAAGGGTTCAAACCCGTAAACATTGAATCGTACGATGGCACAACAGACCCCGCGGTATGGATTGAAGATTTCCTTCTCCACATTCACATGGCCCGCGGAGACGATCTACATGCCATCAAATATCTTCCCCTTAAGCTCAAAGGACCAGCCCGGCACTGGCTAAACAGTCTGCCAGCAAATTCCATTGGCAGCTGGGAAAACCTGGAAGCCGCATTCCTCGACAACTTCCAGGGCACATATGTGCGACCACCAGACGCCTATGACCTAAGCCACATTACTCAACAACCTGGAGAGTCAGCCCGAAAATTCCGGACTCGGTTCCTAACTAAAAAGAACCAAATAGTCGACTGTTCGGATGCCGAAGCCCTGGCGGCTTTCAAGCACAATATTTATGACGAGTGGCTCGCTCGACACCTCGGCTAGGAAAAACCCAAGTCCATGGCAGCTCTCACAACACTAATGACCCGCTTTTGCGCGGGCGAGGATAGCTGGTTGGCTCGCAGCAGCACTACACCACATTCTGGCACTTTGGATGGCCGTGACAACAACGGCAAGCCACGGCGTAACAGACATAAGCGACGGAACAACGGCGACATCACTGAAGACACGACAGTCAACACCGGATTCAGCGGATCCAAGCCCGGTTAGCAGAAGAAGCCGTTCAAAAGAAATAATCAGGGACCGTCCAGTCTAGACCGTGTACTAGAGCGCTCGTGCCAAATTCATGGCACCCCGGACAAGCCAGCCAACCATACTAATAGAGATTGCTGGGTATTCAAACAGGCCGGCAAAATAAACACCAAAGACAAGGACACGGGGCTGCACAACAACGATGACGAGGAGCCCCGACGTCCGAACACGGGGGGACAGAAGAAGTTTCCCCCCAGGTGAAAACGGTCAACATGATCTACGCCACGCACATCCCCAAGCGGGAATGGAAGCGGGCACTGCCGGACGTCTATGCGATGGAGCTGGTCGCCCCCAAATTCAACCCATGGTCAGCTTGTCCGATCACCTTTGATCATAGGGATCACCCTACTAGCATCCGTCACGGCGGTTCGGCCACATTGGTCCTAGACCCAATCATCGAAGGATTCCACCTTACGCGCGTCCTTATGGACGGTGGCCGCAGCGTGAACCTGCTTTATCAGGACACAGTGCGTAAAATGGGCATCGACCCTTCAAAAATCAAGGCCACCAAAACCACCTTTAAAGGTGTGATTCCTGGAGTAGAGGCCCGTTGCACGGGCTCTATAACATTGGACGTGGTCTTCGGATCCTCGGATAACTTCCGAAGCGTAGAGTTAATCTTTGACATCGTCCCTTTCCGCAGTGGTTACCATGCACTGCTCGGACGAACCGCATTCGCTAGATTCAATGCGGTACCACACTACGCATACCTCAAGTTCAAGATGTCAGGACCACGCGGGGTCATAACAGTGAACTGAAATATGGACCGCTCTCACCGAAAAGAAGAACATACTGCAGCCCTCACGGCGGAAGTACAATGCGGCCTCCTCCGACAAACCAATCCGGGCACCGTCAAGAGAATTCGGAGCACCCCGCAACAGGATCATCAGGCACGCAAAGGGCGCGACTAGCTGTCCGGCCTCCGCTTATGCCCTATCAAAGCAGTATTCGTGCCACGCGTACACAATTACGCACTCAAGATACCATGAGCGAAGGCGGAGGTGCAACAACGACTCAGTAAGCAGGTGCGGGATTACCGCCACATACCTTCATAACCTGTCCTTCTTCTTTTTCAGGACATTGCATTAGAGCAGCCTCTTCAGAAGAGCCGAATTGCCGGACTTACATAGGAGAGAAAACCAAGGAGGCAACAGGCTTCACGCACAGAAGGAAACACCCAGGTGGAATCTATTTGCGATCGTTATACCTGTTTTATATATCCATACGCGGCCTGCCCCCGGATAGGACATGTTAAATAGTCCTATTTATCTCTGCTTAATGCATTCATTGTAAACATACGCTTAAACGTATTTTCATCAATGGGTGATCATATATAACACAACTCATTACTGTTATTTGAACATTTTTCTTACAAATGTTTCTTTGATATTGCATCTGTGCACTTTGGTATGGTCTGTTTGCCAGGGGCTTCCTACGGTGCCCCGTTCTACGGCAAATAAAGTCCGAACACTTTGCATAGTGCGGCACCCCGAACTTATAGCACTATATGCATCAGCTCTGAATCATGTCTTGGGTCTATAGTTGGGTTAGCTCGGATCCCTTGTTTTGGTACCTTACGTTCCGTTATATCGGCTAAGGTAGCGCAGGGAGAACTACTGCGATTGTGTCCCGGTTCTTCCGGACGAGCACCTCAGTAGAGAAAGCCAAAAACTAACCGGCATGATGAGGCGAGAGCTGGTCGCTGTTCGAGAGGTCTTAAAATCCTTAAAGACTTTTTCCGCTTTAAGCGATGAGTCGGCCTTGTCCGATTTAGGCGTGTATAGCGCCCCAATTCGGCCTTCCAGATTCTAGGGGTTTCGCCAAAATTTAAAATTGTAGACTTCTATGGCTAAGTGAAAGTTATAAAGCTGCATAGTCCGATTGCCTCATTCGCTGCTTCGGACACCTCCTTAAGGGACCAAACATTTGGATAAAGAGTGTCCGGGTTTTCCACGAACACCCCAGTACTAGTTGCATGGGGGCGGAAGCCAACGACTGGCCTACTTTCAGAATTTTATAAACAGCCGCACAGAATGTAATATTTTAAATAACAAAAGCGCTACATAGCGCAAGTAACTTCGTCTTTAAATTACAAACATGACAGATGTGAATTCATTCCAAAATGGTGTCCTTGGTATATTCATCGGCCAAGAGACGAGCACCCTTCATAACGCCATCATAATACATCTCGGGATGGTGATGCGCCTTGCCCTTTGGCGGCCCATCCTTCACCAGCTTCTCCGCATCCAGCTTGCCCCAATGCACCTTAGCGCGGGCAAAGGCCCGACGGGCACCCTCAATGCAAATGGATCGCTTGTTCACCTCAAGCCGCGGATAGGCATCCACCATCCGCTTGATCAGGCCAAAGTAGCTAGTGGGCAGGAGCTCACCAGGCCACATCCGGACTATGAAATCTTTCATAGCCACTTCGGCCGCCCTGTGGAGTTCGACCAACTTCTTCAGTTTGTCACTCAGAGGCTTTGGGTGTTCGGCCCCGGCATTCTGGGACCAGAACAGATTCTCCGTTGAGCTCCCCTCCTGGGCACGGTAGAACTCGGCGGCATCTGATACACTGCGTGGCAGATCTGCGAATGCCCCTGGAGAGCTCCGAATTCGAGTAAGTAAAAGAAACGCATCCTCCACATGTTTCCTTTGCATAAAGAATTTCTTACCCGCTGCTATCTTTTTGGCCTCCTGGATTTCCCGCTGTGCCTTCTCGGCTTCGGCCTTGGTGTCTTCTATACTCACAAGGGCCTTCGCAAGCTCGGCCTCTTTCACCTTTAGATCGTGCTCCATGGACTCGAATTTCTTGCCGAGGTCCTGGAGCTCCTGCTGTACCTCACCCACTCTAGCACTTTGCTTCTTGCGCTCATTGCATTCCAAGGCCGCCTTGTCTTCGGCCTCGGATAGTGCGTTCTTCAGGGATGCCACTTCGGCGGTGGACCCTGTCACACAGTCACGACGCTTTGTTTCGTCAGACTAAACAATTTTACCCATCTTTACATACATAAGAGCGGAGAATTACTCACCTTTGCTCTCTTCGAGCTGCCTCTTCATGAGGTCGAGCTCTCCCTGCGCCCGCTCCAGGTCCCGCTTTAGTTTGGCAACCTCGGCTGTGCAGGCAGCAGCGGCAAGCAGCACGGCCTGCTTATTCACATAAACGCTTTTTTAGACTCCTGCGGATAGTAATTGACCATCCGTTTGGCTTTTCTTTCTGAACACCAAACACCCGTCAAGAGGCTTGTGCAGGCTTCGGTTAGTCCACTTTTGGTGGACGGAACCTTCTGAATCACCGCACTCATAAGAGCACGGTGCTCTTCTTCTATGGAAGCGCCTCGAAGCGCTTCTATCAGACTATCCGGCACCGTTGACATGATGGAAGTCCTCGGCACGGGCGGCTCGCCCTCCCTAACGAGGGGCTACCCGCCTAAGTCCGGAACCGTCGGAGGTTCCGGAGCAGTGTTCGGTCGAGACTCCGCCTTGTTTCGGCTCTCATCGACTTGATCCGCGGGGATCTTGAACCCCACATGTCCGACATTTGGAAGTCCACATTGGGGCGTCTCCAGGGCCGCCTCCCCATGCTCAGGGAACCTTCGGGACAACACCTCCGTGGCATCCGCAGGATGAGGAGTGGTGGCCGTCGGGAGCGAGTTCATCTCCGAAGCACTCAGAGATCCATCCGAAGATGACACCTCCGGACGAACCCTGGCCGGACTGCATATATGTTCAGCGTTCTTAAACAACTATGAAGTAAAATGACGATAGAGTGCGGACACTTACGATCGCGCCAGGGGTTCCCCCTGGGCAGCCACCCCTCATCGCTATAAGCGGTCATGGTGGAGTAGTCCGGAAGGGACATCTTCCTCTTCTTGGGCGTTCCAGCCTCCCCCTTCGGGGCAGCTTTCCTCTTTTTCTCTGGAGGTAGAGTTTCTTCTTGCTTCCCCCTGCCACTGCGGGAGGAATCCATCTCGTCGTCGTCAGACGACGTGGGTATGACGGCCTTGCACCGAGGGCCTTTCTTGGCCCCCTGGTGCGCCTCCTCAGGCCCCTCATCCTTTTCGAATGGAGCGTCTTCTTCTTCATCCTCCCCTTTGTTGGAGGAGTGTGCCTCGTCATCTTCGGACGAGGCCTCCGGCACAACCTTACACCGGAGACCCTTTCGGGTCCACGGGGCCTTCTTATCAGCCTTCTTCCCCGGCGCCTCGTACGGCACCGGGACCAGCATCTCCGTCAGGAGAGCATCAGCTGGGCCTTCTGGCAGCGGAGCCGGACAGTCAATCTGCTCTGCTGTCTCCACATAATCCTGAGAAAATATGCACAATTACTTAAGACTCCCCCATGAGTATACTAGGAAGGACTGAATCCGGTGATAGCCTGAAAACTCACCTTGCTAGGAGGTTGCGCGGCGTGGAGCCCACGGTCCTCGGATGTGGGAGGAGGTACTTCGGAGGCCTTGAACAACACCTTCCACGCGCCTTTGTGCTTCATGCCATAGAGCCTCTGAAGCATCTGGTGTTCGGCCGGGACGAACTCCCACAGACTAAATGCCTGCCTTTGGCACGGTAGAATCCGGCGAACAAGCACATTGACAAGCTTGATGTTCTTGTCCTTCATGCTCTTAATGCAGGTTTTGAGTCCGGTCAGCTCTATAGGTTCGCCCCAGGACAGGCCTTTCCTCTCCCAGGAAGCGGCTCGGTGATGTAGAACCACCCCGACTGCCACCCTTTCACGGTTTCCGCAAAGGAGCCGTCAAGCCAGGTGACATTAGGCATCTTGCCCACCATGGCCCCTCCGCACTCCGCTTGTTGGCCGCTCACGACCTTCGGCTTCACGCAGAAAATTTGCAGCCACAAGCCAAAGTGGGGTTTGATGCGGAGGAAGGCCTCGGATACGACGATGAACGCCGAGATGTTGAGGACGAAATTCGGGGCTAGATCATGGAAATCTAGCCCATAGTAAGACATGAGCCCGCAGACGAAGTGGTGAAGTGGAAATCCCAGACCACGGATGAAGTGGGCGATGAACACGACCCTCTCGTGGGGTCCTGGGGTCGGAATGACCTGCCCATCGTCCGGTAGCCGGTGCGCTATGTCTGCGGCCAAATATCCGGCCGCCCGAAGATTTGCGATATGCTTCTCCTTGACGGTGGAAGCCACCCACTTGCCTCCTGCTCCGGACATGTCTAGCTATGCGGAGAAGACCTGGGCTTGGGCGCTAGAGCTCGAGGGGGCAAGAGTGGGCAAAGGAGGAAGAAAGGCGTGGGTAAAAAATGGGGAAATCTTATCCCTTTATAGAGGTGACGAAGGCGGTGTGCCTCCCCACTTGCCTGTTGGGAATCGCTTGCTTCCCAAGCGCCACGATTGATGATGTGGTGGGATTACCCGTACCCGTATTGATGAGAATCCCGTGATAAGGGGACACGATCTCTGCTTTGACAAGACGTATCAAAGAAACCACCTCGCAATATGTGCTGTGGCTGGTTGTGGGAAAACGGTTCGAATAATGACCCGACTGTAATAACACATCGCGTAACCTAAAAATTTGTCAGCAGATTGCATTTGTGAAATACCATTCTCTCTACGGTGGCATGTGAAGATCATTTTGTGGATCCGGACACGGTCGTGTTTGATAACTACTTTGGAGTACTCGGAGGAGGAACCTGCCCTGCAATGCCGAAGGCAAGACTGCGTGCCGGACTCATCGTCATTGAAGCCTGGTTCAGGGGCTACTGAGGGAGTCCTGGATAAGGGGGTATCTGGACAGCCCGACTGTATACATCATCCGGACTATTAAAGCGTGAAGACATAAGACTCAAGACTTCGGCCTGTGTCCGGATGGGACTTTCCTTGGCGTGGAAGGCAAGCTTGGTGATCCGGATATTATATTTCCTTCCTTGTAACCGAGTGCATGTGAACCCTCACTACTAGGGAAAAGCCTATACACAAGAATCTTAGCAGCAGCAATGGTTAGAAAACCTCGCTACTGCTACTTACTAGCAGCGCAGGTTTTTAAACCTCGCTACTACTAAGTTGATAGAAGCAGCACGGGTTTGTAACCCTCGCTACTACTAAGCGGTCTCTACCGTGCCCCCCGGGATATGCCATAGTAGTAGCGCGGGTTTTTAACCCTCGCTACTACTAAGTTGATAGCGATGGCGGGTTTTATCCTCGCTACTACTAAGTGGCCTGGACCATGCCATAGTAGTAGCGATGGTTATAAACCCGCCATCGCTATCAACTTAGTAGTAGCGAGGGTTAAAACCCGCCATCGCTAATCGCCCGCCATAGTAGTAGCGCGGGTATGGCCTATTTGTCAAAGTCTACCCCCTTCCCAAATGGACCGCCTTTTCAGTTAAAAAAATAAAAGAAAATGATAAAATGTCAAAAAATAAAAGAAAATAAGTTTCCCATGTGATATGTGGTCTAGTTGTTGGGAAAATTTACAAATATGAATTTCGACTTTATTTGCAAAATCTCTCTGGAAATTTGTAAAATGGCCATAACTTTTGCATATGAACTCGGATGAAAAAGTTTTTTATATGAAAAATCATCTACTCGAAAAGTTAAATCCGAATTTAAACATTTTTATCCTCAAAATCTCTCTGGAACTTTGTAAAATGGCCATAACATTTTTATCCTCAAAAACATTTTTATAACTTTAAGGAACCCCGTTAAACATTTTTAAAATCCTCAAAAACCTAATAGAAAAAAAGTTACGGGGCTTTCAAGATCTAGAGGCAAAAAAATTCATCAAATTTCAGTTTTTTTGAATTTTTGTTAAATCTGGTCAAACTATGGTCAAACTAATTATTCAAGAATATTAGTGTTACTAATTAATTATTTTAGTTTTTTTGAATTTGGTCAAATCTGGTCAAACTGTGGTCAAATCTGGTCAAACTATGGTCAAACTGTGGGTCAAACTAATTATTCAAGAAATATTAGTGTTACTAATTTTTTAGAACAATAGTTTCAAACTCAAACAGTGAAATGTGTCACTACATGCTCAAGCTAAATTCCTGAGGTTAATAGGATTGACATCTTACTATTGTCAGGAAAACAACAAGTGCAGACTTGGAAACGAGGGAGAATAGAACCCAGAAGTTAAGCGTGCTCAGGCTGGAGTAGTGAGAGGATGGGTGACCATCCAGGAAGTTAGATGATTTGGAATGATGAGGGGTGATTAGAGATTAAATTTAGCAGGGATGATGGGTGATTAGAGATTTGAGGTTAAAAGAATTCAGAAATTTGAAAATTAGGGAAAAAAATCAAAATCTTTTTTCAAAAAAACTCAAAAAAAATTCAGAGATTACAGATTAGTAGTAGCGCGGGTTCTTACCCACGCTACTGCTATACGTTAGCTGTAGCGCGGGTGGCACCCGCGCTACCGCTGTAAGTTAGCTGTAGCGCCTTATTAGTAGCGCCGGCCCCCGCGCTACTAATAGGCCCAAAACCCGCGCTGCTGCTAGGCTTTTCCCTAGTAGTGCCTAGCCCTCTCCGGTGTCTATATAAACCGAAGAGGATGGTCCTTAGAAGGCCGATCACAATTACAATCAAACATCATAGGCTAGCTCTTAGGGTTTAGCCTCTACGATCTCGTGGTAGGTCTACTCTTGTACTACCCATATCTTCAATATTAATCAAGTAGGAAGTAGGGTTTTACCTCCATCGAGAGGGCCCAAACATGGGTAAACATCGGTGTCCCTTGCTTCCTGCTACCATCAGCCCAGACGCACAGATCGGGACCCCCTACCCGAGATCCGCCGGTTTTGACACCGACACCGGATTTTCAGGATATCAATTTCCCAGAAAATGTCCTTGTGCTCACCAGCCCCAGGATTACTGTTAGCTGATGAGGCACCAACTTGATATAGAAATTCCAAGCAAAATACAAAATATGTAGTACAAGACCATTCTGGCCTATGAGTTCAACAAATGGTTTCTAGTGGCTGATGGCGGAAGCGGTTTGTGGTCCTTCAACGTCTATGGGACTCCATTTCCCACAGGAACAGCTGACCTGGATAACTCCTATCTTCGCGAGGCTGCTATCACCGTTGATCAGGTTCCAGGGCTGTCATCGCAATGCTCCTCTCCAAGTAGAAATTTGGCCAAGACAATAGCCAGGGACAAGCCAGTGAGTACTTTGAATGTACTCGCAAACATTATGAACACGGGTATAATATAACAAATGATAATCATGCTCCGAATTATTCTATGATCACAACGTCAGTCACGAAATAAAAAAAATCCATGATGCACGCAAGCAGGTTGTTCATATAAAACATGAATATGCAATCAGAGATTAGAAATAGAATGCACCGATCGGGTGTCTGAAGCGACGCCTCGAAAGGATAATGATATAAAGCATGCCTCAGTCGGGCATCTGAGCGACACCACATAAAGGGCTTATAAGTGAAATAAGTAACAAACATGCCACAGTCAGGCGTCTGTGCGACACCACATAAAGGGCTTATAAAGTAAATAAATAACAAACATGCCACAGTCGGGCGTCTGTGCGACACCACATAAAGGCTTATAAAGTAAATAAATAACAAGCATGCCACAGTCGGGCGTCTGAGCGACACCACATAAAGGGCTTATAAGATAAATAAACAACAAGTATGCCACAATCTGGCGTCTCAGCGACACCACATAAAGGGCTTATAAGAGGATAGTCACAGTGAATATCCAGGAGGCAGAACCGTCCCAGGGATACTCAATAATTCAAATAATATAAGGGGTTAGTCCATAATAATAATAATCATAATCATCATAAGTCAGAAGTCATGATCCATGTTCTGGTTTAGCAGTTTCTCCTCCAAAGACCGACACTAAGAACGACACTTGACCCATCCCAGACTGTAGTCCTTAACCATGGACACGACTATTCGAATAGATATAACCTCTGCAGAGGGTGTACTCTTTACCAATGAGTAACGGATTCCTTTAGTTCATCGGGACTAATTCCATTTACGGTCTTTTAATTGAAAACACACTTGACCCGCACACACCAGCTTAACTTACCGGTGTCTGGAATCACCCACGACACCTATTAAGCAAAACTCTAAGTGGGGAGGCTACAACCTCGATTAGCATGGGATCAAATTTATACCGCATGCTACTAAGGGTTGCCCCCCTCTCGGTCTCAACCGGAAACACCCATGCCCCCGGACCAAGTGGCATGCCTACCGGATGCAGCCGGTATCTTCCACCATGGCCTCTCTGTACGGTGTGTGCCAAGAAAGGGGTTGAAAACTTACTGAACTGTACCCTACCTGCGGCAGGGACAAGTGGTAGTACGAAACAAGTATGGGGGTTACTGGAATTAGACTCGATCTATGGTCGACTCAGGAGGTTTAAGTATTGCCTGCGTGATCAGCATAACAAATATATTTCAACCAACAGACAGAATCACCACTCATCATACCTCATCATGCCATATCGGACACAACCGTCTCAACGAGGAACTAGAGACAAGCTCGTGTCTACCCAAGATAGAGACTTTCCTGGCTTCCTTCCGGTAGGCATGAAAGGCATACGAGGGTGATTACTATCACAAGCATATCCCTTTCCAACAGCAAAGAATCTTCATTATGCACTCATGCGTATGATCGTATCATCACATAAAATAACGAATGCTCCATGTCAAGGTGGTGTTGTAACCGTATCAAACAACACACAAGAATATTATGCCAGGGTTCAAAATGCTTGCCTTCAAGAGTATGCAAGTGGGGATGCACTTTTTGAAAGTTGCCTTCTCCTTCAAAATCCTATTTTATGAAAATTTTAATTAACATATAGTTTCAAAAGAGTACAAAAAGTTGTTTTGGAAAATTTTCAAATAAATATGAAAATAAACTAGACAAAATTTGAGAAACAACAGAAAAAGAATCAAATCAATTGGACTTATATTAAAAAGGTTATAGCCAGTCAAAGTTTAGTCAAAAATCTGTTTTTAATAAAAACCAGAAAAAGAAAACGGTTCGGGGAGCTTACGCTTTCTGCTTAGCGAAGACATATTCGGTGGAATATGCTTCCACTTAAACCACGTTTTGGCGGGGCTGGGTCACTGACAGTGGGTCCCTTGGGCCCACTGGTCAGGTTTGACCAGTCGCCCGCGCCTTCCTCCTCCTCTAGCCGAGCGGTGGTGGGGTTCTGGCGATCGCCGTCGACGAACCGCGGCTTCCCACGGGGTTCCGAGGGCAGGGTTGGATCCGCCAGTCCCAGGGGGTCCTCTCGGTGGTCGAACGGCTGGCGGGGATGAAGGGAGTCACCGGCGGCAAGCTCCGCGACGGACGGTGGCTTCTGGAGGATTGTGGCTTCGAGCTACGGTGGCTCCCGAGCGAGTTTGAGAGGTGGGGTGGTTCCACAAGGTTAAGGAGAGTCGGACGGTGGCGCTAGCTGGGCTAGGTAGGCTTTGCTCGCGACGCACGGCACCGGAGCGTGGCGGCGGCCGAAATGGCCGGAGACGAGGAGGACGGCCTTCCCCCGTCGATTGCAGGCTATGGGAGTGCTAGGTGGATGGCCTTAGGTTGCCTGGGGGTTTGGAGGAGCTCGGGGTCCCTATTTATAGGAGGCCGAGGTCGGTTCCGCAGCGGCCGGGGATAAGAACGCCGACGAACTGCCATTCTGTAGCTAGCGGGCGCGTGGCGTTGGCTGGCGGGGTCTGGAAGGGCGAAGGGATGAGCTTGAGCTGTACCAGGGGTAGCTGGCACGCGGCTGTGGCTTGGGCGGAGCCGTCCATGGCAGAGGCTGTCGGAGCGGTGGTGGCGGCTTGCGGTGGTGGCGCTGTAGGGCGCCAGGAGGGGGCCAGGGCGGCTCTGCGACGAGGGAGTGGTCGGGCGCGATGGCTGGGGGCGGGCATGGATCAGAACGAACGCGGGGAGGCGGCAACAAGACGCGGCGACTCGGGCACACCCACGTGCAAAACGCGCGCTCTGGCCGCGCCCATAGCATGCACGCGAGGTGCTCGGCAAAATGCTAATGCCTGCCAGGGGGCTCTAATCCACATGAGGTTTAGCAGGGTGGGGCTATAGACTATGGTAGAGCCCTGAGACATGCTGTTTAGGCAAAGTAAGTAGGTTCAAAATGCAAACTAGAGTTCATGCCAATTCTGTTCATGCACTCAAGGTGTTTGACATAATGCTATGGTCATCTAGGCATCTCCTGGGGTGGCCAAAAACTCCAGATCATAGCCTCTTTATATACAAGTGATGATGGCAAGGTTATAAGGGCAAAACCAGAAACTTGTTAGTGCAAGTTTTTGAGAAAACCAAATCTGGGCAGAAACTAAGGGCTATCATTGCATGGACCAAAAATACTCCAATGGGTCCACTCTCCTGGACTTAAGGGTTTTGTAGGGTGGTCTATAAGAAGGATAAAGATCATGGGCACTAGAGCAAAATAAAATAGGGTTGCAGTAGAGAATGCCAAACTGGACCAGAGAGCAAAAGAGGATGTTTTGCTCAAATCTTCAAAGAACACCAGTGGGTTTTTGCATAAAGTTGAATTAGATACTCCTACTGACATCCCTAATTTTGGTGGAAGTTTTAAAGGAATATTTAAATAGGTTGTAGTGCAAAAGTGCAAACTGGACCAGATTTGAAAACTTGGGGTAGAGCTCAAAATCTCCAAATGACTAAAAGATATTTTTGCATAAAAGTGATTTAGGAACATCACATGTCATCCCCAAATTTTGGTGGAATTTTTAGATAAATTTATCAAAGGGTTGTAGTGCAAAAGAGGCTCTAAGGCTTATGAGAAACTATTTTCAAGAGAAATAAAGCTCAGGGAAAATACTTGTTTAAATAATTCTTCAGATAAAAGAAATGTTTCTAGAGAGGGTATACAAGTCCAACAACATTTGAAAAGTTTTTACTTGGGGTGGAAACTCCACAACTCAGAAGAAAAGAGTGGTCTGAATCAAAGAAAAATCCAGAAAATAAAAATTTAATTTACCAATGCAAAATTTTAATTAACAAATCATGTTTTAATTTTGGGGTGTTACCGAGACGAACACAGAGTCCGGCTGCATTCCGCGGGTTTGGCTCGAGTCGATTGTCCGATGCATCCCGTAGACGGTATGCTCCACCGGTCAGAACCTGGTTAATAACGAAGGGACCTTCCCATTTGGGCTTGAGTTTGTTCTTTTTCTTCTCCGGCAGGCATAGAACTAGTTCGCCAACGTTATAAGTTTTGGCCCATACTTCTCTGCTTTGGTACCTTCGAGCCTGCTGCTAATAGAATGCGGAACGGGCTTTTGCCACGTCGCGCTCCTCCTCCAGGGCGTCCAAACTATCCTGCCGATCAAGCTCAGACTCTTTTTCTTCATACATGAGCACTCGAGGTGAGTCATGAATTATGTCGCAGGGCAGAACCGCCTCTGCGCCGTACACCATAAAAAATGGTGTGTATCCGGTAGTGCGATTCGGCATGGTCCACAACCCCCATAGTACGGAGTCGAGCTCCTCTACCCAGTGCGTGTTAGACTCCTTTAAGGACCGCCCTAATCTGGGTTTGATGCCGCTCATGATAAGACCATTTGCTCGCTCGACTTGATTGTTAGTTTGTGGGTGATAGAGAGAAGCATAATCGAGTTTGATGCCCATGTTGCTACACCAAAGTTTTACCTTGTGGCTGTAATTTTTGTGCCGTTGTCGGTGATGATGCTGTGGGGGACGCCATAACGGTGTACAATCCCAGATATGAAGTCTATCACCGGTCCGGATTCGACCGTTTTAACAGGTTCGGCATCTATCCATTTGGTGAATTTATCCACCATGACCAGTAAGTATTTTTTCTTATGGGTTCCCCCTTTGAGGGGTCCGACCATATCAAGCCCCCAGACCGCAAAGGGCCCGGTGATGGGGATTGTTTGGAGAGCGGTAGGCGGCATATGGCTTTGGTTTGCGAAAAGCTGGCAACCGACGCAACGTTGGACCAGATCTTGTGCATCTGCCCGGGCCGTTGGCTAATAGAAGCCTGTACGGAAGGCCTTGCTTACAATTTCCCGGGCTGCGGCATGGTGGCCGCCGAGGACAGCATGGATTTCTGCCAAAATATTCCGCCCTTCCTCTTCGAAGATGCACCTTTGAAGGACTCCGGTAGTGCTTTTATTATAGAGCTCTCCCTCGTGGACCTTGTAGGCTTTAGATCGCCGCACTATGCAGCATGCCTCATTTTGGTCCTCGAGTAGTTCCTGCCTAGTTAGGTAGGCCAGGTATGGTTCTGTCCACGGGGCGATGACGGCCATTATCACGTGGGCTGAAGGTGTTATTTCGATGGCAGAGCCTCTGATTATGTCAGAGTGTTCGGTATCTGGTGTTGTGGTCGGGTCTGGACTGTTGTTACCAGCGTCCCCTTGCCACACCACGGATGGCTTGAACAGCCTTTCCAAGAATATGTTAGGCGGGAAAGTGTCGCGCTTAGCGCCGATATGGGCGAGGATATCCGCCGCCTGATTGTTTTCCCGAGCAACATGGTGAAATTCAAGCCCCTCGAACCGAGCTGACATTTTGAGGACGGCGTTGCGATATGCCGCTATTTTTGGATCCTCGGCGTCGAAGTCTCCATTTATTTGGGATATTGCGAGGTTCGAGTCCCCACGCACCTCCGGGCGTCGAATGCCCATAGAAACTGTCATCCGAAGACCATGTAACAGGGCCTCGTATTCGGATGCGTTGTTGGAGTTTGTGTACAGTATTTGGAGTACGTATTGGACTGTATCTCCGGTGGGGGATGTCAGGACGATGCCAGCCCCCAGACCTGCCAGCATTTTAGAGCCGTCGAAGTGCATGATCCAGTTGGAGTACGTGCCGTACTCTTTAGGGAGTTTGGCTTCTGTCCATTTGGTGACGAAATCGGCCAGTACTTGCGACTTAATGGCTCGCTGATGTTTATATATTATGTCAAACGGGAGGAGCTCAATGGCCTATTTGGAAATCCGACCCGTGGCATCGCGGTTGTTTACTATGTCGTTGACTGGTACTTCCGAGGCCACCGTGATTGAACACACTTGAAAGTAGTGTCGTAGCTTCCGGGATGCCATAAATACCGCGTATGCTATCTTTTGATAATGTGGGTACCGTGATTTGCATGGAGTGAGGACAGTGGATACATAATATACCGGTTTTTGGAGTGGGATTTATGATCGTCCGGCTCTTGTTCGACGATGAGCACCGCGCTTACAACTTGATGAGTTGCGCGATATGTAACAACATTGGTTCACCGGCATTTGGCGCAGCCAAGATTGGGTTGGTGGCCAAGATGGCTTTTATTTCTTCCAATCCGGCCGTGGCCGCGTCCGTCCACTCGAAGTGTTCGGTGTGCCGAAGAAGGCGATAAAGGGGTAATGCCTTTTCTCCTAATTGGGAGATAAAGCGGCTTAAGGCCGCCACGCATCCAGTTAACTTCTGGATTTGCTTGAGGTCAGTTGGGATAGCCAACTGTGACAAAGCTCAAATTTTAGCAGGATTTGCTTCTATTCCTCTACTAGAGACAATGAAGCCTAGGAGCTTTCCGGCAGGCGCGCCGAAAACACATTTTTTCGGATTAAGCTTAATGTCGTATGTTAGGAGATTGTAGAACGTGAGCCTTAAGACATCTATTAAGGAGTCGACGTGTCTGGTTTTAACGACCACATCGTCTACGTATGCCTCCACTATTTTGCCGATCTGCTTTTCCAGACATGTCTGAATCATGCATTGATACGTAGCGCCGGCGTTCTTGAGCCCGAAGGGCATTGTGTTGAAACAGAAGGGGCCGTACGGAGTAATAAATGCCGTTGTGGCTTGATCAGTCTCCGCCATTTTTATTTGGTGGTAGCCGGAGTATGCGTCGAGAAACACAGTGAGTCGTGTCCCGCAGTAGCGTTGATAATTTGATCGATGCGAGGGAGAGGGAAGGGATCCTTTGGGCAAGCCTTATTGAGGTCCTTGAAGTTGATGCATAGGCGCCAGGATTTGTCCTTCTTTGGTACCATCACCAGGTTTGCTAGCCAGTCCGGATGTTTTATTTCTCTAATGAATCCGGCCTCCAATAATTTGGCTAGCTCCTCTCCCATGGCTTGTCGCTTAGGTTCAGAGAAACGCCGAAGAGTCTGCTTGACTGGCTTGAATCCCTTTAGAATGTTAAGGCTATGCTCGGCCAACCTGCGTGGGAGTCCTGGCATGTCTGAAGGATGCCTCGCGAATATGTCCCAATTCTCACGCAAGAACTCCCGTAGTGCGGCATCTACAGCGGGGGTTTAACTGTGCCCCGATGGATGCTGTTTTCATAGGGTCCGTTGGGTGGACTTGGAATTTGACTGATTCATCCACTGGTTTGAAAGAGGTGGACTTGGGTCTTTTGTCGAGTATCACGTCGTCCCTGTCCACCTTGGAGCGCAGCACAGTCAGTTCCTCTGCCGCAAGGGCTTCGGATAATGCCTCGAGGGCCAGTGAGGCTGTTTTATTTTCGGTGCGGAGTGCTATGTCCTGATCACTAGCGAGAGTGATGATTCCATTGGGCCCGAGCATTTTGAACTTCATGTACCCGTTATGGGGTACAGCTTGCAAGATCGTGAATGCCTCGCGCCCTAAAAGGGCATGGTGCCCGCTATCGAACGGGGCCACTGGGAATGTAATTTCTTCAGACCTGTAATTCTTTGGAGTGCCGAATACCACGTCCAGTGTGATTTTCCCAGCGCAACGTGCCTCCCGACTGGGGATGATTCCTCTGAAGGTCGTGCTGCTTTGCTCAATGCGATTTCTATATATTTCCATTTTTTTCGAGAGTTTCTTCATAAATGAGGTTTAATCTGCTGTCGCCGTCCATGAGTACTTTAGTAAGATGAAAGCCGTCCACAATTGGGCTAAGGACCAATGCGGCTGGTGTCGTGGTTCTAAGTCTGACAGTAGAATTGGGGGTAGGTATGGAGAGGCAAGATCCTAGCTATGGAGCAGTTGTACAGACAAGGGATTTATGAGTTCAGGCCCTTCTCGGAGGAAGTAACAGCCCTACGTCTCGGAGCCCGGAGGCGGTCGACTGGATTATGTGTGCGTAGGTTATAGGGCTGCGAACCCTTTACACTGAGGACGGGGGTGGCTTATATAGTCTCTGCCAGACCCCTCCGGCCCTCGGTTACGTAGGGTTTAAAGTACATTAAGGCCAGGCGTTACCTGTAACGCCTTACATAAAGTATCATCATGGCCATAAAGACTACTTAATTACAGACCGTTTGGATACAGAGTGGTTCTTACCCCCTGTTTGTTTAAAAAGTCCTAGGACTTTTTTTAGTCCCAACTAAAAAAGTCTCTAGTCCCTACCTGTTTGTTTCCAGGGACTAAATATGGACTAGAGGTTAATAAATGACGTGCTAAAAGACCATGCTGCCCCTAATAATTAGTACATACTAGTACATATACATAAATGATAAAAACAGAAAAAACCACTTGTTCATTTGCCGATAGAAGTCCCAGTTCGAAACTTCGCCGCATTGCAATCTGCCGCTAATAATTAACTAGTACAGATTACATAAATAATAACAACAGAAGTCCCAGTTCGGCTCCTGAAAAACCACTTGTTCATCTCATATAGAAGTCCCAGGGCCAACAACACTAGAAGAGAACACTTGTTCATGCCAACAATTGTTCATAAGAACAGAAATAAGCTTGTTCGTAACAACCAAAACAACACTAGAAGAGAACACTTGTTCGTGCCAACAATTGTTCACAAGAACCGAAATAAGTGAGATTACATGAGCGAAGAACACTTGTCCATAAGAACCGAAATAATATATTATTGCTGTTTCAAGCTCCACAACCCATCAGCGACCCAATTTCTAAATTGATTCATAGCAGCACTATCCATCTCATTGGTTGAATCATTTGTTGGAGTGGTCGTTGGCACAGGCAATGGTACATAATTTTCATCTTGATCACACTTGTCGAAATCTATATCAGCTAGTTGACTTTCTCTAATAAAATTGTGCAGTGCAATGCAGGCCACAATGATTTTGCTTTGTTTCTGTTGTGGATAACTTGGTAAGTGAAACAAAATCCTCCACTTGTTCTTCAAGACTCCAAAACACCTCTCGATGACATTTCTAAGTGAAGAATGGCTGAAATTGAAGTGTTCCTTTTTTTCCTCTAGGCATTGTGCCATCACGGTACTCCTGGAAATGAAAGGTTAACCCCTTGTATGGTGCAAGATAACCAGGTCTATTTGGGTATCCTGAGTCCACAAGATAGAACTTTTCAGGTGGAGGTTTTGGAAACTTGTCACCAAATCTGGATCGGGCATCATTGAAGACCCTCATGTCATGCACCGATCCTGGCCAACCGGCTAGGACAAATGTGAATCTCATATTAAAGTCACACACACACATCACATTCTGACTCTTCTCCTTATGTCTATTCCTATGCTGGACAACAGTGGCAACTGGTACCACAACTTGTATGTGTGTCCCATCTATTGCTCCAATGCAATTGTCCATAAATGGTGCATACTTTCTATATCTTAGTTTTGAATGCACAGTTTTGAATTGAGGATCTGTTGGCTTGATGATGTCTTTTAAGTAGCTTGATCAGCAAGGCTAAAACCTTATCAAACTTTCTTACAATTGTGTCCAATGACCTAACAAATCTGTTTTCTGCTTGTCTTAGAGATTGAGGGGAACCAACTATCCACAGAAACAGGCCTAGAGACTGAACTGATGACATACTTTTGGTGGACTTCAAACCATAGGAATCAACAAGCGCACTATGCAATTTCTCAGACTGGTCTATGCATTCTAAACATGTTGTAACAGGAAGTTTTGTTGCCTAGTGTTGTCATAACCCAATCATGCCCAGACTGTATTGGTACTCTTCTAGGTCCTTTGTTACAGTAAGAGTCCAAGTGGTACATACCAAGCATGCAGTCCATCTGCAACATTCTTCTCTTTCTGTTTTGGTGCATCAACAACATCAGTGCTTCATCATCACTACTGCTCCCATCAGCACTGCTGCCATCGTCAGCACTGCTGCCATTGTCCTGAAACATGCAAACATTAGTACAAATTGTTCATCATGCACCACCTCTTCAACTAGCAAACATTAGTACAGCCAAACATTATGAAACACAGTAACATGCAATGATCATTTAGCAAGGTCGCACACTACAGGTCCATTACATAGTTATTTTGGAAAATAGAACACTAGTACAGAAGAACACTAGGACAACTTCTTCATCATGCACCACCTCTTCAACCAAGTCAGTCTAGCATCATCACTTGTAATGTTCTCAAATATGACTCTGTTTGCCTCATCTACAAACAGTTGAGTTGCCATGAAGTACTCGACACTTGTTTCTTCTGCACCACATTGAACCGCCAACTTTTGACAACAAGTAATGCTCTCCTTAGTGCTGTTTGATTTCTTCTCTCTTGCCTTGTCCTTTGCTTCCTGCCTTTTATTTGCATATTCAGTGATCATCTTAGAAGTGTTATCACTATTGATACTGTTGATCAGCCCTGTCATTAGTTTCACCATTGGGCTCTTGTGTTTCTTGCCTGGGCTTGTTGCTGACTGTTCAGCGCCGCTGCTTCCCCTCTTCCTGCTGGTGGTGCTCATTGGACTCTGCTCATGTCCATCATCGGCATCATCATATTCTTCTTCCTCTTCATCTACGGGCACATAAGCTGACAATCCATCAACTGCCACACCTTGGAATAGCTCTATAAGCATATCCAAATACTTAGGATTGCCAGCCTTGAATTTTCTGACATCTGGTCTTTCCTGCAGCATTAGTAAGGTAATTAGGACAAGGCTAAGTAATGTAATCAACTGTGAGCAATTCAACTGTAATTTTCTGAATGATGTACCTTAATTTTTTTTGTCCACCACTCACTTGATGCGGTTATAGCCCCGTCTCCAATTCGGCCACAACCAGTTTGCTGCCCCAACCACGCCCAAGCGCTATAGAAGCTCTTGAGTTTAGTTAAACAATTTTTGAATTGCTTGGTAGTATGGAGGAGGCGGTAGCTGTTCATAAAATTTTGTCTTCATATTATTGTACGCTCTAGTTGTCCAAGCACCATTCACACAGTGCCCATCCCTAGCTTCCTCACAGGCAATGTTACAAAATATCATAATATTCTCGTCTGTCCAATCAGCCTTGGCAATGTTTTTCTAAACAAAAAATAACAAATACACAGTTCAAACAAATTGGGTGGTGAATTCCATATACAAATATATTCGGTGGTGAATTCCATATACAAATTTAACTATATCTATTTACAGCAACAGAACACATGTACATGAATTTGCACAACTCAGTTACAAAAGGTCTTCTACACCCAGTTACAAAAAGAAGATGAATCTGACAACAATTTCTATAGTCTTCTACACCCAGTTATATTGGTCTACAAACCAACTATCCACTTTACAGCAACAGAACACATGTACATGCTGTGCTTGTATCATCAATATGGAACTTTGCATACCAATAATTTACTGCACTTTTCATACAAATGGGCACTCGAGCACAACATCATAAGGATGGCACCAAAATGTTGATCTACTAATTATAAGGCTGATAAGGATGGCACCAAAATGTTGCATAACTGGCATGAAAATCTTTTACTAGCAAGAACACATGGACATGAATGTACAGAACTCAGAAATTTACCTCTCCAAAAACAGAGTTGTCGTCTCCATCTTCAAATCCTTCACTGTCGTCTACATCTTCTGAAGGCACGGCAGATGACGATGCACGTTGCCGGCTTGCAACTTGAGAGATTGAGAATCCCCGTCCTGCGACGCCTATGCTGCCAGCCGATGAGACCCCACGGGCTCGACCTACACCGCGTGCAGTGCCCTGGGGAACGGACCTCCCACGCCCTCTGACGCCTCCGTCACCAACAGCTGCGCCCGGGGCGACGAACGGCCGCATGTGAGAGCCCGATCCACCACCAATGTTCAGAGACCGGGCGCGGCCTCCTCCGCCCTGGGACACGGACCTCCCACGACCACGTCCAATCGGAGGAAGACCATGACCGGCCGACTCGCCACGGAGGAGTAGCTGGAACGAGCACAAGTCAGGGTACTCGTCGACGTTGGTGTTCAGATCGAAGAAGCCCATGCCCCTTCCCAAATTTCCGCCCGTGGATGAGCCCTATGAAGCCTGGTGATGGGAGGGGACCTGATAGAAGTACTGAAGACCATCGTCTTCATCACCGTCCATGGCAGCGGCGGCTCCGGCCAATGGAGGCGGGGCACGGGCTGGAGATGCAGGTGCGGTGCGGGGGCAGGGAGCGGCGGCGTCTGGAGGTTCGGTGCGGGGGCGGGGACGGGCCGGAGATGGAGGTGCGGTCTTGGGGGGGGCGGCGGCGATCAAAGGCCATGGAGGCGGGAGCGGCGGCGATCGCAGGGCGCCATGGAGGCGGGAGCTACGGGGCAGCGAGCGGGAGAGGATAAGGTGAGGCTCGGTGGGGGCAGGGCAGGGAAAAGTTTCAAAAAGACTCTATTAGAGGGACTTCTTCTTTTTAGTCCCAAAGGCCTAGTTTAGTCCCTAAAAGTCCCTCCCGTTTGGTAAAAAAGTCTCTAAGAGGGACTTTTTTTAGTCCCTACACAAAAAAGTCCCTGTAAACAAACACCCCCTTAATCTCCTGGTGGTCGAGCAAGTCTTCATGGTCGAGTGTCTTCGTGTCCGTCGAGTGGAATCCCTCTTGGTCGACTCGAAGGTAGTTTCTTCTGAAGATGTCCTTGGGGAGGGTACTTTGGACAGGCCTGTGACCCTACCCCAGGTACATGACTTCATCATTAGCCCCCGAATGGATCAAGGTTTGAATGGGGAAGGAGTTGATAACTTTCCAACTTGTCTTTGTGTTCTGAGTATGTCTCATCTTGGATCAATGACCTTTTTAACGATGGCAGCAACTTTTCTTTCAGTCGCCTTGATCCATTGTTTCATCTGTCGAGTGAACTTTTGAACTTGGTGAACTTCCGAGCGACGGATCGTAGGAAATCTACCGTCTGACAGGTTGATCCGCTGTTACCGGATTTCGTGGGAGCCGAATTTTGGGGAAGCGCGCGAAGCGGGGCGGACCGTGGTACTCGGATGGGATAAGGCGTAGACGCCTCGATTTCTGCGCTGCCTTTTTCGCCACGTATCACGCGTGCACGACTGTTTCGGGATGTGACAGGACCGCCCGGGCCTACTTGTCAGTCACTCGGAAGCGTCCTTATATAAGGCGCCGGGCGAGGGTTTTTGAAGAGTGCTTCCTCATTCCCCTCTCTGCCTTCTTCACCTCCGCCCGCTATGCCTGCTCTCGCCTCCGCCCATCCACTCCTCGCGCGCTTCGCCGGCATCAATTGTGAAGGAGAAGACGGCGGCTTTGGAGCGCGCGAAGAAGGCAACGGCGACGAGGAAAGCTAAGGGAAGAGCGTACAGTCGGGGCGGATCTTCGTCGAGGTCCCGCCTGCCGCAAGGTTGGGTCCAAGGGGATTGGATCCGCTTGACCATCACCGAGGCGGATCTCAATGACCTGGCTAGCGAGGGTCTGATCTCCCACGGGCCAGCAAGGCTTCCGGGGACCGAGTGGCAACCGCAGCCGCAGGAGGGTGAGTGCGTTCTCCTAGCCACTCATGTAGCTCGTGGATTCTCTCTGCCGCCGAGTGTTTTCTTCCGAGGGTTTCTGAACTTCTTTGGGGCGCAACTCCACCATTTCACTCCCAATTACATTGCCTATCTTGCTGCTTTCGTGTCCATGTCCGAGAACTGGGTTGTCGACCGCACTGGGGTCTCTTTAAGCACATATTCACCTGTCGCTCACAGACGGTGAAAGAGGCGAGTCCGGATGATGAGAGGACTAAGGTTATCCGGAAAAGCGGGGTCTTGAGATTCAGATGAGGAGTAAGAGTACTTTTCCGGCCATGACCCTTCCTGAGTCGGTTAGAGGGTGGCAGTCGACCTGGTTCTACTGCCAAGACGAGTCGACGCCGGGGCAGTCGACTAGTCTCCCTCCGTTCTCCATGGACCGAGCGAACAAACCCTCTTCTCTGAAGGTGCTTCCTGAGGAGAAAGCTCAGGTAAAAATGTTGATGGAGCGTGAGGGAGTCCTGGACTAGGGGGTGTCCGGACAGCCGGACTATCATCGTCCGCCGGACTCCAAGACTACGAAGATACAAGATTGAAGACTCCGTCCCGTGTCCGGATGGGACTTTCCTTGGCGTGGAAGGCAAGCTTGGCAATACGGATATGTAGATCTCCTACCATTGTAACCGACTCTGTGTAACCCTAGCCTCCTCCGGTGTCTATATAAACTAGAGGGCTTTAGTCCGTAGGACATAACATACATTACAACAATCATACCATAGGCTAGCTTTAGGGTTTAGCCTGCTTGATCTCGTGGTAGATTCACTCTTGTACTACCCATATCATCAATATTAATCAAGCAAGACGTAGGGTTTTACCTCCATCAAGAGGGCCCGAACCTGGGTAAAAACATCGTGTCCCACGTCTCCTGTTACCATCCGCCTAGACGCACAGTTCGGGACCCCCTACCCAAGATCCGCCAATTTTGACACCGACATTGGTGCTTTCATTGAGAGTTCCTCTATATCGTCACCGATAGGCTCGATGGCATCTTCAACCAACAACGCTGCCCAGGGTGAAACTTTTCTCCCCGGACAGATCTTCGTATTCGGCGGCTTCACTCTGCGGGCTAATTCGCTTGGCCATCTGGAGCAGATCGAAAGCTACGCCCCTGGCCGTCAGGTCAGATTCGGAAGTCTAAACTTCACGGCCAACGTCCGCGGAGACTTGATCTTCGACGGGCTCGAGCCACAGCCAAGCGAGCCGCACTATAACGATGGGCATGATCTAGCTCTGCCGCCGAACAGTTCCTTGGTGGCCGCACACGAATCCGCTTCGGCCATTAGTCCGGAGCCGATCGCCCAGATCGAGGATCGGTGGATAGACACCGCCTTGGGGGCTTCAACTTCCACGACGATGGAGCCGAACACTAATCTTGTCCCTCGCGGAACTCGTGATTCCGAGGTGCCGGACTCCTTGCCGGACTCCAGACCTCCCGCGCCCCTACCAATCGAGTCGGATTGGGCGCCGGCTATGGAATTCACCACCGTGGACATCTTCCAATACTCGCCTCTTGGCGACATCCTGAATTCGCTAAAGCATCTCTCGTTATCAGGAGAGCCCTTTCCGGACTATGGCCAGGATGGTTGGGATGCGGGCGACGAAGAAATCAAGAGCCCACCCACCACCCACCTTGTAGCCACTGTCGACGATCTAACCGACATGCTAGACTACGACTCCGAAGACATCGACAGTATAGACGACGACGCCGGAGACGAACAAGAAACAGCGCCTATAGGGCACGGGAGGACCACCTCGTCATATGACATATACATGGTGGACACCCCAAAAGAGAGCGATAACGAGGACCAACAGGCCGCGGCAGAAGATAACCCTGCCGATAAACAACCAAAACGGCGGCGCAGACGCCGCCCTAAGTCCCGCCTCGACAACAACAACGGTCCTAAGGACCCCGCAATACAGCAGGGCACAAAAGTGGACGACGAAGATGCAGAATAGCAACCGTCCGAACAGGACGAGTCAGATAATCAGTCCAGCCCCGGCGAAAACGATAGTTCGGACGATCTCACGCCGAACACGCCGCCCGAAGGTGAAAACCTTCGGAAAAGACTCATCAACACTACAAGAAGCCTGAAGAAGGAAAAGCAGAAGCTCAAAACAGCGGAAGACACACTCAGAATGAGGTGGAGCAAAGTACTCAAAACTGCGGATAAATACGGCAACGGCCACCAATCAAAGAGCTACCTGAAGCGCAAGCTGCTACCAGAATTCGACGACGAGGCCATAGAGCCCCCACAGTCAAAAAATAAAGAGGCTGCCTGGTTGGATAGACGGCCGGATGACAGGCCAAATTCGACAGCGGCCACACATAAACCAACCAACGAACTTGAAGGATAGATGGCCCAGCCAGTCCATCTGGGCCAAAGTAGAAGGCCCCAAGAAGCAAGGCAACACGTCAAGTGTCCGATGATAGCAGCACACACAAATACAGGGCGCCAGACACCCACTATGTTTCACCGATGAGGTGCTGGACCATGAATTCCCAGCAGGATTTAAACCCATAAACATAGAGGCCTACGATGGAACAACAGACCACGAGTGCGGATAGAAGATTATATACTACATATACACATGGCGGAGGAGACGATCTCACGCCATAAAATATCTACCCCTCAAGCTCAAAGGGCCAGCCCGTCATTGGCTTAAGAGCCTCCCGAAAAAACTTGTTGGAAGTTGGGAAGAGCTCGAGGGACGCGTTTAGAGCAAATTTTCAAGGGACTTATGTCCGTCCTCCGGATGCAGATGATCTAAGTCACATAACTCAACAGCCCGGAGAGTCAGCGCGGAAATTCTGGAACAGGTTTCTTACCAAAACGAACCAAATAGTCGACTGTCCGGACGCCAAAGCTTTAGCAGCTTTCAAGCACAATGTCCGAGACGAATGGCTCGCCAGGCACCTCGGTCAAGAGAAACCGAGGACAATGTCCGCACTAACAAGCCTCATGACCCGCTTCTGTGCGGGAGAGGATAGCTGGCTAGCAAGATGCAGCACCAGCGACCCAAGTACATCCGAGATAAGAGATGGAAACGGAAAATCACGGCGCAGAAAAGAGCAGCGCCGGAATAAAGAGAAAAGCCCAAAGAGCACGGCAGTCAACGCCGGATTCAAAAGCTCGCGGCCCAACAACAAAACACAGCCTCTAAAGGATGACAACGACGAATTGTCCAACTTAAACAAGATTTTGGGTCGGATATGTCAAATCCACAGTACCCCCGGAAGGCCTGCAAATCACACCCACCGGGATTGTTGGGTTTTTAAACAGTCCGGCCGACTAAACGCCGAACACAAGGGGCTCGGACGTCAAGCGAAGACGATAAACCCCACCAGCAGAGCACCGGAAAACAAAAGACTTTCCCACAAGGGGTCAAAGCAGTAAACTCACTTCATGTGATAATACGGAAAATTAGTGCGGCACTTTCTAAAAAGAGCTTCGCGCGGTCCAACCCAGAAGACCGTAGAGATTGGATATCAAAACCAATCACTTTCGACCACCTGGACTATTCCAGAAGCGTTCGAAACGCGGGACGGACTCCCCTGATATTGAATCCCATAATAGACAGATTACAATTTACTAATGTCCTAATGGACGGAGGCAGCGACTTAAACCTGCTGTATTCAAAAACAATCCGTAGGATGGGGATAAAGCTGCCAAAATCCAACACAGCCGCACTTCCTTCAAAGGAGTTACGCCAGGCCCTTACGCCAAGTGCACAGGCTCCCTATTACTAGAAGTCGTGTTCGGATCACCGAACAATTTTCGACGGTAAAAATTAATTTTTCATATCGTCCCATTTGAAAGTGAATATCAAGCACTCTTGGGACGAAAGGCTTTTGTCCGCTTCAACGCCATACCGCATTACGCGTCTCTTACACTCAAGATGCCCGGTCCGCGTGGCGTCATTTTAGTGCGAGGGTCACTTAAAGACCCCGGACTCGGATAGACGAATCCGGCTTCAGTAGGCTAGGGGCTCCCTAGCCGCATACCCCTTCACAGGGGGCTGCGCACACAAAACAACCGCGGGTTCATACAAACCCTGCTTTATTTATATTTCTTATTGTACACATATTTTTCGCACGAATTGGTTTTAAAACTAAACGTCCTCTCTTTCTACAGATGAACAACGTGCATACCCGTCCAGGATAACGGCGCAACGGAGACACAGGCGCAGACGTGCAGTAGGGACCCGTTGTGAGGATTCTTTTCAGATTAAGACCCTGCGTAAACCTTTTTGACTGTCTCTTGTTGTTGTTCTCCCTTGGTTTCTTCCTATAGCCAAAGCGGAGCCTGACGCTTTGGCATCGGCCGCGTCAGAAGACCATGCCCGTACCTGGACACTAGGGGCTTAGGGCATCCTTCTGCCCATTATTATAAAGACTGAACACCTTAGGGAGTGTTCGACGTCTCGAGTTAGGCATTATATGCATCAGCTCCGAATCATGTCTTTGGTCAAATGTTGGGTTTGCCCGGCTCCTGTGTTTTGCTGCCTTACGTTCCGTATCATCGGCTAACACGGCACCAGGAGAACTACTGCGATTGTGCCCCGATTAATTTGGCGAGCACCTCGAGAGAAAGCCGAAATCGATCATTATGATACATCGAGACTGGTCAACCACTCGATCGGCTATCGGAATGTTTAGAATTCCCGCTTGACGAAGGACCGTTTCGGTCAGCACATACGCGCCGACTTCGAGAAGGGCGATGACACCAGGGCTATATCGTAGCCCCACCCTCGAGCTCCACCGCTAAGTGAAAGTGATAAAGCATTATAGTCCGGATTGCCTCGTTAAGCTACGCTACCACCTCCTTATAACAGGACCGAGACGTCGGATTAAGTGTGAAAACGCGCTATTTTTGCGAACACCCCCACACCTTGTGCGTGGGGGCTGAAGCCGAAGACTGCCATCTTTCAAGTTATACAAAAGTATACGTAAACGGCCGCACATGAGAAGTTTTACTACTTGGGACGCACAAGTATAAAAAGCAGTTATAACATAATCATCGATTTACAAGCTAATACGTTCATTTGAACGTGACATTTTTCAAGCACTGCGACTCTATTACACGAGCGCCACGCATAACTTCCCCGAAATAGTGCTCGGCGGGGAGCCGGCTTTCATCCGAACCCTGGGCGGCAACAGCGGTGGCATCCATCTCAGGACAATGCGCCTTCACACGGGCAAGAGCCATCCGCGCCCCGATGCGATGCCGACCGCTTCATCTCCTTTATATGCAGCACCGCTCCACGGAATTGCTGCAGAAGTCAAGTAGCTTCGCCGCCTTGACTCTCTCGCCGACATGGGCCACGATGTCATCATGGCAAGTCCGGACAATCTATTTAGCTCGCCCATTCGCCAACCGTCTGGTCAACGGAAGTGAGCGATCCAGATCGTGGAATTTAGACCAATATAGCTCTTCCGTCTCGTGATCCTTCCGCTCCGGAAGTGCTTAAGAGCATCGGCCGCACTTGCAGCTAAGTCCATATACGGATCCTCCGGACTCCACACCGCCAAATTGAGCATACTTTCCATCCATAAACCGGTGACGAGCAGAAAAGGCTTGCGACCACGATATCTCCGCCCGGGCGCAGCTTCCTCCTTCATAGCCCGCATTGCAGAGCGGGCATCCTTGGCTTTGGCGGTGGCCTTCTTCAGTCTTCCCGCTCCGATAAGCGCCTTTTCAAGAGCCTCATTGCGGTCGGCAGCATCCTTAACTTTCATGGCCAATTCGCCACCTCGCCCGCTTAGGCAAAGGCGTAGCCTTTCGCTTTCAACTCCTCGCCGCCCTTGAGGCAGCAGCGTCACTCCTTCGGGCTTGCTCCTTAGCTCGAGCAAGTTCGCCCAAGGCTCTCCACAAAGCAGCAGCACCGCTCAGATAACATCATATAATTTATCGAGGAGGCTTCACCCCTTAATAAAGCGATGCGGAGAACTCTTTTACCTTGCGACTCGTCAAGTCGCTCGCTGACAAGTGCGATGTCCGTGATTCGCCAAGTCAAGTTGCCGATTTAATTCGGCAAACCCACTAGTCCGGCTAGCCCCCGGACTATCCGCCACCTACATAGGAACGACGGAATTCATTACTTTAGATTTCGATCCTCGGTACGCTGTCGTTTTCGACAACCTACTGAGTCTCAGGGGCTACTATCTATACAGGGCGCATTTTTATGTGCGAAACTGTTAAAAGACAAAAGGGTGCGTCATTCTCGCATACCTCAAATCCCGCCAGCAAACTCATGGCGGCATTGCGCAATCCGCTCTCTGCGGACAAAATCCTTCCAATCACCATACACATCAACGCACGGTGATCTTCTGAAACGGACGCCCTCTCAAGCAGATTCTTTAGTTCCCCCGGCCGGATACTAGTGGGTGCCGAACTCTCTGGCCCCTCCGGACTCGGGGATACCCTCCGTGACGACACTTCGGGCTCGCCTGCCTTATCTGGCGGCGCTGTAGATGGAGGCGTTTCGCTCTCCATCATCTCCGGAAGAAGGTCCCCCGAAGATGAACTCATCTGAGAAGGCTGTAGATCCGAACTGCAATATAAATATTTCGGTTACCCACAGAAGCACAAATGAAGGTATTTCCTTACTAATTAACTCCCTCTTTCATACTCACGGCTCGCTAGAGGGCCGATCCTTCGGCGATGATGGTGTGTCCGGATTCCCTCCGGACGTCGGACCCCCCGGTGAGGATCTCCTCTCACGCTTAGGGGCTTTGGCCTCCGGATCTTTGGAGGCGGTCCTCTTCTCCCCCTGAAGGGAGGGGTTCTTGATTCCCCCCTCTTCAGACGCCCCTTTGGGCGAAATATTAGCTCCTCTATCTTCCCCTACGCCCCCTTCTGCGGGCGTGACCTCCAACATTCTGACCAGCACGGGCTCCAGTGCGGTCTCTGGGAGGGGGGCCGGACACCTTATCAGCCTTGATCGCGCCACCCATTCCTGTGAAGAGTAATGGGTCAGGAGGCGAGCTCTAGAAGGGCATATAAACAGAATGCCCGGATTCGGAGCTATTTACCTGAGTATCCGGGCAATTGCGGCTTAGGCCTGCGTCCTCGGCTAATTCTGGACACGCCACCTGCGGTCCGAAGAACAACTTGTACATCTCCACGGCTGTCGCACCCATAAAGTGTTGGAGAATCCGAGGTCCCTCCGGGTTGAACTCCCATAGACGGAGAGGACGGTGTTTGCAGGGCAGAAGATGCCTGATTAGCATAGCCTGCATCACCTTGATCAGGTTGATCTCCCTCGCTTGGAGGTCTCGAATCCGGCCCTGCAGTGAGGGCACGTCTTCGGACGGCCCCCAATTGAGCCCTTGGTTGACCCACGACATTAGCTGGCGTGGAGGTCCCGGGCGGAATGAAGGCGGCGGCTTTTGCCTGCTGCCCTTCGGAGCGGTGATATAGAACCACTCTTGCTGCCACAGTCCGAGTTCCTCTTGGAAGGAACCTTCGGGCCACGGGGCATCGGCCTTTTTGCTTATGGCCGCCCCGCCGCACTCTGCTTGACACCCCCCGATCATCTTCGGCTCCTCCTTGAAGGTTTTCAGCCACAGGCCGAAGTGGGGAGTGACGCGGAGGAAGGCTTCGCAGATGATAATGAATGCGGAGATATGGAGGATGGACTCCGGAGCCAAGTCGTGAAAGTCCAGCCCATAGTAGAACAGGAGCCCTCTCACGAAGGGGTCCGTCGGGAAGCCTAAACCACGACGGAGGTGGGATACGAAGACGACGTATTCACCGGGCTCGGGGGCATGCACGGCCTGCCCTTGGGCAGGCAACCTGTGCGAAACCTCGTAGGCTAGGTACTTGGCTTCACGCAACTTCAATATGTTCATCCATCGGCCCTGGAGGTCGGAGCCGGACATGGTTGAGGATCCGAAGCGCTCGAATCTGAGGCTCTGGGTGTTGGAACTGGGAGCGGGGAAGGGATTAGATGTGAGATTGAAGAACAAGGACGAGCCTTGGTCCTCTTATAAAGGGGAAGAAATACCAAGGGCCGTCTCCGTGACCGTTTGGGATTCGCCTTTGATAGAGGAGGCGTGGCGACGGGAACGGTTGGGTTACCCACGTCCGTATTGATGGAATCCCGGAATAAGGGGAACCCGATCTCTGCTTCGACAAGACGTGCCAAGGAAACCACTTCGCTAAATGTGCTGAGGTGGTATAGTAAAAAACGTTCAAACAAAGGCTTGGTAGCAGTGTGATGTCACGCTGCATAGTACGTCAGCAGATTGAGCTAGTGTATATTTTATTCTCTCTACGTTGTGATGTGGAATTTATTTTGCAGAGCCGGACACTATCCTGGTGTTCATGATCTTCTCTGGATTATTCAAGGGAGGAACCCGCCTTGCAATGCCGAACATTATGCGCGCCGGACTAATTGTCATTGAAGCCTGGTTCAGGGGCTACTGAGGGAGTCCTGGACTAGGGGGTGTCCGGACACCCGGACTATCATTATCCGCCGGACTCCAAGACTATGAAGATACAAGATTGAAGACTCCGTCCCGTGTCCGGATGGGACTTTCCTTGGCGTGGAAGGCAAGCTTGGCGATACGGATATGTAGATCTCCTACCATTGTAACCGACTCTGTGTAACCCTAGCCCTCTCCGTTGTCTATATAAACCGGAGGGCTTTAGTCCGTAGGACAACATACATTACAACAATCATACCATAGGCTAGCTTCTAGGGTTTAGCCTCCTTGATCTCGTGGTAGATCTACTCTTATACTACCCATATCATCAATATTAATCAAGCAGGACGTAGGGTTTTACCTCCATCGAGAGGGCCCGAACCTGGGTAAAAACATCGTGTCCCTCGTCTCCTGTTACCATCCGCCTAGACGCACAGTTCGGGACCCCCTACCTGAGATCCGCCGGTTTTGACACCGACAACAACCCTCGAGGGGCTAGGAGGATCCCACCACTCGACCATACCTACACACCGGACACGGTATGACCACTTATCCCCGATTGTAATATTGCTTTATTCATTCTGCTTTGCTGCAAATTGGTCGATTGACCTTTGTCTTGTTTTGTTGTCTATCAGGCCACCACTGAGTTGTACTCTTTGCCCAATGGAGCGCAAGCGCCGACTGAGGAGGAGGAAGGAAGTCGGGGCGAAAGCCCGGAGGAGTGGGATTCGAATGCTGATGACGATGATGAGGGTGATGACTCTGGTGAGGAAGAAGAAGAGGAGGAGGAGGAGGAAGTTGCACCTCCTGGCTCGGAAAGACGCTCGAAGATTGCCCATGATCCCACGGCCGAGCGTGGTAAGGGGGCCGCGACCGTCGTGCAGTCGACCAAGCACCCTCGGACGACTTCTCCGGTGCCGACTGAGAAAGCTCCAAAGCAATCTCGAGTGGCGCCGTCGAAGTCGGTGAAGGTCTTGCCGAAGATGAAGATGGTGATCCCCACAATCTCAGGGTAATGGTGTAACTTGAGTTTTCCCGTTTCATGAACTTATTCTTGGTCGACTCATGAGCTAATCGGTGACTTACGGAACTCGCGGTCTTTGCTACTTCTAATACCTCGGCCAGGGCTGAAGATCACGAGATGGAGGATGCTGTTACTTCAAAACCTGGTATGACTATTGTAGTTCCGTCTTCAGTCGATTGGCTTCTTGTCTCTAATTTTGATTCTTTTCTGCAGCTTCATCTAACGTCGTTATTGACCTTCCCGACGACGGCGACGAGGAACCACTGAGGCAGAGGAGGAACAGGAAAGCGTCTGCTGGCAAGGCAACTCAGGACGTGCCAACACCCGAGACGTTGGTCGTGGAGGGAGACATTGTCACTCGGCCTACCGTATCCTTTGCGGTGCCGTTGACGAGTGCTCGCCCTTCATCGTCGAGTGCTGCTCAACCCTCGCTTTTCTCAACCCACCACGTCCCAGAAGACCAAGCCAGTGCTGCTAAAGAAGCAATACGCCAGGCAGGGGTCATGATGGAGCAAGTGAAGGCAATCCGAGAAGCCAGCCAGGCAGCTTATGACGCCAGTTCAGCTCTTCAGAGTAATGTTCAGGTCAGTCGGTCACCGCCTGTTCTGTTAGGATATGATATCTGAAAACCCTTCTTTCTGAAATTCCTAGTGTTTGTCCTACATCCACTGGGTGTGTCGATTGAAATTCCGGGTTAGTGAGGGCACGCTGAGTGCACCCACTGGGTGTAGTCCCCAAGGCTATGGTGGACTGCTGGCAGTCGACCATAGTCTTTATGTCTTAAGTTTTTTCCTTACTCGACTAGGTCGAATGGATTCATAGACCGGTGGGGGCACGCTGAGTGCTCCCACTGGGTGTAGTCCCTGAGACTGTGGTCGACTGCTGGCAGTCGACTATAGCCTGAAGAACACCTCCCGTTTTTTTTGTTGGTCGACTGGTCGACTCTAACTGATAAACTAGTGGGGGCACGCTGAGTGCACCCACTGGGTGTAGTCCCCGAGACTATGGTCGAATGTTTGTATTCGGCCGTAGTCTTAGAAACGCTATGATTTTTCCTTAGTCACTCGGAAGTGAATTGTCTTTGACATCTGTCGATTGGTTCTTCGCAGAAATCCTGCGATCTTGCGGCTCGTTATACTGAGTTGGAGAACAAACACATCCATCTCGAGCTTGATCTGAAACTGGTCCAGGAGAACTTAACGAAGGCGAAGGAGGAAGCAAAAGGTATGTTTGGTGAGGCCCTCGACAACTGCCTTTGCCACTCGTTTCTTTCAGAGTCTGATCTCACTGTAACTTTGCAGACAAAGTAAGGGATGCCCTGAAGAAGAAAGACCTTGACTTGGCTGAGATGCAGAAAGCGGCTTTAGAGAAGACCAAGCTCGCAGATGAGAAGCTGGCTTCAGTCTCCAAGCTTGACGAAGAAAACACCAATCTGAAAGCTGCTCTTGATGCGGCCAACAAGGAGGTCAGTCGACTGAAAAGTGATAAGATTGCCCTGAGTAACAAGGCCAATGAGTTGGTGGGAAAGAAGAACGATCTGGAGGCTTATCTGGGTGGACTCGCCAAGAAGCTATTCCTCATGCTTGAAGGTAATCTTTTGTATCAAATAGACATTCTAACTGTGATCTCTCCATTCGACTGTTGTATTGACTCTGGGGTTGTGCTTGCAGAGTTTTGCCAGAACTTTGAAGAGACTGGTCGATTGGAAATAAACCTGGATCCCATCAACTCTCCTGTGAAAGATGAAGTCGCCATGAATGTGCTCCGGCTCGAATCTAGCATTCCTGCTGTTGTCGACTATCTCGCGAGGCTGAAGGTCGCAACTTCCTGCATCGACACAACACTCTGGCCAAGAGAAACGCTTCAGAATGACCTGGAGTCTCTGATGACTCGACTGAACGAGGTTCCAAGTCGAGTGCAAGAGTGGAAGAAGTCTTCGCGGTCTTGGCGCGGATGTTGCTCGTGGTCCGCTCTGCGTTCACTGCAAGGACGCGCGAGAGGACAAGCTGGCGGCCCTTAAGGTGGCTAATACCAAGAAGCATGATTTTCGATCTTTCATGGAGACCTTCATCGCCGCTGCCACTCGGATTGCAGATGGAATCGACCTGGATGAATTTGTTGCGCCTTCCAGCCCTCTGCAAGTGGGGTAAAAAACTTCTGAGCTTGATACTTTAAATTTGCCTCGGTATGCCGAGTGATTTTTGTAACCGATAAACCTTAACGGTCCTAGCGCCCGAGCACTTTCGGTTCCGTTAGATGTTATCTGAACTTGGACTCGACGCTGAATATGTTTGAATTTGGTTTGAGGTGCTTTTGCAGGCTAGGGTGAAGCGCTTATCGCAATCGACTACTTGTTCCCCAAAACAATTAGGCGAGCACTGGGCTGCAACTAAGCCTCCGAGTGGGAGGTCTGCTCCTCACGCGGTAGGATTTTCAAAAACTTAGGCGAGCGCTGGGCTGCAGCTAAGCCCCCGAGTGGGAGGTCTGCTCTCCACTCAGTAGGATTTTCAAAAACTTAGGCGAGCGCTTGGCTGCAGCTAAGCCCCCGAGTGAGAGGTCTGCTCTCCACTCGGTAGGGTTTTCAAAAACTTAGGCGAGCTCTCGGCTGCAGCTAAGCCCCCGAGTGGGAGGTCTGCTATCCACTCAGTAGGGTTTTCAAAAACTTAGGCGAGCACTGGGCTGCAGCTAAGCCCCCGAGTGGGAGGTCTGCTCTCCACTCGGTAGGATTTTTACGGCGTCTCTCTGAGGAATAATGCATCAATCGACCTCGTCTTCCTTATGGAGAACACATTATACTTGTGGCGTAGCTCGGAAGGAGAGGATAGCAGTCGACCTGTACCCCGCCTTCCTTGCGGAGCACACGTTGTACTTGTGGCGTAGCTCGGAAGGAGAGAGTAGCAGTCGACCTGCACCTCGTCCTCCTTGCGGAGCGCATGTTGTATTTGTGGCGTAGCTCGGAAGGAGAGAGTAGCAGTCGACCTGCACCTCGTCCTCCTTGCGGAGCGCACGTTGTACTTGTGGCGTAGCTCGGAAGGAGAGGGTAGCAGTCGACCTGCACCTCGTCCTCCTTGCGGAGCGCACATTGTATTTGAACCTAGGCGAGTGCTTTGACAGCAGCTAAGCCTCCGAGTGAAAGGCTGGCTTACCACTTGGTAGGATTTTGTTTAACTTAGGCGAGTACTTGGACTGCAGCTAAGCCTCCGAGTGGGAGGCTGGCTCACCACTCGGTAGGATTTGATTGAAACTTAGGCGAGTACTTGGACTGCAGCTAAGCCCCCGAGTGGGAGGCTGGCTCACCACTCGGTAGGATTTGATTGAAACTTAGGCGAGTACTTGGACTGTAGCTAAGCCCCCGAGTGGGAGGCTGGCTCGCCACTCGGTAGGATTTGATTGAAACTTAGGCGAGTACTTGGACTGCAGCTAAGCCCCCGAGTGGGAGGCTGGCTCGCCACTCGGTAGGATTTTATTGAAACTTAGGAGAAACGGATTCGCAGCTAAGCCCCCGAGTGGGAGGCTGGCTCACCACTCGGCAATGATTTTTTTTACAAACTTAGGCGAAACGGATTCACAGCTAAGCCACCCACTGAGGGGAAATTTTATTTGAACAAATAAAAGTGACAACAATCATTGGGAAAATTATGACACTATTATCTTGTGAAACATGAACTACAGAAGTGCTTTTATTACATTTCCGAGCGGATACTTAAGTGTAAAAGGGGCGGAGCAACTCCGCGTTCCAAGCTCGGGGCTCGTCGATGTTGTGCTCGACATTGTAAAGACGATACGCTCCGTTGTGGAGAACCTTGGTGATGATGAAGGGACCTTCCCAAGAAGGAGCGAGCTTGTGTGGTTTCTGCTGATCCACTCGGAGAACCAAATCTCCTTCTTGGAAGGCTCGACTCTTCATGTTTTTGGCGTGGAAGCGACGCATGTCTTGTTGGTAAATGGTCGATCGGATCAGAGCCATCTCCCTTTCTTCCTCTAAAAGGTCGACTGCATCTTGCCGTGCTTGTTCTGCTTTAGCTTCGGTGTAGAGATCGACCCGAGGAGCATTGTGGAGCAGGTCACTCGGCAAGACTGCTACATCTCCATAGACCAAGAAGAACAGAATTCTCCCAGTCGACCGGTTAGGCGTGGTCCTTAACCCCCAAAGCACCGAGGGAAGTTCGTCGACCCATGCTCCAGTCGGGGTTTCAACCCTTTGAGAATCAAGCCATTGGCCCGCTCTGCTTGTCCATTCGACTGAGGATGGGCGACTGAAGCATAGTCGACTCGCGTGCCCTGAGATGTGCAGAACGCCTTGAATTCCTCCGAATCGAAGTTCGACCCGTTGTTAGTGATGATGCTGTGCGGGACTCCATATCTGAATATCAATTCTCTGATGAAGCTGACAGCAGTACCGACATCAAGGTTCTTGATGGGCTTAGCCTCGATCCACTTGGTGAACATGTCGACTGCTACCAGCACATGTGTGAAACCGCTTCTGCCTGTTCTCAAGGGCCCAACCATATCCAACCCCCATACTGCGAAGGGCCAGACGAGTGGTATGGTCTTCAAAGCTGATGCGGGTTTGTGTGACATATTGGAGTAAAATTGACATCCCTCACACTTGTCGACTATCTCCTTTGCCATTTCATTCGCTCTTGGCCAGTAAAATCCGGCTCGGTATGCTTTGGCCACGATGGTCCGAGAGGATGCATGATGGCCACATGTCCCCGAGTGGATGTCATCAAGGATTATTCGACCTTCCTCTGGCGTTATGCATTTCTGACCAACTCCAGTTGCGCTTTCTCTGTACAGCTGTCCCCTTATAAAAGTAAAGGCTTTAGTTCGGTGGACGATCTGTCGAGCCTCTTCTTCGTCCTCTGGGAGCTCTTTCCTCAAGATATACACGATATACGGTACTATCCAATCGGGAGTGATCACTAAAGCTTCCATGATCAGGTCGACCACTGCTGGAACTTCAACCTCAGTCGGATCTGTGATACTCTTGGGCTGCGGAGCTTCTTCGGTAAAAGGATCTTCTTTGATTGATGGAGAATGGATATGCTTCAAGAACAAATCACTGGGAATGGCTTCTCTCTTGGAACCTATCTTTGAAAAATCATCAGCCGCTTGATTCTTCAGTCGTGGTATATGATGGAGCTCTAACCCTTCGAATTTCTTTTCAGGCTTCCTCACTGCATTGCAGTATCCAGTCATGGCGGGGCTTCTAACGTCCCACTCCTTCATCACCTGATTTACCACCAAATCTGAGTCGCCATAAACCATAAGGCGACGGACGCCAAGTGAAATGGGCATGCACAACCCATATAAAAGTGCTTCATATTCTGCTTCATTATTGGAGGAATCAAAGTGGATTTGGAGCACATATCTGAGCTTATCTCCTTGGGGGGAAACCAAAACTACCCCAGCACCGGAACCATTTAACATTTTAGAGCCATCAAAGAACATGGTCCAATGCTCCGAGTGAACTTGAGTCGGCTGCTGTTGTTCAATCCACTCGGCAAGGAAATCTGCTATTGCTTGGGACTTAATGGCTTTCTTTGCCTCAAACTTGATATCAAGGGGAAGGAGTTCAATCGCCCATTTTGCCACTCGACCAGTTGCATCTCTGTTGTGCAGAATCTCTGAAAGTGGGGCGTCGCTGACGACTGTAATTGAATGATTAGAGAAATAATGGGCAACCTTCTTCGTGGTCATGTAGATCCCATACACAAGCTTCTGATAATGAGGATATCTTTGCTTTGATGGAGTCAAAACTTCAGAAAGATAATACACTGGGCACTGAACTTTGAAGGCTTTCCCTTCTTCTTCCCGCTCGACCGTAAAGCTTTATCTTGATGACTTGTCCTGTGGCTGCAATATAAAGCAACAGAGGCTCTTTGCTGATTGGAGCAGCAAGCACGGATAGGTGGAAGCGAGCTTTTAGCTCGACAAAGCGCTGCATCGACCTTCGAGTCCACTCAAACTTATGCGCCTTCTTCATCAGTCGGTAAAGAGGCAATGCCTTTTCACCGAGGCGAGAGATGAATCGACTTAACGCGGCCAAGCATCCAGTAAGCTTCTGGACATCATGCACCCACACAGGGCGTTTCATTCGGAGTATAGTGCCAACTTTTTCTGGGTTAGCGTCGATTCCTCGTTCGGAAACGAGAAAACCGAGTAGCTTTCCACCAGGAACTCCGAATGTGCACTTTGATGGATTGAGCTTGATATCATACCTCCTAAGATTGGCAAATGTTTCAGCGAGGTCAGTCAACAGGTCGGAACCCTTTCGTGATTTGACCACAATATTATCCATGTACGCTTCCACGTTCCGACTGATTTGAGTGAGTAAACACTTCTGAATCATCCTCATGAACGTGGCTCCGGCATTCTTGAGGCCGAATGGCATGGTGACATAGCAGAAGCACCCGAATGGAGTGATGAAAGCTGTTTTGATCTCATCGGGTCCATACAGACGGATCTGATGGTATCCGGAATAGGCGTCTAGAAAAGACAATCTCACACATCCCGCAGTCGAGTCGACAATTTGGTCGATGCGAGGGAGAGGAAAATGATCTTTCAGGCAGGCCCGATTTATATGTTTGAAATCAATGCAGACGCAAAGTGACTTGTCCTTCTTGGGAACCATGATGACATTGGCGAGCCACTCGGAGTGGTATATCTCTCGGATAAACTCTGCCGCCAACAGTCGAGCCACCTCCTCGCCAATGGCCTTTCTCTTCTAGACGGCGGACCGTCGAAGATGTTCTTTGACAGGTTTTGCTGTTGAGTCGACTCTAAGGCGATGCTCAGCCAGCCCCTGGGAACACCCGGCATGTCAGCAGGCTTCCATGCAAAGATGTCCCAGTTCTCACGGAGGAACTGGATGAGCGCTTCTTCCTATTTAGAGTCGAGTGTTGTTGAAATATGGGTCGGAGCTGCGCTGGGATCAGTCAGGTGAATATGAACGGGCTTCGTCTCACCAGACGACTGGAACGCTGACTCTGTGGCGGGCTTCTTGGCACGCAACAAATCACTCGGATCTGCATTTTTCTTGTACCCCTCCAGCTCTACCACTGTTATCTGGGCATCCGCAATCTTCGAGCCTCTCTGAAAACACTCTTCTGCCTTCTTCCGGTTGCCAGTGATAGTGATCACACCTTTGGGGCCAGGCATCTTCAATTTGAGGTACAGTAACACGGTCGAGCCATGAACCGTGCATAAGCTGGTCTCCCCAAAATAGCGTGGTAAGCGCTCTGGAAATCCACGACTTGAAATGTCAGCCTCTCTTTACGGAAATGCTTCGAGTCGCCGAACACCACATCCAGAGCTATTTGGCCGAGTGACTCGGCCTTCTTTCCAGGAATGACTCCATGAAAACTCATATTGCTGGAGCTAAGTTTGGCCATCGGAATGCCCATTCCTTTTAGCGTCTCTGCATACAATATGTTCAGTCCACTCCCACCATCCATCAGCACCTTCGTCAGTCGAGTGCCTTCAACGACCGGGTCGACCAGTAAAGCTTGCCTCCCAGGGTTGGCTATATGAGTTGGATGATCGGACTGGTCGAATGCAATGGGAGTTTGAGACCATCTCAGATAACTTGGTGTCGCCGAGGCGACCATATTTACCTCACGGTTGATAACCTTCAATCGGCTTTTGCTCTCCACGTCAGCGAAAATCATTAGGGTGGAATTAACATGAGGATACCCCCCATCACTATCCTCCTTGTCCTCAGCTTTGTCCGACTCCTTTTCCTTGTCCTTGGGCTGTTTTCCTTGGAACTGCTGGATCAAGAGCCGGCACTGGCGAGTGGTATGTTTCGAGTAGATGCAATTACCCTCTTCGTCTTTCTTCGTGTGGATGTGACACGACATATCCATCACGTCATTTCCTTCCTTATCCTTCACCTTCTTGGGGTTCCAGGATCCTTTGGGCTTAATTTGCCTTGAGTCACGGCCAGGGCCTCTCTAGGAGCCGCTGGCTCGGCTTTTCGCTTTTGCTTCCGACTGGAATTTCCTTTTTCCGACTGACTCGGCTTGTACTTGCCACTCCGGAGTCGGTCCTCTTCTTCACCATTGGCGTACTTGGTGGCGATTTCCATCATTCGACTCAGTGTCATATCTCCGGTTCGACCAAATTTCAAACTTAACTCCCGGTTCTTAACACCATCCTTGAAGGCACAGACTGCCTGATGATCAGACACGTTTTCCATCGTATGATGCAAAGTGATCCATGTCTGAATGTAATCTCTCAGGGTTTCATTCGACTTCTGTACGCAGACTTGCAGCTCTGTCAATCCAGCTGGTCACTTGCAAGTTCCCTCGAATGTCCTGACGAACACTCGGGAAAGATCTTCCCAAGTGTAAATGCTGCTAGGAGCTAACTGATTCAACCACACCCTGGCCGAACCTTCCAACATGATCGGTAAGTGTTTCATGGCCACCTCATCATTACCGCCGCCTATCTATACCACCACTCGATAGTCTTCGAGCCAGGTTTCAGGCTTGGACTCACCGGTGAACTTACTTACCCCAGTAGCCAACTTGAAATTGGGGGGTAGCATTGCGGCTCTGATGGCTCTGCTAAAACATTCTGGACCTGAAACATGAACTCGACTGCTAGTGGGCGCATCTCTGTCATGGCCACCTCGATGAGCTCTGTTCTGGTCGACCAGACCTTGCACGATTATGGACCTCGCGTCAAAGCCTGGTTCCCTGGGGTCGACCGGAACTCGTCGCCCAGCACTGCGCTGGTGCCTATCATCTTGCTGCTGATGAGCGTAAGACCCACCTATTGGAGGAGGAGTGGGCACTCGACGCCGATCATCATGGTCGAATCGGTCATCATATTGGTCACGTCGACCCTCGCGTCCCTCATGCCGCGGAGGCGATCTTGGGCTATGAGCCGACCGAACTGTATTCGCAGCGACAGATCGACTGTGAATCCTGTTGTGTGACTGACACATAGCTGAATTCTGATCTCCCGCTGCTCGGAGAAAATCTCTGATCTGCATCAAGCCTCTACCAGCCTCCGACTGAGAGGGCTGAATAGACTCTGCTATACGAGCTGCAGCTGCTAAATTCTGAATCGGGGTTCGATATACCTGAGTCGGTTGCGGAAAGAGTTAGCGTCGGCGAGTCGGTACTTTCGTTGCCACGACGCGTTAAATCAAGTGCTCGCTGGAGATTCTCCAGTCGAGTACGTTCAGCCAAGTTGGCCAAACGTGCCTCCTCCAAGGCGCGGGCCTCGGGGGTTTCTCCTGCGATGGGAGTATGTAGGGCATCCATGTTCCGACGACGAAGATCTTCCCTCTACAGGGAAGTGAGCGGCTCGGGTTGATATTCCTCGTGGGCCTGAGCGGGGTCGCCTCCGCCATCTAACCCGTCGGTGCGAGGGAAGCCGAGAGGACTACGAGGCCCATTGACCATCAGAACCTCCGCCGCTGGGTCACTGCTGTCGCACTCGTATGCAGTCTCTAGTCTCTACGGAGCCATTCATCAGATCGAACAGGCCGTAGAGAGATTTGTCGGGCTCGATTGCCGTGACTTGGGTGGTGGCCGATTGGCGAGCTACTGCGTGTCTCACCCACCGCTGAAGCCTCGACCGACCAAAGCGCTTGCGCTGGCGGGAGACAAGGAGGGAGGGCGACACAGGAGTCGACCGATACGGAGTCGACGGTTGCCGCAGCAGAACATCGCGGACACACGCCCGAAAATGCCTTGCACCGCGGACGGGGAGCGCGTCGATGTTGAGTGGAGCCTCCTGGAGCCAAGCGGAGTCGTCGGCGATGAAAGTGAGTGCACCGAGACGGATCTCGCGGCCCTCGACCAGAACTCCGCCAGAAACCATGATGAAGGCAATCGGAACAATTGCAACTTCTCCAAAAATTGCTAAGACACCTGCCCCAAGGTGGGCGCCAACTGTAGTGGTTCTAACTCTGACAGTAGAATGGGGGGTAGGTATGGAGAGGCAAGATCGTAGCTATGGAGCAGTTGTACAGACAAGGGATTTACGAGTTCAGGCCCTTCTCGTAGGAAGTAATAGCCCTACATCTTGGAGCTCGGAGGCGGTCAACTGGATTATGTGTGCGTAGGTTATAGGGGTGCGAACCCTTTACACTAAGGAGGGGGTGGCTTATATAGTCTCTGCCAGACCCCTCCGGCCCTCAGTTACGTAGGGTTTAAAGTACATTAAGGCCAGGCATTACCTGTAACGCCTTACATAAAGTATCATCATGGCCATAAAGACTACTTAATTACAGACCGTTTGGATACAGAGTGGTTCTTAATCTCCTGGTGGTCGAGTGAGTCTTCATGGTCGAGTGTCTTCGAGTCCATCGAGTGGAATCCCTCTTGGTCGACTGGAAGGTAGTTTCTTCTGAAGATGTCCTTGGGGAGTGTACTTTGGACAGGCCCGTGACCCTACCCCAGGTACATGACTTCATCAGCTGGTGCTCGGGCAGTTCGGAATTTAGGTTCGTCACTGGCATTGAAGGTGATAGCCGTGTCGCTCCATGGATTTAATGTTGCCACGTGGCAGATTTTGGCAAGGCTGCGGAGTGCTCGCTTACGCCTATTATTTGAGGCGAAGGTCTCGAAGACTGTCAATACTGTATTGTTATCCACGGGATGGTGCTCTGCGGTCTTTGGAATGAGGAGATCGTCATCGCTCTAGGCCACCTGCCGGACTACCCAACATGCTCTAAGGCTGTGTGTTGGTGTGGTATCCATCGTACTGTGAATTTTGTTGGGCCCGTTAAGCCATCCCTCCAATACGGTTTCACGCCCTGTAGTGGGCTTTTGCTTCTTTGTAATTGAGTCGGGCGACTTGTGCGAGTGCACCCTTTTAATTCGGACTGGATGTTTAGTCAGAGCCGGATTATCCCAAAATTTTGCTTGGGTTTTCCAGCACTTTCCATCGCACAGTACTTCCGTACTATGGCCGGCAAGTCTGCGAAGCATGTTATATCACGGCGACTTATGGCGTTGAGGATTCCCTTGTCCGTGCAATTATTGCAAAAGAATGAAATCGTGTCTTCCTCGCGATAGTCCTTGACCTTGTTCTTTACAAGGAGGAATCTGGCCCAATAGTGATGTACTTTTTCTTGGGGCTCTTGCCTAATCTGGGAAAGATCGTTTGTATCTAGGTGGGTGGGTGGATTTATGTCCAAACTTTGACCCGATCTGGGACCTAGGGGTGGAGGAGTTTTCGATCTTGGAAGTTCGAGCTCTGGGGTGTTACCCAATAGGTCCAGCCCGCTGCCTGATTCTAGGTTCAGGGTTTGGGCGATGTCCTCCCGTAAATGGGTATCTGGCTCAGAGAGCTCGGGAATCCGGACGTAGTTTGTCCTCGAGATAGAGGAAGAATCGCCGCATTGCTCCTCCACCACCGCTATCTGATGGGTGAACGGCGGAGAGTTAATCTCCCTTTGGTCGGGTTTAAGCCCAATCTGATCATAGTCCAGAGCGACTCCTAAAGCGGCGATGTCCAAGAGCTCGTTCAAAGAGGAGAGCTCCATTGGGTTCATCCGCTCGGTAAACTCCGAGCCAATGTGAAGGCTGTTTTCGATGACCCGAGAAGTCATTGTTGGCGTAGTGGCCGAACGGGCGGTCATAACAAAGCCGCCTAGTCGGAGAGTTTGGCCTACGGCCAAGGCTCCTCCAGAGGTGATGTCTGCCCTAACAACGACACGAGCCATCCTTCCCTATGGCAACGGCACAGTGGAACTCTCAATGAAAGCACCAATGTTGGTGTGAAAACCGGCGGATCTCGGGTAGGGGGTCCCGAACTGTGCGTCTAAGGTGGATGGTAACAGCAGGCGGGGACACGATGTTTACCCAGGTTCGGGCCCTCTCGATGGAGGTAATACCCTACTTCCTGCTTGATTGATCTTGATGATATGAGTATTACAAGTGTTGATCTACCACGAGATCGTAGAGGGTAAACCCTAGAAGCTAGCCTATGGTATGATTGTTTTTTTCCTACGGACTAAACCCTCCGGTTTATATAGAGATCGGAGGGGGCTAGGGTACACAGAGTCGGTTACAAGGAAGGAGATCTACATATCCGTATTTCCAAGCTTGCCTTCCACTCCAAGGAGAGCCCCATCCGGACACGAGACAAAGTCTTCAATCTTGTATCTTCATAGTCCAACAGTCCGGCCAAAGGATATAGTCCGGCTGTCCGGAGATCCCCTAATCCAGGACTCCCTCACTTATTTTACAAGGTTTACATAAGGAGGGAGAATGCCGGCAGCTGGAATTCTGGGCTAGAAAAGGAGCAAATATTAGAGACCTATTCTGCACAACTCCAAAAGTCTTGAAACTCCATGAAAGTTATTTTTGGAAATAATAAAAAATATTGAGCGGAAGAAGTACGTCAGAGGGGGCCCCACCTGGCCACGAGGGTTGGAGGCGCGCGCCCTGCCTCGTGGGCCCCCTATTGGCTCTCCGGTGGCCATCTTCTACTATATGAGGTCTTTCGTCGAGGAAAAAATCATAAGCAACCTCTCGGGACGACACTCCGCCGCCACGAGGCGGAACCTTGGCGGAACCAATCTAGGGCTCCGGCAGAGCTGTTCTGCCGGGGACACTTCCCTCCGAGAGGGGGAAATCATCGCCATCATCATCACCAATGCTCCTCTCATCGGGAGAGGGAAATCTCCATCAACATCTTCACCAGCACCATCTCCTCTCCAAACCCTAGTTTATCTCTTGTATCCAATTCTTGTCTCCAAGTCCGGGATTGGTACTTGTGGGTTGCTAGTAGTGTTGATTACTCCTTGTAGTTGATGCTAGTTGGTTTATTTGGTGGAATATCATATGTTCAGATCCTTTATGCATATTAATACCACTCTGATTATGAACATGAATATGCTTTGTGAGTACTTACGTTTGTTCCTGAGGACATGGGAGAAGTCTTGCTATTAGTAGTAATGTGAATTTGGTATTCGTTCGATAGTTTGATGAGATGTATGTTGTCTATCCTCTAGTGGGTTTATGTGAACATCGACTACATAACACTTAACCGTTATTTGGGCCTAGAGGAAGGCATTGGGAAGTAATAAGTATATGATGGGTTGCTAGAGTGACAGAAGATTAAACCCTAGTTTATGCGTTGCTTCGTAAGGGGCTGATTTGGATCCATATGTTTCATGCTATGGTTAGGTTTACCTTAATACTTTTGTTGTCGTTGCGGATGCTTGCAATAGAGGTTAATCATAAGTGGGATGCTTGTTCAAGTAAGAACAACACCCAAGCACCGGTTCACCCACATATCAAATTATGAAAGTACCGAACGTGAATCATATGAACGTGATGAAAACTAGCTTGACGATAATTCCCATGTGTCCTCGGGAGCGCTTTTCTCTATATAAGAGTTTGTCCAGGCTTGTCCTTTGCTACAAAAAGGATTGGCCACCTTGCTGCACTTTATTTACTTTTGTTACTTGTTGCTCGTTACAAATTATCCTATCACAAAACTATCTGTTACCACTTATTTCAGTACTTGCAGAGAATACCTTGCTGAAAACCGCTTATCATTTCCTTCTGCTCCTCGTTGGGTTCGACACTCTTACTTACCGAAAGTACTACGATAGATCCCCTATATTTGTGGGTCATCAAGACTCTTTTCTGGCGCCGTTGCTAGGGAGTGAAGCGCCTTTGGTAAGGAAAAATTTATATAGTGTGCTGAAATTTACTGTCACTTGTTACTATGGAAAGTAATCCTCTAAAGGGCTTGTTTGGGGTATCTTCACCCCGACCAGTAGAGCAAAGAGTTGCTCCTCAACCTACTGAACCTATTGCAAATGAAAATGTTCCCTTTGAAGTTCCTTCGGGTATGTTAGAAAAACTACTAGCTAATCCTTTTGTAGGAGATGGAACAAAGCATCCTGATGAGCACCTAATCTATGTGGACGAAGTTTGTGGATTATTTAAGCTTGCAGGTATACCCAATGATGTTGTTAAGAAGAAGGTCTTCCCTTTATCTTTGAAGGAAGATGCATCGACATGGTATAGGCTATGTGATGATAAGGGGTCATGGAACTACAAACGATTGAAATTGGAATTTCATCAGAAGTTTTATCCTATGCATCTTGTTCATCGTGATCACAATTATATATATAATTTTTGGCCTCGCGAAGGAGAAAGCATCGCTCAAGGTTGGGGGAGGCTTAAATCAATGTTATATTCATGCCCCAATCATGAGCTCTCAAGAGAAATAATTCTTCAAAAAATTTATGCTCGGCTTTCTCGTAATAATCAATCCATGCTCGATACTTCTTGTGCTGGCTCTTTTATGATGAAGACTATTGAATTCAAATGGAATTTATTGCATAGAATTAAACGCAACTCTGAAGATTTTGATCTCGACGAAGGTAAGGAGTCAGGTATGACATCTAAGTTTGATTGTGTTAAATCTTTTATGGATACCGATGTTTTCCGTAAGTTTAGCACTAAATAGGGACTTGACTCTGAGATAGTAGCCTCTTTCTGTGAATCTTTTGCTACTTATGTTGATCTCCCTAAGGAGAAGTGGTTTAAATATCATCCTCCCATAGAAGTAAAAGTAGCTGCATCTACTAAAGTTGAATAAAAGACTGTCACTTATTGTCGGTGTCAAAACCGGCGGATCTCGGGTAGGGGGTCCCGAACAGTGCGTCTAGGCGGATGGTAACAGGAGACGTGGGACACGATGTTTTTACCCAGATTCGGGCCCTCTTGATGGATGTAAAACCTTACGTCCTGCTTGATTAATATAGATGATATGGGTAGTACAAGAGTGGATCTACCACGAGATCAAGGTGGCTAAACCCTAAAGCTAGCCTATGGTATGATCGTTGTAATGTATGTTGTGTCCTACGGACTAAAGCCCTCCGGTTTATATAGACACCGGAGGAGGCTAGGGTTACACAGAGTCGGTTACAATGGTAGGAGATCTACATATCTGTATTGCCAAGCTTGCCTTCCACGCCATGGAAAGTCCCATCCGGACACAGGACGGAGTCTTCAATCTTGTATCTTCGTAGTCTTGGAGTCCGGCGGATGATAATAGTCCGGCTGTCCGGACACCCCCTAGTCCAGGACTCCCTCAGTAGCCCCCGAACTAGGCTTGAATGACGATAAGTCCAGCGTGTATATAGTCTTCGGCGTTGCAAGGTGGGTTCTCCCTTCAAGTTCCTTGTACCTGCCGAACAGTGTCCGGCTTCATCATAAATACTGTGTTCCTCGGCTTCTACGTCAAATAATGGCCTTTTTCCACGCGTCGCATTTAATGCGAAAAAGCAGGTGTCTTTACGTTTCACCCCCTAGTCGTGCGAGTCATCCGCCTACAAAAGAGGCAAAAATCAGATCCAAACCACAGCATCTTCCTCCCGCGAATACTTCATCGGAGCGCCTTTGACCTAAAAATCCATTCCATCATGGACCGTCGACGCGGCTCCTCTTCCTGCGCTCCCAGCCCACCGCCAGGGGTTGGAGGAGGTGCTCTGTTCCGCACAACGAGCTAGTGAAGCTCCAAGCGGGGGGATATCTCCCTCCGGCCTTCATGGTCCCGGTTCGAGCCGGGTTGGTCACTTATCAAGGTGGGAGGCAAGCGGAGGCTACCCCAAGCCCCAATAAAGTGGAGCGAGCATGCATCGTCCCTTATTTAATAAGGGCACTCGGATTACCAATACATCCGTTCCTCCGCGGGCTCCTGGAGTTCTACGGACTCCAGCTCCACCACCTCACGCCCGCCTCTGTCCTGCATATCGCGGGCTACGTAGCTCTTTGCGAGCTATTCCCGGGCATTGAGCCCCATTTTGCATTGTGGAAGAGGCTGTTCTACCTCGTACCCCGTTCTCACGAGGGGTCCATATATCAAGTGGGCGGCGCCGATATATGGCGCATCGCCGGGACCGGATACCCATCCGGTACTCCCAAGAAGGCGTCCGAAGACTGGCCTTTTGAGTGGTTTTACATAGGAGATGCTCCGCTGCCGGACCCAGTCCGGATTGGCCTCCCGGAGTTTAGTGCTGCTCCTCTAAAGAAACGCCTCAGCTGGCACCCACAGAGCCCCCGTTTGGAGGAAGACAAGAGCTTCCATTACTTGATGGGCCGAATAAGATTGCTGGCCCATTCTGGGTTGACCATGATTGGAGTTATGACGATATGCATCATGCGGGGGGTACATCCATTGCAATATAGAGGCCACCCTATGTGGGATTTCAACGGGGAAGACGATGCTACCCGTCATGGCCGCAAAGGGCCGGATTCGACCGAGGACCTGGTGAAGATCCTGTCCAGTCTGTACAAGGGGGAGAAGGAGGACTTCCTTCGAACGAACCCTTTAAATGGGTTTTCCATGAACAACCCTAGAGGATGGGTAAGCGAACACTCTTAAGGGCTCAACCCATGCCTTTGAAGCCTAGGCCTCTTACATTATGTCTTCGGCGCAGGATCTACACCGGACTGTGGAGGACATGGTAAGTCCCGCTCCGCAACCCGATGATCCAGGAAGATCCCTGGATCCGGCCTCCGAAGAGGATCCGGACATCTAGGTGGAGCTGATCGATGGGGTATTTCACCAGCTCAGCATGGATAATGCTTTGGTGGCCATTACGGCGGACTACCCCGGACTGTATCCGGCTTCCCAGGTGACTGTGACCGAAGTCCGGACACCATTATCTCTTCCTTGCCCATTTCTAACCTTCGCGAACGATGGTATTTTACAGGAGGCGCCTTCACGGCGGGAAGCCGAGCACGCGGCAGCTGACCAACAGAGGCCAGCCCGGACCAGCAGGCGGAAAAGGAGCGCGGTGCGGACGGAAACGTCACCGCAAAGGTATAACTCATATTTGAATTTTCAGAGCAACGTTCCTAGGAAGCGTCTGAGTGCTCCTGATCTTTATAGGAGAAAAAGCGCTCGCCGGACTGCGGGCGCGGAAATTGCCAATCCAACCTACACCAGCCAGGCTCCAGCGCCCGGCCTGGAGGGGGAGGCAAGCACAAGACGCGGGCCGGATCCTTCTCCAATGGAGGACACCGACAGACTGTCCGCCACCAAGTCTGAGATGGAGAGCGCCATGAACCATAGGCGCCGCCGGACAGTATTTTGTGAAGCGTGCTTCTCCCCTGAGGCATTGGACGCCTTTAACGCAGGGGACGCGCATCTCCGTGCCGCTCAAGATGGTTTTACCAGAGCCACGGAGCAGTATGTGAAAGACATACGGGTAAGGGAATTTTAATGGTTATATATACCAGTAGCCCCCGAGACTTAAAGTAGTTATGTTAACTGATTTAAGGATCATTTGAAACATAGGCTCTTACTGAGAAGAATGCCCAGCTGTCTCAGGAGCTGCAAGAATGCAAGGCCCAACTTGAGGCCGCACTTGCTGCCGCAGGAGGAGACGCAGAGACCCCTCCTGGTAACACATTTTTATTAATAAATATAAGCGCTGTGCGGCGTGCGCGCAAGTCTAATAGTGACATTGCAGGTGCCGCCGGACAAGATCCGGACAGGCAAGAATTACTGCGCCAGCTAAAGGCCGGCGAGAGGGTGCTGAATAGGGTGCAGCAAGAAAGGAACAAGCTCAAAGATGCCAACGCCAAGCTCGGAGAAGAGCTGAAAGGCGCTCAAGCCGGGCTGTCCAGCTCTGTTAAGGAGAATCAGCGGCTTCGTCGCGGCATTTATAGTAAGTGCTTGAGTAGACTCTTTTGAAAAGAAGAGTTCGGCGAGGAAGTAAATTGACATAATATGTCTTGTAGGTATACTCACAGGTTGCCCTGCGGAGGAGATGCCCATATCAACGGGTGATCAACTTCCCGAGCTGTTGCAACTGCTCGGACGACTTCGGCAGGCAATGAGCGGCGTCATCCAGGCTTTATGGCCAGCCCTCTCCCTACCCGAGGGCCTTGGGGAGCTTGCGGAGAAGCTTCAGGGAGTGCGGCAGCGCTTCCGTTTGTGGAAGATTTCGGCTTGCCGTCAAGGTGCCAGAGAGGCTTGGGCCATGGTGAAGACGCGTTACAGGAAGGCGGATCCCAACCACATGGCCGAAGTTGGACCGGTTGGGCCCGATGGGAAGGAGATCCCTGTGAGTTTAGTATACAGCCAAGTAGAGTTGGCTGCTAAATTTTCCCAACGGGACTGTAATTTAGACAGCCTGTTAGACGGGATTGAGGAGGAATACAATCAATAAATTTGACAATGTATGTTTTCCTTTAAAGTGACATGTGAAATGCCTTCTAGCCGGATTGTAGATCGTTTGTCTTTGCCGACCTTTTCGCTTCAACCTCGGGACCCTAGAGACCGGAGTGTGTCCGAATACCTTTTTGGTTAAGAAACAACCGTGGTATGCATGGAGACCAGGCGTAGGGGTCATTATTGCTTTATCAGACAAGTGCCCAACTAGTTATGTTATATTACATGGTTAGTAAGAAACATCTTCCAGGGAGAATAGTTCCGTTAAGGGTTCCTTTCTGGGAGGCATGCCCTAAAGTGCATGTCCGGACTGCAAGAAAGCGAGAAAAACATCTGGGCGGATAAATGAGTAGGTAAAAGTCATCTTTTAAGTCACCGACTGAATATTCCCTTAAAACGCTAGCTTTCGGCTTCACCCGTCGAGGTACACATCCGCTGACCGGCAGTAACAATCGCAGAGGTGCTCCCTTTACCTCCTAGCCGAACAATCGGGAACGTAGGGGTAAGCACAGGAGCCAGGCAACCCAGCTTGGCCCAAACTTAAGTCATATCGATGCATATAATGGTGAGTAAAAGGTACATGTGGAAGCGTGACACATGTGCTGGGCGTGAAACCCTTATAATTGAGCTTCTGTAAGAGAAGTCCCCATGTATAATGAGTGCGGATGGCACATCAAGTGTATGCGAAAAATGCGAAAGTAGGCCCTTAGGGGCTTTTTAGTAAAAGGGTTATGAAAAGAGAAACAAAAGACAGCCGAAGTGTAAAAATTTGGACGGAGGGAGGGGACGAACTCTTAGTCCGGCGCTAGGCATAGAATCTTCGGAGGCGGGCTGCGTTCCATGGGTTCGGCTCGAGTCGGTTATCCGACGCATTTCGTAGACGATATGCTCCGCCGGTCAGGACTTGATCGATAATGAAGGGGCCCTCCCATTTGGGCTTGAGCTGGTCCTTTTTCTTGTCCGACAGGCGTAGAACTAGTTCACCAACGTTGTAAGTCTTGGCCCGTACTTCTCTGCTTTGATATCTTCGGGCCTGCTGCTGATAGAATGCGGATCGAGCCTTGGCAACGTCGCACTCTTCCTCCAATGTGTCCAAGCTGTCCTGCCGATCAAGCTCGGCCTCTCTTTCCTCGTACATTCACACTCGAGGTGAATCATGAATAATGTCGCAGGGCAAGACTGCCTCTGCGCTGTAGACCATAAAAAATGGTGTGAATCCGGTAGTGCGGTTAGGCGTTGTCCACAGCCCCCAGAGTACGGAGTCGAGCTCCTCGACCCAGTGCGTGTCAGATTTAGTAAGTGACCGCACTAGTCTGGGTTTAATGCCGCTCATTATTAGACCATTTGCTCATTCCACTTGACCGTTGGTTTGAGGGTGATAGACTGAAGCGTAGTCGAGCTTGATGCCCATATTTTTGTACCATGACTTAACCTCGTCGGCTGTGAAGTTCGTGCCGTTGTCGGTGATGATGCTTTGGGGGACTCCGTAGCGGTGTACTACCCCGGATATAAAGTCTATCACTGGTCCGGACTCTGCCGTTTTGACCGGTTTGGCCTCTATCCATTTGGTGAATTTATCCACCATGCCCAATAGGTACCTTTGCTTGTGGGTTCCTCCTTTAAGGGGTCCAACCATATCAAGCCCCCAGACCGCGAACAGCCAGGTAATGGGTATAGTTTTGAGGGCGGTGGGCGGCATGTGGCACTGATTAGCAAAGAGCTGACAACCGACGCATCTCTGGACTAAGTCCTGGGCATCTGGCCGGGCCGTCGGCCAATAAAACCCTGTACGGAATGCCTTTCCTACAAGGGCCCGGGCTTCTGCGTGGTGTCCGCCTAGTCCGGCATGAGTTTCAGCCAGGAGGTTTCGCCCTTCCTCTTCGGAGATACACCTTTGAAGGACTCCGGTTGTACTTTTCCTACAGTTCTCCCTCATGGACCTTGTAGGCTTTCGATCGCCGGACTATGCAGCGGGCCTCGTTTTGGTCTTCAGGAAGTTCCTGCCTAAGCAAGTAGGCTAGGAACGGTTCTGTCCACGGGGCGATTACTGCCATTATGTCGTGGGCTGAAGGTGTTATGTCATCGGCTGAATCGCCGACTGGCGCGGTTTTTTCCGGTTTGTCACTTCCGGGCTCCTCTTCCCATAGTACGGATGGCTTGAAGAGCCGTTCCAGGAAGATGTTTGGAGGGACAGCATCACGTTTCGCACCGATGCATGCCAGTACGTCGGCCGCTTGGTTATTATCTCGGGCTATGTGATGGAATTCGAATCCTTCAAACCGAGCTGACATTTTTTGGACAGCGTTGCGATATGCTGCCATTTTTGGATCCGTGGCGTCAAAGTCTCCGTTTATTTGGGATATTGCAAGGTTTGAATCCCCGCGCACCTCTAGGCATCGAATGCCCATGGAGACTGCCATCCGGAGACCATGTAACAGGGCCTCGTATTCGGCTGCGTTGTTGGAGTCCATGTACATTATTTGAAGTACATACTGGACTGTGTCCCCGGTTGGGGACGTTAATACGACGCTAGCCCCCAGTCCGGCCAACATTTTAGAGCTGTCGAAATGCATAGTCCAATTGGAGTATGCGCCATACTCTTTAGGGAGTTCGGCTTCGGTCCACTCGGCGACAAAGTCAGCCAGAACTTGTGACTTTATGGCTCGCAGAGGTTTGTAAGTTATATCGAATGGTAAGAGCTCAATGGCCCATTTTGCAATCCTGCCCCTTGCGTCGCGGTTATTTATAATGTCATTGAGTGGTACTTCACAGGCCACTGTTATGAACACTCTTGAAAGTAGTGTCGGAGCTTCCGGGACGCCATGAACACCGCATATGCTATCTTCTGATAGTGTGGGTAACGGGACTTGCAGGGGGTTAACACAGTGGATACATAATACACTGGTTTTTGAAGAGGGATACATAATACACAGTGGATACATAATACACTTGATGCGTTGCCGCGATGTATAGCAACATTGGTTCGCCCAGATTGGGCGCAGCCAGGACCGGATTTGTTGCCAATATGGCCTTTATTTCTTTGAGTCCGGCAGTGGCAGCATCCGTCCACTCGAAGTGTTCGGTGCGCCTGAGGAGGCGATAGAGGGGCAACGCCTTTTCTCCTAGACAAGATATAAAGCTGCTTAGAGCTGCCACGCATCCTGTTAATTTTTGTATTTGTTTGAGGTCTTTTGGAATGTCCAACTGTGACAGAGCTCGGATTTTAGCCGGGTTTGCTTCGATTCCTCTACCGGATACGATAAAGCCCAGCAGCTTTCCGACTGGTATGCCGAAAACACATTTTTCTGGATTCAGCTTGATGTCATATGCTCTGAGGTTGTCGAACGTGAGCCTCGAATCGTCTACTAGAGTTTCGACGTGTTTTGTTTTGACGACTACGTCGTCTACGTATGCCTCGACTGTTTTGCCGATCTGGGTAGCCAGACATGTTTGAATCATGCACTGATATGTTGCGCCGGCGTTTTTAAGTCCGAAGGGAATTGTATTGAAGCAGAATGGTCCGTAAGGGGTGATGAATGCCGTGGCGGCTTGGTCTGCTTCCGCCATCTTGATTTGATGGTAGCCGGAGTATGCGTCGAGGAAGCACATTGAATCGTGCCCTGCGGTAGCATCAATAATTTGGTCGATGCGGGGGAGAGGGAAGGGATCCTTTGGGCAAGCCTTGTTGAGGTCTTTAAAATCGACCGCAGGCGCCAGGATTTGTCCTTCTTTGGTACCATTACCAGTTGCTAGCCAATCCGGATGTTTGATATCTCGATGAATCCGGCTTCCAATAGTTTGGCTAGCTCTTCTCCCATTGCCTGTCTTTTGGGTTGGAAAATTGTCGAAGAGCCTGTTTGGTCGGCTTAAATCCTTTAGGATGTTTAGGCTGTGTTACGCCAACTGCGTGGGATTCGGGCATATCCGAAGGATGCCAGGCGAAAATGTCCCAATTTTCCCGAAGGAATTCATGCAGTGTGGCGTCTACTTCGGGGTTCAATTGTGCCCCGATGGAGGCCATCTTTGTTGGGTCCGTTGGGTGGACCTGGAATTTTATTATTTCATCTGCTGGTTTGAAGGAGGTGGACTTGGATCTTTTATCGAGTATCACCTCGTCCTGTTCACCGTGAAGCGCTTGTAGCGGTGAGTTCTTCTCGCTGCTAGGGCTTGAATCGCCTCCGGGGCTAGTGCGGCTGTCTTGTTCTCGACGGAGTGCTATGTTCGGATCACTAGCGAGTGATTATTCCACGGGCCGGGCATTTTGAGCTTCATGTACCCGTAATGAGGTCTGCTTGAAAATTGTGAATGCCTCTCGTCCTAATATAGCGTGGTATCCGCTGTTGAGCAGGGCCACTTGGGCGTGACTTCTTCGGATCTGTAATTGTCCGCGAGCGAACACCATATCGAGTGTGATTTGTCGGTGCAGCGCTTCCGGCTAGGGATTATTCCTCTGAAGGTTGTGCTGCTTCGCTCAATACGGCTCCAATCGATTTCCATTTTCCGCAGAGTTTCCTCGTAAATGAGGTTTAATCCGCTGCCGCCATCCATGAGGACTTTTGTCAGTCGAAAGCCGTCCACTATGGGACTAAGCACCAGTGCGGCTGGTGCTCTGGCTGTTCGGAATTTAGGCTCGTCGCTGGCGTTGAAGGTGATAGCTGTGTCGCTCCATGGATTTGCTGTTGCTACTTGGTAGACTTCGGCGAGTCCGCGGATTGTTCGCTTTCGCATATTGTTTGATGCGAAAGTCTCGAAGACTGTTGATACCGTACCGGTATTGTTGGAGTGGTTTTGAGGGGCTAGAAGCTCCTTGCCGCTTTTGGCCACTTGCCGTAATACCCAACAGGCTCGAAGGCTATGTGTTGGGACGGCTCCCTCTGTACTATGAAGCTTACAGGGTCCATTGAGCCATCCCTCCAGTACGGTTCCGTTTCCCTTATTGGGTTTTTGTTTTTTCGTTTTTGCATCTGGGGCCTGAGTGTAAGGCGCCCTTTTGTTGTGGACTGGGTTTGGGGCCGGATTATCCCAAAATTGATTTTTGGTTTTCCGGAAACTCTCCATCACACAGTACTTTCGTACTATGGACGCCAGATCGGTGAAGCGTGTAATTGTACAACGATCGATGGCGTTTAGTATTCCCTTGTCTGTGCAATTATTGCAGAAGATTGAGATTGCGTTTTCTTCTCGGCAGTCCTTTATCCTGTCCATAACCAGGAGGAATCTGGCCCAGTAGTGATGTACTGTTTGAGCGGGCTCTTTCCGTATTAGAGATAGATCGCATATGTCTGGGCGGGTGGGTGGACTAAAATCCGGATCCCTGCCCATCTTGGGGCTTAAAGGCCTAGAAGTTCCCGAATTCGGAAGCTTGGGTTGCTGGATACGATCCAGCAAGTCCGGAGCGATGCATGGTTTTAAGTTCAATGCTCGATCGAAGTCCGTCCCTCCGCGGAAATCCGGCATGGAGGGTTCGGGAATCCGGACGTGACTAGTTTTCAATATAGGCGAAGAGTTGCCATATTGCTCCTCTACCACTGCGATGTGGTGGGTGGCCTGGGGAGAGTTAATCTCTCTCAGATCGGTTTTAAGCCCAATCTGATTGTAGTGCAGAAGCGACTCGAGCGGCGTCATGCGATCCAAGAGCTCGTTAACGGACGAGAGCTCTATCGGATCCAACTGTTCAGCAGATTTCGAGCTGACGTGAAGATTGCTTCTGACGACTTGAGAAGTCATTGTCGAAGCGGTGGCCGGACTGGCGGTCATAAGAAAACCACCTAGCCAGATAGTTTGGCCAGCGGCCAAGGCCCCTTTGGCGAAAACACCGTCTTAGAAGACGGGTGGAGGCATCCTTCCTATCGGTGACGACACAGAGGAACTCTCAATGAAAGCACCAATGTCGGTGTCAAAACCGGCGGATCTCGGGTAGGGGGTCCCAAACTGTGCGTCTAGGCGGATGGTAACAGGAGACGTGGGACATGATGTTTTTACCCAGGTTCGGGCCCTCTTGATGGAGGTAAAACCCTATGTCCTGCTTGATTAATATTGATGATATGGGTAGTACAAGAGTGGATCTACCACGAGATCAAGGAGGCTAAACCCTAAAGCTAGCCTATGGTATGATCGTTGTAATGTATGTTGTGTCCTACGGACTAAAGCCCTCCGGTTTATATAGACACCGGAGGAGGCTAGGGTTACACAGAGTCGGTTACAATGGTAGGAGATCTACATATCCGTATTGCCAAGCTTGCCTTCCACACCAAGGACAGTCCCATCCGGACAAGGGACGGAGTCTTCAATCTTGTATCTTCGTAGTCTTGGAGTCCGGCGGATGATAATAGTCCGGCTGTCCGGACACCCCCTAGTCCAGGACTCCCTCACTTATAATGATCCTGTTGTTCCTACTTCTTATGTTGAGAAACTACCTTTCCATGTTAGAATAAAGGATCATGCTAAAGCTTCAACTATGGTTCGTAAAAGCAATATTATAACTTATACACCTCCTGAGCAAGTTAAAGTTGAACCTAATATTTCTATTGTTAAAGATCTCTTGGCTGATAATATTGATGGGCATGTTATCTATTTCTGCCGTGAAACTGCTAGAATTGCCAAACCTTGTGCTAAAGATAAACATAGACCTGTGGTAGGCTTGCCTGTTGTTTCTGTTAAAATAGAAGATCACTGTTATCATGGCTTATGTGATATGGGTGCTAGTGCTAGTGTTATACCTCATGACTTATACAAGGAAATTAAGCATGTGATTGCACCTGCTGAGTTAGAAGATATTGATGTTACAATTAAACTTGCCAATAGAGATACTATTTCACCAATGGGCATTGTTAGAGATGTTGAAGTCTTGTGTGGGAAAACTAAATATCCTGCTGATTTTCTTATTCTTGGTTCCCCACAAGATAGCTTTTGTCCCACTATTTTTGGTAGACCTTTCTTGAACATTGTCAATGCTAGAATAGACTGCGAAAAGAATGTTGTTTCTATTGGCTTGTGTGATATGTCTCATGATTTTAATTTCTCTAAATTTAGTAGACAACACCATGAAGAAGAATTGCCTAGTAAGGATGAAATTGCTGGCCTTGCTTCTATTGCTGTACCTCCTAGTGATCCTTTAGAACAATATTTTCTAGACCATGAAAATGATATGTTTATGAATGAAAGAAGGGAAATAGATGAATTATTCTTTAAACAGGAACCTATTCTGAAACACAATTTGCATGTTGAAATCCTAGGGGATCCTCCTACACGCCAGGGTGACCCCGTGTTTGACCTTAAACCATTGCCTGATACTCTTAAATATGCTTATCTTGATGAAAAGAAGATATATCCTGTTATTATTAGTGCTAACCTTTCAGAGCATGAAGAAGAGAGATTATTGAAAACTCTGAAGAAGCACCGTGCTGCTATTGGATATACTCTTGATGATCTTAAGGGCATTAGTCCCACTCTATGTCAACATAAAATAAATTTGGAAGAAGATGCCAAAGCAGTCTGTGATCATCAACGAAGGCTGAATCCTAAGATGAAAGAAGTGGTAAGAAAACAAATACTAAAGCTTCTGGAGGCAGGTATAATTTATCCCGTTGCTGGTAGTAAGTGGGTAAGTCCTGTCCATTGTGTCCCTAAGAAGGGAGGTATTACCGTTGTTCCTAATGATAAAGATGAATTGATTCCGCAAAGAATTATTACAGGTTATAGGATGGTAATTGATTTCCGCAAATTAAATAAGGCTACTAAGAAAGATCATTACCCCTTACCTTTTATCGATAAAATGCTAGAAAGATTATGCAAGCATACACATTTTTGCTTTCTAGATGGTTGTTCTGGTTTCTCTCAAATACCTGTGTCCGCTAATGATCAATGAAAGACTACTTTTACCTGCCCTTTTGGTACTTTTGCTTATAGACGTATGCCTTCTGGTTTATGTAATGCATCCGCTACCTTTCAAAGATGCATGATGGCTATATTCTCTGACTTTTTTGAAAAGATTTGTGAGGTTTTCATGGACGACTTCTCTGTCTATGGATGTTCTTTTGATGATTGCTCGAGCAACCTTGATCGAGTTTTGCAGAGATGTGAAGAAACTAACCTTGTCTTGAATTCGGAGAAGTGCCACTTTATGGTTAATGAAGGCATTGTCTTGGGGCATAAAGTTTCTGAAAGAGGTATTGAAGTTGATAAAGCTAAAGTTGATGCTACTGAAAAGATGCCATGTCCCAAGGACATCAAAGGTATAAGAAGTTTCCTTGGTCACGTCGGTTTTTATAGGAGGTTCATTAAGGACTTCTCAAAAATTTCTCGGCCTCTGATTAATTTATTACAAAAAGATATACCATTTGTCTTTGATGATGATTGTGTAGAAGCATTTGAAATACTTAAGAAAGCATTGATCTCTGCACCTATTGTTCAGCCACCTGATTGGAATTTACCCTTTGAAATTATGTGTGATGCCAGGGATTATGCTGTAGGTGCTGTTCTAGGGCAAAGAGTTGATAAGAAATTAAATGTTATTCAATATGCTAGTAAAACTCTAGACAATGCTCAGAGAAATTATGCTACTACTGAGAAAGAATTCTTAGCAGTTGTATTTGCTTGTGATAAGTTCAGACCTTATATTGTTGATTCTAAAGTAACTATTTACACGGATCATGCTGCTATTAAATATAATATGGAAAAGAAAGATGCTAAACCTAGACTTATTAGATGGGTTCTCTTGCTACAAGAATTTGATTTGCATATTCTTGATAGAAAAGGAGCTGAGAATCCCGTTGTAGACAACTTGTCTAGATTAGAAAATATTCCTGATGACCCACTACCTATTGATGATAGCTTTCCTGATGAGCAATTGAATGTCATAAATGCCTCTCGTAGTACTCCGTGGCATGCTGATTATGCTAATTACATTGTTGCTAAATTTATACCACCTAGTTTCACATACCATGATAAAGTTATTATTTATACCACCTAGTTTCATATGCCCTAGAGGCAATAATAAAGTTATTATTTATTTCCTCATATCATGATAAATGTTTATTATTCATGCTAGAATTGTATTAACCGGAAACATAATACATGTGTGAATACATAGACAAAACTATAGTCACTAGTATGCCTCTACTTGACTAGCTCATTAATCAAAGATGGTTATGTTTCCTGACCATAGACATGTGTTGTCATTTGATTAGTGGGATCACATCATTAGAAGAATGATGTGATTGACATGACCCATACATTAGCCTAGCACTTGATCGTTTAGTATCTTGCTATTGCTTTCTTCATGACTTATACAAAGTTCCTGCAACTATGAGATTGTGCAACTCCGTTTACGGAAGAACACTTTGTGTGCTACCAAACATCCTGGCAACGAATCTGGGTGATTATAAAGGTGCTCTACGGTGTTTCGAAGGTACATGTTGAGTTGGCATAATTCGAGATTAGGATTTGTCACTCCGATTGTCGCGAGAGGTATCTCGGGCCCTCTCGGTAATACTCATCACCTAAGCCTTGCAAGCATGTAACTAATGAGTTAGTTATGAGATGACGTATTCTGAGCGAGTAAAGAGACTTGCCGTAGCGAGATTGAACTAGGTATTGGATACCGATGATCAAATCTCGGGCAAGTAACATACCGATGACAAAGGGAACAAACTATGTTGTTATGCGGTTTGACCGATAAAGATCTTCGTAGAATATGTAGGAACCAATATGGGCATCCAGGTCCCTCTATTGGTTATTGACCGAAACATGTCTCGGTCATGTCTACATTGTTCTCGAACCGTAGGGTCCGCACGCTTAAGGTTTCGATGGCGATGTTATATTATGAGTTTATGTATTTTGATGTACGAAGGTTGTTCGAGTCCGGATGTGATCACGGACTTGACGAGGAGTCTCGAAATGGTCGAGACATAAAGATTGATATATTGGACGGATATATTTGGACACGAAAAGGTTCCGGAGAGTTTGGGAATGTCTGAGCTCGGGAGGTTACGGAACCCCGGTATGTATATGGGCCTTATTGGGCCCTAGTGGAAGGAGGAGAAGGAGCAAGAGAGGGCGCCCCCAAGCCCAATCCGAATTGGGTGGGGGGGCCGGCCCCCCTTTCCTTCTCTCCTTCCCCCTCCTCCTTCCTACTACTACTACTCCTTCCTTCCCCCTCCAACTTGGATTAGGAAAAAGAGGGGAAACCTACTTGGAGTATGTTTCCTCCTCCTATGGCGCACCCCCCTTGGGCCGGCCACCTCCTCCCTCCCTCCTTTATATACAGGGGTAGGGGGCACCCTAGAGACACAAGTTGATCATTGAGATCGTTCCTTAGCCGTGTGCGGTGCCCCCCTCGACGATATTACACCTCGGTCATATTGTAGCGGTGCTTAGGCGAAGCCATGCGACAGGAGAACATCAAGATCGCCACCACGCCGTCGTCTTGTGGAACTCCTCCCAGCGCCTCTGCTGGATCGGAGATCGGGTGCGTCATCGACTGTCGTGTGTCAAGAACTCGGAGGTGCGAATGCGGTGCTTGGATCGGTTGGACCGGAGGACGTCGACTACTTCCTCTACGTTGTGTCAACGCTTCCGCTTCGGTCTATGAGGGTACATAGACAATACTCTCCCCTCGTTGCTATATCATCACCATGATCTTGCGTGTGCGTAGGAATATTTTTGAAATTACTACGTTCCCAAACAGTGGTATCAGAGCCTAGGTTTTATGCGTTGATGTTATATGCACGAGTAGAACACAAGTGAGTTGTGGACGATATAAGTCATACTGCCTACCAGCATGTCATACTTTGGTTCAGCGGTATTGCTGGATGAAGTGGCCCGGACCGACATTACGCGTACGCTTACGCGAGACTGGTTTTACCGCCGTGCTTTGCACACAGGTGACTAGCGGGTGTCTATTTCTCCAACTTTAGTTGAACCGAGTGTGGCTACGCCCGGTCCTTGTGAAGGTTAAAACGGAGTCTATTTGACAAACTATCGTTGTGGTTTTGATGCGTAGGTAAGAACGGTTCTTGCTAAAGCCCGTAGCAGCCACGTAAAATTTGCAACAACAAAGTAGAGGACGTCTAACTTGTTTGTGCAGGGCATGTTGTGATGTGATATGGTCAAGACGTGATGCTATATTTTATTGTATGAGATGATCATGTTTTGTAACCGAAGTTATCGGCAATGGCAGGAGCCATATGGTTGTCGCTATATTGTATGAAATGCAAGCATACTGTAATTGCTTTACTTTATCACTAAGTGGTAGCGATAGTCGTAGAAGCAATAGATGGCGAACGACAATGATGCTACGATGGAGATCAAGGTGTCGCGCCGGTGGCGATGGTGATCACGACGGTGCTTGGAGATGGAGATCACAAGCACAAGATGATGATGGCCATATCATATCACTTATATTGATTGCATGTGATGTTTATCCTTTATGTATCTTATCTTGCTTTGATTGACGGTAGCATTTTAAGATGATCTCTCACTAAAATTATCAAGAAGTGTTCTCCCTGAGTATGCACCGTTGCCAAAGTTCGTCGTGCCGAGACACCACGTGATGATCGGGTGTGATAAGCTCTACGTCCATCTACAACGGGTGCAAGACAGTTTTGCACACGCAGAATACTCAGGTTAAACTTGACGAGCCTAGCATATGCAGGTATGGCCTCGGAACACGGAGACCGAAAGGTCGAGCATGAATCATATAGTAGATATGATCAACATAATGATGTTCACCATTGAAAACTACTCCATCTCACGTGATGATCAGTTATGGTTTAGTTGATTTGGATCACGTGATCACCTAGAGGACTAGAGAGATGTCTGTCTAAGTGGGAGTTCTTAAGTAATATGATTAATTGAACTTAAATTTATCATGAACTTAGTACCTGATAGTATCTTGCTTGTCTATGTTTGTTTGTAGATAGATGGCTCGTGTTGTTGTTCCGTTGAATTTTAATGCGTTCCTTGAGAAAGCAAAGTTGAAAGATGATGGTAGCAATTACATGGACTGGGTCCATAACCTGAGGATTATCCTCATTGCTGCACAGAAGAGTTACGTCCTGGAAGCACCGCTGGGTGCCGAGCCTGCTTCTTGATGCAACCGACGGCGTTAAGAACGTCTGGCGAGCAAAGCTGATGACTACTCTTTAGTTCAGTGTGCCATGCTTTACGGCTTAGAACCAGGTCTTCAACGACGTTTTGAACGTCATGGAGCATATGAGATGTTCCAGGAGTTGAAGTTAATGTTTCAAGCAAATGCCCGGATTGAGATATATGAAGTCTCCAATAAGTTCTATAGCTGCAAGATGGAGGAGAATAGTTACGTCGGTGAACATATACTCGAATGTGCGGGTATAACAATCACTTGATTCAAGCGGGAGTTAATCTTCACGATGATAGTGTCATTGATGAATTCTTCAATCACGCCACCAAGCTACAAGAGCTTTGTGATGAACTATAATATGCAAGGGATGAACAAGACTATTCGAGCTCTTAGCGATCTTTGAAAGCAGCGGAGGTAGAAATCAGAAGGAGCATCAAGTGTTGATGGTCAACAAGACCACTAGTTTCAAGAAAAGGGCAAAGGGAAGAAGAAGGGAACTTCAAAAGGGCGGCAAGCAAGTTGCTGCTCAAGAGAAGAAACCCAAGTCTGGACCTAAGCACTGAAATCGAGTGCTTCTCGCAAGCGATGGACCTTTGGAAGCGGAACTGCCCCAAGTATTTGGCGGATAAGAAGGATGGCAAAGTAAACAAAGGTATATGTGATATACATGTTATTGATGTGTACCTAACTAGAGCTCGTAGTAGCACTGGGTATTTGATCTGGTTACATTGCTAATATTTGCAACTCGAAGCAGGGACTACGGAATAAGCGAGCACGGCCAGGGCGAGGTGACGATGCGGCGTGGGAAAGCGGTTCCAAAGTCGATGTGATCGCGTCGGCACGCTACCTCTACATCTACCATCGGGATTAGTTTTAGACCTAAATAATTGTTATTTGGTGCTGCGTTGAGCATGAACATTATATCCGGATCTTGTTTGATGCGAGATGGTTATTCATTTAAATCGAGAGAATAATGGTTGTTCTATTTATATGAGTAATATCTTTTATGGTCATGCACCCTTGAAGAGTGGTCTATTTTATTGAATCTCGATAGTAGTGATACACATATTCATAATGTTGAAGCCAAAAGATGCAGAGTTGATAATGATAGTGCAACTTATTTGTGGCTTGCCGTTTGGGTCATATCGGTGTAAACGCATGAAGAAACTCCATCTTGATGGACTTACGGAATCACTTGATAATGAATCACTTGGTACTTGCGAACCGTGCCTCATGGGCAAGATGACTAAAACACCGTTCTCGGTACTATGGAGAGAGCAACAGATTTGTTGGAAATCATACATACAGATGTATGTGGTCCGATGAATGTTGAGGCTCGTGGCGGATATCGTTATTTTCTCACCTTCACAGATGATTTAAGCAGATATGGGTATATCTACTTAATGAAGCACAAGTCTGAAACATTTGAAAAGTTCAAAGAATTTCAGAGTGAAGTGGAGAATCATTGTAACAAGAAAATAAAATTTCTGCGATCTGATCGTGGAGGAGAATATTTGAGTTACGAGTTTGGTTTACATTTGAAACAATGCGGAATAGTTTCGCAACTCACGCCACCTGGAACACCACAACGAAATGGTGTGTCCTAACGTCGTAATCGTACTTTACTTGACATGGTGCGATCTATGATGTCTCTTACCGATTTACCGCTATCATTTTGGGGTTATGCTTTAGAGACGGCCGCATTCACGTTAAATAGGGCACCATCAAAATCCGTTGAGACAATGCCTTATGAACTGTGCTTTGGCAAGAAACCAAAGTTGTCATTTCTTAAAGTTTGGGGCTGCGATGCTTATGTGAAGAAACTTCAACCAGATAAGCTCGAACCCAAATCGGAAAAATGTGTCTTCATAGGATACCCAAAAGAGACTGTTTGGTACACCTTCTATCGCAGATCCGAAGGCAAGACATTCGTTGCTAAGAATGGATCCTTTCTAGAGAAGGATTTTCTCTCAAAAGAAGTGAGTGGGAGGAAAGTAGAACTTGATGAGGTAACTGTATCTACTCCCTTATTGGAAGGTAGTGCATCACGAGAACCGGTTCCCGTGACAACTACACCAATTAGTGAGGAAGCTAATGATATTGATCATGAAACTTCAGATCAAGTATCTACTGAACCTCGTAGGTCTACCAGAGTAAGATCCGCACCAGAGTGGTACGGTAATCCTATTTTGGAAGTCATGTTACTTGACCATGATGAACCTACGAACTATGAGGAAGCGATGATGAGCCCAGATTCCACAAAATGGCTGGAGGCCATGAAATCTGAGATAGGATCCATGTATGAAAACAAAGTATGGACTTTGGTTGACTTGCCCGATGATCGGCAAGCCATTGAGAATAAATGGATCTTTATGAAGAAGACCGACGCTGATGGTAATGTTACTGTCTATAAAGCTCGAATTGTTGCGAAAGGTTTTCGACAAGTTCAAGGGGTTGACTATGATGAGACTTTCTCACCCGTAGCGATGCTTAAGTCTGTCCGAATCATGTTGGCCATTGCTGCATTTCATGATTATGAAATTTGGCAAATGGATGTCAAGACTGCATTCTTGAATGGATTTCTAGAAGAAGAGTTGTATATGATGCAGCCAGAAGGTTTTGTTGATCCAAAAGGTGCTAACAAAGTGTGCAAGCTCCAGCGTTCCATTTATGGACTGGTACAAGCATCTCGGAAGTTGGAATAAATGCTTTGATAGTGTGATCAAGGCATAAGGTTTTATACAGACTTTTGGAGAAGCCTGTATTTACAAGAAAGTGAGTGGGAGCTCTGTAGCATTTCTAGTTTTATATGTTGATGACATATTATTAATTGGAAATGATATAGAATTTCTGGATAGCATAAAGGAATACTTGGATAAAAGTTTTTCGCTGAAAGACCTCGGTGAAGCTGCTTACATATTAGGCATCAAGATCTATAGAGATAGATCAAGACGCTTAATAGGACTTTCACAAAGCACATACCTTGACAAAATATTGAAAAAGTTCAATATGGATCAGGCAAAGAAAGGTTTCTTGCCCGTGCTACAAGGTGTGAAGTTGAGTCGAACTCAATGCCCGACCACAGCAGAAGATAGAGAGAAAATGAAAAATATTCCCTATGCTTCAGCCATAGGCTCTATCATGTATGCAATGCTGTGTACCAGACCTGACGTGTGCTTAGCAATAAGCTTAGCAGGAAGGTACCAAAGTAATCCAGGAGTGGATCACTGGACAGCGGTCAAGAACATCCTGAAATACCTGAAAAGGACTAAGGATATGTTTCTCGTATATGGAGGTGACAAAGAGCTAGTCGTAAATGGTTACGTCGATGCAAGCTTTGACAATGATCCATACGATTCTAAATCACAAACCGGATACGTGTTTTTATTAAACGGTGGAGCTGTAAGTTGGTGCAGTTCTAAACAAAGCATCGTGGCGGGATCTACATGTGAAGCGAGTACATAGCTGCTTACAAGCAGCAAATGAAGGAGTCGGATGAAGGAGTTCATTTCCGATCTAGGTGTTATACCTAGTGCATCGGGACCAATGAAGATCTTTCGTGACAATCTTGGTGCAATTGCCTTGGCAAAGGAATCCAGATTTCACAAGAGGACCAAGCACATCAAGAGACGCTTCAATTCCATTCGGGACCAAGTCCAAGTGGGAGACATAGAGATTTGCAAGATACATACGGATCTGAATGTTGCAGACCCGTTGACTAAGCCTCTCTCACGAGCAAAACATGACCAGCACCAAGACTCCATGGGTGTTAGAATCATTACTATGTAATCTAGATTATTGACTCTAGTGCAAGCGGGAGACTGAAGGAAATATGCCCTAGAGGCAATAATAAAGTTATTATTTATTTCCTCATATCATGATAAATGTTTATTATTCATGCTAGAATTGTATTAACCGGAAACATAATACATGTGTGAATACATAGACAAAACTATAGTCACTAGTATGCCTCTACTTGACTAGCTCATTAATCAAAGATGGTTATGTTTCCGACCATAGACATGTGTTGTCATTTGATTAGTGGGATCGCATCATTAGAAGAATGATGTGATTGACATGACCCATCTCATTAGCCTAGCACTTGATCGTTTAGTATCTGCTATTGCTTTCTTCATGACTTATACAAAGTTCCTGCAACTATGAGATTGTGCAACTCCGTTTACGGAAGAAAACTTTGTGTGCTACCAAAGCGTCATAGCGTAATCGGGTGATTATAAAGGTGCTCTCTGGTGTTTCCGAAGGTACATGTTGAGTTGGCATAATTCAAGATTAGGATTTGTCACTCCGATTGTCGGAGAGGTATCTCTGGCCCTCTCGGTAATACTCATCACCTAAGCCTTGCAAGCATGTAACTAATGAGTTAGTTATGAGATGACGTATTACAGAACGAGTAAAGAGACTTGCCAGTAACGTGATTGAACTAGGTATTGGATACCGACAATCAAATCTCGGGCAAGTAACATACCGATGATAAAGGGAACAAAGTATGTTGTTATGCGGTTTGACCGATAAAGATCTTCGTAGAATATGTAGGAACCAATATGGGCATCCAGGTCCCGCTATTGGTTATTGACCGGAAACATGACTCGGTCATGTGTACATTGTTCTCGAACCGTAGGGTCCGCACGCTTAAGGTTTCGATGACAGTTATATTATGAGTTTATGTATTTTGATGTACGAAGGTTGTTTGAGTCCGGATGTGATCACGGACTTGACGAGGAGTCTCGAAATGGTCGAGACATAAAGATTGATATATTGGACAGATATATTTGGACACCGGAAAGGTTCCGGAGAGTTTGGGAATATACCGAGCTCGGGAGGTTACGGAACCCCCGTAAGTATATGGGCCTTATTGGGCCCTAGTGGAAGGAGGAGAAGGAGCAAGAGAGGCGCCCCAAGCCCAATCCGAATTGGGTTGGGGGCCGCCCCCCCTCTCTCCTTCCTCCTCCTTCCTACTACTACTACTCCTTCCTTCCCCTCCAACTTGGATTAGGAAAGAGGGAAACCTACTTGGAGTAGGTTTCCTCCTCCTATGGCGCACCCCCCTTGGGCCGGCCACCTCCTCCCTCCCTCCTTTACATACGGGGGTAGGGGGGCACCCTAGAGACACAAGTTGATCATTGAGATCGTTCCTTAGCCGTGTGCGGTGCCCCCCTCCACGATATTACACCTCGGTCATATTGTAGCGGTGCTTAGGCGAAGCCTGCGACAGAGAACATCAAGATCGTCACCACGCCGTCGTCTTGTGGAACTCCTCCAGCGTCTCTGCTGGATCGGAGATCGGGGTGCGTCATCGAGCTGTACGTGTGTCAAGAACTCGGAGGTGCGAATGCGGTGCTTGGATCGGTTGGACCGAGAGGACGTACGACTACTTCCTCTACGTTGCGTCAATGCTTCCGCTTCGGTCTACGAGGGTACATAGACAATACTCTCCCCTCGTTGCTATATCATCACCATGATCTTGCGTGTGCGTAGGAATATTTTTGAAATTACTACCTTCCCCAACATTCTATCTTTTTTATCATGGATCTGTTCTAGGGTTTCCATGTTCTTCAGCGTTCATCACTTGCTTCTTGTTCATATGATAAACTTTAGACGAGTCTGTAAATCTTTGTTTTGCGTAGCGGTAGTTTTTATCATCCGTTTTCACTTGCGCATCTCAAGACCATAGATCTCTCTGTATCCTTGCTCATTAATTCGACATCTGCTCCCTTTTGGACCATTAATATTTATCTCTTTTTCTGAACATGTTCCATATCCAAAACTGTGATGTAATTTTGTGAAACCTGTTTTGCACACCTACTCATCTGCAATCTTGACTCTTCAATATTTTAGACCAGGCGGTTTAACTTTGTAGAAAAATTGGTAACTCGGTATATACCATTAGTCCCCTTGTTGAACCGCCAGAATTCCTTAGCTAAGTATTGCCAGTTTGCAGAACTCCGGTTTGTAAGTAACTGCTCCCGGTTTAGCAATGACTGCATCAATGTATACTCTTCCAACATACTCTTGACTCGGTATTACTGTTTTGTAGATTGCTCCATGGCCAAACAAGTGTACGAGTGCAACTGGGTCCCTTCTCGAGTAACCGAGATTCAACTGAATAACCTAGTCAAAACTGGCGCTTTAAGCAAACAAGATGCCATTCACTGGAGGGTCCCTGGCCTGGAATGTCCTCCAGAACCCAAAGATGGAGAGGTTGTTGTCTTTGCTGACCATCTAGCCTGGAGCTTCAGTCCGCCCGATTCAAAGTTTTATCGGGATGTCTTGGCCTACTTCCAATTGCGTCCACAAGATATCGGTCCCAACTCCGTAACCAACATCTGTCACTTTCAAGTGCTCTGTGAGGTGTTCTTTCAAGAGGAGCCCACAGTTGAATTATTCAGAGATTGCTTCCATCTGAACCGCCACACCGAATTTACTGACGGTCCCAATACAGAGTTAGGCGGTATGGCGATTCAAAAGAGAAAAGAGGTCACTTACCCTCACGCCAAATTGCACAGCCATCCCAAAGTGTGGAATCAAATATGGTTTTACTGCAAAGATACCTCTCCTGATGGAGAAAATCCCTTGCCGGGTTACCGTCCGGAGCGGCTAAGCAACACACATCCCTTCCCCCAGAGACTGACTGCTAAGGAAAGAAGAAAATATGCTCCTCAACTATCCAAACTCAGGGCCTTTATGGCTAACGGGTTGACAGGGGTTGACCTTGCTCGCTGCTGGATATCTTGGAGTATATTGCCCTTAAGCCTGCGCTCCGGTTTGATGTGCGAATACACAGGAGATGTAAAAGACCCTCTACGGCATATTGAGATCCAGCTGAAAGATGAAGAGGTTACTGAGGCTGTGAAGAAGATATTAAATGAACTGGAAGCTGCTTGCGCTCAAACCGGCCTGCCTCCCTTTTGTGCCATTAACAAACCGCCAGCCGTAAGACTCATATCTTATGCTTTCATGGAATCTAACTATGTTTAAGCACCCTTTGTTGACATTAACATCTTTCAAACAGGGTGATGATCCATTTTGGAGCAAGAAGCGTCCATAAGAGAAACTGGAGAAAACAACCTGACCCAAAACCATAGTTGTGAAAAAACCAGCAAATAGGAAGAGAACCACTGCATCCTCCGATCCACCGGCAGACGATGATGTGGGTAACCCGGACCTTGAGGTAGAGCTTGACTCACTTGGTTTATTTTTCACACGCCTTATTGATAATGATTATTGCCAGAATAACGCTGAAGTCAGTCACGCTGATGTTGTAGAGGTAATCGCTCTTTCTTCCGATTCAAACCATTTTCCTTCACTAAAAATCCGTCGGGCAAACCGGAAAGTTAAATTTTCTCATCCTCTTGCTTATTTGGACCCAAACTTTCTTATGAAGACACAACAACACGAAGCTCGCCGCACAACTCGGCACAGCGGCCAGGTAGTTACCTCCACCGGTTTACCGAACAGTCCGGTTCGGAAACGCCGTTTAGAGGTCTCTAACTCTTTCGTCAATGCTTATCCGAAAGTGGGTCATTTTGGCCAACCTCTTAATCCATCTGACTCCGATTATCAGGGCACTTCTCATTCTTCTTCCGGCGAGTCATCAGCCACCCAGCTTCCACCACTCAAAATGGTGCTTGGGTGAGCCATATTCCTTATAATGTTGTTTGATATATCACTTTCAATATTCACTGGACTGATCCGTCTTCTTCCTTTCAGGGCCAAGCCTAGGCCAAGCTAGAAAGCTTGTCTGGACAAAGCGGCAGAAGAAAATGACACTCCTGAACCGGACAAAATACCAGATCCCGAAGAACACATCCGCGACGATGTGCTGAATGACCGACCGTCGCAAGATCATGATGTTATTGCTGAAGAGGCACATGTTGATGCCACAGGACCTTTTAATCAGCCCATAAGTCCTGTCCAGACTGACAAAATAGCGAGCCCATCAAAGCATACTAATAAACTGGCGACCCCAGTGCAGACCGGTGAAGCCAAAGATGATGATGTTTTTATTACTGGTGTTGGTCGTTCCGAGCCAAGCAATCCTGTCGCTTTATCTAAGCAGATTGCCTAAGATGAACTTGTTGCATTTGGCAAAGGCAAATGGAATGCCGATTTGGCCACTTATGCCGCTCTGAACACCCAAGATCTTCATTCCAGCTATCTAAATCGGCTATATACCAGCCGTGATTATGAAGCCGGTCTGGTAAATATGATGAAGGACAAATATGAGGTAATTTCCATATGACTCTCTGCTTGTATATTTTAATCTGTCAACTCCAATAGCCCCCAAGTGACAGTTTTAAGATATCAACTTAAACCGGGACTTTCCAATGTGAACTTTAATGCAGCCGGTTCAACTTAATGCAGTTAAACTGTGCCTTTATATAGTAAGAATTCCCGTGTCACTGAAGGACAGAGCAAATAGGCATTAGCCCCCAAGTGCCAAGTTGAATACTTGTATTGAGCTAGGGACTTATATAGAAATTGTATGATGAAGAGCAAATATGCATTAGCCCCCAAGTACCAAGGGCATAACTTGTTATGTGGTTGGTACTTCAACTCTGCACCATAATCTTTATCAAATGATTATCTGTATGTAGGTTGATCTGAGCAAGAGAGAAAGTCAAATCGCCGATCTGCAAGAAAATCTGAAGTCCCAGCAAGCTGAAACCTGTAATGCAAAAAAGAATTAACTAGCGCTTTAAGCGTCATGGAAAAGCTTAAAGAGGGTTTCAACAAGGAGCGGGCGGATTGGGCCACTGAAAAAGCCTCTTTAACTCAACGAGCAGAGAAGGCCGAGGCTGCACTCAAACCGGTGGTGGATGAATTGACCAGTGTAAAACGGCAAGTGCATGCCATGACAGATGCTGTCTTTGGTAAGCCTTCTTGATTTCTGAAGCAATAAGGCCTTCTCATGTAACTGCCGGTTTACTAACCCTTTGAATGATACAGGGACACGTATTGGTCACTTGGGATCAGATGTGCGGAAGAAATTGAAAGCCGCCTATACATTGATAGAACAACTATATACTGGTGCACAACGGATCAGCTATACTGCTTCTCACAACAACCCGGCGCCCACCTTGATCCATGACACTATTAAAAGGTTGTCAATGCTTCCTGCCCGGGTTGAAGAATTAAAGAAATCTTCTGCTAGAACTGGTGCTATAAACGCCTTAATCCGGGCAAAAGCATGGGTGCCGAATTTTGATCTGTTGAAGCAGCCCAGGCTTCCCGAGCTTAAAGGAAGGCGGGACAGAGTTGATGAAGAGGATCTCCGAGCTATAAACCGGGAAGTGTGCCCTCTGGCTTGTCAATTGGTTGAAGAGGCAGATTTGTCTGACTATCAAGCTCAATATGATGGACAAAACAAACGAGTGGCTGCACCAATTCCTGAAGCGGAGAACCTTATAGTTCCAATCCGTAAGCATACTTACGCTCCTGACATTGAACCGTCGTTGCTGATCAATGATGAAGCTATCTTTCAAGCATTAACGGGAATCGACTGGACAACTGTTGATTTCCAGCCGCTGGGTAGGGAAGTAGAGGTTGAAGCGGCGCGAGATGACACACAACCTTCAGGCCAAACTGGTGACCAAGCATGAACCGGAAGCCGGTTTAAATTCCTGCTCTTTTATGTTACACAGAAAACAATTATCTTATCTAGGCACCGTGTTGCCATGTAATAGGCTAGCTGCCACACTTGGTTTTGATATGCCTTCGTGCATACTTATTGAAACTTGTGCTTCCGTTGAATCATCAATCTTAAACTGTTGTCTGCAGCCAAAAAGCTTAAAACACCGCCATGGTTGTATCACCAGGCGGGTCATAATATCTATGTATATGAAATCAAAGATAATATCTTAGATTTAAACATATGATCAAATATGGAAATATATGATACCTGCCATAAGTTGGCTGTGCCAATCTTGAAATGGAGTTTTAAGAAACTCACTCTGCTGGAGGAGAAAATAGCTCCTGTGTGTATAAGGTCGGTTTACCAGGTAAACCGTTCCGGGTTACGATGAACACCGGTGTTACTCCATAATAGGATGTTAACAAAAAATCAAACCGGGCAAAGAGTCTCCGGATTAAGAGTGGACCGTGTTCCGTCAACTGACAGTCAAACCGGTTTAATAATCGTTGGTTCAAAAACACAACAAAAGAAATATGCATCGAAAGAGAGACAAAATGCAAACAAAGACAGATAAAATCATTTGCAAAAAGAGGCTGTTGAGCCGATCAAGTGGCATTACCATGGTCGAACACGACCAAGCCCCCAATAGGCGTAGCTATGGTTCAAGTCAGCCATATCCCCACATGATGCAGTGGCATTATGCCGATCAAGAGGTATAGTGATGGTTCGGGTTCGACCAAAGCCCCCAAGTGATTATGTGGCCTTAGGCCGATCAAGAGGCGTGACCGGTTCAGACGTGACCAAGTCCCCAAGTGATTCTGTGGCTTTCGCCTATCAAAAGGTGTTGCATTGGTTCGGACACGACCAAGCCCCCAAGTGATATGATATAAAGCTTTTTGAAAAAGCTAACTCAAGGGGTAAACCGGAGGCCGCTTTAGGACAAAAACTTCGTGTAACCACGCATGATGTAAAAATAACAGAGACCACGCTTTAGCTAAGGCTCCGGTTTATTGTATTGATCATAACATATACACTATCATAATATGTACATAAGTAGAGCCTATGGCTCAAGTATAGTAAGGCCGAAGACGAGCTATGTTCCACGGCCTGTTGTCTCCTCCTCTGATGTACGTGAGTCTTTATGCTCTCGAATATCGATCAAATAGTATGACCCATTGTGTAGATTCTTGTTGACCACGAAAGGTCCCTCCCAAGGTGGGGATAACTTGTGCATATCAGTCTGGTCTTGGATGAGCCGAAGCACCAAATATCCTTCATGAAAGGTTCTGGTTCTAACTCGGCGACTGTGATAGCGAGGAAGATCCTGCTAGTAAATCGCCGAACGGGCAGCTGCGATGTCACGCTCCTCATCCAACAGGTCCAAAGCATCTTGTCGTGCTACCTCGTTGTCCGCTTCAACATAAGCTGCTACACGGGGTGAATCATGATGGATGTCACTAGGGAGAACCGCCTCCGCTCCGTAGACCATGAAGAACGGTGTGTATCCTGTCGATCTGTTGGGTGTAGTATTGATGCTCCATAATACAGATGGTAACTCCTCGACCCAACAACCCAGCATCCGCTGCACAAGAACCACAAGCCGGGGTTTGATGCCTCGTAAGATCTCTTGGTTAGCCCTCTCTGCTTGGCCATTGGACTGCGGGTGGGCCACTGATGAAACTTCAAGCCGGATGTGCTCACGTTCACAGAACTCTTTCATAGCACCCTTGGACAGGTTGGTACCATTATCAGTAATGATGCTGTTTGGAAAGCCAAACCGGAAAATCACCTTTTTGATGAATTGAACCGCTGTGGCTGCATCACACTTACTAACGGGATCCGCCTCCATCCACTTTGTAAACTTGTCAACCGCCACCAAAAGGTGGGTTTTCTTCTCCTTGGACCTTTTGAAAGGCCCAACCATATCCAACCCCCAAGTCGCAAACGGCCAAGTAATTGGAATCATCCTCAATTCTTGAGCTGGCACATGAGCGCGTCTTGAGAACTTCTGACAGCCATCACATCGCCTAACCAGGTCCTCCGCATCAGCATGAGCAGTCAACCAGTAGAAACCGTGACGAAACGCTTTAGCCACCAAAGACTTTGAACCGGCGTAGTGACCATAATCCCCTTCATGGATTTCACGCAAGATTTCACAGCCTTCTTTAGGAGACACACAACGTTGAAACGCCCCTGACACACTGCAATGATGCAACTCGCCATTGACAATAGTCATGGACTTGGATCGCCGGATTATCTGCCTGGCCAGAGTCTCATCCTCTGGTAACTCGCCACGGTTCATGTATGCAAGATAAGGAACCGTCCAATCCAGAATGACATGAAGAGCCGCGACCAATTGAGCCTCCGGATCAGGAATAGCCAAATCCTCTTCACCAGGGAGCTTGACAGACGGGTTATGCAGAATATCCAAGAATACATTAGGCGGGACCGGTTTACGTTGAGAGCCCGGCTTAAAGCGTCCGCCGCTTCGTTATTCCGTCTGTCCATGCGATCCACCTGATATCCTTTAAAGTGACCTGCAACAATATCCACCTCACGACGATATGCTGCCATGAGTGGATCCATGGAATCCCAAGTGCCAGACACTTGTTGGGCCACCAGGTCCGAGTCACCGAAGCACTTAACTCGGCTGGGATTCATCTCCTTAGCCATCCGGAGACCATGGAGTAAAGCTTCGTACTCAGCTGCATTGTTAGTACAAGGGAACATTAAGCGGAGAACGTAACAGAACTTATCACCTCGTGCGGAAGTTAACACGACTCCAGCCCCCGAGCCCTCCAATTGCCTGGACCCATCAAAATGAATAGTCCAATAATTAAGTGTGATCCGGCTTTCCTTCAGGAGCTTGTAGTTCCGTCCAATCATTGATGAAATCTACAAGTGCTTGAGATTTGACCGCCGTTTGAGGCACGTATTTCAGTCCGTGCGGCCCAAGCTCTATAGCCCAGTTGGCAATCCGCCGATTGCCTCCTATTCTGAATTATATCTCCAAAAGGAGCAGAGCTGACCACTGTGATGTGATGTCCCTGGAAGTATTGCTTAAGCTTCCGGCTTGCCATGAAAACTCCATACACCAGCTTCTTCCAATGCGGATGCCTTTGCTTGGACTCAATAAGCACCTCGATGAAATAGTAAACCGGACGCTGAACTGGATATTTCTTGCCTGCCTCTTTGTGCTCCACCACAATAGCTACGTTGACTGCACGAGCATTAGCTGCCACATACAACAACAATGGTGCCTTGTCAATTGGAGCAGCAAGAATAGGCGAATTGGCTAGCTGCCGCTTTAAATCCTCAAACGCTTTATCAGCAGCTGAACTCCAGACGAACTGATCCATTTTCTTCAGCATCTGATACAAAGGGATCGCCTTCTCACCAAGGCGGCCGATAAACCGGCTAAACGCGGCAATCCGGCCTGCCAAGCGTTGAACGTCATTGATACACTTCGGTTTAGCCAGGGAGGTGATAGCTGTGATCTTCTCCGTATTAGCCTCAATTCCCCTGTTGGATACTAGAAAACCCAATAACTTGCCTGCCGGTACACCAAAAACACACTTGGCCGGGTTGAGCATCATCTTGTATGTCCGCAGGTCATCAAAGGTTTCCTTCAAATCATCAACCAGAGTCTCCTTCTCCCTTGACTTAAACCACAATATCATCCACATAGGCATGTACATTACGACCGATTTGCTTATGAAGGCAATTCCGTACACACCGTTGATAAGTTGCCTGGGCACTCTTGAGCCCAAAGGGCATAGATACATAGCAGAAGGCTCCAAAGGGAGTTATGAACTGCTGTCTTCTCCTGGTCCTTAACTGCCATCTTGATTTAATGATAACTAGAATATGCATCTAGAAAACTCAAACGCTCACAACCCGCAGTAGCATCAATAATCTGATCGATGCGGGGGAGGGCAAAAGGATATGCTGGACAAGCCTTGTTAAGGTCTGTGTAATCCACACACATGCGCCATGTGCCATTTTTCATAAGGACCAGCACCGGATTAGCCAGCCATTCAGGATGGAAAACTTCAACAATAAAGCCAGCCGCTAAGAGCCTGGCCACCTCCTCTCCAATAGCTTTGCACCTTTGTTCGTTAAACCGGCGGAGAAACTGTTTCACCGGTTTGTACTTAGGATCGATGTTAAGAGTGTGATCAGTGAGTTTCCTCGGTACACCTGGCATTTCAGAAGGCTTCCATGCAAAAATGTCCCGATTATCACAGATGAACTCGATGACCGCGCTTTCCTATTTCGGATCCAAGTTGGTACTGATACTGAACTGCTTGGACGAATCGCCGGGTACGAAGTCAACAAGCTTAGTCTCAGCTGCCAATTTGAACTTTAGGGCCGGATCATGCTCTGCAGTTGGCTTCTTCAATGGAGTCATGTCCGCCGGATCAACATTATCCTTGTAGTATTTCAACTCCTCCGTGGCACAAACCGACTCTGCATAGGCCGCATCACCTTCTTCACACTCCAAAGCAATCTTGCGACTTCCATGAACAGTTATTGTTCCCTTGTGACTCAGCATCTTTAGCTGCAAATAAACATAACAAGGTCGTGCCATAAATTTGGCATAAGCCGGCCGCCCAAATAGGGCGTGATATGGGCTCTGGATCTTCACCACCTCAAAAGTCAATGTCTGTGACCTGGAATCATGATCGTCTCCAAAGGCCACTTCCAGAGCTATCTTGCCAACAGGATATGCTGACTTACCAGGTACCACACCATGGAATACCGTATTGGACGGTTTAAGATTTTTGTCTGTTAGCGCCATACGGCGGAAGGTCTCATAATATAAGATATTAATGTTGCTCCCTCCATCCATGAGCACCTTGGTGAATTTATAACCTCCCACCTGAGGTGCCACCACCAACGCTAGCTGACCCAGATTGTCAACCCGGGGAGGGTGATCCTCTCTGCTCCATACGACTGGCTGTTCAGACCAGCGTAAATAACGAGGTATGGCCGGTTCAACAGAATTCACCGTTCGCTTGTGAAGCTTCCGGTCTCGCTTGTCCAAGCTAGTGGTGAAGACATGATATTGCCCGCTATTCAACTGCTTCGTATTGCTCTGATAACCCGACTACTGCTGCTGCTAGTTGTAACCACCCTGGCTACTCTGATTACTTTCATTGTTATGTCGGCCCTGATTACTATTGAAGCCTGAACCGGAATTACCTCCACCGTAACCCGGCCCATGGGATCCGGATCCTGAGCAACCACCTGATCCGTGATCATATCGGAAAGCATTAGAATTCTTGAACTCCTGCATAATGTAGCAATCCTTCCAAAGGTGGTTGGCTGGCATCTCCTTCGTCCCGTGCTTTAGACATGGATGATTTAACAGATAGGTCAGGCGGTCTGGGTTAGGATTTGGCACTCCACTACGATTCGGCAGTTTACCCTTTCGTCGCTGGCCCCTATCATGTGTGCTGGTATTAGCCACAAAGTCCATGCTGCTATCCGCTTTACGCTTGCCTCCCATTTCCATGACCTGCCGTGTTGTGTTGCTGCCCTTTGGAGTTGCTGTTCTTCTTTCCCTTCCTTGTCTTGTCATCATCAGACTCGGGATCCTTGGTACTATCAGAATCAGCATACTTTACTAACGCAGCCATGAAGGTCCCCATATCGTTGCAATGGTGCTTCATCCATCCCAATTTCAACTTCAGAGGCCTCAACCGGCAGTTGCCTTCCAAAGTTATAACCGCGGTATCAGCGTTGATACGGTCTGATGAATGCAAAATTTCCGAGACTCGGCGCACCCTACGGGTTGTTGACTCTCCTTCTTCCTGGACACAGGCCGCTAAGTCCACTATCGACATGGGCTGCTTACATGTATCCTTGAAATTTTGGATAAACCGGGCTCGCAACTGGGCCAATGAACTGATAGAGTTGGCCGGTAAACTTTTTAACCAAGTATGGGCCGTCCCTTCAAGCATCATGGTGAAATACTACGCACACGCCGCATCATCTACATCAAGCATCTCAATGGCCATCTCATAGCTCTCCACCCATGTTTCTGGAGATAAATCGGCAGTGTAATTTGGCACCTTGCACGGGCCCTTGAAATCCTTGGGCAGGCGCACATTGCGTAAAGCGGGGACAAGACAGGGCACCCCCAAAGAACTAGAAGTAACCCCTGGTTCGACCGAGGTGGTTGGACGAACCGGCGTAAGCTGACGAGCCTCATACTACGCCGCTAACTCGGCCTCCCTGCGCGCCCGGGCCCGGTCCACCACTTCCTGAGCATCACCAATACCACCTGCCGGGTTATTGCCACAGGGCGCTTCACGGTTCCGTGCATTACTTGATACGGCCGGTTCATCCATACACCTGCTGTAGCTCCGGCTTGGACGGGGGGTGGAGTGAATTCGGTCACGGCTGTATGAATATGCTTCCTGTTGAATCAAGGCTGTCCGAAGAAGCTCCTTAACCCGGCGTGTCTCCACCGCCTGCGGAGATTTTCCATTGGATTGGAATAATGACACGGAGGTGTCGGGACAGGCTGAGGCACGACATTGTTCTGTCGAGGAGGATCCATTAGGCGAGGTTGAACCGGCGTGCCCGTCCCAGGTGCTTCCGCCCGGTTTATCACCGGCGGGTTACTAGTTCCTACTCCTGGGGTGTTAAAGAGATTTCTGGCTTCGAAAACCGGAGGCAAGCATGATCGATGCTTCCTCTTCAAGACTTCATGCGACGCGGTCTGATCCAGCATAAGCCTATAGGCCTGTGCATCCAAAGTAGCCCGCTCTGCGACCATCCTGGCGTTCTCGGCTGCTAGGTCGGCCTTAGCCTGAGTGATCTGTTCCCTCACCTTTGCAACTTCTGCGTTGTGGGCGTCCTGATCCGCCGGGTTAGCCTCTGCCATAAGCGCAGCCAACTCATCAAACAGATCAGATAAAACTTGAGCCGGCGGGTGCACAGGGCCTCCTGCCCCGGCAGCCGTCGCCGCTGCTGACTCGGAGATCATTGCTGCTGCGGTCAAAGAGTGGATCGCCGCCTGTGTACCGGCCATGAATATTCCAACCTGGTTGGGCAGATCAGAGGGGTCCGAAATACTGTCGTCATCGGAACAGCCCCCAATCCGGCCGTCTTGTAACTGATACAATGATTCGGTTTCTCCGGTTGAGGACTCGTTGCCAGAATAAACGACGGTCTCGCTACCAGATTCTGATCCATCCTCATATTCTCCTCCGTGGATGACTCCCACAAAGGCACGCTTCACGGCCGGTTTAACCTGGGCAGATCGTGCACGCTGATCCGTTTCGACGAGGTCGGTGCAGATGTCCGGCTCAGGGCCTGGTTCACCGATCTTGCCGATGAAGACGTGTATGCCACCAAAGGGACCCGGTACCCGTACTCAATCGAGCCGGCCTCGGGGCCCCACCCTGCATCGTCAATGTAGAGCTTGTCGCGACGACTCTTGGTCATCCGGCCCACAACATAGCCCTTGAGTCCTTCTAAGATGCCCTCCAAGAACTTGAAACCATTGTGCGATTGCCCCATGGTGGGCGCCAACTACCGTGGTTTTGTCACGGCAGATGTCCTCATGAAAGGACTTAGTCGTGGAGCCATCGCTACGGATTAGCTTGAAGAGGTTAAAGAGGACATAGGGACGCAAGAGAGTTTATACTAGTTCGGCCCCTTCGGTGAAGGTAAAAGCCTACGTCTAATTGTGATGGAATTGATGGGGTTTCAATGACTAGGGAGCAAACAGGCTTCGCTAAGTCTCGAGTTGTTGTCTGTTCTCCCTGAACCGCCGCCGGGTCGTCCCCTTATATACATGGGTGGCGCACGTCGGTTTACAGAGTCCCGACGCCGGTTCATAGATGTATCCAGCTCGGTCTCCACTATTCCTAACTTACAATACAAGTTACATACCGACGCCGGTTTACGGCTACAGGCCTTGAACCGACTATGGGCCTTGAGCCCTCATCTGCCTACATGGGCTTTAACATACTCAACTACTGACGAAGTTAACCCGGCCTGTCCTGGCCGGTTTACACCCAGTAGTAATATCCCCAACAGATGGTGTTATTAGACGTTGTGTACCTGAGCATGAACATGAACAGATCCTACGCAAGTGTCACTCCGAAGCTTATAGAGGGCACCACGCTGGAGATAGAACTGCACATAAGGTATTGCAATCCGGTTTTTATTGGCCTACTCTCTTCAAGGATGCCCGTAAGTTTGTCTTATCTTGTGATGAATGTCAAAGAATTGGTAATAATATTAGACGTCAAGAAATGCCTATGAACTATTCACTTGTTATTAAACATTTTGATGTTTGGGGCTTTGATTATATGGGACCTTTTCCTGCCTTTAATGGATATACACATATTTTAGTTGTTGTTGATTACGTTACTAAGTGGGTAGAAGCTATTCCAACTAGTAGTGCTGATCATAACACTTCTATTAAAATGCTTAAAGAAGTTATTTTTCCGAGGTTTGGAGTCCCTAGATATTTAATGACTGATGGTGGTTCACATTTTATTCATGGTGCTTTCCATAAAATGCTTGCTGAGTATGATGGTAATCATAGAATTGCATCTCCTTATCACCCTCAGTCTAGTGGTCAAGTAGAATTGAGTAATAGAGAGCTCAAATTAATTTTGCAAAAGACTGTCAATAGGTCTAGAAAGAATTGGTCCAAGAAACTTGATGATGCATTATGGGCCTATAGAAGTACATATAAAAATCCTATGGGTATGTCTTCGTATAAAATGGTTTATGGAAAAGCATACTGGGATATTAAAGAGCTCAACTATGATTTCAAACTTGCCGGTGAGAAAAGTTTATTTGACATTAGCTCACTTGATGAATGGAGAACCAATGAAAATGCCAAGTTGTTTAAGGAAAAAGTTAAAAGATGGCATGAAAAAAGGATACAAAAGCGTGAGTTTAATGTAGTTGATTATGTATTGCTATACAACTCTCGTTTAAGATTTTGGCAGGAAAACTTCTCTCTAAATGGGAAGGCCCCTACGTTATCGAGGAGGTCTATCGTTCCGGTGCCATAAAAATCAACAACTTCGAAGGCACGAACCCGAAGGTGGTGAACGGTCAAAGAATCAAACATTATATCTTAGGTAATCCTATAAATGTTGAAACTAATGTTATTGAAACCGTAACCCCGGAGGAATACATAAGGGACACTTTCCAGAACGTTTCAGACTCTGAAAAGGAATAGGTATGTCGTACGGTAAGCAAACCGACTCCAAAACAGTTTTTAAGGCAATATTTCTCCGTTTTGGAATATTTAGAAAAATTGAAAAATAAGAAGCAGTCCGGGAAGGACACGAGGGTGGAGGGCGCGCCCTACCCCCTGGGCGCGCCCCTACCTCGTGTGCTCTCCGGACTCCGTTTTCTTGCTCGATACGTATTTTGGTCGATAAAAATTCATTATATAATCTCCTGAAGGTTTTGACTCCTGTATCACACAATTATCCTCTGTTCTTGTTTTGAGCTGTCCTGCTGGAGATTAGAGCAACATGTCGTCCCAGGATTCGAAAGGAGAAAGCTATGTGGATGATTACGTTGCAGATCCTAAGGTCTATGGAGATGTGGAGCATTGTGGTTGAACTAGGGAGGAAGAAGAGGACTATGAACCCAAGAGGAAGGAGCTCAGATGAAGGTGAAGCACCATTACTCAACCTGGGGACATACATGTGGAGTCCAAAAAGGCAAGCCTCCTTGATAGGGCAAAGAAACTAAAGATCAAATTTATCCCTTTTCATCTCTTGCAGGAAAACAAGCAGGAGCTATGCAAAAAGATATTAACCCTGGAGCAGGAGATTGATGACTTGAGGGATCAAAAGTCTGTCCTCAAGTGCAAATTGTTGGGGAACGTAGTAATTTCAAAAAATTTCCTACGCACACGCAAGATCATGGTGATGCATAGCAACGAGAGGGGAGAGTGTTGTCTACGTACCCTCGTAGACCAAAGCGGAAGCAATCACAACGTAGAGGAAGTAGTCGTACGATCTCCTCGCGATCCAACCGATCCTAGCGTCGTTACTCCGGCACCCCCGAGTTCTTGACACACGTACAGCTCGATGACGCTCCTCGGGCTCCAATCCAGTAGAGCTTCAGGGAGGAAGAGTTTCGTCAGCACGACGGCGTGGTGACGATCTTGATGTTCTCGCGGCAGCAGGCTTCGCCTAAGCTTATGCACGATATGACCGAGGTGGAATATGGTGGAGGGGGCACCGACACGGCTAAGGAACGATCCGTAGATCAACTTGTGTGTTCTAGGGTGCCCCTGCCCCGTATATAAAGGAGCAAGGGGTGCGGCCGGCCCTTGGAGGAGGCGGCCGGAGGAGTCCTACTCCCACCGAGTAGGACTCCCCTTCCTAGTTGGATTAGGATTGGGGGAGGGAAGAGGGAAGGCGGCGCCGCCTCTCCTTGTCCTATTCGCACTAGGGGAGGGCGCGGCCTGCCCCGGCCGGCCCTTCCTCTTCTCCCTCATGGCCCACTAAGGCCCAATAACCCCCGGGAGGGTTCCGGTAACCCCCCGGTGTTCCGGTAAAATCCCGATTTCACCCGGAACCATTCCGAACTCAAATATAGGCTTCCAATATATCAATCTTTATGTCTCGACCATTTCGAGACTCCTCGTCATGTCCGTGATCACATCCGGGACTCGAACTTCTTGGTACATCAAAATACACAAACTCATAATATAACCGTCATCGAAACCTTAAGCGTGCGGACCCTACGGTTCGAGAACAATGTAGACATGACCGAGACACGTCTCCGGTCAATAACCAATAGCAGGACCTGGATGCCCATATTGGCTCCTACATATTCTACGAAGATCTTTATCGGTCAGACCGCATAACAACATACGTTGTTCCTTTGTCATCGGTATGTTTACTTGCCCGAGATTCGATCGTCGGTATCCAATACCTAGTTCAATCTCGTTACGGCAAGTCTCTTTACTCGTTCGTAATACATCATCTCACAGCTAACTCATTAGTTGTAATGCTTGCAAGGCTTAAGTGATGTGTATTACCGAGAGGGCCCAGAGATACCTCTCCGACACTCGGAGTGACAAAACCTAATCTCGAAATCGCCAACCCAACATCTGCCTTTGGAGACACCTGTAGTACTCCTTTATAATCACCCGATTCACGTTGTGACGTTTGGTAGCACCAAAGTGTTCCTCCGTAAACGGAGTTGCATAATCTCATAGTTATAGGAACATGTATAAGTCATGGATAAAAGCAGTAGCAACATACTAAGCGATCGTGTGCTAAGCTAATGGGATGGGTCATGTCAATCGATCATTCAACTAATGATGTGACCTTGTTAATCAAATAACAACTCTTTGTTCATGGTTAGGAAACATAACCATCTTTGATTAACAAGCTAGTCTAGTAGAGGCATACTAGTGACATATTGTTTGTCTATGCGTTCACACATGTATCATGTTTCCGGTTAATACAATTCTAGCATGAATGATAAACATTTATCATGAAATAAGGAAATAAATAATAACTTTATTATTGCCTCTAGGGCATATTTCCTTCAGTCTCCCACTTGCACTAGAGTCAATAATCTAGATTACATAGTAATGATTCTAACACCCATGGAGTCTTGGTGCTGATCATGTTTTGCTCGTGGAAGAGGCTTAGTCAACGGTCTGCTACATTCAGATCCGTATGTATCTTGCAAATCTCTATGTCTCCCACGGACTAAATCCGGATGGAATTGAAGCGTCTCTTGATGTGCTTGGTCCTCTTGTGAAATCTGGATTCCTTTGCTAAGGCATTGCTCCAGTATTGTCACAGAAGATTTTCATTGGACCCGATGCACTAGGTATGACACCTAGATCGGATATGAACTCCTTCATCCAGACTCCTTCATTAGCTGCTTCCGAAGCTGCTATGTACTCCGCTTCACATGTAGATCCCGCTACGACGCTTTGTTTAGAACTACACCAACTGACAGCTCCTCCGTTTAGTGTAAATACGTATCCGGTCTGCGATTTAGAATCGTCCGGATCAGTGTCAAAGCTTGCATCAACGTAACCATTTACGATGAGCTCTTTGTCACCTCCATATATGAGAAACATATCCTTAGTCCTTTTCAGGTATTTCAGGATGTTCTTGACCGTTGTCCAGTGATCCACTCCTGGATTACTTTGGTACCTCCCTGCTAAGCTTATAGCAAGGCACACATCAGGTTTGGTACACAGCATTGCATACATGATAGAGCCTATGGCTGAAGGATAGGGAACATCTTTCATTTTCTCTCTATCTTCTGCAGTGGTCGGGCATTGAGTCTTACTCAACTTCACACCTTGTAACACAGGCAAGAACCCTTTCTTTGCTTGATCCATTTTGAACTTCTTCAAAATTTTGTCAAGGTATGTGCTTTGTGAAAGTCCAATTAAGCGTTTTGATCTATCTCTATAGATTTTGATGCCCAATATGTAAGCAGCTTCGCCGAGGTCTTTCATTGAAAAACTCTTATTCAAGTATCCCTTTATGCTATCCAGAAATTCTATATCATTTCCGATCAGTAATATGTCATCTACATATAATATCGAAATGCTACTGAGCTCCCACTCACTTTCTTGTAAATACGAAGCTTCTCCAAAAGTGCAGATGAACCCAAATGCTTTGATCACACTATCAAAGCGCTTATTCCAACTCGAGATGCTTGCACCAGTCCATAAATGGATCGCTGGAGCTTGCATACTTTGTTAGCTCCCTTTGGATCGATAAAACCTTCGTTGCATCATATACAACTCTTCTTCCGTAAATCCATTCAGAATGCAGTCTTTACATCCATTTGCCAAATTTCGTAATCATAAAATGCGGCAATTGCTAACATGATTCGGACAGACTTAAGCATCGCCACGGGTGAGAAGGTCTCATCGTAGTCAATCCCTTGAACTTGTCGAAGACCCTTTGCGACAAGTCGAGCTTTGTAGACGATAACATTACCGTCGGCGTCGGTCTTCTTCTTGAAGATCCACTTGTTTTCTATTGCTTGCCGACCCTCGGGCAAGTCAACCAAAGTCCATACTTTGTTTTCATACATGGATCCCATCTCAGATTTCATGGCCTCAAGCCATTTTATGGAATCTGGGCTCACCATCGCTTCTTCATAGTTCGTAGGTTCATCATGATCTAGTAGCATGATTTCCGAGAACAGGATTACCGTACCACTCAAGTGCGGATCTTACTCGTTGATCTACGAGGTTACAGAGTAACTTGATCTGAAGTTTCATGATCAACATCATCAACTTCCTCACTATTTGGTGTAGATGTCTCAGAAACCGGTTTCTGCGACAAACTACTTTCAAGTAAGGGAGAAGGTACGATTACCTCATCAAGTTCTACTTTCCTCCCACTCACTTCTTTCGAGAGAAATTCCTTCTCTAGAAAGGATCCATTCTTGGCAACAAATGTCTTGCCTTCGGATCTGTGATAGAAGGTGTATGTTTCCTTTGGGTATCCTATGAAGACACATTTCTCCGATTTGGGTTCGAGCTTATCAGGTTGAAGCTTTTTCACATAAGCATCGCATCCCCAAACTTTAAGAAACGACAACTTTGGTTTCTTGTTAAACCATAGTTTATAAGGTGTCGTCTCAACGGATTTTGACGGTGTTCTATTCAGTGTGAATGCGGCCGTCTCAAGAGCATAACCCCAAAACGATAGCGGTAAATCTGTAAGAGACATCATAGATCGCACCATATCTAGTAAAGTGCGATTCGACGTTCGGACACACCATTACGCTGTGGTGTTCGGGTGGCGTGAGTTGCTAAACTATTCCGCATTGTTTCAAATGTAGACCAAACTCGTAACTCAAATATTCACCTCCACGATCAGATCGTAGAAATTTAATTTTCTTATTACGATGATTTTCAACTTCACTCTGAAATTCTTTGAACTTTTCAAATGTTTTAGACTTATGTTTCATTAAGTAGATATACCCATATCTGCTTAAATCATCTGTGAAGGTGAGAAAATAACGATATCCGCCACGAGCCTCAACATTCATCGGACCACATACATCTGTATGTATGATTTCCAACAAATCTGTTGCTCTCTCCATAGTACCGAGAACGGGTTCTAGTCATCTTGCCCATGAGGCACGGTTCATAAGTGCCAAGTGATTCATAATCAAGTGACTCCAAAAGTACATCAAGATGGAGTTTCTTCATGCGCTTTACGCCGATATGACCTAAACGGCAAGTGCCACAAATAAGTTGCACTATCATTATCAACTCTGCATCTTTTGGCTTCAACATTATGAATATGTGTATCACTACTATCGAGATTCATCAAAATAGACCACTCTTCAAGGGTGCATGACCATAAAAGATATTACTCATATAAATAGAACAACCATTATTCTCGATTTAAATGAATAACCGTCTCGCATCAAACAAGATCCAGATATAATGTTCATGCTCAACGCAGGCACCAAATAACAATTATTTAGGTCTAAAACTAATCCCGAAGGTAGATGTAGAGGTAGCGTGCCGACCGCGATCACATCGACTTTGGAACCATTTCCCACGCCGCATCGTCACCTCGTCCTTTGCCGGTGTTCGCTAATCCGTAGTCCCTGTTTGAGTTGCAAATATTAGCAATGTAACCGATATCAAATACCAGTGCTCTGCGAGCTCTAGTAAGGTACACATCAATAACATGTATATCACATATACCTTTGTTCACCTTGCCATCCTTCTTATCCGCCAAATACTTGGGGCAGTTCCGCTTCAAAGGACAATCTGTTTGCGGTAAGAGAAGCACTCAGTTTCAGGTTTAGGTCCAGACTTGGGTTTCTTCTCTGAGCAGCAACTTGCTTGCTGTTCTTCTTGAAGTTCCTTCTTCTTCCCTTTGCCTTTCTTCTTGAAACTAGTGGTCTTATTGACCATCAACACTTGATGCTCCTTCTGATTTCTACCTCCGCAGCCTTTAGCATTGCGAAGAGCTCGGTATAGTCTTTACTAACCCTTGCATATTATAGTTCATCACGAAGCCTTTGTAGCTTGGTGGCGGTGATTGAAGAATTCATCAATGACACAATCATCCGGAAGATTAACTCCCGGTTGAGTCAAGTGATTGTAATACCCGGACATTTTGAGTATGTGCTCACCGATGAACTATTCTCCTCCATCTTGCAGCTATAGAACTTATTGGAGACTTCATATCTCTCAATCCGGCGTTACGTTGGAATATCAACTTCAACTCTGGAACATCTCATATGCTCCATGACGCTCAAAACGTCGTTGAAGTCCCGGTTCTAAGCCGTAAAGCATGGCACACTGAACTATAGAGTAGTCATCAGCTTTGCTCGCCAGACGTTCTTAACGCCGTCGGTTGCATCAAGAAGAGGTCTGGCACCTAGCGGTGCATCCAGACGTAACTCTTACGTGCAGCAATGAGGATAATCCTCAAAGTTACGGACCCGATCCGTAATTGCTACCATCATCTTTCAACTTTGCTTTCTCAAGGAACGCATTAAAATTTAACGGAACAACAAAGACGAGCCATCTATCTACAATCAAACATAGACAAGCAAGATACTATCGGTACTAAGTTCATGATAAATTTAAGTTCAATTAATCATATTACTAAAGAACTCCCACTTAGACAGACATCTCTCTAGTCATCTAAGTGATCACGTGATCCAAATCAACTAAACCATAACCGATCATCACGTGAGATGGAGTAGTTTTCAATGGTGAACATCTTATGTTGATCATATCTACTATATGATTCACGCCGACCTTTCGGTCTCCGTGTTCCGAGGCCATATCTGCATATGCTAGGCTCGTCGGGTATAACGTGAGTATTCTGCGTGTGCAAAACTGGCTTGCACCCGTTGTAGATGGACGAGAGCTTATCACACCGATCATCACGTGGTGTCTCGGCACGACGAACTTTGGCAACGGTGCATACTCGGGAGAACACTACTTGATAATTTTTAGTGAGAGATCATCTTAAAATGCTACCGTCAATCAAAGCAAGATAAGATGCATAAAGGATAAACATCACATGCAATCAATATAAGTGATATGATATGGCCATCATCATCTTGTGCTTGTGATCTCCATCTCCGAAGCACCGTCGTGATCACCATCGTCACCGGCGCGACACCTTGATCTCCATCGTAGCATCGTTGTCGTCTACGCCACCTATTGCTTCTACGACTATCGCTACCGCTTAGTGATAAAGTAAAGCAATTACAGGGCATTTGCATTTCATACAATAAAGCGACAACCATATGGCTCGAGCTAGTTGCCGATAACTTCGGTTACAAAACATGATCATCTCATACAATAAAATATAGCATCACGTCTTGACCATATCACATCACAACATGCCCTGCAAAAACAAGTTAGACGTCCTCTACTTTGTTGTTGCAAATTTTACGTGGCTGCTACGGGCTTAAGCAAGAACCAATCTCACCTACGCGTCAAAACCACAACGATACTTCGTCAAATAGACTCCGTTTTAACCTTCTCAAGGACCGGGCGTAGCCACACTCGGTTCAACTAAAGTGAGAGAGACAGACACCCGTCAGTCACCTTTAAGCAACGAGTGCTCGTAGCGGTGAAACCAGTCTCGCGTAAGCGTACGCGTAATGTCGGTCCGGTCTGCTTCATCTCACAATACCGCTGAACCAAAGTATGACATGCTGGTAGGTAGTATGACTTGTATCGCCCACAACTCACTTGTGTTCTACTCTTGCAAAACATCAAACCATAAAAAAAACCTAGGCTCGGATGCCACGGTTGGGGAACGTAGTAATTTCAAAAAATTTCCTACGCACACGCAAGATCATGGTGATGCATAGCAACGAGAGGGGAGAGTGTTGTCTACGTACCCTCGTAGACCGAAGCGGAAGCGATCACAACGTAGAGGAAGTAGTCGTACGATCTCCTCGCGATCCAACCGATCCTAGCGCCGTTACTCCGGCGCCCCCGAGTTGTTGACACACGTACAGCTCGATGACGCTCCTCGGGCTCCAATCCAGTAGAGCTTCGGGGAGGAAGAGTTCCGTCAGCACGACGGCGTGGTGACGATCTTGATGTTCTGCGGCAAGAGGCTTCGCCTAAGCTTATGCGACGATATGACCGAGGTGGAATATGGTGGAGGGGGCACCGACACGGCTAAGGAACGATCCGTAGATCAACTTGTGTGTTCTAGGGTGCCCCCTGCCCGTGATATAAAGGAGCAAGGGGGTGCGGCCGGCCCTTGGAGGAGGCGGGGAGGAGTCCTACTCCCACCGAGTAGGACTCCCCCTTCCTAGTTGGATTAGGATTGGGGAGGAAAGAGGGAAGGGGCGCCGCCCTCTCCTTGTCCTATTCGGACTAGGGGGGGGGGCGGCCTGCCCCTGGCCGGCCCTTCCTCTTCTCCCTCATGGCCCACTAAGGCCCAATAACCCCGGAGGGTTCAGTAACCCCGGTGTTCCAGAAAATCCCGATTTCACCGGAACCATTCCAACTCCAAATATAGGCTTCCAATATATCAATCTTTATGTCTCGACCATTTAGAGACTCCTCGTCATGTCCATGATCACATCCGGACTCAACTTCTTGGTACATCAAAATACACAAACTCATAATATAACCGTCATCGAAACCTTAAGCGTGCGGACCCTACGGTTCGAGAACAATGTAGACATGACCGAGACACGTCTCCGGTCAATAACCAATAGCGGGACCTGGATGCCCATATTGGCTCCTACATATTCTACGAAGATCTTTATCGGTCAGACCGCATAACAACATACGTTGTTCCCTTTGTCATCGGTATGTTTACTTGCCCGAGATTCGATCGTCGGTATCCAATACCTAGTTCAATCTCGTTACCGGCAAGTCTCTTTACTCGTTCCGTAATACATCATCTCACAGCTAACTCATTAGTTGTAATGCTTGCAAGGCTTAAGTGATGTGTATTACCGAAAGGGCCCAGAGATACCTCTCCGACACTCGGAGTGACAAAACCTAATCTCGAAATACGCCAACCCAACATCTGCCTTTGGAGACACCTGTAGTACTCCTTAATAATCACCCAGTTACGTTGTGACGTTTGGTAGCACCCTAAGTGTTTCTCCGGTAAACGGGAGTTGCATAATCTCATAGTTATAGGAACATGTATAAGTCATGGATAAAAGCAGTAGCAACATACTAAACGATCGTGTGCTAAGCTAATGGGATGGGTCATGTCAATCAGATCATTCAACTAATGATGTGACCTTGTTAATCAAATAATAACTCTTTGTTCATGGTTAGGAAACATAACCATCTTTGATTAACAAGCTAGTCTAGTAGAGGCATACTAGTGACATATTGTTTGTCTATGCATTCACACATGTATCATGTTTCCGGTTAATACAATTCTAGCATGAATGATAAACATTTATCATGAAATAAGGAAATAAATAATAACTTTATTATTTCCTCTAGGGCATATTTCCTTCACAAATTAAGGGAGAAGCCTACGCCATCAACTAAACCATCACCTCCACCTTCTTCGTCAGCAAAGGAGATATAATCACATGGGTATGGGCACTCCCCTTGGCAAACTGCCAAGCTTGGGGGAGGTGCCCCGGTATCGTATCACCATCACCCTCCTTTCTTTACCATTTTTCTTAGTTCGATCCTTTTAGTAGTATCTTGACCTAGTAGAATAAAGTTTATTGCATGATCTAGCTAGTTTTAAGTTTTGCTTTATGATCCCTCTATGTAATCGAGTCCGTGAGCTATATAATAAAGATTAGTGTTGAATCAAGGGCTTGATTATTTTGCCATGATCTTGAGCGAATAAAAGAAAAGAAAAAATAAAAAGAAATAAAGAGTTCATATTGATCTTATTGAGAGTAATGACTTCACATAAAAAGAGTATGATGATTATAAGTTGTTGGGAGTTGGCAAACATAGCTTTGGTCATCGTTATAATTAATAGGAAATAATAAAGAAAGAGAGGTTTCACATACAAATATATTATCATGGACATCATTTATGATTGGGAGCACTCATTAAAATATGACATGCTAAAGAGTTGATGTTGGATAAGGAAGACAACGTAATGGGTTATGTTTTCTTATATCTGAGATAAAGTATACTGTCATGGGTCATCCAACATGTTGAGCTTGCCTTTCCCCCTCATGCTAGCTAAATTCTTAGCACTAAGTAGAGATACTACTTGTGCCTCCAAAAACTCTTAAACTAGTTTTGCCATGAGAGTCCACCATACCTACCTATGGATTAAGTAAGATCCTTCAAGTAAGTTGTCATCGGTGCAAGCAATAAAAATTGCTCTCTAAAAATGTATGACTTATTAGTGTGGGAGAAAATAAGCTTTACACGATCTTGTGATGTGGAAGAAATAAAAGCGACGAACTGCAATAAAGGTTCATATCACAAGAGGCAATATAAAGTGACGTTCTTTCGCATTAAGATTTTGTGCATCCAACCATAAAAGCACATGGCAACCTCTGCTTCCCTCTGTGAAGGGCCTATCTTTTACTATTATCTTCTACCTTAAGCAAGAGTCATGGTGATCTTCACCTTTCCTTTTACACTTTATCCTTTGGCAAGCATGTGGTGTTGGAAAGATCCTGATATATATACCTAATTGGATGTAGGGGAGCATGAGTTATTATTGTTGACATTACCCTTGAGGTAAAAGGTTGGGAGGCGAAAAAGCCCCTATCTTTCTCTGTGTTCGGTTAAAACTCCGTAACCACAAGTATTGCGTGAGTGTTAGCAATTATGAAAGACTAAATGATAGTTGAGTATGTGGACTTGCTAGAAAGCTCTGACATAGACTCTTTCTGATGTTATTATAAATTGCAATTGCTTCAATGACTGAGATTATAGTTTGTGGGTTCTCAATAAAGCTTCTGATTCATACTTTTGCATTGTGAATAGATTATTACTTGAGCATAAGAAATCATATGACAATATTCATATATGTTGCTGTTATGAGAATAATCATGATGCCCTCATGTCCGTATTTTATTTTATCGACACCTCTACCTCTAAACATGTGAACATATTTATCGTTATCAGCTTCCACTTGAGGACAAGCGAGGTCTAAGCTTGGGGAGTTGATACGTCCATTTTGCATCATGCTTTTATATCGATATTTATTGCATTATGGGCTGTTATTACACGTTATGTCACAATACTTATGCCTATTCTCTATTATTTTACAAGGTTTACATAAGGAGGGAGAATGCCGGCAGCTGGAATTCTAGGCTAGAAAACGAGCAAATATTAGAGACCTATTCTGCACAACTCCAAAAGTCCTAAAACTCCACGAAAGTTATTTTTTGGAAATAATAAAAAATATTGAGCGAAAGAAGTCTGTCAGAGGGGGCCCCACCTGCCTCATGGGCCCCCTGTTGGCTCTCCGGTGGCCATCTTCTGCTATATGAGGTCTTTCGTCGAGGAAAAATCATAAGCAACCTTTCGGGACGAGACTTCGCCGCCACGAGGCGGAACCTTGGCGGAACCAATCTAGGGCTCCGGCAGAGCTGTTCTACCGGGGATACTTCCCTTCGGGAGGGGAAAATCATCGTCATCATCATCACCAACGCTCCTCTCATCGGGAGAGGGCAATCTCCATCAACATCTTCACCAGCACCATCTCCTCTCCAAACCCTAGTTTATCTCTTGTATCCAATTCTTGTCTCCAAGTCCGGGATTAGTACTTGCGGGTTGCTAGTAGTGTTGATTAGTCCTTATAGTTGATGCTAGTTGGTTTATTTGGTGGAAGATCATATGTTCAGATCCTTTATGCATATTGATACCCCTTTGATTATGAACATGGATATGCTTTGTGAGTAGTTACGTTTGTTCCTGAGGACATGGGAGAAGTCTTGCTATTAGTAGTCATGTGAATTTGGTATTCGTTCGATATTTAGATGAGATGTATGTTGTCTATCCTCTAGTGGGGTTATGTGAAGGTCGACTACATAACACTTAACCGTCATTTGGGCCGGCAATTTAATGTACCACTCCTCAAAGTCGTTGGCGCTTACAGTATATATCATGCCATCTTCTCTGCATCCTTTTTATGTTGGAGCAGCTGCTCCGGGATCTCTCCCTCACTTATGCCTAACAAGGATAGTACCAGATGCCAGAAAGTCGTTGCAAGATAGCACCGTCTCCCCGCAACCCGGCGCCCCAAGTCTGCTCATTGTTGATGTTCAAATTGGGCATAGTATGGTGCTACAACATATATGGACTATGGACAAAGTGCTAATGGTTTCTTCTCATGAACGATTAAGCTAGCCTACAACATGCACATCTAGCCGGAAAACACTAGCCTGCACCTGGCGGAATCCATCGAGCGCCCCAATCTTGCTTCGTGTGTGTATGCGTGTGGACCTCGGTGGAAAACAATCATTCAGAGCAAAGAACAATCAGGCCTCTCTCAAGTGTCAGCGAGATTGAATCCTGCAGCGAAGGAGGTGACGACGGAGCGAGAGATGAACTATCAAACAGGTACTGGTACATGCTATGTGGTGACCTGCACGTACCTATTGGGAATCACCTAGCTACTTGACAAGTACTACCGATGGTTCGTGAGGAATTGATGATGGTAAGTAGTAGTCTGCTTTAGAAGCTAGCGACATTAGATTTTTGTAACACCGCCGAGAACCATTAATGGCCATTAGACATTGGATGTACTTCTTGAAAAGCAAGCGTATAATACATCATATCTCTATTTCTAATGGAGCAGTTGGTGAATAGTCCACGGTTATTTTTCGTTGGTTTTATTTTGTCCCACCACTTTCGCTGGGTTTTTTCGTCCCGTCCCCCACCTCACCGGTTTACTTTTCTGTCACCCTCTCACACAACGAAAAAAATAAACCGGTCAGAACTTTCCATGCTAGCACAAATTATTTAGTAATGCATTTATGTGAAAAAAATCAATCACGGTCAAGTATCTAAAGATCAAATCTAAATTAATTAACCTTACCTTAAATCGCCAATTCTTCTTGTTAGTCCCACCGGTGAAGGCATTCCTATGCCTCCCTAGCACTTGAAAGGAAGGAAATTAACTTAGAAACAGTAAACCGATGCATGGATGCCAATCCGTTCCTCTCTCACGTTCTCTTTCCTTTCCTAGCTCCCATTCTCCTCATAGAGATGCACATTGATCGGGAAGGAGGATGACTGAATGAGAGGCCTCGGATCGGATCCTCTTGATCCAGCCTCTGCGAACGTCAACAACGCATACACCGGATGCTCAACAAGACCAAGCACCGTGGCGATGTCGATGGCGACATCCCCGCCGTGCTAGATGGCGGCCGCGCGTAGATCCCTTGGTCGGATTTGAGAGGATGTAACCGCCCAGCGGCAAGATGCGGAGCCACAAACATGCGCGGATGCGCTGAAGTCTCCAATAAGTTCTATAGCTGCAAGATGGAGGAGAATAGTTCTGTCAGTGAACATATACTCGTAATGTCGGGTATAACAATCACTTGATTCAAGCGGGAGTTAATTTTCCGATGATAGTGTCATTGATGTAATTCTTCAATCACGCCACCAAGCTACAAGAGCTTTGTGATGAACTATAATATGCAAGGGATGAACAAGACTATTCCCGAGCTCTTCGCGATGCTGAAAGCTGCGGAGGTAGAAATCAAGAAGGAGCATCAAGTGTTGATGGTCAACAAGACCACTAGTTTCAAGAAAAAGGGCAAAGGGAAGAAGAAGAGGAACTTCAAAAAGGACGGCAAGCAAGTTGCTGCTCAAGAGAAGAAACCCAAGTTTGGACCTAAGCTTGAAACTGAGTGCTTCTACTGCAAGCAGACTGGACACTGGAAGCGGAACTGCCCCAAGTATTTGGCGGATAAGAAGGATGGCAAAGTAAACAAAGGTATATGTGATATACATGTTATTGATGTGTACCTAACTAGAGCTCGTAGTAGCACCTGGTTATTTGATCTTGGTTCATTGCTAATATTTGCAACTCAAGCAGGGACTACGGAATAAGCGAGCATCGCCAAGGACGAGGTGACGATGCGCGTGGGAAACGGTTCCAAAGTCGATGTGATCGCCGTCGGCACGCTACCTCTACATCTACCATCGGGATTAGTTTTAGACCTAAATAATTGTTATTTGGTGCTGCGTTGAGCATGAACATTATATCTGGATCTTGTTCGATGCGAGGCGGTTATTCATTTAAATCGAGAGAATAATGGTTGTTCTATTTATATGAGTAATATCTTTTATGGTCATGCACCCTTGAAGAGTGGTCTATTTTATTGAATCTCGATAGTAGTGATACACATATTCATAATGTTGAAGCCAAAAGATGCAGAGTTGATAATGATAGTGCAACTTATTTGTGGTACTTGCCGTTTGGGTCATATCGGTGTAAAACGCATGAAGAAACTCCATCTTGATGGACTTACGGAATCACTTGATAATGAATCACTTGGTACTTGCGAACCGTGCCTCATGGGCAAGATGACTAAAACACCGTTCTCCGTACTATGGAGAGAGCAACAGATTTGTTGGAAATCATACATCTGAGATGTATGTGGTCCGATGAATGTTGAGGCTCGTGGCGGATATCGTTATTTTCTCACCTTCACAGATGATTTAAGCAGATATGGGTATATCTACTTAATGAAGCACAAGTCTGAAACATTTGAAAAGTTCAAAGAATTTCAGAGTGAAGTGAAGAATCATTGTAACAAGAAAATAAAATTTCTGCGATCTGATCGTGGAGGAGAATATTTGAGTTTCGAGTTTGGTTTACATTTGAAACAATGCGGAATAGTTTCGCAACTCACGCCATCTGGAACACCACAACGAAATGGTGTGTCCTAACGTCGTAATCGTACTTTACTTGACATGGTGCGATCTATGATGTCTCTTACCGATTTACCGCTATCATTTTGGGGTTATGCTTTAGAGACGGCCGCATGCACGTTAAATAGGGCACCATCAAAATCCGTTGAGACAATGCCTTATGAACTGTGGTTTGGCAAGAAACCAAAGTTGTCATTTCTTAAAGTTTGGGGCTGCGATGCTTATGTGAAGAAACTTCAACCAGATAAGCTCGAACCCAAATCGGAAAAATGTGTCTTCATAGGATACCCAAAAGAGACTGTTTGGTACACCTTCTATCACAGATCCGAAGGCAAGACATTCGTTGCTAAGAATGGATCCTTTCTAGAGAAGGAGTTTCTCTCAAAAGAAGTGAGTGGGAGGAAAGTAGAACTTGATGAGGTAACTGTATCTACTCCCTTATTGGAAGGTAGTGCATCACGAGAACCGGTTCCCGTGACAACTACACCAATTAGTGAGGAAGCTAATGATATTGATCATGAAACTTCAGATCAAGTATCTACTGAACCTCGTAGGTCTACCAGAGTAAGATCCGCACCAGAGTGGTACGGTAATCCTATTTTGGAAGTCATGTTACTTGACCATGATGAACCTACGAACTATGAGGAAGCGATGATGAGCCCAGATTCCGCAAAATGGCTGGAGGCCATGAAATCTGAGATAGGATCCATGTATGAAAACAAAGTATGGACTTTGGTTGACTTGCCCGATGACCGGCAAGCCATTGAGAATAAATGGATCTTTATGAAGAAGACCGACGCTGATGGTAATGTTACTGTCTATAAAGCTCGAATTGTTGCGAAAGGTTTTCGACAAGTTCAAGGGGTTGACTATGATGAGACTTTCTCACCCGTAGCGATGCTTAAGTCTGTCCCAATCATGTTGGCCATTGCTGCATTTCATGATTATGAAATTTGGCAAATGGATGTCAAGACTGCATTCTTGAATGGATTTCTAGAAGAAGAGTTGTATATGATGCAGCCAGAAGGTTTTCTTGATCCAAATGGTGCTAACAAAGTGTGCAAGCTCCAGCGTTCCATTTATGGACTGGTACAAGCATCTCGGAAGTTGGAATAAACGCTTTGATAGTGTGATCAAGGCATATGGTTTTATACAGACTTTTGGAGAAGCCTGTATTTACAAGAAAGTGAGTGGGAGCTCTGTAGCATTTCTAGTTTTATATGTTGATGACATATTATTAATTGGAAATGATATAGAATTTCTGGATAGCATAAAGGGATACTTGAATAAAAGTTTTTCGATGAAAGACCTCGGTGAAGTTGCTTACATATTAGGCATCAAGATCTATAGAGATAGATCAAGACGCTTAATAGGACTTTCACAAAGCACATACCTTGACAAAATATTGAAAAAGTTCAATATGGATCAGGCAAAGAAAGGTTTCTTGCCCGTGCTACAAGGTGTGAAGTTGAGTCGAACTCAATGCCCGACCACAGAAAAAGATAGAGAGAAAATGAAAAATATTCCCTATGCTTCAGCTATAGGCTCTATCATGTATGCAATTGCGTGTACGGGCTCGACGTGCTTAGCAATAAGCTTAGCAGAAGGTACCAAAGTAATCCAGAGTGGATCATCGACAGCGGTCAAGAACATCTGAAATACCGAAAAGGACTAAGGATATGTTTCTCGATATGGAGGTGACAAAGAGCTAGTCGTAAATGGTTACGTCGATGCAAGCTTTGACACCGATCCAGACGATTCTAAATTGCAAACCGGATCGTGTTTTTATTAAATGGTGGAGCTGTAAGTTGGTGCAGTTCTAAACAAAGCGTCGTGGCGGGATCTACATGTGAAGCAGAGTACATAGCTGCTTCAAGCAGCAAATGAAGGAGTGCGGATGAAGGAGTTCATTTCCGATCTAGGTGTTATACCTAGTGCATCGGGACCAATGAAGATCTTCGTGACAATATGGTGCAATTGCCTTGGCAAAGGAATCCAGATTTCACAAGAGGACCAAGCACGTCAAGAGACGCTTCAATTCCATCTGTGACCAAGTCCAGGTGGGATACATAGAGATTAGCAAGATACATACGGATCTGAATGTTGCAGACCTGTTGACTAAGCCTCTCTCACGAGCAAAACATGATCAGCACCAAGACTCCATGGGTGTTAGAATCATTACTATGTAATCTATATTATTGACTCTAGTGCAAGTGGGAGATGAAGGAAATATGCCCTAGAGGCAATAATAAAGTTATTATTTATTTCCTCATATCATGATAAATGTTTATTATTCATGCTAGAATTGTATTAACGGAAACATAATACATGTGTGAATACATAGACAAAACTATAGTCACTAGTATGCCTCTACTTGACTAGCTCATTAATCAAAGATGGTTATGTTTCGACCATAGACATGTGTTGTCATTTGATTAGTGGGATCACATCATTAGAAGAATGATGTGATTGACATGACCCATTCTGTTAGCCTAGCACTTGATCGTTTAGTATACTGCTATTGCTTTCTTCATGACTTATACAAAGTTCCTGCAACTATGAGATTGTGCAACTCCGTTTACGGAAGAACACTTTGTGTGCTACCAAACGTCCACAACGAATCGGGTGATTATAAAGGTGCTCTCTGGTGTTTCGAAGGTACATGTTGAGTTGGCATAATTCGAGATTAGGATTTGTCACTCGATTGTCGGAGAGGTATCTCTGGGCCCTCTCGGTAATACTCATCACCTAAGCCTTGCAAGCATGTAACTAATGAGTTAGTTATGAGATGACGACATGTAGCGAGTAAAGAGACTTTCGAAAGAACGTGATTGAACTAGGTATTGATACCGACGATCAAATCTCGGGCAAGTAACATACCGATGACAAAGGGAACAAAGTATGTTGTTATGCGGTTTGACCGATAAAAATCTTCAGTAGAATATGTAGGAACCAATATGGGCATCCAGGTCCCGCTATTGGTTATTGACCGAAACATGTCTCGGTCATGTCTACATTGTTCTCGAACCGTAGGGTCCGCACGCTTAAGGTTTCGATGATGCTTATATTATGAGTTTATGTATTTTGATGTACCGAAGGTTGTTCGAGTCCCGGATGTGATCACGGACTTGACGAGGAGTCTCGAAATGGTCGAGACATAAAGATTGATATATTGACGGATATATTTGGACACGGAAAGGTTCCGGAGAGTTTGGGAATATCTAGGAGCTCGGAGGTTACGGAACCCCGGTAAGTATATGGGCCTTATTGGGCCCTAGTGGAAGGAGGAGAAGGAGCAAGAGGCGCCCCCAAGCCCAATCCGAACTGGGTGGGGGGCCGCCCTCCTTCTCTCCTTCCTCCTCCTTCCTACTACTACTACTCCTTCCTTCCCCTCCAACTTGGATTAGGAAAGAGGGAAACCTACTTGGAGTAGGTTTCCTCCTCCTATGGCGCACCCCCCCTTGGGCCGGCCACCTCCTCCCTCCCTCCTTTATATACGGGGGTAGGGGGGCACCCTAGAGACACAAGTTCATCATTGAGATCGTTCCTTAGCCGTGTGCGGTGCCCCCCTCCACGATATTACACCTCGGTCATATTGTAGCAGTGCTTAGGCGAAGCCTTGCGACAGGAGAACATCAAGATCGTCACCACGCCTTCGTGCTGACGGAACTCCTCCCCGCGCCTCTGCTGGATCGGAGATCGGGGTGCATCATCGAGCTGTACGTGTGTCAAGAACTCGGAGGTGCCGGAGTAACGGTGCTTGGATCGGTTGGACCGGGAGGACATACGACTACTTCCTCTACGTTGCGTCAACGCTTCCGCTTCGGTCTACAAGGGTACATAGACAATACTCTCCCCTCGTTGCTATATCATCACCATGATCTTGCGTGTGCGTAGGAATATTTTTGAAATTACTACCTTCCCCAACATTCTATCTTTTTCATCATGGATCTGTTCTAGGGTTTCCATGTTCTTCAGCGTTCATCACTTGCTTCTTGTTCATATGATAAACTTTAGACCAGTCTGTAAATCTTTGTTTTGCGTAGCGGTAGTTTTTATCATCCGTTTTCACTTGCGCATCTCAATACCATAGATCTCTCTGTATCCTTGCTCATTGATTCGACATCTGCTCCCTTTTGGACCATTAATATTTATCCCTTTTTCTGAACATGTTCCATATCCAAAACTGTGATGTAATTTTGTGAAACCTGTTTTGCACACCTACTCATCTGCAATCTTGACTCTTCAATATTTTAGACCAGGCGGTTTAACTTCGTAGAAAAATTGATAACTCGGTATATACCATTAGTCCCTTGTTGAACCGCGAATTCCTTAGCTAAGTATTGCCACTTTGCGAACTCGGTTTGTAAGTAATCGCTGCCCGGTTTAGCAATGACTGCATCAATGTATACTCTTCCAACATACTCTTGAATCGGTATTACTGTTTTGTAGATTGCTCCATGGCCAAACAAGTGTACGAGTGCAACTGGGTCCCTTCTCGAGTGACCGAGATTCAACTGAATAACCTAGTCAAAACTGGCGCTTTAAGCAAACAAGATGCCATTCACTGGAGGGTCCCTGGCCTGGAATGTCCTCCAGAACCCAAAGATGGAGAGGTTGTTGTCTTTGCTGACCATCTAGCCCGGAGCTTCAGTCCGCCCGATTCAAAGTTTTATCGGGATGTCTTGGCCAACTTCCAATTGCGTCCACAAGATATCGGTCCCAACTCCGTAACCAACATCTGTCACTTTCAAGTGCTCTGTGAGGTGTTCTTTCAAGAGGAGCCCACAGTTGAATTATTCAGAGATTGCTTCCATCTGAACCGCCACACCGAATTTACTGACGGTCCCAATACAGAGTTGGGCGGTATGGCGATTCAAAAGAGAAAAGAGGTCACTTACCCTCACGCCAAATTGCACAGCCATCCCAAAGAGTGGAATCAAATATGGTTTTACTGCAAAGATACCTCTCCTGATGGAGAAAATCCCTTGCCGGGTTACCGTCCGGAGCGGCTAAGCAACACACATCCCTTCCCCCAGAGACAGACTGCTAAGGAAAGAAGAAAATATGCTCCTCAACTATCCAAACTCAGGGCCTTTATGGCTAACGGGTTGACAGGGGTTGACCTTGCTCGCTGCTGGATATCTTGGAGTATATTGCCCTTAAGCCTGCGCTCCGGTTTGATGTGCGAATACACAAGAGATGTAAAAGACCCTCTACGGCATATTGAGATCCAGCTGACAGATGAAGAGGTTACTGAGGCTGTGAAGAAGATATTAAATGAACTGGAAGCTGCTTGCGCTCAAACCGGCCTGCCTCCCTTTTGTGCCATTAACAAACCGCCAGCCGTAAGACTCATATCTTATGCTTTCATGGAATCTAACTATGTTTAAGCACCCTTTGTTGACATTAACATCTTTCAAACAGGGTGATGATCCATTTTGGAGCAAGAAGCGTCCATAAGAGAAACTGGAGAAAACAACCCGACCCAAAACCAGAGTTGTGAAAAAACCAGCAAATAGGAAGAGAACCACTGCATCCTCCGATCCACCGGCTGACGATGATGTGGGTAACCCGGACCTTGAGGTAGAGCTTGACTCACTTGGTTTATTTTTCACACGCCTTATTGATAATAATGATTATTGCCAGAATGACGCTGAAGTCAGTCACGCTGATGTTGTAGAGGTAATCGCTCTTTCTTCCGATTCAATCCATTTTCCTTCACTTAAAATCCGTCGGGCAAACCGGAAAGTTAAATTTTCTCATCCTCTTGCTTATTTGGACCCAAACTTTCTTATGAAGACACAACAACACGAAGCTCGCCGCACAACTCGGCACAGCGGCCAGGTAGTTACCTCCACCGGTTTACCGAACAGTCCGGTTCGGAAACGCCGTTCAGAGGTCTCTAACTCTTTCGTCAATGATTATCCGAAAGTGGGTCATTTTGGCCAACCTCTTAATCCATCTGAATCCGATTATCAGGGCACTTCTCATTCTTCTTCCAGCGAGTCATCAGCCACCCAACTTCCACCACTCAAAATGGTGCTTGGGTGAGCCATATTCCTTATAATGTTGTTTGATATATCACTTTCAATATTCACTGGACTGATCCGTCTTCTTCCTTTCAGGGCCAAGCCTAGGCCAAGCAAGAAAGCTTGTCTGGACAAAGCGGCAGAAGAAAATGACACTCCTGAACCGGACAAAATACCAGATCCCGAAGAACACATCCGCGACGATGTGCTGAATGACCGACCGTCGCAAGATCATGATGTTATTGCTGAAGAGGCACATGTTGATGCCACAGGACCTTTTAATCAGCCCACAAGTCCTGTCCAGACTGACAAAATAGCGAGCCCATCAAAGCATACTAATAAACCGGCGACCCCAGTGCAGACCGGTGAAGCCAAAGATGATGATGTTTTTATTACTGGTGTTGGTCGTTCCGAGCCAAGCAATCCTGTCGCTTTATCTAAGCAGATTGCCAAAGATGAACTTGTTGCATTTGGCAAAGGCAAATGGAATGCCGATTTGTCCACTTATGCCGCTCTGAACACCCAAGATCTTCATTCCGGCTATCTAAATCGGCTATATACCAGCCGTGATTATGAAGCCGGTCTGGTAAATATGATGAAGGACAAATATGAGGTACTCCCTCCGGTCCTTTTTACTCTGCACATTGGATTTGCCGAAAGTCAAACTTAGCTAAGTTTGACCAAATTTATATTAGAAATTATTAACATCTATAATATCTAATCAATATAATATGAAAATATATTCCGAGATGAATCTAATGATGTTGGTGTTGTTATGTAACTGTCAATAATTTTTTATATAAACTTGGTCAAAGTTGGATGAGATTGACTTCAGACAAACCTAATATGCAGAGTAAAAAGGACCGGAGGGAGTAATTTCCATATGACTCTCTGCTTGTATATTTTAATCTGTCAACTCCAATAGCCCCCAAGTGACGGTTTTAAGATATCAACTTAAACCGGGACTTTCCAATGTGAACTTTAATGCAGCCGGTTCAACTTAATGCAGTTAAACTGTGCTTTATAAAGTAAGAATTCCCGTGTCACTGAAGGACAGAGCAAATAGGCATTAGCCCCCAAGTGCCAAGTTGAATACTTGTATTGAGCTTGGGATTATATAGAAATTGTATGATGAAGAGCAAATATGCATTAGCCCCCAAGTACCAAGGGCATAACTTGTTATGTGGTTGGTACTTCAACTCTGCACCATAATCTTTATCAAATGATTATCTGTATGTAGGTTGATCTGAGAAAGAGAGAAAGTCAAATCGCCGATCTGCAAGAAAATCTGAAGTCCCAGCAAGCTGAAACCTGTAATGCAAAAAAGAATTAACCAGCGCTTTAAGCGTCATGAAAAAGCTTAAAGAGGGTTTCAACAAGGAGCGGGCGGATTGGGCCACTGAAAAAGCCTCTTTAACTCAACGAGCAGAGAAGGCCGAGGCTGCACTCAAACCGGTGGTGGATGAATTGACCAGTGTAAAACGGCAAGTGCATGCCATGACAGATGCTGTCTTTGGTAAGCCTTCTTGATTTCTGAAGCAATAAGGCCTTCTCATGTAACTGCCGGTTTACTAACCCTTTGAATGATACAGGGACACGTATTGGTCACTTGGGATCAGATGTGCGGAAGAAATTGAAAGCCGCCTATACATTGATAGAACAACTATATACTGGTGCACAACGGATCAGCTGTACTGCTTCTCACAACAACTCGACGCCCACCTTGATCCACGACACTATTAAAAGGTTGTCAATGCTTCCTGCCCGGGTTGAAGAATTAAAGAAATCTTCTGCTAGAACTGGTGCTATAAACGCCTTAATCCGGGCAAAAGCATGGGTGCCGGATTTTGATCCTGTTGAAGCAGCCCAGGGCTTCCCGAGCTTAAAGGAAGACGGGACAGAGTTCAGTGAAGAGGATCTCCGAGCTATAAACCGGGAAGTGCGCCCTCTGGCTTGTCAATTGGTTGAAGAGGCAGATTTGTCCGACTATCAAGCTCAATATGATGGACAAAACAAACGAGTGGCTGCACCAATTCCTGAAGCGGAGAACCTTATAGTTCCAATCCGTAAGCATACTTACGCTCCTGACATTGAACCGTCGTTGCTGATCAATGATGAAGCTGTCTTTCAAGCATTAACGGGAATCGACTGGACAACTGTTGATTTCCAGCCACTGGGTAGGGAAGTAGAGGTTGAAGCGGCGCGAGATGACCCACAACCTTCAGGCCAAACTGGTGACCAAGCATGAACCGGAAGCCGGTTTAAATTCCCGCTCTTTTATGTTACACAGAAAACAATTATCTTATCTAGGCACCGTGTTGCCATGTAATAGGCTAGCTGCCACACTTGGTTTTGATATGCCTTCGTGCATACTTATTGAAACTTGTGCTTCCGTTGAATCATCAATCTTAAACTGTTGTCTGCAGCCAAAAAGCTTAAAACACCGCCATGGTTGTATCACCAGGCGGGTCATAATATCTATGTATATGAAATCAAAGATAATATCTTAGATTTAAACATATGATCAAATATGGAAATATATGATACCTGCCATAAGTTGGCTGTGCCAATCTTGAAATGGAGTTTTAAGAAACTCACTCTGCTGGAGGAGAAAATAGCTCCTGTGTATATAAGGTCGGTTTACCAGGTAAACCGTTCCGGGTTACGATGAACACCGGTGTTACTCCATAATAGGATGTTAACAAAAAATCAAACTGGGCAAAGAGTCTCCGGATTAAGAGTGGACCGTGTTCCGTCAACTGACAGTCAAACCGGTTTAATAATCGTTGGTTCAAAAACACAACAAAAGAAATATGCACCGAAAGAGAGACAAAATGCAAACAAAGACATATAAAATCATTTGCAAAAAGAGGCTGTTGAGCCGATCAAGTGGCATTACCATGGTCGAACACGACCAAGCCCCCAATAGGCATAGCTATGGTTCAAGTCAGCCATATCCCCACATGATGCAGTGGCATTACGCCGATCAAGAGGTGTAGTGATGGTTCGGGTTCGACCAAAGCCCCCAAGTGATTATGTGGCCTTAGGCCGATCAAGAGGCGTGACTGGTTCAGACGTGACCAAGTCCCCAAGTGATTCTGTGGCTTTCGCCTATCAAAAGGTGTTGCATTGGTTCGGACACGACCAAGCCCCCAAGTGATATGATATAAAGCTTTTTGAAAAAGCTAACTCAAGGGGTAAACCGGAGGCTGCTTTAGGACAAAAACTCCGTGTAACCACGCATGATGTAAAAATAACAGAGACCACGCTTTAGCTAAGGCTCCGGTTTATTGTATTGATCATAACATATACACTATCATAATATGTACATAAGTAGAGCCTATGGCTCAAGTATAGTAAGGCCGAAGATGAGCTATGTTCCACGGCCTGTAGTCTCCTCCTCTGATGTACGTGAGTCTTTATGCTCTCGAATATCGATCAAATAGTATGACTCATTGTGTAGATTCTTGTTGACCACGAAAGGTCCCTCCCAAGGTGGGGATAACTTGTGCATATCAGTCTGGTCTTGGATGAGCCGAAGCACCAAATATCCTTCATGAAAGGTTCTGGTTCTAACTCGGCGACTGTGATAGCGAGGAAGATCCTGCTAGTAAATCACCGAATGGGCAGCTGCGATGTCACGCTCCTCATCCAACAGGTCCAAAGCATCTTGTCGTGCTACCTCGTTGTCCGCTTCAACATAAGCTGCTACACGGGGTGAATCATGATGGATGTCACTAGGGAGAACCGCCTCCGCTCCGTAGACCATGAAGAACGGTGTGTATCCTGTCGATCTGTTGGGTGTAGTATTGATGCTCCATAATACAGATGGTAACTCCTCGACCCAACAACCCAGCATCCGCTGCACAGGAACCACAAGCCGGGGTTTGATGCCTCGTAAGATCTCTTGGTTAGCCCTCTCGCTGGCCATTGGATTGCGGGTGGGCCATTGATGAAACTTCAAGCCGGATGTGCTCACGTTCACAGAACTCTTTCATAGCACCCTTGGATAGGTTGGTACCATTATCAGTAATGATGCTGTTTGGAAAGCCAAACCGGAAAATCACCTTTTTGATGAATTGAACCGCCGTGGCTGCATCACACTTACTAACGGGATCCGCCTCCATCCACTTTGTAAACTTGTCAACCGCCACCAAAAGGTGGGTTTTCTTGTCCTTGGATCTTTTGAAAGGCCCAACCATATCCAACCCCCAAGTCGCAAACGGCCAAGTAATTGGAATCATCCTCAATTCTTGAGCTGGCACATGAGCGCGTCTTGAGAACTTCTGACAGCCATCACATCGCCTAACCAGGTCCTCCGCATCAGCATGAGCAGTCAACCAGTAGAAACCGTGACGAAACGCTTTAGCCACCAAAGACTTTGAACCGGCGTAGTGACCATAATCCCCTTCATGGATTTCACGCAAGATTTCACAGCCTTCTTTAGGAGACACACAACGTTGAAACGCCCCTGACACACTGCAATGATGCAACTCGCCATTGACAATAGTCATGGACTTGGATTGCCGGATTATCTGCCTGGCCAGAGTCTCATCCTCTGGTAACTCGCCCCGGTTCATGTATGCAAGATAAGGAATCGTCCAATCCGGAATGACATGAAGAGCCGCGACCAATTGAGCCTCCGGATCAGGAATAGCCAAATCCTCTTCACCAGGGAGCTTGACAGACGGGTTATGCAGAATATCCAAGAATACATTAGGCGGGACCGGTTTACGTTGAGAGCCCGGCTTAAAGCGTCCGCCGCTTCGTTATTCCGTCAGTCCATGCGATCCATCTGATATCCTTTAAAGTGACCTGCAACAATATCCACCTCACGACGATATGCTGCCATGAGCGGATCCTTGGAATCCCAAGTGCCAGACACTTGTTGGGCCACCAGGTCCGAGTCACCGAAGCACTTAACTCGGCTGGGATTCATCTCCTTAGCCATCCGGAGACCATGGAGTAAAGCTTCGTACTCAGCTGCATTGTTAGTACAAGGGAACATTAAGCGGAGAACGTAACAGAACTTATCACCTCGTGCGGAAGTTAACACGACTCCAGCCCCCGAGCCCTCCAATTGCCTGGACCCATCAAAATGAATAGTCCAATAATTAAGTGTGATCCGGCTTTTCTTCAGGTGCTTGTAGTTCCGTCCAATCATTGATGAAATCTACAAGTGCTTGAGATTTGACCGCCGTTCGAGGCACGTATTTCAGTCCGTGCGGCCCAAGCTCTATAGCCCAGTTGGCAATCCGGCCAGTTGCCTCCCTATTCTGAATTATATCTCCAAAAGGAGCAGAGCTGACCACTGTGATGTGATGTCCCTGGAAGTATTGCTTAAGCTTCCGGCTTGCCATGAAAACTCCATACACCAGCTTCTGCCAATGCGGATACCTTTGCTTGGACTCAATAAGCACCTCGATGAAATAGTAAACCGGACGCTGAACTGGATATTTCTTGCCTGCCTCTTTGCGCTCCACCACAATAGCTACGTTGACTGCACGAGCATTAGCTGCCACATACAACAGCAATGGTTCCTTGTCAATTGGAGCAGCAAGAACAGGCGAATTGGCTAGCTGCCGCTTTAAATCCTCAAACGCTTTATCAGCAGCTGAACTCCAGACGAACTGATCCATTTTCTTCAGCATCTGATACAAAGGGATCGCCTTCTCACCAAGGCGGCTGATAAACCGGCTAAACGCGGCAATCCGGCCTGCCAAGCGTTGAACGTCATTGATACACTTCGGTTTAGCCAGGGAGGTGATAGCTGTGATCTTCTCCGGATTAGCCTCAATTCCCCTGTTGGATACTAGAAAACCCAATAACTTGCCTGCCGGTACACCAAAAACATACTTGGCCGGGTTGAGCATCATCTTGTATGTCCGCAGGTCATCAAAGGTTTCCTTCAAATCATCAACCATAGTCTCCTTATCCCTTGACTTAACCACAATATCATCCACATAGGCATGTACATTACGACCGATTTGCTTATGAAGGCAATTCCGTACACACCGTTGATAAGTTGCCTCGGCACTCTTGAGCCCAAAGGGCATAGATACATAGCAGAAGGCACCAAAGGGAGTTATGAACCGATGTCTTCTCCTGGTCCTTAACTGCCATCTTGATCTAATGATAACTAGAATATGCATCTAGAAAACTCAAACGCTCACAACCCGCAGTAGCATCAATAATCTGATCGATGCGGGGGAGGGCAAAAGGATATGCTGGACAAGCCTTGTTAAGGTCTGTGTAATCCACACTCATGCGCCATGTGCTGTTTTTCTTAAGGACCAGCACCGGATTAGCCAGCCATTCAGGATGGAAAACTTCAACAATAAAGCCAGCCGCTAAGAGCCTGGCCACCTCCTCTCCAATAGCTTTGCACCTTTGTTCGTTAAACCGGCGGAGAAACTGTTTCACCGGTTTGTACTTAGGATCGATGTTAAGAGTGTGATCAGTGAGTTTCCTCGGTACACCTGGCATTTCAGAAGGCTTCCATGCAAAAATGTCCCGATTATCACAGATGAACTCGATGACCGCGCTTTCCTATTTCGGATCCAAGTTGGTACTGATACTGAACTGCTTGGACGAATCGCCGGGTACGAAGTCAACAAGCTTAGTCTCAGCTGCCAATTTGAACTTTAGGGCCGGATCGTGCTCTATAGTTGGCTTCTTCAATGGAGTCATGTCCGCTAGATCAAAATTATCCTTGTAGTATTTCAACTCCTCCGTGGCACAAACCGACTCTGCATAGGCCGCATCACCTTCTTCACACTCCAAAGCAATCTTGCGACTTCCATGAACAGTTATTGTTCCCTTGTGACTCGGCATCTTTAGCTGCAAATAAACATAACAAGGTCGTGCCATAAATTTGGCATAAGCCGGCCGCCCAAATAGGGAGTGATATGGGCTCTGGATCTTCACCACCTCAAAAGTCAATGTCTCTGACCTGGAATCATGATCGTCTCCAAAGGCCACTTCCAGAGCTATCTTGCCAACAGGATATGTTGACTTACCAGGTACCACACCATGGAATACCGTATTGGACGGTTTAAGATTTTTGTCTGTTAGCGCCATACGGCGGAAGGTCTCATAATATAAGATATTAATGTTGCTCCCTCCATCCATGAGCACCTTGGTGAATTTATAACCTCCCACCTAAGGTGCCACCACCAACACTAGCTGACCCAGATTGTCAACCCGGGGAGGGTGATCCTCTCTGCTCCATACGACTGGCTGTTCAGACCAGCGTAAATAACGAGGTATGGCCGGTTCAATAGAATTCACCGTTCGCTTGTGAAGCTTCCGGTCTCGCTTGTCCAAGCTAGTGGTGAAGACATGATATTGCCCGCTATTCAACTGCTTTGGATTGCTCTGATAACCCGACTACTGCTGCTGCTAGTTGTAACCACCCTGGCTACTCTGATTACTTTCATTGTTATGTCGGCCCTGATTACTATTGAAGCCTGAACCGGAATTACCTCCACCGTAACCCGGCCCATGGGATCCGGATCCTGAGCGACCACCTGATCCGTGATCATATCGGAAAGCATTAGAATTCTTGAACTCCTGCATAATGTAGCAATCCTTCCAAAGGTGATTGGCTGGCATCTCCTTCGTCCCGTGCTTTGGATATGGATGATTTAACAGATAGGTCAGGCGGTCTGGGTTAGGATTTGGCACTCCACTACGATTCGGCAGTTTACCCTTTCGTCGCTGGCCCCTGTCATGTGTGCTGGTATTAGCCACAAAGTCCATGCTGCTATCCACTTTACGCTTGCCTCCCGTTTCCATGACCTGCCGTGTTGTGTTGCTGCCCTTTGGAGTTGCTGTTCTTCTTTCCCTTCCTTGTCTTGTCATCATCAGACTCGGGATCCTTGGTACTATCAGAATCAGCATACTTTACTAACGCAGCCATGAAGGTCCCCATATCGTTGCAATGGTGCTTCATCCATCCCAATTTCAACTTCAGAGGCCTCAACCGGCAGTTGCCTTCCAAAGTTATAACCGCGGTATCAGCGTTGATACGGTCTGATGAATGCAAAATTTCCGAGACTCGGCGCACCCTACGGGTTGTTGACTCTCCTTCCTCCTGGACACAGGCCGCTAAGTCCACTATCGACATGGGCTGCTTACATGTATCCTTGAAATTTTGGATAAACCGGGCTCGCAACTGGGCCAATGAACTGATAGAGTTGGCCGGTAAACTTTTTAACCAAGTATGGGCCGTCCCTTCAAGCATCATGGTGAAATACTACGCACACGCCGCATCATCTACATCAAGCATCTCAATGGCCATCTCATAGCTCTCCACCCATGTTTCTGGAGATAAATCGGCAGTGTAATTTGGCACCTTGCGCGGGCCCTTGAAATCCTTGGGCAGGCGCACATTGCGTAAAGCGGGGACAAGACAGGGCACCCCCAAAGAACTAGAAGTAACCCCTGGTTCGACTGAGGTGGTTGGACGAACCGGAGTATGCTGACGAGCCTCATACTGCGCCGCTAACTCGGCCTCCCTGCGCGCCCGGGCCCGGTCCACCACTTCCTGAGCATCACCAATACCACCTGCCGGGTTATTGCCACAGGGCGCTTCACGGTTCCGTGCATTACTTGATACGGCCGGTTCATCCATACACCTGCTGTAGCTCCGGCTTGGACGGGGGGTGGAGTGAATTCGGTCACGGCTGTATGAATATGCTTCCTGTTGAATCAAGGCTGTCCGAAGAAGCTCCTTAACCCGGCGTGTCTCCACCGCCTCCGGAGAATCACCTTCAATCGGGATGGCCTCCAGCCGTGAAGAGGCGGCGAAAAGATTTTCCATTGGATTGGAATAATGACACGGAGGTGTCGGGACAGGCTGAGGCACGACATTGTTCTGTCGAGGAGGATCCATTAGGCGAGGTTGAACCGGCGCGCCCGTCCCAGGTGCTTCCGCACGGTTTATCACCGGCGGGTTACTAGTTCCTACTCCTGGGGTGTTAAAGAGATTTCTGGCTTCGAAAACCGGAGGCAAGCAAGATCGATGCTTCCCCTTCAAGACTTCATGCAACGCGGTCTGATCCAGCATAAGCCTATAGGCCTGTGCATCCAAAGTAGCCCGCTCTGCGACCATCCTGGCGTTCTCGGCTGCTAGGTCGGCCTTAGCCTGAGTGATCTGTTCCCTCACCTTTGCAACTTCTGCGTTGTGGGCGTCCTGATCCGCCGGGTTAGCCTCTGCCATAAGCGCAGCCAACTCATCAAACAGATCAGATAAAACTTGAGCCGGCGGGTGCACAGGGCCTCCTGCCCCGGCAGCCGTCGCCGCTGCTGACTCGGAGATCATTGCTGCTGCGGTCAAAGAGTGGATCGCCGCCTGTGTACCGGCCATGAATATTCCAACCCGGTTGGGCAGATCAGAGGGGTCCGGAATACTGTCGTCATCGAAACAGCCCCCAATCCGGCCGTCTTGTAACTGATACAATGATTCGGTTTCTCCGGTTGAGGACTCGTTGCCGGAATAAACGACGGTCTCGCTACCAGATTCTGATCCATCCTCATATTCTCCTCCGTGGATGACTCCCACAAAGGCACGCTTCACGGCCGGTTTAACCTGGGCAGATCGCGCACGCTGAGCCGTTTCGACGAGGTCGGTGCAGATTTCCGGCTCAGGGCCCGGTTCACCGATCTTGCCGATGAAGACGTGTATGCCACCAAAGGGGACCCGGTACCCGACTCAATCGAGCCGCCTCGGGCCCCACCTGCATCGTCAATGTAGAGCTTGTCGCGACGACTCTTGGTCATCCGCCCACAACATAGCCCTTGAGTCCTTCTAAGTTGCCCTCCAAGAACTTGAAACCATTGTGCGATTGCCCCATGGTGGGCGCCAACTATCGTGGTTTTGTCACGGCAGATGTCCTCATGAATACTCAATCGAGCCGGCCTCGGGGCCCCACCCTGCATCGTCAATGTAGAGCTTGTCGCGACGACTCTTGGTCATCTGGCCCACAACATAGCCCTTGAGTCCTTCTAAGTTGCCCTCCAAGAACTTGAAACCATTGTGCGATTGCCCCATGGTGGGCGCCAACTATCGTGGTTTTGTCACGGCAGATGTCCTCATGAAAGGACTTAGTCGTGGAGCCATCGCTACGGATTAGCTTGAAGAGGTTAAAGCGGACATAGGGACGCAAGAGAGTTTATACTAGTTCGGCCCCTTCGGTGAAGGTAAAAGCCTACGTCTAATTGTGATGGAATTGATGGGGTTTCAATGACTAGGGAGCAAACAGGCTTCGCTAAGTCTCGAGTTGTTGTCTGTTCTCCCTGAACCGCCGCCGGGTCGTCCCCTTATATACATGGGTGGCGCACGTCGGTTTACAGAGTCCCGACGCCGGTTCATAGATGTATCCAGCTCGGTCTCCACTATTCCTAATATACAATACAAGTTACATACCGACGCCGGTTTACGGCTACAGGCCTTGAACCGACTATGGGCCTTGATCCCTCATCTGCCTACATGGGCTTTAACATACTCAACTACTGACGAAGTTAACCCGGCCTGTCCTGGCCGGTTTACACCCAGTAGTAATATCCCCAACAGATGGTGTTATTAGACATTGTGTACCTGAGCATGAACATGAACAGATCCTACGCAAGTGTCACTCCGAAGCTTATAGAGGGCACCACGCTGGAGATAGAACTGCACATAAGGTATTGCAATCCGGTTTTTTCTTGGCCTACTCTCTTCAAGGATGCCCGTAAGTTTGTCTTATCTTGTGATGAATGTCAAAGAATTGGTAATAATATTAGACGTCAAGAAATGCCTATGAACTATTCACTTGTTATTGAACATTTTGATGTTTGGGGCTTTGATTATATGGGACCTTTTCCTGCCTTTAATGGATATACACATATTTTAGTTGTTGTTGATTACGTTACTAAGTGGGTAGAAGCTATTCCAACTAGTAGTGCTGATCATAACACTTCTATTAAAATGCTTAAAGAAGTTATTTTTCCGAGGTTTGGAGTCCCTAGATATTTAATGACTGATGGTGGTTCACATTTTATTCATGGTGCTTTCCATAAAATGCTTGCTGAGTATGATGGTAATCATAGAATTGCATCTCCTTATCACCCTCAGTCTAGTGGTCAAGTAGAATTGAGTAATAGAGAGCTCAAATTAATTTTGCAAAAGACTGTCAATAGGTCTAGAAAGAATTGGTCCAAGAAACTTGATGATGCATTATGGGCCTATAGAAGTACATATAAAAATCCTATGGGTATGTCTCCGTATAAAATGGTTTATGGAAAAGCATACTGGGATATTAAAGAGCTCAACTATGATTTCAAACTTGCCGGTGAGAAAAGTTTATTTGACATTAGCTCACTTGATTAATGGAGAACCTATGAAAATGCCAAGTTGTTTAAAGAAAAAGTTAAAAGATGGCATGAAAAAAGGATACAAAAGCGTGAGTTTAATGTAGTTGATTATGTATTGCTATACAACTCTCGTTTAAGATTTTGGCAGGAAAACTTCTCTCTAAATGGGAAGGCCCCTACGTTATCGAGGAGGTCTATCGTTCCGGTGCCATAAAAATCAACAACTTCGAAGGCACGAATCCGAAGGTGGTGAACGGTCAAAGAATCAAACATTATATCTTAGGTAATCCTATAAATGTTGAAACTAATGTTATTGAAACCGTAACCCCGGAGGAATACATAAGGGACACATTCCAGAACGTTTCAGACTCTGAAAAGGAATAGGTATGTCGTACGGTAAGCAAACCGACTCCAAAACAGTTTTTAAGGCAATATTTCTCCGTTTTGGAATATTTAGAAAAATTGAAAAATAAGAAGCAGTCCGGGAAGGACACGAGGGTGGAGGGCGCGCCCTACCCCCTGGGCGCGTCCCCTACCTCGTGTGCTCTCCGGAGTCCGTTTTCTTGCTCGATACGTATTTTGGTCGGTAAAAATTCATTATATAATCTCCTGAAGGTTTTGACTCCTGTATCATGCAATTATCCTCTGTTCTTGTTTTGAGCTGTCCTGCTGCAGATTAGAGCAACATGTCGTCCCAGGATTCGGAAGGAGAAAGCTATGTGGATGATTACGTTGCAGATCCTAAGGTCTATGGAGATGTTGAGCATTGTGGTTGAACTAGGGAGGAAGAAGAGGACTATGAACCCAAGAGGAAGGAGGAGATGAGCTCAGATGAAGGTGAAGCCCCATTACTCAACCTGGGGACATGCATGTGGAGTTCAAAAAGGCAAGCCTCCTTGATAGGGCAAAGAAACTAAAGATCAAATTTATCCCTTTTCGTCTCTTGCAGGAAAACAAGCAGGAGCTATGCAAAAAGATATTAACCCTGGAGCAGGAGATTGAATACTTGAGGGATCAAAAGTCTGTCCTCAAGTGCAAATTAAGGGAGAAGCCTACGCCATCAACTAAACCATCACCTCCACCTTCTTCGTCAGCAAAGGAGATATAATCACATGGGTATGGGCACTCCCCTTGGCAAACTGCCAAGCTTGGGGGAGGTGCCCCGGTATCGTATCACCATCACCCTCCTTTCTTTACCATTTTTCTTAGTTCGATCCTTTTAGTAGTATCTTGACCTAGTAGAATAAAGTTTATGGCATGATCTAGCTAGTTTTGAGTTTTGCTTTATGATCCCTCTAGGTAATCGAGTCCGTGAGTTATATAATAAAGATTAGTGTTGAGTCAAGGGCTTGATTATTTTGCCATGATCTTGAGCGAATAAAAGAAAAGAAAAAATAAAAAGAAATAAAGAGTTCATATTGATCTTATTGAGAGTAATGACTTCACATAAAAAGAGTATGATGATTATAAGTTGTTGGGAGTTGGCAAACATAGCTTTGGTCATCGTTATAATTAATAGGAAATAATAAAGAAAGAGAGGTTTCACATACAGATATATTATCATGGACATCATTTATGATTGGGAGCACTCATTAAAATATGACATGCTAAAGAGTTGATGTTGGATAAGGAAGACAACGTAATGGGTTATGTTTTCTTATATCTGAGATAAAGTATACTGTCATGGGTCATCCAACATGTTGAGCTTGCCTTTCCCCCTCATGCTAGCTAAATTCTTAGCACTAAGTAGAGATACTACTTGTGCTTCCAAAAACTCTTAAACTAGTTTTGCCATGAGAGTCCACCATACCTACCTATGGATTGAGTAAGATCCTTCAAGTAAGTTATCATCGGTGCAAGCAATAAAAATTGCTCTCTAAAAATGTATGACTTATTAGTGTGGGAGAAAATAAGCTTTATACGATCTTGTGATGTGGAAGAAATAAAAGCGACGAACTGCAATAAAGGTTCATATCACAAGGGGCAATATAAAGTGACGTTCTTTTGCATTAAGATTTTGTGCATCCAACCATAAAAGCACATGGCAACCTCTGCTTCCCTCTGTGAAGGGCCTATCTTTTACTATTATCTTCTACCTTAAGCAAGAGTCATGGTGATCTTCACCTTTCCCTTTTTACACTTTATCCTTTGGCAAGCACAGGGTGTTGGAAAGATCCTGATATATATACCTAATTGGATGTAGGGGAGCATGAGTTATTATTGTTGACATTACCCTTGAGGTAAAAGGTTGGGAGGCGAAAAAGCCCCTATCTTACTCTGTGTTCGGTTAAAACTCCGTAACCACAAGTATTGCGTGAGTGTTAGCAATTATGAAAGACTAAATGATAGTTGAGTATGTGGACTTGCTAGAAAGCTCTGACATAGACTCTTTCTGATGTTATTATAAATTGCAATTGCTTCAATGACTGAGATTATAGTTTGTGGGTTCTCAATAAAGCTTCTGATTCATACTTTTGCATTGTGAATAGATTATTACTTGAGCATAAGAAATCATATGACAATATTCATATATGTTGCTGTTATGAGAATAATCATGATGCCCTCATGTCCGTATTTTATTTTATCGACACCTCTGCCTCTAAACATGTGAACATATTTATCGTTATCAGCTTCCACTTGAGGACAAGCGAGGTCTAAGCTTGGGGAGTTGATACGTCCATTTTGTATCATGCTTTTACGATATTTATTGCATTATGGGCTGTTATTACACGTTAGGTCACAATACTTATGCCTATTCTTTATTATTTTACAAGGTTTACATAAGGAGGGAGAATGCCGGCAGCTGGAATTCTAGGCTAGAAAACGAGCAAATATTAGAGACCTATTCTGCACAACTCCAAAAGTCCTAAAACTCCACGAAAGTTATTTTTTGGAAATAATAAAAAATATTGAGCGAAAGAAGTATGTCAGAGGGGGCCCCACCTGGCCACGAGGGTAGGTGCGCCCCCTGCCTCATGGGCCCCCTGTTGGCTCTCCGGTGGCCATCTTCTGCTATATGAGGTCTTTCGTCGAGGAAAAATCATAAGCAACCTTTCGGGACGAGACTTCGCCGCCACGAGGCGGAACCTTGGCGGAACCAATCTAGGGCTCCGGCAGAGCTGTTCTGCCGGGGATACTTCCCTCTGGGAGGGGAAAATCATCGTCATCATCATCACCAACGCTCCTCTCATTGGGAGAGGGCAATCTCCATCAACATCTTCACCAGCACCATCTCCTCTCCAAACCCTAGTTTATCTCTTGTATCCAATTCTTGTCTCCAAGTCCGGGATTAGTACTTGTGGGTTGCTAGTAGTGTTGATTAGTCCTTATAGTTGATGCTAGTTGGTTTATTTGGTGGAAGATCATATGTTCAGATCCTTTATGCATATTAATACCCCTTTGATTATGAACATGAATATGCTTTGTGAGTAGTTACGTTTGTTCCTGAGGACATGGGAGAAGTCTTGCTATTAGTAGTCATGTGAATTTGGTATTCGTTCGATATTTAGATGAGATGTATGTTGTCTATCCTCTAGTGGGGTTATGTGAAGGTCGACTACATAACACTTAACCGTCATTTGAGCCGGCAATTTAATGTTCCACTCCTCAAAGTCGTTGGCGCTTACAGTATATATCATGCCACCTTCTCTGCATCCTTTTTATGTTGGAGCAGCTGCTCCGGTATCTCTCCCTCACTTATGCCTAACAAGGATAGTACCAGATGCCAGAAAGTCGTTGCCGCATAGCACCGTCTCCCTGCAACCCGGGCGCCCCAAGTCTGCTCGCTGTTGATGTTCAAATTGGGCATAGTATGGTGCTACAACATATATGGACTACTGGACAAAGTGCTAATGGTTTCTTCTCATGAACGATTAAGCTAGCCTACAACATGCACATCTAGCCGGAAAACACTAGCCTGCACCTGGCCGGAATCCATCAGGGCGCCTCCAATCTTGCTTCGTGTGTGTATGCGTGTGGACCTCGGTGGAAAACAATCATCCAGGAGCAAAGAACAATCAGGCCTCTCTCAAGTGTCAACAGTATTCGAATCCTGCAGCGAAGGAGGTGACGACGGAGCAGAGAGATGAACTATCAAACAGGTACCTGGTACATGCTATGTGGTGACCTGCACGTACCTATTGGGAATCACCTAGCTACTTGACAAGTACTACCGATGGTTCGTGAGGAATTGATGATGGTAAGTAGTAGTCTGCTTTAGAAGCTAGCGACATTAGATTTTTGTAACACTGCCGAGAACCATTAATGGCCATTAGACATTGGATGTACTTCTTGAAAAGCAAGCGTATAATACATCATATCTCTATTTCTAATGGAGCAGTTGGTGAATAGTCCGCCGGTTATTTTTCGTTGGTTTTATTTTGTCCCACCACTTTCGCTGGGTTTTTTTCGTCCCGTCCCCCCACCTCACCGGTTTACTTTCCTGTCACCCTCTCACACAACGAAAAAAAATAAACCGGTCAGAACTTTCCATGCTAGCACAAATTATTTAGTAATGCATTTATGTGAAAAAATCAATCACGGTCAATATCTAAAGATCAAATCTAAATTAATTAACCTTACCTTAAATCGCCAATTCTTCTTGTTAGTCCCACCGGGCGAAGGCATTCCTATGCCTCCCCTAGCACTTGAAAGGAAGGAAATTAACTTAGAAACAGAAACCGATGCATGGATGCCAATCCCGTTCCTCTCTCACGTTCTCTTTCCTTCCCTAGCTCCCATTCTCCTCATAGAGATGCACATTGATCGGGAAGGAGGATGACTGAATGAGAGGCCTCGGATCGGATCCTCTTCGATCCAGGCCTCTGCAACGTCAACAAGGCATACACCCGGATGCTCAACAAGACCAAGCACCAGGACGATGTCGATGACGACATCCCCGCCGTGCTAGATGGCGGCCGCGGCGTAGATCCCTTGGTCGGATTTGAGAGGATGTAACCGCCCGGCGGCAAGATGCGGAGCCACGAACATGCGCGGATGCGCTGGAGACAACCTGTGCGGAGCCGCAGCCATTTCCGTTGGTTGCCGCGCTGTAAGCGGTTGTTCGTCGCCGCTTCCATAGCCCGCCAGGAGCCGTCGTCGCGCACAGAGGGCAAGGAAAGCATGGACGTTGGCGATGGTGGGCTTATGGCGCGGGTGCACATGTTGCCGGAGCCGAGGCGAACGCGGCTGCGGGTGTTGCTCGGCGAGCTAGGGCCCGCCGATGTGGATGCATCTGTGCTGCTGCGTGCGCCTCAATGACGAGAGCCAAATGTATGAAAATAGGAAAGAAGCACGTGATTATTGTACCAATTAGATCAAGACTTTGGTATATGCATGGTTGTATGCGCCGCTTGATCCTCCTGTGCATGACTCTCAGGTAAACATTCATCCCTAATTCCCTTCTGTATGTTCCTCCCAGCTGAAGACGGTGTCGTCTTGCTTCTCAAGTGGAAATGGAATAGATGAATTCTTCTCACGCTCGGATGGAAGTGACTCGCGTGAGTGCATAGCATACTAGTGAAGACAATCAAATTAATTATGAAATCATCGAGGTTAATCACAGAAGACAATGATTTTGCTTCCTCCTAATTGATGTTTTTGCAGTGAGCGGCGTGGAAGTCGACTTCTCCAGCAATCATGCCATGATCGGCAATCTTCAGGAGGAATTCCATGCATCGTCCCTTCCACATGCTGGTTACCTTCCTCCTATTCAATCGCTTCAGCACATGGGTGCGCGTGCTGGCCAGAATTGGGGTTCGCCGGAATGTCTTCGTCTCTCGTTCGCTCTCAGTAGAGCGTGTTGATAACGTGTATGAAGTTGATAACGAGGGAGACTCAATCACCTCATAGTTGCCAACGTTTATGATCACCCCCTTGCGCCCAGCGCCATCACGTTCGCTTTGTCGTTAATTTTGGAGAGACGTGCATTGTTTATCACGCCGCTTCCACCGACGAGGCTGATGCAAGGGCGTCCTCCCCTGCTCCGACGAGGAGGATGCCCTTCCATGTGAGATCCAGCAAAGAAGCACTCCACAGATATCCATTCCTATGAGATCCGACGAGGAAGTGCTGGCCTCCTGCCTCCGGCGGGGAAGCTACTGCCTTCCACGGCAAAAAAGTGGTTGACCACAACGTTCTTGAAGCCTCGTGCGATGGAGTCTGCATAAAATAATATTCATCCTTGCCTTTCAACACCTGGCCTACTGTTAAAAAGGCTGTGCATCTAATTGCTTACTATACAGAGTTTGTTTATGTCTAGAGTTCATCTAGGGATTAGTAAGAAAATAAGCTGTTTTTTGTCAAATGGTTATGCATGTTTGAGCAACCTCAAAGTAGGCTGGGGAGGATAACCAGTGATTATACTGATGCTGGACCATTCTTTTTTTGCAGGTCTGAGCAAGCTCATCGCCCACGTGAAAAAATGTTTTTGATGGTGGTCCATATTTTTTGTGCATAAAACAAATGTACAAACTTCTATCTAGAAGCATTATAACTCTGATTACTAAAATAGTCAGGCATCCCTTTAAGGTTGAGATATATACTTGTAATATGACCTTTTTCCTATTTGTGATTTTCTGCGCTGAATTTTTTATGGAACTTCAGATCTGGCAGAGCCGGCGCTATATCATCAACATCATAGCTATTATTTTCATTTATTATCAATAAAAGATGGAGTCGGTGATGCAACATGTCATTTCTGACCATATGATCGACATCTGGTGCGTCTGAGGTAAATTGTGATATTTTTCAAAAATAACCTTGCCAATTTGGAAGGATTTTACAAATAGGATGATGTTTTTTTTCCAGTTTGTGAACATGAATTAGTTTTGTTTAGATCTCTCGCAATGCATAGGGACTAACATCACGGCAAGAGATGCACCATCAAGGGCAGCGGCGTGTGGCCTTATCAGCTGGGCAAGAGCCACAACCATAGCCAATAATACGTTAGAGAAGCCACCATGATGTCCTCCAGTGGTGAGCAACAAGTCGGTGGTGCAATGTGCCGATTGAACGACGACATCAGCGTCATGAGAACTGAGAGTGCCACTTGACTATTTCCAACTGCGATGGCGGGGAGGAGAACCGGGATGAGATCTACGAGGTCGCTTGGCAACAACGACATCGACTTGAATTGTGAGCAGAGCGACGCCGGTGATGCAACCACCAATCAAGAGTGAATTACTGAAAGCAATACTAGCATCAAGGATGAGATATCATACTATGCCATGTGCTTGTGCCAATGGATGATCTACAACGACGACAATCTTTTGAACTCATTATCTCTACTCTTAATGGAGCAGTTGGTGAATAGTCCGCCGGTTATTTTTTGCTGGTTTTATTTCGCCCCACCACTTTCGCTGGTTTTTTTGTCCCGTCCCCCACCCCACCGGTTTACTTTCGCGTCTCCCTCTCACACAACGAAAAAAAATCTAAACCGGTCAGAACTTTCCATGCTAGCACAAATTATTTAGTAATATATTTATGTGAAAAAAATCAATCACGATCAATATCTAAAGATCAAATCTAAATTAATTAACCTTACCTTAAATCGCCAATTCTTCTTGTTAGTCCCACCGAGCCAAGACATTCCTACGCCTCCGCTAGCACTTGAAAGGAAGGAAATTAACTTAGAAACAGAAACCCATGCATGGATGCCAATCTCGTTCCTCTCTCACATTCTCTTTCCTCTCCTAGTTCCCATTCTCCTCATAGAGATGCCCATTGATCGGGAAGTAGGATGACTGAATGAGAGGCCTCATATCGTATCCTCTTCGATCCAGGCCTCTGCAACGTCAACGACGCATACACCCGGATGCTCGACAAGATCAAGCACCAGGACGACGTCGATGACGGCATCTCCGCCGTGCTAGATGGCGGCCGCGGCGTAGATCCCTTGGTCGGATTTGAGAGGATGTAACCACCCGGCGGCAAGATGCAGAGCCACGAACATGCGCGGATGCGCTGGAGACAAGCTGTGCGGAGCCATAGCCGTTTCCGTTGGTTGCCGCGCTGTAAGCGGTTGTTCGCCGCCGTTTCCATAGCTCGCTAGGAGCCGTCGTCGCGCATAGAGGGCCAAGGCAAGCACGGACGTTTGCCATGGTTGGCTTGTGGTGCGGGTGAACATGGTGCCGGAGCCGAGGCGAACGCGGCTGCGGGTGTTGCTCGGCGAGCTAGGGCGCGCCGATGTGGATGCATCTGTGATGCTGCGTGCGCCTCAATGACGAGCGCCAAATGTATTAAAATAGGAAAGAAGTACCTGATTATTATACCAATTAGATCAAGACTTTGGTATATGCATGGTTGTATGCGCCGCTTGATCCTCCTGTGCATGACTCCCAGGTAAACATTCATCCCTAATTCCCTTCTGTATGTTCCTCCCAGCTGAAGATGGTGTTGTCTTGCTTCTGAAGTGGAAATGGAATAGATGAATTCTTCTCACGCTCGGATGGAACTGACTCGCGTGAGTGCATAGCATACAAGTGAAAACAATCAAATTAATTATTAAATCATTGAGGTTAATCACAGAAGACAATGATTTTGCTTTCTCCTAATTGATGTTTTTGCAGTGAGCGGCGTGGAAGTCGACTTCTCCAGCAATCAGGCCATGATTGGCAATCTTCAGGAGGAATTCCATGCGTCGTCCCTTCCACATGCTGGTTGCCTTCCTCCTATTCAATCGCTCCAGCACAGGGGTGTGCGTGCTGGCCGGAATTGGGGTTCGCCGGAATGTCTTCGTCTCTCGTTCGCTCTCGGTAGAGCGTGTTGATAACGTGTATGAAGTTGATAACGAGGGAGACTCAATCACCTCATAGTTGCCAACGTTTATGATCACCCCCTTGCGCCCGGCGCCGTCTCGTTCGCTTTGTCGTTAATTTTGGAGAGACATGTGTTGTTTATCACGTCGCTCCCACCGACGAGGCTGATGCAAGGGCGTCCTCCCCTGCTCCGACGAGAAGGATGCCCTTCCATGTGAGATCCAGCAAAGAAGCACTCCACCGATATCCGTTCCTACGAGATCCGACGAGGAAGTGCTGGCCTCCTGCCTCCAGCGGGGAAGCTACTGCCTTCCACGGCAAAAAAGTGGTTGACCACAACGTTCTTGAAGCCTCGTGCGATGGAGTCTGCACAAAATAATATTCATCCTTGCCTTTCAACACGTGGCCTACTGTTAAAAAGGCTCTGCATCTAATTTCTTACTATACAGAGTTTGTTTATGTCTAGATTTCATCTAGGGATTAGTAAGAAAATAAGGTGTTTTTTGTCAAATGGTTATGCAGGTTCGAGCAACCTCAAAGTAGGCTGGGGAGGATAACCAGTGATTATACTGATGTTGGACCATTCTTTTTTTGCAGGTCTGAGCAAGCTCATCGCCCACGTGAAAAAATGTTTTTGATGGTGGTCCATATTTTTTGTGCATAAAACAAATGTACAAACTTTTATCTAGAAGCATTATAACTCTGATTACTAAAATAATCAGGCATCTCTTTAAGGTTCAGATATATACTTGTAATATGACCTTTTTCCTATTTGTGATTTTCCGCGCCGAATTTTTTATGGAACTTCCGATCTGGCAGAGCCAGCGCTATATCATCAACATCATAGCTATTATTTTCATTTATTATCAATAAAAGATGGAGTTGGTGATGCAACATGTCATTTCTGACCATATGATCGACATCTGATGCGTCTGAGGTAAATTGTGATATTTCTCAAAAATAACCTTGCCAATTTGGAAGGATTTTACAAATAGGATGATGTTTTTTCTGGTTTGTGAACATGTATTAGTTTTGTTTAGATCTCTTGCAATGCACGGGGCCGAACATCACGGCAAGAGATGCACCATCAAGGGCAGCGGCGTGTGGCCTTATCAGCTGGGCAAGAGCCACAACCATAGCCAATAATACGTTAGAGAAGCCACCATGATGTCCTCCAGCGGTGAGCAACAAGTCGGTGGTGCAATGTGCTGATAGAACGACGACATCAGCGTCATGAGAACTGAGAGTGCCACTCGACTATTTCCATCTGCGATGGCGGGGAGGAGAACCGGGATGAGATCTACGAGGTCGCTTGGCAACAACTACGGTGACTTGAATTGTGAGCAGAGCGACGCCGGTGATGCAACCACCAATCAAGAGTGAATTACTGAAAGCAATACTTGCATCAAGGATGAGATATCATACTATGCCATGTGCTTGTGCCAATGGATGATCTACAACGACGAGAATCTTTTGAACTCATTATCTCTACTCTTAATGGAGCAGTTGGTGAATAGTCCGCCGGTTATTTTTCGCTGGTTTTATTTCATCCCACCACTTTCGCTGGTTTATTTGTCCCGTCCCCCCACCCCACCGGTTTAGTTTCGCGTCTCCCTCTCACACAACGAAAAAAATCTAAACCGGTCAGAACTTTCCATGAATTATTTAGTAATGCATTTATGTGAAAAAATCAATCACGATCAATATCTAAAGATCAAATCTAAATTAATTAACCTTAGCTTAAATCGCCAATTCTTGTTGTTAGTCCCACCGAGCGAAGACATTCCTACGCCTCCCCTAGCACTTGAAAGGAAGGAAATTAACTTAGAAACAGAAACCCATGCATGGATGCTAATCTCGTTCCTCTCTCACGTTCTCTTTCCTTTCCTAGCTCCCATTCTCCTCATAGAGATGCACATTGATCGGTAAGTAGGATGACTGAATGAGAGGCCTCAGATCGGATCCTCTTCGATTCAGGCCTCTGCAACGTCAACGATGCATACACCCGGATGCTCGACAAGACCAAGCACCAGGACGACGTCGATGACGACATCCCCGCCGTGCTTGATGGCGGCCGCGGCGTAGATCCCTTGGTCGGATTTGAGAGGATGTAACTGCCCGGCGGCAAGATGCGGAGGCACGAACATGCGCGGATGCGCTGGAGACAAGCTGTGCGGAGCCGCAGCCATTTCCGTTGGTTGCCGTGCTGTAAGCGGTTGTTCGTCGCCGCTTCCATAGCCCGCCAGGAGCCGTCGTCGCGCACAGAGGGCAAGGCAAGCATGGACATTGGCGATGGTGGGCTTGTGGCGCAGGTGCACATGTTGCCGAAGCAGAGGCGAACGCGGCTGCGGGTGTTGCTCGGCGAGCTAGGGCCCGCCGATGTGGATGCATCTGTGCTGCTGCGTGCGCCTCAATGACGAGAGCCAAATGTATTAAGATAGGAAAGAAGCACCTGATTATTATACCAATTAGATCAAGACTTTAGTATATGCATGGTTGTATGCGCCGCTTGATCCTCCTGTGCATGACTCCCAGGTAAACATTCATCCCTAATTCCCTTCTGTATGTTACTCCCAGCTGAAGACGGTGTCGTCTTGTTTCTGAAGTGGAAACGGAATAGATGAATTCTTCTCACGCTCGGATGGAAGTGACTCGCGTGAGTGCATAGCATACAAGTGAAAACAATCAAATTAATTATTAAATCATTGAGGTTAATCACAGAAGACAATGATTTTGATTTCTCCTAACTGATGTTTTTGCAGTGAGCGGCGTGGAAGTCGACTTCTCCAGCAATTAGGCCATGATCGGCAAACTTCGGGAGGAATTCCATGTGTCGTCCCTTCCACATGCTGGTTACCTTCCTCCTATTCAATCGCTCCAGCACATGGGTGTGCATGGTGGCCGGAATTGGGGTTCGCCGGAATGTCTTTGTGTCTGGTTCGCTCTCGGTTGAGCGTGTTGATAACGTGTATGAAGTTGATAACAAGGGAGACTCAGTCACCTCATAGTTGCCAACACTTATGATCACCCCCTAACGCCCAGCGCCGCCTCGTTCGCTTTGTCGTTAATTTTGGAGAGACCTGCGTTGTTTATCATGCCGGTCCTGCCGACGAGGCAGATGCAAGGGCGTCCTCCCCTGCTCCGACGAGGAGGATGCCCTTCCATGTGAGATCCACCAAAGAAGCACTCCACCGATATCTGTTCCTACGAGATCCGACGAGGAAGTGCTGGCCTCCTGCATTCGGCGGGGAAACTACTGCCTTCCACAGCAAAAAAGTGGTTGACCAATACGTTCTTGAAGCCTCGTGCGATGGAGTCTGCACAAAATAATATTCATCCTTGCCTTTCAACACCTGACCTACTGTTAAAGAGGCTCTGAATCTAATTGCTTAATATACAGAGTTTGTTTATGTCTAGAGTTCATTTAGGGATTAGTAAGAAAATAAGCTGTTTTTTGTCAAATGGTTCGCAGGTTCGAGCAACCTCAAAGTAGGCTGGGGAGGATAACCAGTGATTATACTGATGCTGGACCATTCTTTTTTTGCAGGTCTGAGCAAGCTCATCGTCCACGTGAAAAAATGTTTTTGATGGTGGTCCATATTTTTTGTGCATAAAACAAATGTACAAACTTCTATCTAGAAGCATTATAACTCTGATTACTAAAATAGTCAGGCATCTCTTTAAGGTTGAGATATATACTTGTAATATGACCTTTTTCCTATTTGTGATTTTCCGCGCCGAATTTTTTATGGAACTTCAGATCTGGCAGAGCCTGCGCTATATCATCAACATCATCGCTATTATTTTAATTTATTATCAATAAAAGATGGAGTTGGTGATGCAACATATCATTTCTGATCATATGATCGACATCTGATGCGTCCGAGGTAAATTGTGATATTTTTCAACCTTGCCAATTTGGAAGGATTTTACAAATAGGATGATGTTTTTTCCGGTTTGTGAACATGTATTAATTTTGTTTAGATCTCTCGCAATGCACGGGGACGAACATCACGGCAAGAAATGCACCATCAAAGGCAGCGGCGTGTGGCCTTATCAGCTGGGCAAGAGCCACAACCGCCCTTGTGTTTCGAATAGAAAAGCACTGGAGATATCTGTGGAACTGTTGAGTAACGTGATTGTATTAGGAGACATTGGTTAGACTTGGAAATATTCTGGCTTGCCTTGTACTCCAAGTAAATCATGTACTCATATATATATGCCCACGAGGCTCAAGCAATACAACAAGAACTATTCCACCAATCTCCCTCCCCCTTCTAACATGGTATCTATCGCAAGTCGATCCTAAACCCTAGCCGCCGTCGCTTCCGCACCCTTGCCGCTTCGGGCGGTCGGCCTCCATGACCGCCGCCGGGGCGCGCCGCCGTACCTAGGGTTAAATCCGCCCGGCCGTATTGGCGGCTGCCCTAGAAAGTCTTTTTTCCTGATCATTTGATCCGGGTTTTCTCTCTTTCGCCGGTCGCCTTGATCGGCGTCTACTTTTTGGTTTTCCGGTCTATGTGATCCGGTTTGCGTCGCCCACCGCCGTCGTCGACCTCGTGCGCCTCTACTCCAACACCGGCGCGATTGGCCGGCTTCTTCACCGACCCGGCGGCCTCGCGCGTCGGCCCGCCGGTCGCCCCGACCAGCGGCCTCGCGTGGCGCGGCGGCCCTTCACCGCCGCCGTTCACGTGACGGCCCGCCCGTCGATCTACGCCGGCCGCGATCGCCCTGCTCCGACCGGGACTCCTGCATCACCCCGACCCGGTGGCCTCGCGCCATGCGGCGGCCAATCATAGCCGCCCTACCGCCCGTCGCCGCCGGCTTCATCTCGGACTCCGCAGCCACCAAGCCTCCACCGAGCGGCGTCCCCGACCTCGCGCGCGATCGGCTTGATTACCCGCTCGCCGCCGCGATCCGCCTCATCTACGCCGCGCGACCGACTTGGCCGGTCGGTTACGCGCGCCTCCGCAGGTCCCGTGAAGATCGTCCTCAAGTTCAGCGCGCCTCTCCACCGATCGAGCATCGGGCTGCCACTGCGTCGCCCCGTCGGGCTGCTGCTGCGTCGCCCCGTCGGGCCGCAGCGCCGCCGCCCCATGGTTCTTCTCCCGGCTGCACCGACTTGCGTCACTGCTGCGTCGCCCCGCCGAACCGTAGTGCGCGCGCCCGCGGTCCCCGCTGCCCCGAGGGCGTCCGCTCTAAACCGTCCGTGGCTGCACCGACCCTTGCGCCGCCGCTGCGTCGTCCCGTCGGTCTGTAGCGAGCATGGCATGCGGTCCACGCCGTCGTTCTGAGGCCGTCCCCGCGGTTGCACCGACTCACGAACCGCCGTTGCGTCGCCCCTTCGGGCCGCAGCGTCGCGGCCGCGGTCTCCACCGCCGCCCCGAGGTCTTCCCGCCGTCGCCCCGACCCGCCTGCCGCCACTGCGTCGCCCCTTTGGGCCGTAGTGCCACGGCCCGTGGTCCACTCCGCCGTCACCGCGCGTCGATCTCCTGTGGTATGCGCCGCGCCGTCTCCCTTGGCGCGGGAACACCACCGTCCGCGCCGGTCTTCGTCACGCTGTCAGGGTTTTTCGCCTACTTCGAGCACCGCCGCCGCACTCCTAACCTAGCAGCCGCCGCCGCCGTCAGGCCGCCGCCGCTCTTCTTTGGTCGCCGCCGCCGCTACCTTCGTAGCCGCTGCCGCCGCCCGTCCACCCCTTTCTTCTTCATCCAGCACCAGCCCGTCGCCAGCATCGCCGTCATCTACCCCCACCGCTTCATCTACTCCGACAACCGCGAGCGACATTGGCCCCGCGCCGATTGGCGTCGCAACCGTCGTCGAGTCCTTCTCTGCTGGCCTCTCTGACTTCTTCGACATGGCGTACAGCTTGTGCAGGTCCCAGTCTACGCATGCCCGGTGCTGGCAACACCGCCGCGTGCCTTCGTCCACGACGTGTCCCCAGGCCTGGCAAGCCTGGCGCGTCGCTTCGTCAACTTCGTCTTCGTCCGTCTACGCATGCCCGGTGCTGGCAACACCGGTGCGTGCCTTCGTCCACGATGTGTCCTCGGGCTTGGCAAACCCGCCGCGACGCGTCGTCAACAACATTTTATTCCCGGCGCACCCCTACTTCGACACCACTGCGCCCATGCTAACTCGGCGCCCTCTTGCGCCCGCGGCTCCACGGCAACTTCCTCGACACCGGCCACCCCGACTCGACTTCGACCCCGGCATTCTTCGCACGGCTACCTCGACCAGGGCTCCACCACACACGCTCTCGGCTACCTCGACAAACGGCACAAAGGGCTACCGCCTTGCTTGAGCAACCTCGTCGGTTGCCACTCCAGCCACAACTCAGCGATGCGTCGACCGTTACGACTATGGGGGGGGGGTCCGTCGGCTTGTCTTCGGATTCTTCTCCAGTCTCACCGTCTGCGTCGCTACCGTTGTGACTGCGGGGGATGTTGAGTAACGTGATTGTATTAGGAAACATTGGTTAGACTAGTAAATATTCTGGCTTGCCTTGTACTCCAAGTAAATCATGTACTCCTATATATATGCCCACGATGCTCAAGCAATACAACAAGAACTATTCCACCAATCTCTCTCCCCCTTCTAACAATACGTTAGAGAAGCCACCATGATGTCCTCCAGCGGTGAGCAACAAGTCGATGGTGCAATGTGCTGATAGAAAGACGACATCAGTGTCATGAGAACTGAGAGTGCCACTCGACTATTTCCATCTGCGATGGCGGGAAGGAGAACCGGGATGAGATCTACGAGGTCGCTTGGCAACAACTACGGTGACTTGAATTGTGAGCAGAGCAACGCCGGTGATGCAACCACCAATCAAGAGTGAATTACTGAAAGCAATACTTGCATCAAGGATGAGATATCATACTATGCCATGTGCTTGTGTCAATGGATGATCTACAACGACGAGAATCTTTTGAACTCATTATCTGTACTCTTAATCTCTACTCTTAATAGAGCAGTTGGTGAATAGTCAGCCGGTTATTTTTCGCTGGTTTTATTTCGTCCCACCACTTTTGCTGTTTTTTTGTCCCGTACCCCCACCCCACCGGTTTAGTTTCGCGTCTCCCTCTCACACAACAAAAAAAATCTAAACCGGTCAGAACTTTCCATGCTAGCACAAATTATTTAGTGATGCATTTATGTGAAAAAATCAATCACGATCAATATCTAAAGATCAAATCTAAATTAATTAACCTTACCTTAAATCGCCAATTCTTCTTGTTAGTCCCACCGAGCGAAGACATTCCTACGCCTCCCCTAGCACTTGAAAGGAAGGAAATTAACTTAGAAACACAAACCCATGCATGATGCCAATATCGTTCCTCTCTCACGTTCTCTTTCCTTTCCTAGCTCCCATTCTCCTCATAGAGATGCACATTGATCGGGAAGTAGGATGACTGAATGAGAGGCCTCAGATCGGATCCTCTTCTTTCCAGGCCTCTGCAACGTCAACAACGCATACACCCGGATGCTCGACAAGACCAAGCACTAGGACGACGTCGATGACGACATCCCCGCCGTGCTAGATGGCGGCCGCGGCGTAGATCCCTTGGTTGGATTTGAGAGGATGTAACCGCCCGGCGGCAAGATGCGGAGCCACGAACATGCGCGGATGCACTGGAGACAAGCTGTGCGGAGCCACAGCCATTTCCGTTGGTTGCCGCGCTGTAAGCGGTTGTTCATCGCCGCTTCCATAGCCCGCCAGGAGCCGTCGTCGTGCACAGAGGGCAAGGCAAGCATGGACGTTGGCGATGGTGGGCTTGTGGCGCGGGTGCACATGTTGCCGGAGCAGAGGCGAACGCGGCTGCGGGTGTTGCTCGGCGAGCTAGGGCCCGCCGATGTGGATGCATCTGTGCTGCTGCGTGCGCCTCAATGACGAGAGCCAAATGTATTAAAATAGGAAAGAAGCACCTGACTATATACCAATTAGATCAAGACTTTGGTATATGCATGGTTGTATGCGCCGCTTGATCCTCCTGTGCATGACTCCCAGGTAAACATTCATCCCTAATTCCCTTCTGTATGTTCCTCCCAGCTGAAGATGGTGTTGTCTTGCTTCTGAAGTGGAAATGGAATAGATGAATTCTTCTCACGCTCGGATGGAAGTGACTCGTGTGAGTGCATAGCATACGAGTGAAAACAATCAAATTAATTATTAAATCATTGAGGTTAATCACAGAAGACAATGATTTTGATTTCTCCTAATTGATGTTTTTGCAGTGAGCGGCGTGGAAGTCGACTTCTCCAGCAATCAGGCCATGATCGGCAATCTTCGGGAGGAATTCCATGCGTCGTCCTTTCCACATGCTGGTTACCTTCCTCCTATTCAATCGCTCCAGCATATGGGTGTGCGTGGTGGCCCGAATTGGGGTTCGCCGGAATGTCTTCGTCTCTGGTTCGCTCTCGGTAGAGCGTGCTGATAACGTGTATGAAGTTGATAACGAGGGAGACTCAGTCACCTCATAGTTGCCAACACTTATGATCACCCCCTAACGCCCAGCGCCGTCTCGTTCGCTTTGTCGTTAATTTTGGAGAGACCTGTGTTGTTTATCACGCCGGTCCCGCCGACGAGGCTGATGCAAGGGCGTCCTCCCCTGCTCCGACGAGGAGGATGCCCTTCCATGTGAGATCCACCAAAGAAGCACTCCACCGATATCTGTTCCTACGAGATCCGACGAGGAAGTGCTGGCCTCCTGCATTCGGCGGGGAAACTACTGCCTTCCACAGCAAAAAAGTGGTTGACCACAACGTTCTTGAAGCCTCGTGCGATGGAGTCTGCACAAAATAATATTCATCCTTGCCTTTCAACACCTGCCCTACTGTTAAAAAGGCTCTGCATCTAATTGCTTACGATACAGAGTTTGTTTATGTCTAGAGTTCATCTAGGGATTAGTAAGAAAATAAGCTGTTTTTTGTCAAATGGTTCGCAGGTTCGAGCAACCTCAAAGTAGGCTGGGGAGGATAACCAGTGATTATAATGATGCTGGACCATTCTTGTTTTGCAGGTCTGAGCAAGCTCATCGCCCACGTGAAAAACTGTTTTTGATGGTGGTCCATATTTTTTGTGCATAAAACAAATGTACAAACTTCTATATAGAAGCATTATAACTCTGATTACTAAAATAGTCGGGCATCTCTTTAAGGTTCAGATATATACTTGTAATCTGACCTTTTTCCTATTTGTGATTTTCCGCGCCGAATTTTTTATGGAACTTTAGATCTGGCAGAGCCGGCGCTATATCATCAACATCATAGCTATTATTTTCATTTATTATCAATAAAAGATGGAGTTGGTGATGCAACATGTCATTTCTGACCATATGATCGACATCTGATGCGTCTGAGGTAAATTGTGATATTTTTCAAAAATAACCTTGCCAATTTGGAAGGATTTTACAAATAGGATGATGTTTTTTCCGGTTTGTGAACATGTATTAGTTTTGTGTAGATCTCTCGCAATGCACGGGGATGAACATCACGGCAAGAGATGCACCATCAAGGGCAGCAGCGTGTGGCCTTATCAGCTGGGCAAGAGCCACAACCATAGCCAATAATACGTTAGAGAAGCCACCATGATGTGCTCCAGCGGTGAGCAACAAGTCGGTGGTGCAATGTGCTGATAGAACGACGACATCAGCGTCATGGGAACTGAGAGTGCCACTCGACTATTTCCATCTGCGATGGCGGGGAGGAGAACCGGGATGAGATCTACGAGGTCGCTTGGCAACAACAAAGACGACTTTAATTGTGAGCAGAGCGACGCCGGTGATGCAACCACCAATCAAGAGTGAATTACTGAAAGCAATACTTGCATCAAGGATGGGATATCATACTATGCCATGTGCTTGTGCCAATGGATGATCTACAACGACGACAATCTTTTGTACTCATTATCCCGGATCGAATAGTATGGGTGTGATGGATCTTTTCATCTTTGCTTCATATCCAATTAGGTGCATATTTTGTGAGATAATATCTTATTTTGGTTTTGTTTTTTTCTTTTGGATTACAAGATAGGAGGCTAGCTTCCAGGGACGGAGGGAGGGGGGGGGGTGTCAAACGAGTGAGCTGATGTTGTTGTGTCTATTTGTATGTAGTTTCTTTCAGAGAAGTTGTATTGATTTCTCTCGATATTGTTCTGTTTGTAGAGAATTAGTCAAAGGCAGGCTTCATTTAAGATTGATCTCAAATTGGTCGAGCAATCACTACTAGAAAAAGGCCTACTAATGGCGCACCGGTTTTGCCTACTAATGGCGCACCACCGGTGCGCCATTAGTACCACGCCATTAGTATTTATTACTAATGGCGCACCTAAGGTGCGCCATTAGTATCTGGTATACTAATGGCGCACCAGGCAGTGCGCCATTAGTATAGGCCACGGTGCGCCATTAGTATAGGCCACCGGTGCGCCATTAGTATAGGCCACCGGTGCGCCATTAGTATTTTTGAATTTTTTGAATTTCGAATCTGGATCTGTGGATCTGGATCGTGATTTTTTGCCCATTTTTTGCTCATTTTTTGCTCATTTTTTGGCACGACATTATTTCAAATTTTGTTCCTGTTTTTGGATCTTGTACGTTCTTTTGCCGTGTTCTTTTGCCGGAGAGGAGTTCGCCGGAGAGGAGTTCGCCGGAGAGGAGGAGGAGGAGGTCACCGGAGAGGCGCTCACCGGAGAGGAGGTCGCTGGAGAGGAGTTCACTGGAGCATCGGAGAGGAGGAAGGAGAAACCATGAGGGGATGGAAGGAGAGGAGGGAGAAGGAGCTCACCGGAGAGAAGGGAGGAGGAGCTCACCGGAGAGGAGTGAGGAGGAGCTCACTGGAGAGAAGGGAGGAGGAGCTCACCGGAGAGGAGGGAGGAGGAGCTCACCGGAGAGGAGGGAGAAGAAACCGTGAGGGGAGGGGAGGGGAGGAGAGGAGTGTCGTGGATTTGTCACGGCATATGTCCTAGCGTACGGACTTAGTCGTGGAGCCATCGCTACGGGTTTACTTGCAGGGGTTAAAGCGGACACAAAGACAAAGGGGTTTATACTAGTTCGGCCCCTTCGATGAAGGTAAAAGCCTACGTCTAGTTGTGATGGAATTGATGTAGTCTCGATGGCTAGGGAGCAAACAAGCTTCGCCTAGGCTCGAGTTGTGGTTGTCTGTCCCTTGAACCGCCGCCGGTCGTCCCTTATATACACAGTGACGCCTGTCGGTTCATAGAGTCCCAACCGTTCATACTCGTATCCCGGTTGGTATCCTCTATTCTAACTTACAATACAAGTTATACATCAGGCGGTTTACGGCTACAAGCTCTAAACCGACTATAGGCCTTGGGCCTTTCTGCTTATACCACTAACGGAGTTAATCCGCCCAAGCTGGCGGTTTACACCTAGTGGTAATATCTAACATTAGGTCCCAGATTGATTTGAACTGGTTCATGTCAATCCTTCACAAAACTTGTATCTTGGACATCTTCTGTTGTTTGGTAAACCGCCATGTCGTCGTTGCTTCTGGTCACTGTAAACCGGTATGACGTCATCCTGAAATTTTATCCTTTATAACGCCTTCTTTAATGGCAGTCCCTGGATCCACGCGCTTGACCTAGCTTTGCTGCCTTATAAATAGGACCGAAGGGTCATTTCTTTCCTCCCTTCGCTTTCTCTTCTTCGTCTTCCTCGCGCCGCTGCCTTTGGAGCTCCGCCATTGTCATCGACCTCTGCTTCATCCTAGGCCGCTGCATCGACCTGAACGTACCAGAACACTGCGGCCTCTTTCCGCATCTTCTCCATTCCCAGTAAGCTTCTTCCCCTTCTTAAATCTGTTTCTGTACTTAGATCTGTTTTTAGGGTTCCAGCTTCATACCGTGTTGTTCGTGCGTTTTTATCCTTTTAACTTTGAACCACGCTGCGAATCTGTTCTGTACTAATAATGATTCCTGCGCATCCGCTGTACTGTCTCATCTTAATCCCATGGATCTTCTGCATATATACCTGCCTCATGGTCCACTTCTGTTTCTTCTTTACCTCCGCAAAAATATTTCCTGTTTTCTGAAAACCCGCGTTTGATCCGTAGTAATCATGGGATCTTGTGAAATTTGTTTCTGTAAACTGTCCATAGCTTCAAATATTTCCAAGGCCTAGATTAGGCAGTTTAACTCACCATAAGAAAAAACTGCTAAACCGGCACAGGTACACCATTAGTCCCCTTGTTGAACCGCCAGAGCTCATCTGACATCATATCACAATGAACCGATTTATAGACACTGCTTCCGGTTTATCATAACTTAGATCAATCACTTTGTAACAAGCACGCTCTTGAACCGGATCCGTTACTTTTGTAGATCTTATCATGGCCAAACAAGTGTATGAATGCAATCGGGTTCCTTCGCGCTCTCAAACATGCTGAATGAACTGGTATCGATTGGCGCTTTAGATGACAAAAATACAGTCCACTGGAGGGTTCCTGGAGAGGAATGTCCTCCCACACCTCAGGAAGGAGAAGTTGTGGTTTTCGCGGATCACCTGGCCCGGGGCTTCGAACCGCCCGGTTCAAAATTTTACCGGGACGTGTTGGCCAATTTTCAGCTCCGTCCTCAAGACATTGGCCCCAACTCCGTCACCAACCTATGCCACTTTCAAGTGCTATCTGAAGCATATCTGCAAGAGGAACCTTCTGTTGAACTGTTTAGAGATCTCTTCCATCTAAACCGTCGCACTGAATTCACCAACGGCCCCAATACAGAATTGGGCGCTATGGCTATTCAGAAAAGGAAGGAGATCACTTATCCCCACGTCAAACTCCATACTCACCGCAAAGAGTGGAATGCGACTTGGTTTTACTGCAAGGATACTTCTCCTGAAGGTGAAAATCCTTTACCTGGCTTTCGTCCAAAGCGGCTAAGCAATACCCATCCCTTTCCTCAAAGATTAAGCGCCAAAGAGAGAAGCAAATATGCCCCGCAACTGTCCAAGCTCCGAGCCTTTATGGCCAACGGTTTGACTGGAATTGATCTTGCACGCTGCTGGTTATCTTGGGGCATACTGCCTTTGAGCCGGCGTTCCGGTTTGATGTGTCAGTATACCGGCAGCGTCGACGACCCACTCCGACACACAAAACTTGAACTTTCTGATGATGAAGTTACGGACTCAGTAAGAAGAATGCTGAATGAACCGGAGCATCTCTGTGCTCAAACCGGTTTGGCTCCTTACTGCACCACCAACGAACCACCAGCGGTAAGCCTCTAACTGCTTTATCACTAAACCTGTTATTGTTTCATGTATCCAACATTTAATTATTTCTGATCCAGGGTGATAATCCGTTTTGGAGCAAGAAACTTTCCCAAGACAAAGCGGATAAAGCTGGGCGGCCAAATCGGCCCAAAACAAAAGTTGTCAAGAAATCAGCCCACAAGAGAAAGACCACTGCTTCATCTGACCCGGCAATTGACGATGATGTGGGTAATCCGGAACTTGATTCTCTTGGCTTGCTTTTTACACGCCTTATTGATGATGATGCTTGTCAGGATGACGCTGAAGCCAGCAACGCAGGATTTGCTGAGGTAACTATTCTTTCTTCCGATTCAACAAATTTGCCTTCACCAAAATTTCGCCAGGCAAACCGGAAAGTTAACTTTTCTCACCCTCTTGCTTACTTGGATCCCAAATTTCTTATGAAGACACAGCAACATGAAGCTCGCCGCACAACCCAAGCACGATGGCTGTGTAGTTACCTCTGCCGGTTTACCAAACAGCCCGGTTCGAAAGCGCCGCACCGAGGTTTCCGACCTTTTTATTGCTTTAAATTCCAAAGCGGGTTTCTTCCGTCAACCTCTTAATCCGTCCGACTCCGATTATCAGGTTACTTCCCATTCATCCTCTGGCGAATCCTCAGCCACTCAGCTACCACCATTGAAAATAGCCGCCGGGTAAGTCAAATCGGCCATATGCTTTCTGATATCTTCTGTAATGGATATGCCTTTTTCCTGACTCTTTGTCTCTTCAGAACCAAACCGAAACCCAGCAAGAAGGCCCGCTTGGATAAAACAGTTGAAGAGGCTGCCGCTTCAGATCATGAGAGGGCGCCGGATCTTGAAAATTTTGCCTCTGAAGATATTCCCAATAACCCTCCGGTTCAAGAGGAAGTTATTCTTGAAGAGAGGCCTGTCAATACTTCAACCTCTGCTGATCCACCTGCCAGCACCGTCCGGTTTGAGAAGCCTCGCAGTCCTACTGAAACAGCCGTGCCCACACAATCCGTCGAGTCGAAAGATGATGACGTTGTGATTACTGGTATGGGCCGCTCTGAGCCGGGGAATCCTGCAACTTTAACCCGACATACTGTGAAAGAGGATTCTTCCATTTTGAATAAAGGAAAGTGGGATGTCGAGCTGGAAACATATGCCGCTTTAAGTGCCCAAGACCTTCATTCTGGATATTTGAACCGGCTTTACAGTAGCCGTGACTATGAAGCTGGCTTGGTCAAATTAATGAGGGACAAGTTTGAGGTAACTCACTCCTTATCACCATTATATTAGTCCTTGTAGCCCCCAAGGGCCGGTTTGTAATCTTGATCAAACCAGGACTTGATTATTTTCTTGATCCATTTTGAAATTTACCCGCATAACCACAAGGGCCGGTTTAACTCTGCATACTTAAACCGGTACTTTAATAAAAAACTGCCTGACAAAACATTGGTAGAATCAAATAGTCATTAGCCCCCAAGTGCCAAGTTGAATACTCGTATTGAGCTTGGGACTTTGCCATGTAGTAGCAGTAGAAAAATTGAAGGTACATTAGCCCCCAAGTGTCAAGCATATAACTTTGTTGTGTGGTTGGGACTTTGACTTGAATTGCTGGCTGAACATACTGTCAATGCGCAGGCTGAGGTGAAAATCAAAGATGATCGGATTGCCGATTTACAAGCGGCTTTGAAAACCCAGCAGGCCGAAACAGAGAAGGCCAAAAAAGAGTTAACCAGTGCCTTGACCGCTGCTGAACAAGTGAAGGAAAATATGAAGAAAGATCAGGCAGTCTGGGCCACTGAAAAGGCCAATTTGATCAAACGGGCAGAAAATGCTGAAGCTGCCCTTAAACCGGTGGTAGACGATCTGACAGCCGTAAAACGGCAAGTACATTCTATGACTGCAACAATCTTTGGTAAGCTTCCTGTGAACAATTGTGATATGTTGCACCTGTTGTATCATTAGTCCGGTTTAGAACTAACCATTTACTATTTGTAGGCACACGCGTTGGGCACTTAGGAAATGATGTGCAAAAGAAACTGAAGGCTGTCTACACTTTAGTCGAACAGTTATATACCGGAGCCCAGCGCATCATCACCACAATGTCACATAACAATCCAACGCCTTCCTTGATTCAAGACACTCTGTACTGGCTGTCAATGCTTCCTGCACGGATTGAAGAGGTGAAGAAATCTGCTGCGCGAACCGGAGCTATCAACGCCTTGATCCGGGCCAAGGCATGGGTACCAGACTTTGATCCCGTGGAAGCAGCTCAAGGCTATCCCAGCGTGAAAGAAGATGGCTCTGACTTCAGTGAAGAGGATTTACGGGCAATAAACCGTGCAGTACGCCCGCTGGCTTGTCAGTTGGCCGAAGAAGCCGACTTGGAGCATTACCAAGCACAATACAATGATCAAAACAAGCGAGTGTCTGCCCCAACCTTTGAAGCGGAAAACCTGATCCCTCCAATCCGTAAGCATACTTACGCACCTGATATTGAACCGTCTTCTTTGATCCACGAAGAGGCTGTTTTCCAAGCGCTAATGGGAATCGACTGGACCACTGTGGATTTCCAGCCAATGGGTAGAGATGAGGAGGCTGAAGCGGCGGAAGATGAAGAGTAGGCTTGAACCGGTAGCCGGGTTAAATATCTGCTGCGGGCGGTTTGCCCAGAGAACAATGATCTCATTTGGGCACTGTGTTGCCTTGTAATAACTTTAGTTAAAACTTTTGTGCTTGACTATGCCTTCGTGCATAAGTAGTGAAACTTTTGCGTGATTCGTATATCCTGCAACCAGAAAAAGTCGAACCTTGGTGGCGGTGATACCACCAGCCGGTTTATGGTATTCAAATAGATATATAAGAATTCCAATAAATATGTGATACAAATACCTGCCGTATCTGGACATGAAGCTGGCGTAGCCAAACTTGAAGCGGAGGCCTTAAAAACCATGACCGTCTGGGGAGATAATAACTCCCATATAACCGTGCTGAATCAGCACAAGCCCCCTTGTTATTCCATGATGATGAACAGGAAGAAGGTAAACCGGGCAGATAAAACCCGGTGTAATACCAAACCGTGTCCTGTCAGTTCGTGACTGACAGTTGAACCGGATAAAAATATTTGTCGGGTTAAAAAACACAACAACAAAAAATCGAATACCAATTATGTGAAAATATGGCAACAAAGGCAATAACTCTTTGCAAAAGAAAAGCTTCATGGAGCTGGTCAGATGGCATTACCATGGTCAGACGCAACCAAGCCCCCCGAAGGCGAAGCGATGGTGCTAGTCGGCGGGTCCCCAAAAGACTCTTGGCGAGTACGCCGCCAAGTGGCATGACATTGGTTCGGGTTCACCAAGCCCCAAATGACTCTGGCCCTATTGGCCGACCAAGAGGCGTGACGGTCGAGACGTGACCGTGTCCCCAAATGATCTGGTGGCTTTCGCCTATCAAGAGGTGTTGCATTGGTTCGGACACGACCAAGCCCCCAAGTGATAAATATAAATGTCAAGGGGTAAACCGGAGGCCGCTTTAAAAACAGAAACACTCCATGTAACCACGCATGGTAAGAAAGACAGAGACCCCGCTTTAGCTGAGGCTCCGGTATTTATTATATCGAAGATAATATATACATTGTCATGATATGTACATAAACTGAGCCGATGACTCAAGTATAGTAAGGCCGAAGATGAGCTATATTCCATGGCCTGTTGGTCTCCTCCTCTGATGTACGTGAGTCTTGACGCTCTCGAATATCAATCAGATAGTATGATCCGTTGTGTAGATTCTTGCTGACCACAAAAGGCCCTTCCCAAGGTGGGGATAATTTATGCATATCTGTCTGGTCTTGGATGAGGCGAAGCACCAAATCTCCTTCTTGAAAAGTTCTGGTTTTAACCCGGCGACTGTGATAACGACGAAGATCTTGCTGGTAAATCGCCGAACGAGCAGCTGCCATATCACGCTCCTCATCCAATAGGTCCAAAGCGTCCTGCCGTGCCGTCTCGTTGTCCGCTTCAACGTAAGCCGCTACACGGGGCGAATCATGCCGGATATCACTGGGGAGAACTGCCTCCGCTCCGTAGACCATGAAGAACGGTGTATATCCAGTGGATCGGTTTGGCGTAGTATTGATACTCCATAGCACCGACGGTAGCTCTTCAACCCAGCACCCTGGTGTTCTCTGTAACGGAACCATAAGTCGAGGTTTGATGCCTCGTAAGATCTCTTGATTGGCTCGTTCTGCCTGCCCATTGGACTGGGGATGCGCCACTGACGACACGTCAAGCCGGATGTGCTCACGTTCACAGAACTCTTTCATAGCCCCCTTGGATAGATTAGTGCCATTGTCAGTAATGATACTGTGTGGAAAGCCAAACCGGAAAATCACCTTTTAATGGCGCACCGCTGTTGCTGCATCACACTTGCCGTGTGGCTCGCCCGACCCACTTGGTAAATTTGTCCACCGCCACCAACAGGTGGGTCTTCTTATCCTTGGATCGTTTAAAGGGTCCAACCATATCCAGCCCCCAAGTCGCAAACGGCCACGTGATTGGGATCATCCTCAATTCTTGTGCGGTACATGAGCACGCTCGAAAATTTCGACATCCATCACACCGTTTAACCAAGTCCTCCGCATCAGCGTGGGCAGTTAACCAGTAAAATCCGTGACGGAACGCCTTCGCCACCAGGGACATTGAACCGGCGTGATGTCCACAATCCCCTTCATGGATTTCTCTTAAAATTTCACATCCTTCCTAAGGGGAAACACAGCGTTGAAACGCCCCTGATACACTGCAATGATGCAACTCACCATTAAGAATCGTCATAGATTTGGAGCGCCGGATTATCTGTCTGGCCAGAACCTCATCCTCTGGCAACTCCCCTCGAGTCATATACGCAAGAGAAGGGATCGTCCAATCCGGAATAGCATGTAATGCTGCCACCAACTGAGCCTCCGGATCAGGAATAGCCAAATCCGCTTCACCAGGGAGCTGGACTGACGGGTTGTGCAAGACGTCCAAAAAGACATTAGGCGGGACGGTTTACGCCGAGAACCCAACCGCTTAAAAGCGTCGCCGCTTCGTTCTTCGGCGATCCACATGATCCACTTGATAGCCCTTGAAGCAACCTGCGATATTATCCACTTCTCGACGATATGCGGCCATGAGCGGGTCCTTAGAGTCCCAAGTGCGGATACTTGCCGAGCCACCGGTCCGAGTCACCAAAGCACTTAACCCGCTTAAGTTCATCTCCTTAGCCATCCGGAGACCATGGAGCAAGGCCTCATACTCAGCTGCATTATTAGTACAAGGGAACATTAAGCGGAGAACGTAACAAAACTTATCACCTCGTGGGGAAGTTAAACGACTCAGCCCCGAGCCTTCCAACTACCGGATCCGTCGAAATGAATAGTCCGAGATGTGATCCGGCTTCTCCTCTGGCGCTTGTAACTCCGTCCGATCGTTAATGAAATCAACAAGTGCTTGTGACTTCACCGCTGTGCGTGGTATATACTTTAGTCCATGCGCCCAAGCTCGATGGCCCATTTTGCAATCCGCCGATTGCCTCCGGTTACAGTATGATATCACCCAAAGGAGCTGAACTAACCACTGTGATAGGGTGCCCTTGGAAATATTGCTTCAGTTTCCGACTGGCCATAAAAACACCATAGACTAGCTTCTGCCAATGCGGATACCTCTGTTTGGACTCAATAAGCACCTCACTGATGTAATAAACCGGCCGTTGAACCGGATACTCCTTGCCTTCCTCCTTGCGCTCTACCACAATTGCCACGCTTACTGCTCGAGCATTGGCTGCCACATATAACAACAGCGGTTCCTTGTCAACCGGAGCCGCAAGAACAGGCGGATTGGCCAATTGCCGCTTTAGATCCTCAAATGCTTCGTCAGCAGCCGGACTCCAGATGAAATAATCTGTCTTCCTCAGCATCTGGTATAAGGGGATGGCCTTTTCTCCGAGGCGGCTGATAAACCGGCTCAACGCAGCGATTCTGCCTGCCAGACGTTGAACATCATTGATACACTTCGGTTTAGCCAAGGAAGTAATAGCTGTAATTTTCTCTGGATTAGCCTCAATTCCTCTGTTAGACACCAGAAACCCCAATAACTTGCCAGCCGGAACACCAAAAACACACTTGGCCGGATTAAGCATCATCTTATAAATGCGCAAGTTGTCGAAGGTTTCCTTCAAATCTTCCACCAGTGCCTCCTTTTGCCTTGATTTCACCACAATATCATCCACGTAAGCATGTACATTGCGGCCGATCTGTGTATGCGAGCAATTGCACACACCGCCGATAGGTAGCACAGGCGCTTTTGAGTCCAAAAGGCATAGATACATAATGAAGGCTCCAAAGGAGTTATAAACGTTGTCTTCTCCTGGTCCTTAACGCCATTTTGATCGATGATATCCGAGTACGCATCCAAAAACTTAAACGCCACATCCTTCCGTGGCATCAATAATCTGATCAATGCGGGGAGGGCAAAGGATCTGCTGGACAAGCCTTGTTAAGATCTGTGTAGTCCACACACATACGCCAGGTGCCATTTTTCTTAAGGACCAGCACCGGATTAGCAAGCCACTCTGGATGAAACACCTCAATGATAAAACCAGCCGCCAAAAGCCTGGCTACTTCCTCTCCAATGGCCTTGCGCCTTTCTTCGTTAAACCGGCGGAGGAACTGTTTCACCGGTTTATACTTAGGATCCACATTAAGTGTGTGCTCAGCGAGTTCCCTCGGGACACCTGGCATGTCAGACGGCTTCCATGCAAAGATATCCCGGTTCTCACGGATGAACTCGATGAGCGCGCTTTCCTATTTGGGATCCAGGTTGGCACTGACAGTGAACTGCTTGGACGAATCGCCTGGCACGAAGTCAACAAGCTTGGTCTCAGCTGCCGATTTAAACTTCAGATCCGATTCATGCTTCGTAGTTGGCTTCTTCAAAGGGGTCATATCTGCCGGATCAACATTGTCCTTATAGAACTTCAACTCCTCCGTGGCACAGACCGCCTCTGCATAAGCTGCATCGCCTTCCTCACATTCCAAAGCAACTCGGCGGCTTCCATGCACCGTTATCGTTCCTTTGTAACCCGGCATTTTGAGCTGCAAGTAGATATAACAAGGTCGTGCCATGAACTTAGCATAAGCCGGCCGCCCAAACAAGGCATGATATGGACTCCGGATTTTCACCACTTCAAAAGTTAGCTTTTCAGACCGGGAATCGTGCTCGTCTCCAAAAGCCACATCCAGGCTATCTTACCAACAGGATAAGCAGATTTGCCTGGTACTACACCATGGAACACCGTATTGGACGGTCTGGAGATCCTTGTCGGTGAGACCCATGCGACGGAAAGTTTCATAGTATAATATATTAATCTGCTTCCTCCATCCATAAGCACCTTAGTGAACTTATAGCCCCCCACCTGAGGGTCTACCACCAATGCCAGCTGACCCGGATTATCAACCCGGGGGGGATGGTCCTCTCTGCTCCACACGATAGGCTGCTCTGACCAGCGTAAATACCGCGGCAAGGCCGGTTCAACAGAGTTTACTGCCCGTTTGTGAAGCTTCCGATCCCGCTTGTCCAAACTGGTTGTGAAAACATGATCGCCCACTATTCAACTGCTTTGGTTGGCTCGAGCTCGACCGCTGCTGCTGCTGCTGGCCACCCGATTATTCGACTATTGTGATTGCCTTGATTAGGCCCGAACGAAGCTCCATCCCGACCCGCCCATGGAAACCGGATCTGAACGCCACCGACCCTGGTCATACCGAAAGCATTGGAGTTTTGAACTCCTGCATAATATAACATCTTTCGAGAGATGGTTCGATGGGGACTCCTTCGTCCGTGCTTGGGGCAAGGTTGATTCAACAAGTAATTCAAACGGCTTGTATTAGGATTTTGACCCGATTCGCCTTGCCTCGCGCGCTGGGCCTCATCCTGCGCATTAGTGTTGGCTACGAAATCTGGGTTGCCATCGGCCTTGCGCTTGCCTCCGTTTCCATGACCCGCCGGTTTGTACTGCTGCCCCTTGGAGTTGCCGTTCTTCTTTCCCTTCCCTGCTTCATCATCATCAGCTTCAGGATCCTTGGTACTGTCCGAATCGGCATACTTTACCAAAGCGGCCATGAGGGTTCCCACATCATTGCAGAACCGCTTCATACGTCCCAACTTTAATTTCAAAGGCTCAAACCGGCAGTTGCCTTCTAATGTTAAGATCGCCGAGTCAGCGTTGATCCGGTCAGAAGAGTGCAAAATCTCAGACACACGGCGTACCCAACGGGTTGTTGACTCTCCTTCTTCCTGGACGCAAGCCGCCAAGTCTACTATGGACTTGGGCTGCTTACACGTATCCTTGTAGTTCTGGATAAACCGAGCCCGTAACTGGGCCCATGAACTGATAGAATTGGGCGGTAAGCTCTTCAACCAAGTACGGGATGTGCCCTCCAGCATCATGGTGCAGTACTTTGCACATGCGGTCTCATCCACATCTAGCATCTCCATGGCCATCTCATAACTTTCAACCCACGCTTCAGGGGATAGATCTGCGGTGTAATTCGGCACCTTGCGTGGGCCCTTAAAATCCTTAGGCAGACGCACATTGCGTAAAGCGGGGATTAAACAGGGCACCCCTAAAGCGGATGCGACTCCTGGTCCGGCGAAGGTGGTAGGGCGAACCGGTGTGTGTTGGCCCGCATCATCCTGTGCTGCTAACTCGGCCTCCCTGCGTGCCCGGGCCCGATCCACTACCTCCTGAGCATCACGAATGCCGCCCATCTGGTGATTGCCTCGGGCCGCTTCACGGTCCCGCGCGTTGCTTGATGTGGCCGGTTCATCCATACGCCTGCTGTAGCTCCGGCTTGGACGGGCGAGTGAATCCGATCACGGCTGTATGAATACGCTTCGCTTTGGATCGGTGCAGTCCGGAGAAGCTCCTTAACCCGGCGTGTCTCAAGCGCCAGGGGAATCTCCTTCGTAGGATCGCCTCCAATCGTGCGGCGGCCGCAACAAGGTTGTCCATAGGATTAGAGGATGACCTGGGGGTGTCTGTACCGGCGGAGGAACCACCATGTTCTGCTGCGGGGGCTCCATCAGGCGCGGTTGGACCGTCGCTCCTGCTCCTGGTGCCTCAATCCGGTTTACCTCCATGTCTGCCGGGCGGGTTATCGGGTCCGCTCACGGGTCTCGAAGAGATTTCTAGGATCAAACTCGATGGCGGCGCGATCTATACTTCCGCTTCAACACCTCCTGCGATGCACTGTGGTCAAGCATGAGTTTGTAAGCTTGTGCGTCTTAAGCGGCCCGCTCCGCGGCCATACGCTCCTTCTCTGACGCCAGATCCGCTTTGGCTTGCATGATCTGCTCTTTCACCTTTGGAATTTACGCATTATGAGCCTCCTGATCTGCTGGGTTGTCCTCCGCCATAAGCGCTGCTAGTGCATCAAACAGATCTGACAGAACTTGAACCGGCGGGCGCACCGGGCCTCCTGCCCCTGCTGCCGCTGCTGAACCGGAAAGCATCGCTGCCGCGGTTGAAGAGTGGTTCGCTGCCTGCGTACCGGTCATGAATACTCCAACCCGGTTTAACTGGCTTGGGGGGTCCGGAATACTGTCACCATCGGAACAGCCCCTGATCATATCGCCCTGCAGCTGGTACAATGACTCGGTCTCTCCTGTTGAAGATTCATCGCCAGAATAAACGACGGTCTCGCTACCATGTTCTGAACCGGCGTCGTACTCTCCTCCATGGGTGACTCCAACGAAGACATGCTTCACGGCCGGTTTAACCTGGGCAGGTCACGACGCCGAGCCGTCTCGATGAGGTCGGTGCAGATGTCCGGCCAGCCCAGCTCCCGATCTTGCCGATGAAAGCGTGTATGCGCGAAGGGGACCCGTATCCATACTCGATTGAGTCGGCCTCGGGACCCCATCCGGCGTCGTCGATGTAGATCCGGCCGCGACGACTCTTGGTCATCCGGCCCACGATGTAGCCTTCGAGTCCTTTGAGCTTGCCCTCCAAGATCGTCAAACCATCGTGCGATAGCCCCACGGTGGGCGCCAACTGTCGTGGATTTGTCACGGCAGATGTCCTAGCGTACGGACTTAGTCGTGGAGCCATCGCTGCGAGTTTACTTGCAGTGGTTAAAGCGGACACAAAGACAAAGGGGTTTATACTAGTTCGGCCCCTTCGATGAAGGTAAAAGCCTACGTCTAGTTGTGATGGAATTGATGTAGTCTCGATGGCTAGGGAGCAAACAAGCTTCGCCTAGGCTCGAGTTGTGGTTGTCTGTCCCTTGAACCGTCGCCGGGTCGTCCCCTTATATACACGAGTGACGCCCGTCGGTTCATAGAGTCCCAATCGGTTCATACTCGTATCCCGGTTGGTATCCCTCTATTCCAAACTTACAATACAAGTTATACATCAGGCCGGTTTACGGCTACAAGCTCTAAACCGACTATAGGCCTTGGGCCTTTCTCTGCTTATACCACTAACGGAGTTAATCCGGCCCAAGCTGGCCGGTTTACACCTAGTGGTAATATCCCCAACAAGGAGGGAGGAGGAGGTCGCTGGAGAGGAGGTGGAGGAGAGAAGGGAAGATGGAGTGGAGGAGAGGAGGAGATGGAGTGTAGGAGAGGTGGAATGAAGAGATAAGGAGGAGAGGACCACGGCCAGCCATATATACGGCATACTAATGGCGCACCGTGGGCAGGTGCACCATTAGTAATTTTGAAGGCGGGAAGATACTAATGGCGCACCATGGGCAGGTGCGCCATTAGTAATTTTATTTTTATTTTTTTTATTTTGAATTTTGAAGGGGGGAAGATACTAATGGCGCACCATGGGCAGGTGTGCCATTAGTAACTTTATTTTTTATTTTTTTTGACTTATTTTGAATTTTGAAGGCGGGAAGATAGTGATGGCGCACCATGGGTAGGTGCGCCATTAGTAAGTTTGAATTTTTTTTGAATTTTTTGCCTCTCCAGATCTTAAAAGCCCCGTATCTTTTTTTCTGTTAGGATTTTGAGGATTTTGAAAATGTTTAACGGGGTTCCCCAGTTATATTTGGATATAACTTTTCGCACTACTAGGAAAAGGCATGCTAGTGGCGCACCGAATTTGCCTTTTAATGGCGCACTACTGGTGCGCCACTGGCATCACGCCATTAGAATTAAATTCTAATGGCGCACTGCTGGTGCGCCATTAGTATCTGGTATTCTAATGGCGCACCAGGCAGTGCGCCATTAGTACTGCCCACAGTGCGCCACTATTATCTGCTATACTTATAGCGCAGCACATGGTAGTGCGCCATTAGTAACAACTTTTTTATTTTTTTTCTTCTTAATCTCAGGTCACTATTTCACATATGAGATATTCAACACATATATATATATATACAACAAGCATCCATATAGCAATCATATCCAACACACAAGTTTCATCATATATACATAAAGAGCCAACACATAGTTCCGTCGTTACAAAAGTTTCACATTGTTCATCCAACACCGCTATCCATCAATTCACAAAAGTTTCACATTGATACAAAATAAAAACACAAATGGAAAAGAAGCACTCCATCCACGCAAGCTTCCGTCAATTAAATCAAATCTGCAAAATGATAAACAAGAAGTTAGAAGAAGAAAAAGAAGAAGACTAGAAGAATACTAGAAGAGGAAGAACACTAGAAGAAGAATAAGAAGAGTTTTGGAAAAGAAGAAGAATAAGAAGAAGACTATAAGCTTATTATGTAAACTTGATCATTTTGTGCTAACATAAGTTATTTTGGAGCTAACCTATAGGAAACTAAGCATATAAGGTCTAAGTTAGCATATTAAAGCCAACTTAGGTAAAATGAAGCTAACCTATGTCATTTTGGAAAAGAAGAAGATTAAGAAAAAGACTATAAGCTTATTATGTAAACTTGATCATTTTGTGCTAACATAAGTTATTTTGGAGCTAACCTATAGGAAACTAAGCATATAAGCTCTAAGTTAGTATATTAGAGCCAACTTAGGTAAAATGAAGCTAACCTATAGGAAACTAAGCATATTAGAGATAACATAGGTAACTAAGTATATATATATATATCATTTTGGATAGCTAACCTATAGGAGATCTGACATACCTGACAAAGTAGGCAGTTCTTCTCCTTCTTCTCCTTCATCTCCCTGATGCGCCTAGAGCGGCGAGGCGGTGGAGGCAGTGGAGGTAGTGGGATGTAGTCTTCTACCACAATTGGTGTGGTCATGTGGCCCAGCTGTGGGATCGCCGGCGCCACCACCGGTGCGTGGTCATTGTCAGGCACCACCACCATCGCGAGGCCACCTTCAGGCACGACCATCGCTAGGTCATCCTCAGCCACCTCCATCTCTTGCCCATGGTCAGCCACCACCATCTCTTGCCCTTGGTCAGCCACCACCAGTGCTAGGTCATCCTCAGCCTGATGCCCATCGTCATCATGCAGCTCCTCATCCTCACTCTGCTCCTCTTCTCCTGCACTCCAGTCCGGATCATCCTTCTTGTTGTCTATGCTGGTGCCAGAATCGCTGCTGCTTTCGCTACAACCAGAATCGCTGCTGCTTTCGCTACAGCCATAGTCGCTGCTGCTTTGGCTATAGCCAGTGTCGCTGCTGCTGCTCCTACCTGTCCAAAATGCAACAATGACCGTTAACAATCGATGTGAGACAAAGCCAAATGTAGAGGAATAAGAAGAGGCGAACGCATCGGCATCATCATCGGCAGCGAGCACATGCGACACATAGTCTTGTTGTACACCTTCACGATGAGCATGTTGGCGTCATCGTCGTACTTAAGACAAGGAAGTACCCCAGCTGTAGGTCCTTAGGCACGGTAGAACTTCTCCCACCCACGAGACAAGTACATGTGGCCCTTCTTGATCGCCAATCGCACATCCCATCGCTGCGAAACTCGCTGCCGACTGTCGCAGCTTCACATTATTTGTCGGATCTTCACCCATCAGCATGTTCATAAAACTGTCAGGCAGCCTCTGCAGTTTGGGAAAATGAGTGATGTAGCAAACAACAGATATCATAATGAGATGGGTGATGGGGAGATCTCTCGTTTTATATACCTGCTTCATGGATGATACTGAAGCCTCAAGTATGATAGTGAAGAACTCGGAAGCATCCAACTCGTACTGCGGTGTCGCAGATCGGCGGTGGCTGCTTCCGCCATCTCGATAAGCAGCAGAAGAGACCAATTAGTACCCATGCATGATAACAGGTATTAGTCTTAGTATTTTATATGTCCTATTTTTAGCAAAGTCATGCTAAAATTCACGGAAAATTTCAGCATGACCTTTGCTGAAAATAGGACATATGGAGTGCCCGGATTTGCCGAACGGAAGTTAATCGACATTCCGCAAACTCAAGGGCCTCTCGGTGGACAAGGCAAAAAGGCCTCCATCACAACATGGAAAAATATATATCAGCAAATTCAAGGGCTTTTGCTTTTGCTTTTCAAAGGCCAAATTGTAGCTAGTACCAGCAAATTAACATCTAGCAGCAATCTTCCTAGTCTAAGCATCATCTGACCTGGTAACTGTACCAGTTTGGTTCAATTAAAAAAAAGACTTGGTAACTGTACCAGCTACCACATTGTTCACGGACAGCTACCAAACTGTTTCTGTATCAAAACAACATGGTAGCTGTAAATGTGGCAAAGAAGCACAATAAATCTGATAAGTTGGTATACAGCTTGTGTTCCATACAAAGTCAAATGCCAATGGGCAAAAAAAGTAAGTAGCTAGTTAATTGCCTTATTTTCAGTGTAACAAAAATTATGGAAAGCATGAGGGTTACACTATAATTATAGGAAAATTTACACTGTTATTAAGGGAAGTTTTATACTGTAATTACATATAAGAAGCATCGGCTACTACTCTGAAAATTGCTGAGCTTACACTAAAATACATCTGCACTGCAGGGCTTGTACACACAAATTCAGTTAGATGATCTAACACTGACAAAATAAAGGAAACACCTACCGAACCAATACAGGGCTAAAAACACATGGGGATTACACTTAAAAACATCCAGTGAAACGCACTAGAAAACCATATAGACACATGAATAAAGCAGAGCTGACTCATTAAATCCGATACACTGAGAAAACGCTAAACTAGGGAAACTAATCACCTGCATCTAACCTACCAGGAGGTAACTGAACAAATTCAAGAACTACAACAGCAACACGAACCAATACTGAGATATGAAAGCACAAGTTACTAGTATTTTCCTAAAAACTACATAACTAGGATATGAAAGCACAAGTTACTAGCATTTTCCTAAAAACTACATAACTAGTGGTGTATTGATTAATTGTGGTGTGGATTAATTCATCAACTTGAGCATTTCCTGGGTTTAGTAGAATTTGGGAGGATAGTATCTATGTATGCATCTAGTATTTGTTGTTTGGTTGCAATGACTTGGTTCAACTGACCGAGAAACTTTGTAAACTATGATTTTTATCTGCTTGATTTGATATCGATGGTGGCAACACCTGCTACCTGTGATTGCTTTGTAGACTGAACTGTGATTTAGGGCCTCTGGTTGGTGTCATGTTTCTGTAGCCCAAATGGCACAAGAAGATTTTTTCTTCAAATCTGCTGAGTTATGCCGCACAGCATGATTTTTTTATCAATAACCAGCACAACACCAGATAATTGTTTAATCCCACTAGATGGTTTTTGGAAGAGCAACAAGTTTGGCTACCTAACAATACACACACCCAAAAAAGAACACCACAAACCCCTAAATTAATTTGTATTTCATTTTGCAGCAGAGTGTAGTATGTAAGTAACATCCACAAACCCCTAAATTCAAGGACACACATAGGCCAGCAGTGCAGTCCCTCACCAGAATTAATCTACAATTTGTGGTGTTTCAGGTCTCACAAAAGATCCAGGCGGGTTATTCAATCACCATGGCACACTGGGGCAGGAGGAGGGGAGAGGGGAGAGGAGGAGGGGAGCTCACGGGCGGTGGGGCGCTGGGAGGATGTGGGGACGACGACGACGCAGGGGAGGAGGCGACGAGGTCCGGGTGGTGGTGGTGCTCGGCGACGGTGGTGTGGACGGGCGGCGTCGGGCGCTGGCGACAAGGGCGGCGGGCGATGGCGCCCAACGAGGTGGGGCGACGGGAGAGCGGCGCCGACGCTGGGCCTCAGCGGCGGTGGTTGGAGACGGGCGACAGGGACGACGGGCACCGGCGATGGGCGGGGGCAAGGCGGCGGGGCGGCGTCGAGGCGGTGGGGCGGCGTCGAGGCGGCGGGGCAGCGGCGTCGGGAGAGGAGAGGGGAAGGGGATCGAGGGCGAGGGCGAGGGCGAGGGAGAGGGGATAGGTGTGGGCCCAGGAGGAAGTATGGATGGGGGACGGCACAATACTAATGGCGCACCACACCTCGGTGCGCCATAAGTACATCCATACTAATGGCGCACCTCACCCTGGTGCGCCATTAGTATTTTTTTGATTTCTGCTCGAGCCAACAGGTTATCTCCCACCTAACCTGATCCACATCAAGTTCCCTCTACTAGCTCGACTGGTCAGCAGCCAGTTCTCACACTAGGAGGTCCTGGTTCGATTCCTGTGCTCCACAAATTTTTTAGGCATTAAAATGATGTTTGATACTTACTTGTGTTTAAATATGTTCAAACTTGTTTAAATCATAACAGTAATATTTTTTTATAAGACAGTAATATTTTTAAAAAATATCATCAAACAGTAATGCCAGTGGAGCGGGGGAGGGTGCGGGCGGTCGGCGGCGGCGATTGAGTAGGAGAGGGGTGCGGGGGGTCGGCGGCGGCGGTTGAGTAGGGGAGGGGTGCGGGGGGTCGGCGGCGGCGGTTGAGTAGGGGAATCGAGGGTGCGGGGGGTCGGCGGCGGCGGCCGGTGGACCGGGGGGTGCTCGGCGGTGAGGGGGACCGGATCTGGCGAGGTGGGATAGCGATCGAGATGGAGGGGGATCGAGATCGAGTGTCCATGAAATTTAAAAATATTCATGATAGTTCAAAAAGTGCCCATGAAATACAATCGAGAAATGAAGGCTACGATTTAATTAAATACAATCTTCTTGCCCTTCTTTTTCGCAAATGGAGTTCTTCTGTGGAACGGACGTCCTTTAGGTAGGGTGGTCCTGCTTCTTCTTGTGGTGTATGCTACTACTTCATCATCGTCGTCATGTTCGATCCTCGGGTCGCCATACTTGTCGAAGTCTTGCTCATTGGCTACTCCATCCATTCCGATGATCTTCCTTTTGCCTCCCCTCACGACAACACGACTGGGCTTTGACGGGTCGGTAATGAAGAAGCATTGGTCCACTTGGGAAGCCAGTACCCATGGATCATTTTTCGCGGTGACGTTTGCACCCGTGGTCTTGGATTTGGCTTTGGGTATAACCATGGTGGTGAAATACCGGTCTTCTTTTATGATGTTTTTGGCCCATCTGACACGGAACATCGGGACCTTCTCTCCAGCGTAGCTCAGCTCCCATATCTCCTCGATCCTTCCGTAGTATCTGTCCTTGTCGTTACCGGTGTAGGATTCCATCGTTACCCCGGAGTTCTGATAACCATCGCTCTTCATGTCCTTGTCCTCGGTGTAGAATGTGTAGCCGTTGATATCGTACGCCTCATAGGTCATCAGGTTGTGCTCGGCGCCCTGTGACAAGGCGAATATGAGTTGTTCTTCCGCGGAAGAATCCTCATGTAAAGTCGGCGAGTTGACCCTCGAAGTCGACATGCATTTCGCGGCGACCCTCATGGTGACCCCATCCAGCGAGCCTGCCGAGGTGCCTGTTGACGGGCAGACCAACGGGGTTCTCGATGCCTAGATAATTCATGCAGTAGGAGATGCACTCTTCGGTCAGAAAGCCCCTGGCTATGCTTCCCTCTGGACGTGACATGTTGCGAACGTATCCTTTGGTGACACCATTCATCCTTTCGAACGGCATCATGCTGTGCAGGAACGTCGGCCCGAGTTGGATGATATCCTCCACTATATGGACCAGCAGATGCACCATAACGTCGAAGAATGCGGGCGGGAAGTACATCTCAAGCTCGCATAGTATCACCACGATCTCTTCCTGTAGCCTTCTGAGTTGCCTCACGCCAATCGACTTCTGAGAGATGACGTCGAAAAAGTTGCATAGGCCAAATAGCGTTTCACATACATGCCAACGCAGGAGCTTTGCTACCTTAGGGTCCGCGAAATACCGCTGCAGACGAGGAGTGATCGAAAAGTACCACACCGATTTTCGAGGAGCTTTCTTCCTCTTCTTGTATCGAGTGAGGCCGCACACCGGACATATGGTAGACTCCGCGTGCTCGTCCCGATAAATGATGCAATTGTTCATGCACACATGGTATTTCACGTGCGGTAAATCCAGAGGACACACGATTTTCTTCGCCTCGAACTGGTCGGGCACTTGTTCCCCTTGGGAAGACGTTCGTGCGTAATGACATGTTCTCGTCGAAGCATGCGTCGGTCATTTTGTGTTTTACCTTCATCTCTAGAGCCATGAGCGTTACTTTCAGGCGGGTATCCTCGGGCCTGCATCCTTCATACAATGGAGTAACCGCGTCTATCTCCAGTAGTTGATCCAGCTTGGCTTTCTCTCGGGCGGCATCTCTTTCGTTATCCGTCCGCTTGAGAAGCATCTCTTGAATATGAGGGTCTTGCACCCAGCCTCCACCGTCGTCTGCTCCGGCATCTTCATCTTCATGATCATGCCCTTCGTCTTGATCTTCCTCATCATCATGTACGACATCTTCTACATGATGACTGTGTACAGCATCACCGTCGTGATCATGTCCTGGAGATTCTTCGCCTTCTCGCCCGCCTCGCCGCGGTGGTACTTGTCTTGTTGCCTTCCTCATTTCTTGCCCGCCCCGCCATGGACGACTTAATAGTCATCTTCATCACCTTGCCACCGATAGCCATCCATGAAACCACGCAAGAGCAGGTGGTCCCGCACCTGCCCGGAATCCGGGTCCGCAATAAGGCTCTTCAGCTTGCATCTTCGACATGGACATCTTATCTCCGTCTCTTTCTTTTGAAGCATCTCGGCCTTTGCGGAGCTCAAAAACCTATTCACGATGCCTTCGGTCATCGTGCGGACCATGGTCGCTCATGGGTAGAGCAAAACGATATGTTAGAACCAAGAAAAATTAAGTATATATACTAATGGCGATCTCCTCGAGTGCGCCATTACTAGTTTAAACTAGTAATGGCGACTTTGTGCATTTACGCGCCATTAGTAGTTTTGCAAAAAAAAGTATAAAACAAATTTTACAGTAATGGCGCACTGCCTGCTTGGTGCGCCATTAGTAGTTATAGATAGTAATGGCGCATTATGGACCAGATGCGCCATTAGTATGTATGGGAAAATGGAAAAAAAATAATTCATACTAGTGGCGCACCCTGTTTACGGTGCGCCATTAGTGTCTTCCACACTAATGGCGTATCACAAACAGGTGCGCCATTAGTATATAGTAGTGGCGCACTGCTTCCACGGTGCGCCATTAGAATCAATCCTATCTATAGCCCTTTTCCTAGTAGTGTCGAGTAGATGATTTTTCATATAGAAAACTTTTTCATCCGAGTTAGTATGCAAAAGTTATGCCTATTTTTTAAAATTCTCGCGAGATTTTGCAAATGAAGTCAAAATTCATATTTGCAAATTTTCCCAACAACTAGACCACATATCACATGGGAAACTTATTTTCTTTTATTTTTTTGACATTTTCATCATTTTCTTTTATTATTTTTAAAACTGAAAAGGCGATCGGGGGGGGGGGGTGGGGGGTGCATTCGGTGGAAGTGGTGGCCAAGTTACTAATGGCGCACCGTGGCATGGTGCGCCATTACTAGTTCAACTAGTAATGGCGCACCACTCCCACGGTGCGCCAGTAGTAGTTTTGAATTTTTTTTTTAAAAAAATATTTTTACTAATGGCGCACCGTGGATGTGGTGCGCCATTAGTATTTGGACACTAATGGCGTACCAACACATGGTGCGCCATTAGTATATAGTAATGGCGCACCACATGTCTGGTGCGCCATTAGTGTCAATTCCATCTATAGCCCTTTTCCTAGTAGTGAATGTGAACATTGCATAGTTGTATGCCATTTAGGGTTGTATAAATTTCATATAACTGGAGTTGCCTGATGTCTCCGAATATGTTGATCTCATGAGGTAATAAATTTTACAACATTATACTTACTTACCATACCGACGACAAAAAGTTAAATCATCCATGTGTTCAGTAACTAAGTTCGTAGTCATGCTGTCGATTTCTTTCATTTCTATGTTGCGAGATTTTTCTTGCAATAGTTGAGGAAATATTTGGTTATGCTTGATTTTCGTTTTTCTTACGCCTTTGGTCATCACAGTAATATATATTTTGTTGTAATGCATGGACATTCAACTATGATATCAAGTAACTCTTCGCTGATTTCCCGATGGAATTGTTAAATGTTGCCCGTAGCAACGCACAGCCTCCATGGTTTTTTTGTCTGGTTAAATTTCGTCCGGTTTATTTTCATCTCACCTCCCACCACCCCTCCCACATTAATTTTTATTTCTTAGCACTTAAAACCAAATCATGTATGATACCCCTTCCATTTATTTGTGCTTACTTTGGCAAGTGTCGATTCAATTCAATAATGTAAATATTTGGACAAGAGGACTGTAGCACAACGTAATGAAGAGCCGGATCGTCCGTCCGCTCCCAGCTCACTTCCCGGTTCTGTCGTGCTGCCCCGTGCATCAATCATCCACTAAAGGTTCTGAGGTTAACATCTCTTTTGCGAGTTTGGTATAACTATCGTTGTCATTTTATTACCTATTGATCCACGTGTTTGTATTTTAGCAGGCATGAGTTACTTTATCATCTTTCAGGAAGAGATTACTAGAGACCCAGTTTTACAAGTAGTGACAGTCCAACATCATATTGATAAGTCTTGTTTCTCTTTCCGTATACATAAGTGTATAATTTGTTTTAAGTAACTGTTTCCTCGGCCCTTATTGCCATCGTTTTCTCAAGTGCAACCGCAAGCTTAATTAGTAATAGCAAGATAGTAACAATATTTTTTCTGAGGATTGACATGATTATGGTTGTTTCGGGAATGCAAGTTGTTTTCGGGAATGCAATATGGTTGTTTCTGAGGATTGACAATATTTTTAAGTAACTATTTCTATTTCTACCTGATAATTAACTGTTTGCAAGATGTGTGTTTATTAACTATGCGGCGGTTAAAACTTGAGAATAGAAAGTGATTTAGCATGGTGAAAGGAATATTTTGAAATATTATTGATTTTTCATCTTAAAATTAATCTTGTTAGGGTATGCCAACGTATATATTTTCTCAACAAGTAGTTAAACACATATTGAGGATGGTAAAAAGCTTTGTTTGGACCAATATTCTGAAATTAGATCATTGGAAATTTCCCTTCAGTTGAATAGTACTGGCCTTCAATTTCAAGGTTTGTAATTAAAGAAATTTATGCACTTTGTTGTTCACTTTTCCATGTTTTCTTCAGAAATGGGGCAACGCTCCTCCTGTGTGGACCGCGAGAGATTTAGAAGGCTGGAATGGTTCAGGCAATTACCGGCTATTTGACGTATTGAGACCATCATGGACGCCACCCCGAGCTATTTGTGATATCCAGAATTTAAGCTAACACAAAGAGTTAGATGTGAGTAACGGTAGTATCTATGCTAGCATTTTTTTTTCATTAATGTGCTCCCTATTGGAAAGAGAACGTAAATACCCATACCTTGCTTATTTGGATTTCTTTATCCAAACTTTGTCATTCCATTGTATTTTCAGCTGTTGGCCAACGAGGAAAGCATTATCGCGTTGGTATGTCATTCAGGAAAGTCTTGTTGGTCGAAAAAAGGGTCAAGCAATTTGTCTTTCTACCTTCTAAAAATCATAGATGAACCATATTACATATTTTTTCTCATGCATGTTAGAACATTCTTACAAACTACATATATGAGTGTATTGTGTTTGTGCACATCATTATATCATACAATCATGTTTCAAAATCAATATATCTCATCTTGGTTGGAAGAGTGGGGTGTGAAACAATATGTAAAATGCAGGGTACATTCCTAGGGCAACCTAGGCTGTAACAGAAATATGGAGAATCATTTGAGGGTTTTTAAATGGTTGAGATAGTAAAATATGCACATGTGATGATATTGATTCAGTTTTATGAAAGAATTAAGCATTATAGGGATCCCCTACTTGGTGAAAGTTGTGGTGTCAATGGAAAGGGCAGGGAACACGAGCATGTGAGAGAAATAGGCGAGTGCAGAGAGCAGGGACTGGATGCTCTGTCATGAAGTGGTTTCATAGTAGCCATATAGAGGACGATGATACGTGCAATAATTTGCATAATAGAATAGAAATATGCCGCATGAGTCATCAATTCAAGTGAGAAGAACTTGGTTCATGGGATTTGTAGTGGACAAAAGCCAAAACAAATTGTTTTTATAACAACTAATTCAACAACACAAGTGCTACCCCTTGATCATTATGGGCATATGATACTATTCTAGCTATTTTCTTCTGTACGGGTGATTTTAATCCCGGCGTAGGAGGGTTCGTACGAGTGGAACTATCAACTCTCATGCAATGCTTAAAAAAGAAAAATGAGAGAAATTTGGGATGGTTTTTTATGTATAACATTTTCTAAATTGTATGGAAAAATTGTTTAACTTGTCAGAACTTTTAGGAGGGACATGCTCACGAATGCTGGAAGACATTCAAAGTTAGAGATGATGGAAATGCCTATGAAAATTTGGCGAACTTGGAGAAAACATATGCGAATTTGGGCTGGGTGGCAATGTAGATATGAAGACGAACGGCCTGTATTCATTGGTTGGTGCATTTGTTAGGGATGATGGAACACAATAATTTGATAGACTTTAAGGGAACACTAGGTGGATTTGGAGTGGGGTGACGACATAGCAAAGTAATAATGCAATGACTGAACAATTGTATTTGAAGGGCTCGTGATAGATCCATTTGTCGGCCCGTGACAACGCACATGCATTCTATTAGTAGTGTGTAAGAGTTATGATTCTCAGCAAAAAAGAATGTTGTTTTCAGTTCTAACAGTATGTTGTTTTGCTCATTATACATCATATAGTGTGTAAGGGCTATGATTCTCGGTAAAAAGAACGTTGTTTTCAGTTCTAGTAATATGTCGTTTTGCTTTAATAAATAATTTCACTGTAGTGCCATTTAATTAATAAAATCAGACTTCATGACAGCTTTCATATATAAAAAATAGTTGTAATCACATTTGATTGACAAAAGAAGAAATTAATCCCATTTATGTACACTTACAGTTTTATTTCTTACTAAAATCCTTCCTTTTGGATTAATTAGCTCAAGTTATTGGAATCTTAGTTGACGATGCACATATGTTTTTTTAACCGTGCAAGTTACCTTGCTTTATCTTTTTTTTTCTTGAATTTGCTCGAGTACAACTAAGCTATGCGACGATATAACAGTCATATTGGGTGACTGTATAGGGGAAGGTTTGTTGCTTTGGTTATCAGTTGAGTAAAAGATAATCTTGCTGGAGCATTATTATAGGAACAATCAGTTACAATGAGACTTTTTTGCTGGGTAGTTAAAACGAGACTTGGGAACGCATTATCCTTTCGGCCAATCAGTTACATGTATTTACATCTTCACAATTAGAATCTTATTTTCCCAACCTTTTATCAGAGACATTTAATCACTACTGAACTTGCTCCCTATGTGTGCTTTCTTAAACTATAAGTTCTTTTTCTTCTTTCTAGAGCCACTAAATGTCTGAGTGTTGGAAATTATTTGAGTACTAGATCTTGAGAGAGAAATTATTATAGATACCACATTTATAATAGCTCCTTGACGACTTAAATGCGGTTAGCCAATTTTTTATGCTCAATTATGATACACTTTGTCATAGCTTTAGTTCTGATTCCAACATATTCGACACATCGAGAGATCAGCCTCCTAATCTACTCATTTGTTTGATGATTTATATGAATATATGAAACTTAAGCTCTTGAGACTAATTTCCTTTAAATAAAATACACATTTTACATTTATAGCTTCTCTTGACCTTTTTGAACTCCATATTTTTTTCCTTTTTCCGCACTTCCAGCTTAATTAGTATGCACAATATAACTAATATTGTATGTCGTTACTCCTTATTATATAAATATATTTTTCATAAATTATTCATATATTTATGTCAACGGATAATAATTGGGGGATTCTATGTTGCAATGTTCAGTTTGTGCTCGTATAGATTAGTCTCTCTTAAACTAATTTTAGTTGTGTGGTGTAACTGTTTGGCCTTCTGGAGCTTCTTTATGATGTTGGAATTGGTTCTATGAAATTTATCTGAAATTATGAATACTACTAGGTCTAAAGAACGCGGACCTCAATTATGCAAAGAGGAGAGGGGATACATATATGTTCACACCGGGCAACTTCCTAATTTCTGTCTGTTAATCCCCAAGCAACATATTTCTACTGCACACTATCGTGTTTATATCTCAGTCCTATTTTTCCTCGGAGCTAACATGTTTGTAATTTCTTCTGCACACTATAGTGTTTCTAATGCACACTATTTGCATAGTATAAGGCAATATACTTTTGGTTATACAATGGATCAAAGCTTTATATTGTTGGCCATACACATCTCATGTGACTTGCATTATATATTGCACAATTCAACTACCAATAATGTGAGAATTACCCAGATAAGATAATACTGGATTCTATATTTAGACATACTTGCTAATGTGACAATCTTATCGTATAAAGAATGTCATAGTAAAATCACCTCCACAAAAATATGTTTACATTCTGCACAGTTTTTAACCTACAAATAGCACAAATGTACATATTCGTCTTTAGTTGATGGTATTTGGATATTATCAAGCATATTATAGAGTAATACGACATATGTGGTCAATGGAAATTCCAGACAAAACTATATAATGATGCCCTCGCATATCAAAGAATAAAGTTTCCAAAAATTGTAATACTTAAAAAATGCATCAACAATTCATTTCAATTTTACTTCAAAAAATAAGAAACAAAACAATCTTCAAATTAAACTTCATAAAATCATAGCCCGCGCATCGAGCGGGCCACTTTGCTAATTTTGACCTAAAAAAGAAGGGAGGACTTTTGGGACGAAGCGCCGCCATCTCGAGGTGGAACTTGGGCAGGAGCACTTTTGCCCTCCGGCAGAGCGATTCCGCTAGCGGAACTTCCCTCCCAGACGGGGAAATCATTGTCATGCTCATCATCACCAACAACTCTCCCATCTTGGGGATGGCAATCTCCATCAACATCTCGTGTGTTCAATCTTTGTACCGGAACCTTAGATTGGTGCTTGTGGGTGACTAGTAGTGTCGATTACATCTGGTAGTTAATTACTATATGGTTTATTTGGTGGAAGATTATATGTTCAGATCCATTATGCTATTTAATCCCCCTCTGATCTTGACAATGGTGCGCATCGGTCCTAAACAAACAGTTTTTAACCCGTTTCCGCGACGGCATTTGGCACCGTCGCCAAGTGAGTGTGGGCGATAGGGGGGTCCTTCCCACACGACCCAGAAACCGCCGGGGATAGGGCCCCAATAGTACTACTACTCATTTCTGCTCGCATTGCCATCGCAGTAGGTATTCTTGAAGGAAATATGCCCTAGAGGCAATAATAAAGTTATTATTTATTTCCTTATTTCATGATAAATGTTTATTATTCATGCTAGAATTGTATTAACCGGAAACATAATACATGTGTGAATACATAGACAAACATAGTGTCACTAGTATGCCTCTACTTGACTAGCTTGTTGATCAAAGATGGTTATGTTTCCTAACCATAGACATGTGTTGTCATTTGATTAATGGGATCACATCATTAGGAGAATGATGTGATTGGCATGACCCATTCCGTTAGCCTAGCACTTGATCGTTTAGTATGTTGCTATTGCTTTCTTCATGACTTATACATGTTCCTGTAACTATGAGATTATGCAACTCCCGTTTACCGGAGGAACACTTTGGGTGCTACCAAGCATCACAACGTAACTGGGTGATTATAAAGGAGTACTACAGGTGTCTCCAAAGGTACATGTTGGGTTGGCGTATTTCGAGATTAGGTTTTGTCACTCCAATTGTCGGAGAGGTATCTCTGGGCCCTCTCGGTAATGCACATCACTTAAGCCTTGCTAGCATTGTAACTAATGAGTTAGTTATGGATGATGTATTACTGAAATGAGTAAAGAGACTTGCCAAGATGTGAGATTGAACTAGGTATTGAGATACCGACGATCGAATCTCGGGCAAGTAACATACCGATGACAAAGGGAACAACATATGTTGTTATGCGGTTTGACCGATAAAGATCTTAGTAGAATATGTGGGAGCCAATATGGGCATCCAGGTCCCGCTATTGGTTATTGACCGGAAACGTGTTTCGGTCATGTCTACATAGTTCTCGAACCCGTAGGGTCCGCACGCTTAAGGTTTCGATGACAGTTTTATTATGAGTTTATGAGCTTTGATGTACCGAAGGAGTTTGGAGTCCCGAATGAGATCAGGGACATGACGAGGAATCTCGAAATGGTCAAGACGTAAAGATCGATATATTGGACGACTATATTCGGACTTCGGAAAGGTTCCGAGTGATTCGGGTATTTTTCGGAGTGCCGGAGAGTTACGGGAATATGGGGGAAGAAGTATATGGGCCTTTTTGGGCTTTAGGGGAGAGGGAGAGGCAGGCCGCGCCCCCCATTGACTAGTCCGAATTGGACTAGGGGGAGAGGCGGCGCCCCCTCCTTCCTTCTCTTCCCTCTTCCCCTTCCTTGTCTCCTACTCCTACTACTTGGAAAGACTCCTAGTTGGGAATCCTACTCCCGGTGGGAGTAGGACTCCCCTAGGGCGCGCCATAGAGAGGGCCGGCCCTCCCTTCCTCCACTCCTTTATATACGGGGGCAGAGGGCACCCCATAGACACACAAGTTGATCTACGGATCGTTCCTTAGCCGTGTGCGGTGCCCCCCTCCACCATATTCCACCTCGGTCATATCGTCGCGGAGTTTAGGCGAAGCCCTGCGCCGGTAGAACATCATCATCGTCACCACGCTGTCGTCTTGTGGAACTCATCCCCAAGCTTTGCTGGATCGGAGCCGGGGATCGCCATCGAGCTGAACGTGTGCTGAACTCGGAGGTGCCGACGTTCGGTGCTTGGATCGGTCGGATCATGAAGACGTACGACTACATCAACCGCGTTGTCATAACGCTTCCGCTTTCGGTCTACGAGGGTACGTGGACAACACTCTCCCCTCTCGTTGCTATGCCATCAACATGATCTTGCGTGTGCGTAGGAAATTTTTGAAATTACTACGTTCCCCAACAGTGGCATCCGAGCCTAGGTTTTATGCGTTGATGTTATATGAACGAATAGAACACAAGTGAGTTGTGGGCGATACAAGTCATACTGCTTACCAGCATGTCATACTTTGGTTCGGCGGTATTGTTGGATGAAGCGGCCCGGACCGAAATTACGCGTACGCTTACGCGAGACTGGTTTTACCGCCATGCTTTGCACACAGGTGACTAGCGGGTGTCAGTTTCTCCAACTTTAGTTGAACAGAGTGTGGCTACGTCCGGTCCTTGCGAAGGTTAAAACAGCACCAATTTGACAAACTATCGTTGTGGTTTTTGATGCGTAGGTAAGAACGGTTCTTGCTCAGCCCGTAGCAGCCACGTAAAACTTGCAACAACAAAGTAGAGGACGTCTAACTTGTTTTTGCAGGGCATGTTGTGATGTGATATGGTCAAGACGTGATGAGATATAAGTTGTTGTATGAGATGATCATGTTTTGTTGAAATTATCGGCAACTGGCAGAAGCCCTATGGTTGTCTCTTTGTTGCATAAGATGCAAGTGCCAAAGAATTGCTTTACTTTATCGCTATGCGATAGCAATAGTTGCAAGAGCAATAGTTGGCGAGACAACCATGTGACGACACATTGATATAGATAAAGATGATGAAGATCATGGTGTCGTGCCGGTGACGATAGAGATCATGACAGTACTTTGGAGATGGAGATCAAAGGCGCAAGATGATCATGCCCATATCATGTCACATATTTTGATTGCATATGATGTTTATCTGTTATACATCTTATTCTGTTTTTGTTTGACGGTAGCATTTTAAGATGATCTCTCACTAATTATCAAGAATTGTTCTACCTGAGTATGCACCATTGCGAAAGTTCTTTGTGCTGAGACACCACGTGATGATCTGGTGTGATAGGCTCTACGTTCAAATACAACGGGTGCAAAACAGTTGCACATGCGGAATACTCAGGTTATACTTGACGAGCCTAGCATATACAGATATGGCCTCGGAACACGGAGACCGAAAGGTCTTACGTCAATCATATAGTAGATATGATCAACATAGAGATGTTCACCATTGAAACTACTCCATCTCACGTGATGATCGGACATGGTTTAGTTGATTTGGATCACGTGATCACTTAGATTACTAGAGAGATGTCTGTCTAAGTGGGAGTTCTTAAGTAATATGATTAAGTGAACTTAAATTTATCATGAACTTAGTCCTGGTAGTATTTTGCAAATTATGTTGTAGATCAATAGCTCGCGTTGTTGCTTTCATATGTTTATTTTGATATGTTCCTAGAGAAAATTGTGTTGAAAGATGTTGGTAGCAATGATGCGGATTGGATCCGTGATCTGAGGTTTATCCTCATTGCTGCACAGAAGAATTATGTCCTTAATGCACCACTAGGTGACAGACCTATTGCAGGAGCAGATGCAGATGTTATGAACGTTTGGCTAGCTCAATAGGATGACTACTTGATAGTTTAGTGCACCATGCTTAACGGCTTAGAATCGGGACTTCAAAGATGTTTTGAACATCATGGACCATATGAGATGTTCCAGGAATTGAAGTTAATATTTCAAGAAAATACCCAAGTTGAGAGATATGAAGTCTCCAACAAGTTCTATAGCTAAAAGATGGAGGAGAATCGCTCAACTAGTGAGCATGTGCTCAGATTGTCTGGGTACTTCAATCGCTTGAATCAAGTGGGAGTTAATCTTCTAGATAAGATAGTGATTGACAGAATTCTCTAGTCACCATCACTAAGTTACTAGAACTTCGTGATGAACTATAGTATGCAAGGGATGACGAAAACGATTCCCGAGCTCTTCGTGATGTTGAAATCGACGATGGTAGAAATCAAGAAAGAGCATCAAGTGTTGATGATTGACAAGACCACTAGTTTCAAGAGAAGGGCAAAGGGAAAGAAAGGGAACTTCAAGTGGAAAGACAAGCAAGTTGTCACTCCTGCGAAGAAGCCCAAAGCTGGACCATAGCCTGAAACTGAGTGTTTACACTGCAAAGGAAATGGTCACTGGAAGCGGAAATGCCCTGAATATTTGGAGAATAAGAAGGATGGGAAAGTGAACAAGGGTATATTTGATATACAGATTATTGATGTGTGCCTTACTAGTGTTTATAGTAGCCCCTGAGTATTTGATACTTGTTCAGTTGCTAAGATTAGTAACTCAAAACAGGAGTTACAGAATAAACAGAGACTAGTTGAAGGGAAAGTGACGATGAGTGTTGGAAGTAGTTCCAAGATTGATATTATCATCATCTCACACTCCCTATACTTTCGGGATTAGTGTTAAACCTAAATAAATGTTATTTGGCATTTGCGTTGAGCATGAATATGATTTGATCATGTTTATTGCGATACGGTTATTCGTTTGTTGTTAAAGAATAATTGTTATTCTGTTTACATGAATAAGACCTTCGATGGTTATACACCCAATGAAAATATTTTGTTGGATCTCGATCATAGTGATACACATATTCATAATATTGATGCCAAAAGATGCAAAGGTAATAATGATATTGCAACTTATTTGTGGCACTGCCGTTTGGGTCATATCGGTGTAAAGCGCATGAAGAAACTCCATAAAGATGGATTTTCGGAATCACTTGGCTATGAATCATTTGATGCTTGCGAACCGTGCCTTTTGGGCAAGATGACTAAAACTCCGTTCTCTGGAACAATGGAACAAGCTACTGACTTATTGGAAATAATACATACCGATGTATGCGATCCAATGAGTGTTGATGCTCGTGGCAAGTTGTCGGGGGAGGATCTGCCCGCCACGAACACCTATGGGGCCGGGGCCCCTTGTCTGTGCGGTACGAGGGCGGAGGGAGCACAGAGAGCAGATCGAGGCGATGCACGCGGGCGGATTTTACCCAGCTTCGGAGCTCTCCGGAGAGATAAAACTCCTACTGCTGCTTTGTGTTTGTATTTTGATCTTGCTCGAGAATGCGAGCGTATGGTGGTGTTGTGTGTCGAGTGAATCGAACCAGCCGAACCTCCTCTACGTTATGCATGGGCCTCCTTTTATAGTGCAAGGGGTCACCGACAGTGTCAACGAGGAGAAAGGGGTAAAATGTAAAAGAGGTGGTAGTTGGAATAAAGGGAACAGTGGAGCTACAGTGCTTGAACAGTGGTTTCTACCTACTTTGACAGTGGGGGACAAGGGCATTTAATGCCCGTCGCCGTCGACCCCAAAAGCTCCCGCCCTTGTGTCTCCGTCTGCCACGGTGATGGATCCACCACCGTGGAGTGCCACCGCGCCCCCCCAAGCTGCGCACCCATCCGCCACACGCCCCCGAAAGGCCCAGGCACGTGGGCAGATGAGCTGGAGCGCGGGCACACAGCGCAGCTTTCCCGGCAAGTACCTTGCCGGGGTCTTGATCTTGCCGGACCCGGGAGCTTGTCGGGCTCTGTAACTTGTAGTTTCCCGGGCCCTTGCCGGGACGCATATAGCGCCGAGGCGTGTCTCCTATGATGTAATCTTCTAGTCTTCCTAGCGAGTTCCTCTTGCCAGGGCCTTGCGTGAGTGATGTAATCTTGAGCCTGGAACGGCCTTCCCGGCAAGCTCCTCTTTCCGGGGTCTCGATCTTCTGTCTTGTATACTTTGTTCTTGAATGGCTTGTCGTGGAGCAGGAATGGTCTCCGGCAAGCATGTGGTAAATCCAGCCGCGGGAAGCTGCAACCGCCCGTGCACAAGTTGGGGTACTGAGGTACCCCTACCTTAGTACACCGACAGGAGCCCCCGGGCCTGGGCCACACACGGTGCCGAGCGCTGTTGGGCCAGGCCCAGAACAGTGCACGGGCACATGCGGCCCATGGCACGTCGAATCTACTTCCGCGTCTGCCGCCTCCCCCCCCCCGTAATGGCACGCGTCAATTGCGGCGTCATGGGAGACGTGGGCGGCGCATGCAGTCTTTAAGGCATCCACCCCCGTGATCGTGGTGCAGAGCGAGGTCGCTTCACCCGTCGCTCCGGCTCCACTTTTTCGCCACGCTGCCCTCATGCACGGGGTCGGGCGGCGAAGGTGGGAGACCGAGCCGCCACGGGCGGAGAAGGCGAGTCGGCCCGCTCCTCCTGCCCTCCTCGCTTCCCGATTGGCGGGCAGGGCGGTTGAGTTTCACCTCGCCCCTTTAAAAGGGGCGAAGGGGAGCACAATGGTCTTCACACTTCATCTTCTCCTTCGTCTTCACTTCATTATTCTTTCCGCCATGGAAGGAGGAAATCCCAGTTCTTCAACGGTGGCAGCGAGGGTCGCCTCCAGGCAGCGCACTTCTCCCTATCCCGCACCCGTGGCGGCGGAGCCGGCCACGAGGGGGAGAGGGAGAGGGCGTGGCCGCGGACGAGGCCGAGGGCGTGGTCGAGGCGGTCGGGGGAGAGGCGGTCGTGGTGATGAGCCTCCCCCGTCTCCTCCGGCGGCTCCTGTCCTCGAGGCGGTCCATACTGGAGACGATCCCTGGGAGTTCTTCATCAAGCTGCGCCGAGCGCCTCGTCGCCGCCTCCGACTGCCGGCCCCGTTCGCGAGCGCGATGGAACCGGATCCGCCCGAGGTGATGGAGTTGCGCATGAGGGGCTGTGGGATCAGCGGCACTCGAGTGAGTGTCGTGTCCCCAGCCCCCGGCGTGATGTTCTTCGATCGAGGGTGGAAGACGTTCGCCCGCATCCACAGCTTGACGGCGGGGTTTACCCTCCATTTCAAGTTAATGGAGGGCGACCTTCTCGCCGTCAAGGTCTTCGGGGACTCCGGGACCCGGGCGAGATGCTGTGTGGACAGCTCCTCCGATAGCGAAGGTCCCTCCTCGAGCGAAAGTGACGAGGAGGGGAGCGACAGCGGCGACGAGGAGGATGGCGGGTCCGACTAGGCGTCGGACGCTGCCTCGCAAGGCCACCGGCGACCCCGTCATCCGGGTCGCCGGCCTTCTGAACTCCCCGGGGCCGTCTCCTTGGGCGGCCGGGCGAGGGAGGCTACGGAAGAGGAAGAGGGGTGGCGGCAAGGCCGTCATGTCGGAGTACGAGGGCGAGGTGCCCTCGTCAGCGTGCTGACGTCCCACCACCCCGCCTTCAAGCTCTGCCTCCGACGCCTGCCTCGCCAAGCTCTGGCCGCCCCGGAAGTTCTCTTGGTGTCTTCTGGCACCCGTAGCTCTCCTAGGCGTCCCTTTCGCACTCCCCGGCAAGCTTCTCTTGCCGGGGGCTCCTTGACCTACCTCCTGAACTCCTGAACAGAGAAACGGGAGAAGGATTACGGGCATCTTATCTTTCAATTTGTAAGCCCTCGGGCCTTAGCTGCATTTAAAACTTGTAATCCTCTCTATCATGTTTTTCATCCTCTATGGACTTGTATTAAACTAGGATGTTTTTAATGAAAAGAGGGGAAAGCTTGCCGGACTGAGTCTTTTACTTGACTCCGTGCCTTGTATGTTCCTACCCCACGCCTCGGGAGCTTGCGGCGCGAACACGCGCTTGAGTCGAAAAGGGACATCAAGCAGCCCGCTGGCTGGTGTTGCTTCCGACAAGCAACCTTGTCATGCTAGTTGCAGCGCTTGTGTTTGTTGAGCGCACTCGAAAACGTAACAAGGGCGCGAAACTTGTCGCAGCTCACTTAAATCGCTGAGTGTGCTCGAAACAAACCAAGGGCGAATCGGGCCACGACTTGGCTCCTCCCGCGCACAGGTTTTACAAGACACGCTCGTTCAAAGACGCAGCCCCGCTTTCCCCGGTCCATAAGAGGATGCATGACGAGGGATGAAAAACTTATCTGATATCGCTGCCCCCAGCAACTCTGGTTTGCCGGAGACGTATCTTAGTATTCGCAGCCCCCAGCAACGCTGGCTTGCCGGGGAAGAATCTTGGCACTCGCAGCCCCCGGCAACTCTGGCTTGCCGGGGCCCAGGTGCTGGTGTGCTCTTCTGGTTTCTCCTTGTTGCTGCAATTTTGGCCATGAAAACAGCTGAGATAGATCTGCAACAGCTTCATCATTTACATGTATATGTATATGAATCTTTTCTGTGCAATTTTGCAATATGATGCCGTGCCTTGCCCTTCGTATGTTTATACTCTACGCCCTCGGGGAGCTTGCGGTGCTAACACACTTGCGATGCGGAACATCAGCAGCCACTGGCGGTGTTGCTTCCGGCAAGCCACCTTGCCGGGCCAGCTGCAGAGCGCTTGTGTTTGTTGAGCGGACTCGGAAACAAACCAAGGATGCAACTGGGCCACGACTTGGCTCCTCTCGCGCACAAGTCTCTCATACGAAGGGCATCTTACGGCAAGGCTTGCCACGTTACACCCTCTACTTTACACCCTTTGTGCGCTTTTACCCTACGCTTCTAGGGAACTTGCCGGTGCTTAACACACTTGCTGAGTGCGGAACATCAGCAGCCCGCTGGCTGGTGTTGCTTCCGGCAAGCAACCTTGCCGCGTCTAGTCGCGACGCACTTAGCTTGCTGAGCAGACTCGAAAACGAAACAAGGGCGCGAAGCTTGTCGCAGCTCACTTTTAACTCGTTGAGTGTGCTCGAAGCAAGATAAGGGTGCGGCTATCCACGGGCAGGCTCCTCCGCGCACAGGTTTTGCGCACAAAGGACGAACGCACGAGGGATATAACATAAAAAAGCATGGAACTAAGGAGTGCTTCTGCGCAAAGGCTCGAACAACTTAGCTTTTCTATTTCTTGCTTCCTCGCACTTGCCGGTGGAGCTCGATGGCGCTTCCTCGACGGCAGCGCAGCACTCCGGGGAGATGCGTTTGCCGGAACGAGCACCAGAGCTGTCCTTGCCGGATTTGGAGCGCCCCGAGGAGCTGCGCTTGTCGGAGTGAGCACCAGAGCTGTCCTTGCCGGACTTGGAGCTCGATGGCGCGTCCTCGACGACAGCGTAGCGCTCCAGGGAGACGCGCTTGCTAGAGTGGAGGGGAAGCGGGGGCGAGCGGCGCGAGGAACGGGATATGCTCGGACTCCTAACAGCGATAGGAGGAGCAGGATCCTGCCCTGGCACTTTCGCTTTGCTCATGCACGGACGGTGGTCCGGAGCATCCCTCGAGCCTCCGGCGTGTTCTTGCCCCAGCAGGCGGATACCACCTCCCGTGGTATGACGCTGCTGGGTTGTTGTGCTGAGATGGACGCGGCGCGTCCACGGAGACCGAGGCGCGGTCATCCGCCTTGTCCTTGGATCTGGTGGCGCCGCGAGTGCCCTCGCCGGCGACCACCCTTTCGACGGCGTCTCCTCCGCCCACCGCTGGCTCCGGTGGCGGCGGGTGAGATGCAGACGGGTCTGCAACCCTCGAAGCCCTCGTCTTCGGGGCCATGGCGCAGTTGTCGATGAAGTTGCCGACGAAACTTGGAGAGGTTGATGAAGAACGCGCCCGCGCGAACGCCGGATCAGGTCCGCACAACCTCGACGCCCCCTACCTGGCGCGCCAAAGATGTCGGGGGAGGATCTGCCCGCCACGAACACCTATGGGGCCGGGGCCCCTTGTCTGGCGATACGAGGCGGAGGGAGCAGAGAGCAGATCGAGGCGATGCACGCGGCGGATTTTACCCAGCCGGAGCTCTCCGGAGAGATAAAACTCCTACTGCTGCTTTGTGTTTGTATTTTGATCTTGCTCGAGAATGCGAAAGCGTATGGTGGTGTTGTGTGTCGAGTGAATCGAACCAGCCGAACCTCCTCTACGTTGTGCATGGGCCTCCTTTATAGTGCAAGGGTCACCGGCAGGTGTCAACGTAGGAGAAAGGGGTAAAAATGTAAAAGAGGTGGTAGTTGGAATAGTGCGGGAACAGTGGAGCTACAGTGCTTGAACAGTGGTTTCTACCTACTTTGATAGTGGGGGACAAGGGCATTTAATGCCCGTCGCCGTCGACCCCAAAAGCTCCCGCCCTTGTGTCTCCGTCTGCCACGGTGATGGATCCACCACCGTGGAGTGCCACCGCGCCCCCCCAGGCTGCGCACCCATCCGCCACGCGTCCCTGGAAAGGCCCCAGGGCGACGCGTGGGCAGATGAGCTGGAGCGCGGGCACACAGCGCAGCTTTCCCGGCAAGTACCTTGCCGGGGTCTTGATCTTGCCGGACCCGGGAGCTTGTCGGGCTCTGTAACTTGTAGTTTCCCGGGCCCTTGCCGGGACGCATATAGCGCCGAGGCGTGTCTCCTATGATGTAATCTTCTAGTCTTCCTAGCGAGTTCCTCTTGCGTGGCCTTGCGTGAGTGATGTAATCTTGAGCTCGGCGGCCTTCCGGCAAGCTCCTCTTGCCGGGTCTCGATCTTCATCTTGTATACTTTGTTCTTGAATGGCTTGTCGTGGAGCAGAATGGTCTCCGCAAGCATGTGGTAAATCCAGCCGCTGGAAGCTGCAACCGCCCGTGCACAAGTTGGGGTACTGAGGTACCCCTACTTTAGTACACCGACAGGTCGGGGGAGGATCTGCCCGCCACGAACACCTATGGGGCGGGGCCCTTGTGCATCTTGATACGAGGCGGAGGGAGCACAGAGAGCAGATCGAGGCGATGCACGCGGCGGATTTTACCCAGCCGGAGCTCTCGGAGAGATAAAACTCCTACTGCTGCTTTGTGTTTGTATTTTGATCTTGCTCGAGAATGCGGCGATGGTGGTGTTGTGTGTCGAGTGAATCGAACCAGCCGAACCTCCTCTACGTTGTGCATGGGCCTCCTTTTATAGTGCAAGGGGTCACCGACAGGTGTCAACGTAGGAGAAAGGGGTAAAAATGTAAAAGAGGTGGTAGTTGGAATAGTGCGGAACAAGTGGAGCTACAATTGCTTGAACAAAGTGGTTTCTACCTACTTTGACAAGGGGGACAAGGGCATTTAATGCCCGTCGCCGTCGACCCAAAAGCTCCGCCCTTGTGTCTCCGTCTCGCCACGGTGATGGATCCACCACCGTGGAGTGCCACCGCGCCCCAGTTGGCAAGACCCATCCGCCACGCGCCCCTCGAAAGGCCCCAGGCACGCGTGGGCGATGAGCTGGGAGCGGGCACACAGCAGAGCTTTCGGCAAGTACCTTGCCGGGTCTTGATCTTGCGGACCCGGGAGCTTGTCGGGCTCTGTAACTTGTAATTTCCCGGGCCCTTGCCGGGACGCATATAGCGCCGAGGCGTGTCTTCTATGATGCAATCTTCTAGTCTTCCTGGCAAGTTCCTCTTGCCAGGGCCTTGCGTGAGTGATGTAATATTGAGCCTGGAACGGCCTTCCCGGTAAGCTCCTCTTGCCGGGGTCTCGATCTTCTGTCTCGTATACTTTGTTCTTGAATGGCTTGACATGGAGCAAGAAGGCCCCCGGCGAGCACGTGGTAAACCCTGCCACGGGGAGCTGCGACTGCCCGTGCACAAGTTGGGGTACTGAGGTACCCCTACCTTAGTACACCGACAGGAGCCCCCGGGCCTGGGCCATACACGGTGCCGAGCGCTGTTGGGGCAGGCCCAAGACAGTGCACGGGCACACGCGGCCCACGGTGCGCCGAATCCACTTCCGCCTCTGCCGCCTCCCCCCGCAACAGCACGCGTCGATTGCGGCGTCGTGGGATGGGACGTGCCCACGTTCTTTAATGAGAAGAGCGGAACGCCCCCCACTTCCCCATAAAAACAGAGGAAGCAGGCGCGGTTCCCCTTCTTCGCTTTCAATGCATCTTCTTCCTCCTCCAGAGATCCCCTTTGCGCTCCGCCTCCGCATCTCCTAGGCGCCCCTTTCGCCCTCCCCGGCAAGCTTCTCTTGCCGGGGGCTCCTTGACCTACCTCCTGAACTCCTGAACAGAGAAACAGGAGAAGGATTACGGGCATCTTATCTTTTAATTTGTAAGCCCTCGGGCCTTAGCTGCATTTAAAACTTGTAATCCTCTCTATCATGTTTTTCATCCTCTATGGACTTGTATTAAACTAGGATGTTTTTAATGAAAAGAGGGGAAAGCTTGCCGGACTGAGTCTTTTACTTGACTCCGTGCCTTGTATGTTCCTACCCTACGCTCTCGGGGAGCTTGCCGGCGCGAACACGCTTGCTGAGTGCGGGACATCAGCAGCCCGCTGGCTGGTGTTGCTTCCGGCAAGCAACCTTGCCGCGGCTAGTTGCAGCGCGCTTGTGTTTGTTGAGCGTACTCGAAAACGTAACAAGGGCGCGAAACTTGTCGCAGCTCACTTAAATCGTTGAGTGTGCTCGGAAACAAACCAAGGGCGCAACTGGGCCACGACTTGGCTCCTCCTGCGCACGGGTTTTACAAGACACGCTCGTTCAAAGACGCAGCCCCGCTTTCCCCGGTCCATAAGAGGATGCATGACGAGGGATGAAAAACTTATCTGATATCGCAGCCCCCAGCAACTCTGGTTTGCCCGAGACGTATCTTAGTATTCGCAGCCCCCAGCAATGCTGGCTTGCCGGGGAAGAATCTTGGCACTCGCAGCCCCCGGCAACTCTGGCTTGCCGGGGCCCAGGTGCTGGTGTGCTCTTCTGGTTTCTCCTTGTTGCTGCAATTTTGGCCATGAAAACAGCTGAGATAGATCTGCAACAGCTTCATCATTTACATGTATATGTATATGAATCTTTTCTGTGCAATTTTGCAATATGATGCCGTGCCTTGCCCTTCGTATGTTTATACTCTACGCCCTCGGGGAGCTTGCCGGTGCTAACACACTTGCTGAGTGCGGAACATCAGCAGCCCGCTGGCGGTGTTGCTTCCGGCAAGCCACCTTGCCGGGCCAGCTGCAGAGCGCTTGTGTTTGTTGAGCGGACTCGGAAACAAACCAAGGATGCAACTGGGCCACGACTTGGCTCCTCTCGCGCACAAGTCTCTCATACGAAGGGCATCTTACGGCAAGGCTTGCCACGTTACACCCTCTACTTTACACCCTTTGTGCGCTTTTACCCTACGCTTCTAGGGAACTTGCCGGTGCTTAACACACTTGCTGAGTGCGGAACATCAGCGATCCGCTGGCTGGTGTTGCTTCGGCAAGCAACCTTGCAGCGTCTAGTCGCGACGCACTTAGCTTGCCGAGGAGACTCAAAGCGAAACAAGGGCGCGAAGCTTGTCGCAGCTCACTTTTAACTCGTTGAGTGTGCTCAAGCAAGATAAAGTCTTGGCTATCCACGGCAGCTCCTCCGCGCGTGTTTTGCGCACAAAGGATGAACGCACGAGGGATATAACATAAAAAAGCATGGAACTAAGGAGTGCTTCTGCGCAAAGGCTCGACCAACTTAGCTTTTCTATTTCTTGTTTCCTCGCAGTTGCCGGTGGAGCTCGATGGCGCATCCTCGACGGCAGCGCAGCGCTCCGGGGAGATGCGCTTGCCGGAACGAGCACCAGAGCTGTCCTTGCCGGATTTGGAGCACCCCGAGGAGCTGCGCTTGTCGGAGTGAGCACCAGAGCTGTCCTTGCCGGACTTGGAGCTCGATGGCGCGTCCTCGACGACAGCAGAAGGCCTGTGGAGACGCGCTTGCTAGAGTGGAGGGAAGCGGCGGCGGCGCGGAACGGATATGCTCGGACTCCTAACAGCGATAGGAGGAGCAGGATCCTGCCCTGGCACTTTCGCTTTGCTCATGCACGGACGGTGGTCCGGAGCATCCCGCGAGCCTCCGGCGTGTTCTTGCCCCAGCAGGCGGATACCACCTCCCGTGGTATGACGCTGCTGGGTTGTTGTGCTGAGATGGACGCGGCGCGTCCACGGAGACCGAGGCGCGGTCATCCGCCTTGTCCTTGGATCTGGTGGCGCCGCGAGTGCCCTCGCCGGCGACCACCCTTTCGACGGCGTCTCCTCCGCCCACCGCTGGCTCCGGTGGCGGCGGGTGAGATGCAGACGGGTCTGCAACCCTCGAAGCCCTCGTCTTCGGGGCCATGGCGCAGTTGTCGATGAAGTTGCCGACGAAACTTGGAGAGGTTGACGAAGAACGCGCCCGCGCGAAGCCGGATCAGGTCCGCACAACCTCGACGCCCCCTACCTGGCGCGCCAAAGATGTCGGGGGAGGATCTGCCCGCCACGAACACCTATGGGGCCGGGGCCCCTTGTCTGTGCGGTACGAGGGCGGAGGGAGCACAGAGAGCAGATCGAGGCGATGCACGCGGGCGGATTTTACCCAGCTTCGGAGCTCTCCGGAGAGATAAAACTCCTACTGCTGCTTTGTGTTTGTATTTTGATCTTGCTCGAGAATGCGAGCGTATGGTGGTGTTGTGTGTCGAGTGAATCGAACCAGCCGAACCTCCTCTACGTTGTGCATGGGCCTCCTTTTATAGTGCAAGGGGTCACCGACAGGTGTCAACGTAGGAGAAAGGGGTAAAAATGTAAAAGAGGTGGTAGTTGGAATAGTGCGGGAACAGTGGAGCTACAGTGCTTGAACAGTGGTTTCTACCTACTTTGACAGTGGGGGACAAGGGCATTTAATGCCCGTCGCCGTCGACCCCAAAAGCTCCCGCCCTTGTGTCTCCGTCTGCCACGGTGATGGATCCACCACCGTGGAGTGCCACCGCGCCCCCCAGGCTGCGCACCCATCCGCCACGCGTCCCTGGAAAGGCCCCAGGGCGACGCGTGGGCAGATGAGCTGGAGCGCGGGCACACAACAGAGCTTTCGGCAAGTACCTTGCCGGGGTCTTGATCTTGCCGGACCCGGGAGCTTGTCGGGCTCTGTAACTTGTAATTTCCCGGGCCCTTGCCGGGACGCATATAGCGCCGAGGCGTGTCTTCTATGATGCAATCTTCTAGTCTTCCTGGCAAGTTCCTCTTGCCAGGGCCTTGCGTGAGTGATGTAATATTGAGCCTGGAACGGCCTTCCCGGTAAGCTCCGCTTGCCGGGGTCTCGATCTTCTGTCTCGTATACTTTGTTCTTGAATGGCTTGACATGGAGCAAGAAGGCCCCCGGCGAGCACGTGGTAAACCCTGCCGCGGGGAGCTGCGACTGCCCGTGCACAAGTTGGGGTACTGAGGTACCCCTACCTTAGTACACCGACACAAGTATCGTTATTTTCTGACCTTCACAGATGATTTGAGCAGATATGGGTATATCTACTTGATGAAACATAAGTCTGAAATAGTTAGAAGGTTCAAAGAATTTCAGAGTGAAGTGGAAAAATCATCGTAACAAGAAAATAAAGTTTCTGCGATCTTATCACGGAGACGAATATTTGAGTTACGAGTTTGGTCTTCAATTAAAACAATGTGGAATAGTTTCACAAACTCACGCCACCTGGAACACCACAATGTAATGGTGTGTCCGAACGTCGTAATCGTACTTTACTAAATATGGTGCGATCTATGATATCTCTTATCAGTTTACCACTATCGTTTTGGGGTTATGCATTAGAGATAGCTGCATTGACGTTTAATAGGGCACCATCTATATCCGTGGAGACGACACCGTATGAACTATGGTTTAGCAGTAAACCTAAGTTGTCGTTTCTTAAAGTTTGGAGTTGCGATGCTTATATGAAAAAGGTTTTCAACCTGATAAGCTGAAACCCAAATCGGAGAAGTGCATATTCATAGAATACCCAAAGGAAACTGTTGGGTACTCCTTCTATCACAGATCCGAAGGCAAAACATTCGTTGCTAAGAATGGATCCTTTCTAGAGAAGGAGTTTCTCTCAAAAGAAGTGAGTGGGAGGAAAGTAGAGCTTGATAAGGTAATTTGTACCTTCTCCCGAATTGGAAAGTAGTTCATCACAGAAATCAGTTCCAGTGATTCCTACACCAATTAGTGAAGAAGCTAATGATGATGCTCATAAAGCTTCAGATCAAGTTACTACCGAACTTTGTAGATCTTCCAGATTAAGATCCGTACCAGAGTGGTACGGTAATCCTATTCTGGAAGTCATGTTACTAGACCATGATGAACCTACGAACTATGAGGAAGCGATGATGAGCCCAGAATCCGCAAAATGGCTTGAGGCCATGAAATCTGGGATGGGATCCATGTATGAGAACAAAGTGTGGACTTTGGTGGAGTTGCCCGATGATCGGCAAGCCATATTGTATAAACGGATCTTCAAGAGGAAGACATATGCTGATAGTAGTGTTACTATCTACAAAGCTCGACTTATCGCAAAAGGGTTTTCGACAAGTTCAAGGTGTTGACTACAATGAGATTTTCTCAATTGTAGCGATGCTTAAGTCTGTCCGAATCATGTTAGCAATTGCCACATTTTATGAAATCTGGCAAATGGATGTCAAAACTGCATTCCTTAATGGTTTTCTTAACGAAGAGTTGTATATGATGCAACCAGAAGGTTTTGTCAATCCTAAAGGTACTAACAAAATGTGCAAGCTCAAGCAATCCATCTATGGACTGGTGCAAGCATCTCAGAGTTGGAATATACGCTTTGATAAGTTGATCAAAGCATATAGTTTTGTACAGACTTACGGTGAAGCCTATATTTACAAGAAAGTGAGTGGGAGCACTACAGCATTTCTGATAAGTATATGTGAATGACATATTATTGATCGGAAATAATGTAGAATTATTCTGCAAAGCATAAAGAGTGTTTTAAAGGAGTTCTTTAAAAGAAAGACCTCAGTAAAAGCTACTTACATATTGAGCATCAAGATCTATTGAGATAGATCAAGACGCTTGATAAGATTTTGAATGAGTACATACCTTGGCAAGATTTTGAAATAGTTCAAGATGGAACAGTCAAAGAAAGAGTTCTTGCCTGTGTTGCAAAGGTGTGAAATTGAGTAAGACTCAAATCCTGACCACGACAGAAAATAGAAAAGAGAATGAAAGTCATTCCCTATGCCTTAGTCATAGGTTCTATAAAGAATGCTATGTTATGTACCAGACCTATTGTATACCTTGCTCTAAATTTGGCAAGGGAGTACAATAGTGATCTAAGAGTAGATCACTGGACATTGGTCAAGAATATCCTTAGTGAGGACTAAGGAAATATTTCTCGATTATGGAGGTGATAAAAGAGCCCGCCGTAAAGAGTTACATCGGTGCAAGCTTTCACACCGATCCAGATGACTCTAAGTCTCAATCTGGATACATATTGAAAGTGGGAGCAATTAGCTAGAGTAGCTCCGCGCAGAGCATTGTAGACATAGAATATTTGCAAAGTACATACGGCTCTGAATGTGACAGACCCGTTCACTAAGCTTCTCTCACGAGCAAACCATGATCACACCTTAGTACTCTTTGGGTGTTAATCACATAGCAATGTGAACTAGATTATTGACTCTAGTAAACCCTTTGGGTGTTGGTCACATAACGATGTGAACAATGGGTGTTAATCATATACAGATATGAATATTGATGTTAAATCACATGGCAATGTGAACTAGATTATTGACTCTAGTGCAAGTGGGAGACTGAAGGAAATATGCCCTAGAGGCAATAATAAAGTTATTATTTATTTCCTTATTTCATGATAAATGTTTATTATTCATGCTAGAATTGTATTAACCGGAAACATAATACATGTGTGAATACATAGACAAACATAGTGTCACTAGTATGCATCTACTTGACTAGCTTGTTGATCAAAGATGGTTATGTTTCCTAACCATAGACATGTGTTGTCATTTGATTAATGGGATCACATCATTAGGAGAATGATGTGATTGACATGACCCATTCCGTTAGCCTAGCACTTGATCGTTTAGTATGTTGCTATTGCTTTCTTCATGACTTATATATTTTCCTGTAACTATGAGATTATGCAACTCCCGTTTACCAGAGGAACACTTTGGGTGCTACCAAGCGTCACAACGTAACTGGGTGATTATAAAGGAGTACTACATGTGTCTCCAAACGTACATGTTGAGTTGGCGTATTTCGAGATTAGATTTTGTCACTCCGATTGTCGGAGAGGTATCTCTGGGCCCTCTCGGTAATGCACATCACTTAAGCCTTGCAAGCATTGTAACTAATGAGTTAGTTGCGGGATGATGTATTACGGAACGAGTAAAGAGACTTACCAAGCTTGAGATTGAACTAGGTATTGAGATACCGACGATCGAATCTCGGGCAAGTAACATACCGATGACAAAGGGAACAACATATGTTGTTATGCGGTTTGACCGATAAAGATCTTCGTAGAATATGTGGGAGCCAATATGGGCATCCAGGTCCCGCTATTGGTTATTGACCGGAAACGTGTTTCGGTCATGTCTACATAGTTCTCGAACCCGTAGGGTCCGCACGCTTAAGGTTTCGATGATAGTTTTATTATGAGTTTATGAGTTTGGATGTACCGAAGGAGTTCGGAGTCCCGAATGACATCGGGAACATGACAAGGAGTCTCGAAATGGTCGAGACGTAAAGATCGATATATTGGACTACTATATTCGGACTTCGGAAAGGTTCCGAGTGATTCGGGTATTTTTCGGAGTGCCGGGGAGTTACGGGAATACGGGGGAAGAAGTATATGGGCCTTTTTGGGCTTTAGGGGAGAGGGAGAGGCAGGCCGCGCACCTCCCCATTGACTAGTCCGAATTGGACTATGGGGAGAGGCGGCGCCCCCTCCTTCCTTCTCTTCCCTCTTCCCCTTCCTTGTCTCCTACTCCTACTACTTGGAAGGACTCCTAGTTGGACTAGGAAAGGGGGAATCATACTCCCGGTGGGAGTAGGACTCCCCTAGGGCGCGCCATAGAGAGGGGCGGCCCTCCCCTCCACTCCTTTATATACGGGGGTAGGGGGCTCCCCATAGACACACAAGTTGATCTACGGATCGTTCCTTAGCCGTGTGCGGTGCCCCCCTCCACCATATTCCTCCTCGGTCATATCGTCGCGGAGTTTAGGTGAAGCCCTGCACCGGTAGAACATCATCATCGTCAGCACTCCGTCGTGCTAATGGAACTCATCCCCGAAGCTTTGCTGGATCGGAGCCCGGGGATCGTCATCGAGCTGAACGTATGCTGAACTCGGAGGTGCCGTACCTTCGGTGCTTGGATCGGTCGGATCGTGAACACGTACGACTACATCAACCGCTTTGTCATAACGCTTCCGCTTTCGGTCTACGAGGGTACGTGGACAACACTCTCCCATCTCGTTGCTATGCCATCAACATGATCTTGCGTGTGCGTAGGAAATTTTTGAAATTACTACGTTCCCCAACAATTCTATGGTGTTACGTTTACGATGTGTGGCCCATCACAAACGGTTCACTATTGTACAACGTGTATGATGCGTAGCCCATCACAAATGGTTCACTGTTAAGAAGATTAGCTAATCGTCGTGCTAGTGTCTGACAGGATTACGAAACGTCAGACCGTCGTAACATCATCGTACACGACAACTATTGCGCATGCTATTCTGTGGTGCAATGTTTATTATGCATACTTCATCAGAAACAATTCATGGTTGCGAATTGTGTATGATAAGGAAAATAACACAAACGTTTAGTTTGCCCGCACCGTTGATATTGTCTGACATCGCACACGCTTTGCAAATGGCAACTATGTGCATGCTTGCACACATTTACTCTCTGTGAACCATCTCGGATTATGGTGCATATCGCAAACGTTTGTGTTTTACCAACCGTGTGTGCCATAACAACTACGAGAGTGTAATTTCACCGTAATTTAATTGCTGCTTTTTCAAATTGTACCGGATTTGAATTTGAATTTGAATGTATGCTACAGCTTTATTCATATGCATTAGGTTCGAACAACCAATGCATTATTCGATTCATAGGTACATATGTTCAAGAATTACATAAGAAGAAAATAAAGAATGATGAACCACAGTTGTATACTTGTACTATTAAAGATGGTAAAGAAGAGGCGAAATATATTCAGGTTGCTGAACAAGGTGAAGCGGAATGCCCATATTGTGCCCTCCTCCATGCAGAAGGCACGCACGACTCTAGTCCAACCCCTTGTGATGGCCGACCGCCCATCCTTCACGGTCTTAATGAAAACATCTAGATAATCATGGTGTTCTTGTAGAAATACTTTAACCTTCGCATGCCCACCAATCATGTAGTTTGAGAGGTAATCTTGAGTAAACTGCTTTGGCAACCACTGCAAAGGAAAAAGATTCAGACATTGTCATCTAACACAACTCATTATGGGCAGTAAAAAGAAGGCTGCAGAGTTCTTACTTACCATCCTGCAGTTCGTTGTTGTCTTGGATAAAGTGTAAACAAATAGTTTAATTGCCATCTTTGGACCCATTTTACTAACAATCTTTATAAACTTCCTCACTTGATGTTGGTTCATCGGTATCTCATTGCCCCATACACAGAAAGGGTCAAAGCGCGGATCTTTACCAATGACATATGTACCTAAAAGCACCAAGTTAATATTAGAAGCTAAACAACAATTGCACAATGATGTAGTACACACTCTTTTATAATATGTCTATATACATCTGTATGTGGTAGTCCATTTGAAGTCTCTAGAAAGACAAATATTTAGGAACGGAGGGAGTATCTTATAACATCCAATATACTCACATATTAGATTAATTAACATCTTATATTATGGGGCGGAAGGAGTTTAGTGCATTCTTACAAATTATCGGCTCACTAACTGCTGTTGTATCCATGTGTTACAGTTAGTTTGAGCTACTTCGGGCTCAAATAGCCCTAAGGTATATCTAAACATGAGGGCTAGTTTGAGCTAGTTGCATCTATAACCCACCCAAAAAAAACTATTCAACCCAAGAGGTGCTAATTGGAGCTAGTTCTCCTAGTGTATTTATTGTCAATCTAACACTGCCATCCAAACAACTCTTTGGATGGAGTTAGTTCAGGGTTAGTCATGAGCTAGAAACTAACTCTAACCTCTAGCTAAGTTGAGTATCAAAACATGGCTTTGTTGTTATTGTTGTTGCGACTGCTCTTCTACGTATATCTAGACATCATTAGAACATTAATGTAACACTCTTCCTTGTTGCTATGTAGCCTAGGATGGCATATTTAGACATTAAGTACAGTGCATGTTGCTATGTAGCCTCAGATATATTACATATGACCGTAGTTAACCAAATGAAAAATGGGTTGCAGATATATTCACTTAAAAGTCCGATTCACCGATTAGTCCCTTATCACCGCCAAATTTATATGGTACCAGACTACCGATATCTGAATAAAGGAGCAGATATAAGCCATGGGATGAAACTAACCTTGATGGAAAACATCAGTCATTCCCAAAATTGTCCTGTGTAGGTACATCAAGAAGCTTGTTAAGAACAATAGGCTAAACATCAACCAAAATTATACATGGCAAACAAAATAATCTCCAAAAGATAGCTTCAGTGTGTAGGTTTAAGCACGCGAGTAAAGCAAGACAAGTGGAAAGGTGTGCTAACTGCAACAGGCCTAACATTTAACAACAAGCAAACATAGTCCTTCAAACTGATATTGTGCTGGTCTAAGTACACTGGTTATTGTTAAATAAAAATGGAAAGGCGTGTTAAATACAAGATACAGCAACCAAATGTAGTCATTCATAGTGCTATTGCTAAAACTGGTACTTATGAAACTGAACTGCATAGTTCATACTTGCACATATAGAACATCATGTTGTGAATATCTGGAATAAACAAGGCATACTACGAACAACCAAAGATAGCATTGGAAACTGGATATATGCTAACTACAAACAACCGAACAATCAAAAAACTTTAAAAGAAGCATATGCTAGCTATAACAGGCTTAACAGCAAGCAAATATATGCATTCCTATCGGTATGTTTAAAACTGGAATGATGAAATGTACTGCACAATAAATAATGGCACATATAGAGCATCACATTGTGAACAACTGAATAAAACAAGGCATACTGCAAACAATCAGATATAGCAATTAAAAATGGACATATTTTCACTACACTACAAAAGGGACTCGACAAAACAAATCATGGGTTTCCCCCCTGTGAAGAGGCACGACAAAACAAATCATGGGTTTCTGCTGAGAATGGGTATAGCGTCTCAACTCCTATACACAGGAGCCTGCAGTGTTTATATTGATATGATCGAGAGCTAGGCCTCATGAGATTAGAAGAGTAGGTTCGACAGAACAAACCAGGGAGAGATACACGGAGGGATAGAGAGATAAATGAGATAAATGAAAATCAGGAAAATCTCTAACTACCCAAGTCTACACGTACTGCCTTCGGCCATACATGACTCGTGACACATATACGTGAGATACAACATAATATTTCCAACACGCCCCCTTAATCACAACTACATTAGGTTGAGTTTACGTCAAAATTCTTCAAAGCTTCTAGTGGGCAATGCTTTAGTGAATCCATGTGCAAGCTGATCCTTTGAAGGGATGAATCTGACCTCTAACTACTTATTTGCAACTCATTCTCTAACGAAATTAAAATCTATCTCAATATGCTTGTTTCTGGCATGAAAAACTGGATTAGTTGACAAATAAGTAGCACCAAGATTGTCACACCAGAGACACGGAGGTTGCGCTTGAGTAATTTTAAGCTCTCTCAATATAGACTGAAGCCAAATGACTTTTTCTCTAGCATTCGCTAGTGCTTTATACTCTGCTTCTGTACTCGAACTAGAAACTGTTGCCTGTTTCTTTGCACACCGAGAAATTAAATTTGCTCCATAAAATATAACAAACCCACCAGTGGATCTTCTATCATCCACATAGCCAGCCGAATCAGTATCAGAGAATGCACTGATAAGAGTAGATGATGATTTGCTGAATGTGAGACCAACAGTTAATGTGTTCTTCACATACGTCAGAATACGTTTGGCTGCTATCCAATGATCTCTGGTAGGTGCATGAAGAAACTGACATACTTTATTAACTGCAAAAGAAATCTCATATCTAGTGAGAGTCATGTATTGAAGACCACCAACGATGCTTCTGTAACTGGTGATGTCCTCCTGATCCAGGAGTTCTCCCTCTATGAGTGACAAGGGTTCCGAACTGGATAATGGTGTTGGTGAAGGTTTGCAGTTTTGCATGCCAATCCTGTTCAACAACACAGTTGCATATTTAGCTTGAGATAGATGGAGACCATTACTATTTGTCTTGACCTCAATGCCCAAAAAGAAATGTAAATCTCCCAAGTCCTTAAGAGCAAACTCAGACCCTATATCTTTGATCAACTTTGTAATTGCCTTATCAGATGAACCGGTGACAATAATATCATCAACATATATAAGCACAAATATAGAGACTTGCAGTTTGCTATAGATGAACAATGAGGTGTCAGATTTTGATGGAACAAACCCAAGTGTTTGAAGCTTCATACTCAGTCGTGAATACCATGCTCTGGGAGCTTGCTTTACTCACATAAGTATTTATCAAGCTTGCAGACATGAAACGTTTTGCTTTTATACTCACACCTAGGAGGTTGCTTCATGTACACATCTTTTTCCAGAACACCATGAAGGAACGCGTTCTGAACATCTAGCTGTCGGAGGCTCCATCCCCTAGACACAACAATAGAGAGCACAAGGCAAATTGTTGCAGCTTTAACAATAGACTAAACGTGTCCTCATAATCCAAGCCATACCTTTGCTTAAAGCCTTTGCCACAAGCAGTTTGGCCTTGTAGCGGTCTATGGTGCCATCTGATTTCTTTTTAATGCGATACACCCACTTACAGTCAATCAAGTTACAACCTAGTTGATGAGGAACCAGATGCCATGTTTGGTTTCTTTGCAAGGCCATATATTCTTTGTTCATAGCTGCCTTCCATCTATCATCAGCAAGGGCATCTGCCAAGTTAGTAGGTTCACCTGTCATATAAGACAAAACAAACTTGGAAAAGTTTTTATAATTAATTCTGGAGGTTACTCCCCTCTATAGTCTTGTTCTTGTTGGTGCAGGAGAAGCTACAGGAGAGGTTGCTGCAGAAGCTCCAGGCGCTGTCGCCGTTGGCCCCGGCCCCGAGGGAGGTTCGTGTGCAGGACGGACCGACCGGGCGGACGCATGCCCCGATCCCACAGGAGATACGGGCACAGGAGCCCGCACCTGGACTAGTGAAGTGCATGGGCCACCTGACGCTGGGCCAGCTGTGGGACCGGGCGAGGGAGGGTCGGTCCACGTGCCGCTATCGGGTTCGTATGGGTTGGTGCTGTCACGATCGCAGCCTGCATGCGTACTTGCATCTGCGTTGTTGGTTGCAGGACGCATAGAGGACGAGGCAGAATCAGCGGCAGGAACGGATCCCAGGACTGATTGCCCCGCCAGCTGTTCCAGGTGCTGCGGAAACAATCCCGAGTAGGATTTGCCTCGGCCTGTGTTGTCTCCAGCTGGGGTACACATGAAATATTGCCCATTTTCTGCACTGTTTCTTTCCTTGTTGGTATCCGGAAGCGATTCTGCAGCAGTAAACTCAGGCAATTCTTGATGAGTAGTCAAAGAAGGAATAGTAATATTATTTTCACCCCCGTGATTGATTCCAGTAAGAGATGATGGCAAGAGCAAAATTTCCTTGCGGAGGAGAGCACCAACATTAGGATGAAGTTTTTCAAAAGGGAATTGGGTTTCATCAAAAACAACGTCACGCGAGATATAAACACGACCAGTGGCAACATCAAGACACTTGACACCCTTGTGTTGTGTGCTATATCCAATTAAAACACATTGTGTGGAGCGAAACATGAGTTTTCTATTATTGTATGGATGGAGGTTAGGCGAGCAAGCGCACCCAAACACACTAAGAGGAGCATAATCTGGTTTGACATGAAGAAGACGTTCGGTGGGGGTTTCATTTTTTAGAACACGAGTAGGCAAGATGTTTATAAGATGAACTGCTGCTAGGAAAGCTTCGTCCAAAAAATTTAATGGCATGGATGCTGCTGCGAGAAGTACAAGACCTATTTCGACAATGTGTCTATGTTTCCGTTCTACAGAACCATTCTGTTGATGGGCATGTGGGCAAGAAGCATGATGAAAAATGCCTATCGTTTGAAAGAAAGAATTCAATTTGTCGTGTTCACCACCCCAGTCGGATTGCATGGCAATAATTTTGCTATGAATCTTGAGTTTAACAAGAGCTTGAAAGTTGTGGAACACTTGAAACACGTCAGAGCGGTTTCTGAGAAGGTAGATCCATGTGTACTTGCTATAGTCATCAATAAAGCTTACGTAGTACGAGTGTCGACCAACAGAAGTAGGAGCCGGTCCCCACAAATTAGAAAAAATAAGTTGCAAGGGTTTTGTAGAAACACTAGTAGAAACTGGGTATGGCAACTGATGACTTCTTGCTTTTTGACAAGAATCAAAAATAGTTTCGCAATCACGCTCACCAACATACGGGAGCTTATTTCTACTAAGAATTTGATAAACAATGGAAAAGGATGAATGGCCTAAACGCTTATGCCACCTTTCTGAAGAGACTCTAGTGGCGCCATACACTTGTTTATTGGTGTTGCAAAATTGCGGAATGAATGGATAGTGATCGTGCACACATCTACCGCGGTAGAGAACCCTCCTCGTGGCCTGGTCCTTTATCAATAAAAAATAGGGGTGAAATTCGATAAAGACACCATTATCAAGGGTAATACGATGAACAGAAAGGAGGTTTTTTGATGCATCAGGAACACATAAGACATCTTTGATATGAATATCACGATATGGGGTGTTAATAATAGACTGACCAACATGACTAATCATCATACCTTGTCCATTTTTAGCGGTGTGAACCTGATCATGACCGGTGTGTTTCTCATGCATGCTCATCTTGGCAAAGTCTGAAGTGAGATGTTCATTCGAACCAGTATCAAAATATCAGTTAGAATCAACACCATAGGAGGTGTCTGCCACAGCTGCTACACGCTTTCTTCGGGAGTTGTCCTCTGCATAACGCCAGTTGCACTCCTTGGCAATATGCTTAGATTTCTGATAGATTTGACATTTGTTTTCATACTCTTCATACCCTGCAAAGAGATTGCCTCTACTGCCCCTATTGTTGTTGTAGAAGGGACGTGCTAGATTGTGGTTGTTGTAGCCGCCACCATGCCATTGTTGTTGTAGAGGCGATGGCCGCCGCCAGAGTTGTTGTTGTTGTGGTAGCCACCGCCGCCAGAGTTGTTGTTGTGGTATCCGCCACCGCCGGAGTCGTTGTTGTGGTAGCCGTCGCCACGAGACCCACCGCCACCACCCCCTTTTCGTGGATTGCAGTTGGCCTTTGAGACCGCATTATCCGAGGACTTGAAGCCTCCTACCCCCGACCCATGGAACATCTCAACTCATTGATCGAAGTTGGCTACCATGCCAAAGAGATCATCAACTGAGAGGGATTTAGTGCGTACATCTGGAGCGGAGATAAGAGGCTGGTAATCCATATCAAGACCGGCAACGATAAGCGAGATCAACTCATCCTCGCCGATGGGTTTTCCAGCCATCGCCAGTTCATCTGCGAGAGATCGCATCTGACTGAAGAAAGCGGCAGCTGATTGCATGCCATTTTTGGCATTGGAAAGAGTAGTACGACAATTATTGGCTCGGGATCGGGATTGGGCGGCAAACATATTGGCAAGGGCGGACCAGATTTGGTGGGATTTTTCAAGTGAGCAACATGTATCAGGGCTTCCTTGGAAAAATTATGGAGCAGGTATGCCACGAGTTGTTGATCTTGGATCAACTAGGGGCTATAGGCGGGGCTGGGGACCGTCTGGTCCTTCCCTTCAGAATTTTTGGAAAACATTGGTGGTGGCGGGTTCAGGGATAGTTTTGTCGACATAGCCAAAGAGCCCCGCCCCCATGATCTGGGAATGGGCCTGGGCTCTCCATAGGATGTAGTTGGTATGATTGAGGGGTTCGGAGGTTGTGTTGTTTAGGCCGGAGGAGATGGGTTTGATGGAGGAAGACATGGCGGAAGAGGTGGTGGAGATGGAAGCTAGATGAGGAAGAAGGAGGCTATGTATACCATGTTCAGAACGGGTAAAGCGTCTCAACTCCTATACAAAGGAGCCTGTAGTGTTTATATTGATATGATCGAGAGCTAGGCCTCGTTTGATTACAAGAGTAGGTTTGACCGAACAAACTAGGGAGAGATACACGGAGGGATAGAGAGATAAATGAGATAAATGGAAATCAGGAAAATCTTTAACTACCCAAGTCTACACGTACTGCCTTCGTCCATACATGACTCATGACACATATACGTGAGATACAACATAATATTTCCAACAGTTTCCTCACTTATCACAGATGGGCTCGTTCCCATGGGAAGAGCACAGACCCTGGATGTGCTCCATGTTGTCGCAGATGGGCTCCTTCCCCTTGGAAGAGCATGACTGTAGGGTGCCCTCCCGGATGTCTCAGATGGGTGCTTTCCCCTTGGAAGAGAAGATGGGCTCTTTCCCCTTGGAAGAGCCGGAGAGGCTGCCCTCCTCGTGGTCGTCGTTGATGAGGTCTAACTTGGAAGCTGTGGATCCCAAGCCAGCGTTGCAGAACGTATCCTTCAAAAAATGACAAAAGGGGCTCGATGGCGATGTAGAATGGCAAATTGTTGACGACAAGTTAGAGGAGATCAGCGGCGGGGCCATGGATGAGATTGACGGCGGTTGAACCCGAGGGGTTGGGGGTGGGCCACATAAACTGTGACATAGCCCGCCTCAGGCCGTCGCTGTCGATGACCTCGATGTCGTAGCCGGCGGTGTCGTGGTTCTAAGTCTGACAGTAGAATGGGGGGTAGGTATGGAGAGGCAAGATCCTAGCTACAGAGCAGTTGTACAGACAAGGGATTTACGAGTTTAGGCCCTTCTCGGAGGAAGTAACAGCCCTATGTCTCGGAGCCCGGAGGCGGTCGACTGGATTATGTGTGCTTAGGTTATAGGGGTGCGAACCCTTTACACTGAGGAGGGGGGGGTTGGCTTATATAGTCTCTGCCAGACCCCTCCGGTCCTCAGTTACGTAGGGTTTAAAGTACATTAAGGCTAGGCGTTACCTGTAACGCCTTACATAAAGTATCATCATGGCCATAAAGACTACTTAATTACAGACCGTATGGATACAGAGTGGTTCTTAATCTCCTGGTGGTCGAGTGAGTCTTCATGGTCAAGTGTCTTTGAGTCCGTCGAGTGGAATCCCTCTTGGTCGACTGGAAGGTAGTTTCTTCTGAAGATGTCCTTGGGGAGGGTACTTTGGACAGGCCCGTGACCCTACCCTAGGTACATGACTTCATCATTAGCCCCCGAATGGATCGAGGTTTGAATGGGGAAGGAGTTGATAACTTTCCGACTTGTTTTTGTGTTCTGAGTATGTCTCATCTTGGATCAATGACCTTTTTAACAATGGCAGCAACTTTTCTTTCAGTCGCCTTGATCCATTCTTTCTTCTGTCGAGTGAACTTTTGAACTTGGTGAACTTCCGAGCGACGGAGCGTAGGAAATCTACCGTCTGACTGGTTGATCCGCTGTTAGCGGATTTTGTGGGATCCAATTTTGGGGAAGCGCGTGAAGCGGGGTGGACCGCGGTACTCGGGTGTGATAAGGCGTAGATGCCTCGATTTCCGTGCCGCCTTTTTGGCCATGTATCATGCGTGCGCGACTGTTTCGGGATGTGACAGGACCGCCCGGGCCTACTTGTCAGTCACTCGGAAGCGTCCTTATATAAGGCGCCGGGCGAGGGTTTTTGAACAATGCTTCCTCATTCCCCTCTCTGCCCTCTTCACCTCCACCCATTGTGCCTGCTCTCGCCTCCGCCCATCCACTCCTCGCGCGCTTCGCCGGCGACAATGGTGAAGGAGAAGACGGCGGGTTTGGAGCGCGCGAAGAAGGCGCCGGCAACGGGGAAAGCAAAGGGAAGAGCGTCCAGTCGGGGTAGATCTTCGTCGAGGTCCCGCCTGCCGCAAGGTTGGGTCCAAGGGGATTGGATCCGCTCGACGTTCACCGAGGCGGATCTCAATGACCTGGCTAGCGAGGGTTTGATCTCCCATGGGTCAGCAAGGCTTCCGGGGACCGAGTGGCAACCGCAGCCGCAGGAGGGTGAGTGCGTTCTCCTAGCCACTCATGTAGATCATGGATTCTCTCTGCCGCCGAGTGTTTTCTTCTGAGGGTTTCTGAACTTCTTTGGGGCACAACTCCACCATGTCACTCCCAATTCCATTGCCTATCTTGCTGCTTTCGTTTCCATGTGCGAGAACTTCCTGGGTTGTCGACCGCACTGGGGTCTCTTTAAGCACATATTCACCTGTCGCTCACAGACGGTGAAAAAGGTGAGTCTGGATGATGAGAGGACTAAGGTTATCCAGATGTGTGGGGGTCTTGGGATTCAGATGAGGAGTAAGAGTACTTTTCCGGCCATGACCCTTCTTGAGTCGGTTAGAGGGTGGCAGTCGACCTGGTTCTACTGCCAAGACGAGTCAACGTTGGGGCAGTCGACTGGTCTCCCTCCGTTCTCCATGGACCGAGCGAACAAACCCTCTTCTCTTAAGGTGCTTCCTGAGGAGAAATCTCAGGTAAAAATGTTGATGGAGCGCGTAGTCCAGCTCGTTCGGGACGGAGTGACGGGTATGGACCTTCTGGAGGTCTTCCTTTGATGGCGCATCCAACCGCTTCAGTACCGAGGCCACCCGATGTGGCTATACTGTGGCACCGAAGAGACCACTCGGGTCCATCCAGAAGCGGTCAGCGACGCCACACTTGAGAGGTGGGTGGCCGTAATCATAGGGAATAAGGACAACCCTCGAGGGGCTAGAAGGATCCCACCACTCGACCATACCTACACACTGCACACGGTATGACCAATTATCCCTTATTGTAATCTTGCTTTATTCATTCTGCTTTGCTGCAAATTGGTCGATTGACCTTTGTCTTGTTTTGTTGTCTGTCAGGCCACCACTGAGTTGTATTCGATGCCCAATGGAGCGCAAGCGCCGACTGAGGAGGAGGAAGGAAGTGGGGGCAAAAGCCCGGAGGAGTGGGATTCAGATGCTGATGATGATGATGAGGGTGATAACTCTGGTGAGGAAGAAGAGGAGGAGGAGGAGGAGGAAGTTGCACCTCCTTGCTCGGAAAGACGCTCGAAGCTTGCCCATGATCCCGCGGCCGAGCGTGGTAAGGGGGCCGCGACCGTCGCGCAGTCGACCAAGCGCCCTCAGACGACTTCTCCGGTGCCGACTGAGAAAGCTCCGAAGCAATCTCGACTGGCGCTGTCGAAGCCGGCGAAGGTCTTGCCGAAGATGAAGATGGTGATCCCCACAATCTCAGGGTAATGGTGTAACTTGAGTTTTCCCGTTTCATGAACTTATTCTTGGTCGACTCATGAGCTAATCGACTGACTTCTGGAACTGCAGTGCTGCTACTTCTGATACCTCGGCCAGGGCTGAAGATCACGAGATGGAGGATGCTGTTACTTGAAAACCTGGTATGACTCTTGTAGTTCCGTCTTCAGTCGATTGGCTTCTTGTCTCTAATTTTGATTCTTTTCTACAGCTTCATCTAACGTCGTTATTGACCTTCCCGACGACGACGACGAGGAAGCACTAAGGCAGAGGAGGAAAAGGAAAGCGTCTGCTGGCAAGGTGACTCAGGACGTGCCAGCACCCGAGACGTTGGTCGTGGAGGGAGACAATGTCACTCGGCCTACCGTATCCTTTGCGGTGCCGTTGACGAGTGCTCGCCCTTCATCGTCGAGTGCTGCTCAACCCTCGCTTTTCTCAACCCACCACGTCCTAGAATACCAAGCCAGTGCTGCTAAAGAAGCAATACGCCAGGCAGGGGTCATGATGGAGCAAGTGAAGGCAATCCGAGAAGCCAGCCAGGCAGCTTATGACACCAGTTCAGCTCTTCAGAGTAATGTTCAGGTCAGTCGGTCACCGCCTGTTCTGTTAGGATATGATATCTAAAAACCCTTCTTTCTGAAATTCCTAGTGTTTGTCCTACACCCACTTGGTGTGTCGATTGAAATTCCGGGTTAGTGAGGGCACGCTGAGTGCACCCACTGGGTGTAGTCCCCAAGGCTATGGTGGACTGCTAGCAGTCGACCATAGTCTTTATGTCTTAAGTTTTTTCCTTACTCGACTAGGTCGAATGGATTCATAGACCGGTGGGGGCACGCTGAGTGCACCCACTGGGTGTAGTCCCCGAGACTGTGGTCGACTGCTGGCACTCGACTACAGTCTGAAGAACACCTCCCATTTTTTGTTGTTGGTCGACTGGTCGACTATAACTGATAAAAATAGTGGGGGCACGCTGAGTGCACCCACTGGATGTAGTCCCCGAGACTATGGTCGAATGTTTGTATTCGGTCGTAGTCTTAGAAACGCTATGATTTTTCCTTAGTCACTCGGAAGTGAATTGTCTTTGACATCTGTCGATTGGTTCTTCGCAGAAATCCTACGATCTTGCGGCTCGTTATACTGAGTTGGAGAACAAACACATCCAACTCGAGCTTGATCTGAAACTGGTCCAGGAGAACTTAATGAAGGCGAAGGAGGAAGCAAAAGGTATGTTTGGTGAGGCCCTCGATGACTGCCTTTGCCTCTCGTCTGTTTTAGAATCTGATCTCACTGTAACTTTGCAGAAAAAGTAAGGGATGCCCTGAAGAAGAAAGACCTTGACTTGGCTGAGATGCAGAAAGCGGCTTTAGAGAAGACCAAGCTTGCAGATGAGAACTTGGCTTCAGTCTCCAAGCTTGACGAAGAAAACACCAATCTGAAAGCTGCTCTTGATGTGGCCAACAAGGAGGTCAGTCGACTGAAAAGTGATAAGATTGCCTAGAGTGACAAGGCCAGTGAGTTGGTGGGAAAGAAGAATGATCTGGAGGCTTATCTGGGTGGACTCGCCAAGAAGCTATTCCTCATGCTTGAAGGTAATCTTTTGTATCAAATAGACATTTTAACTATGATCTCTCCATTCGACTGTTGTCTTGACTCTGGGGTTGTGCTTGCAGAGTTTTGCCAGAACTTTGAAGAGGAGACTGGTCGACTGGAAATAAACCTGGATCCCATCAACTCTCCTGTGAAAGATAAAGTCGCAATGAATGTGCTCCGGCTCGAATCTCGCATTGCTGCTGTTGTCGACTATCTCGCGAGGCTGAAGGTCGCAACTTCCCGCATCGACACAACACTCTGGCCAAGAGAGACGCTTCAGAATGACCTAGAGTCTCTGATGACTCGACTGAACGAGGTTTCAAGTCGAGTGCAAGAGTGGAAGAAGTCTTCTGCCAGGTGCGGCGCGGATGTTGCTCTGTGTCTGGCCCGCGTTCACTGCAAGGATGCGCGAGAGGACAAGATGACGACCCTTAAGGTGGCTAATACTAAGAAGCATGATTTCCAATCTTTCATGGAGACCTTCATCGCCGCTATCACTCAGATTGCAGATGGAATCGACCTGGATGAATTCGTTGCGCCTTCCAGCCCTCCACAAGAGGGGTAAAAAACTTCTGAGCTTGATACTTTAAATTTGCCTCGGTATGCCAAGTGATTTTTGTAACCGATAAACCTTAACGGGCCTAGCGCCTGAGCACTTTCGGTTCCATTAGATGTTATCTGAACTTGGACTCGACGCTGAATATGTTTGAATTTGGTTTGAGGTGTCTTTTGCAAGCTAGGGTGTAGTGCTTATCGCAATCGACTTGTTCCCCAAAACATTTAGGCGAGCACTGGGCTGCAGCCAAGCCTCCGAGTGGGAGGTCTGCTCCTCACTCGGTAGGATTTTCAAAAACTTAGGTGAGCGCTAGGCTGCAGCTAAGCCCCTGAGTGGGAGGTCTGCTCTCCACTCGGTAGGATTTTCAAAAACTTAGGCAAGCGCTGGGCTGCAGTTAAGACCCCGAGTGAGAGGTCTGCTCTCCACTTGGTAGGGTTTTCAAAAACTTAGGCGAGCACTGGGCTGCAGCTAAGCCCCTGAGTGGGAGGTCTGCTCTCCACTCGGTAGGGTTTTCAAAAACTTAGGCGAGCACTGGGCTGCAGCTAAGCCCCCGAGTGGGAGGTCTGCTGTCCACTCGGTAGGATTTTTACGGCGTCTCTTTGAGGAATAAGGCATCAATCGACCTCGTCTTCCTTATGGAGAACACATTATACTTGTGGCGTAGCTCGGAAGGAGAGGATAGCAGTCGACCTGTACCCCGCCTTCCTTGCGGAGCACACGTTGTACTTGTGGCGTAGCTCGGAAGGAGAGAGTAGAAGTCGACCTGCACCTCGTCCTCCTTGCGGAGCGCATGTTGTATTTATGGCGTAGCTCGGAAGGAGAGAGTACCAGTCGACCTGCACCTCGTCCTCCTTGCGGAGCGCATGTTGTACTTGTGGCGTAGCTCGGAAGGAGAGGATAGGAGTCGACCTGCACCTCGTCCTCCTTGCGGAGCGCACATTATATTTGAACCTAGGCGAGTGCTTTGACTGCAGCTAAGCCTCCGAGTGAAAGGCTGGCTTACCACTTGGTAGGATTTTGTTTAACTTAGGCGAGTACTTGGACTGCAGCTAAGCCTCCGAGTGGGAGGCTGGCTCACCACTCGGTAGGAATTGATTGAAACTTAGGCGAGTACTTGGACTGTAGCTAAGCCCCCGAGTGGGAGGCTGGCTCACCACTCGGTAGGATTTGATTGAAACTTAGGCGAGTACTTGGACTGCAGCTAAGCCCCCGAGTGGGAGGCTGGCTCGCCACTCGGTAGGATTTCATTGAAACTTAGGCGAGTACTTGGACTGCAGCTAAGCCCCCGAGTGGGAGGCTGGCTCGTCACTCGGTAGGATTTTATTGAAACTTAGGCGAAACAGATTCGCAGCTAAGCCCCCGAGTGGGAGGCTGGCTCACCACTCGGCAAGGATTTTTTTTACAAACTTAGGCGAAACGGATTCGCAGCTAAGCCACCCACTGAGGGGAAATTTTATTTGAACAAATAAAAGTGACAACAATCATTGGGAAAATTATGACACTATTATCTTGTGAAACATGAACTATAGAAGTGCTTTTATTATACTTCCGAGCAGATACCTAAGTGTAAAAGGGGCGGAGCAACTCCGCGTTCCAAGCTCGGGGCTCGTCGATGTTGTGCTCGAGGTTGTAAAGACGGTACGGTCCGTTGTGGATAACCTTGGTGATAATGAAGGGACCTTCCCAAGAAGGAGCGAGCTTGTGTGGTTTCTGCTGATCCACTCGGAGAACCAAATCTCCTTCCTGGAAGGCTTGACTCTTCACGTTTTTGGCGTGGAAGCGACGCAAGTCTTGTTGGTAAATGGTCGATCGAATCAGAGCCATCTCCCTTTCTTCCTCTAAAAGGTCGACTGCATCCTGCTGTGCTTGTTCTGCTTCAGCTTCGGTGTAGAGCTCGACCCGAGGAGCATTGTGGAGCAGGTCACTCGGCAAGACTGCTTCAGCTCCATAGAACAAGAAGAACAGAGTTCTCCCAGTCGACGGGTTAGGTGTGGTCCTTAACACCCAAAGCACCAAGGGAAGTTCGTCGACCCATGCTCCAGCCGCCTGCTTGAGATCACGCATCAGTCGGGGTTTCAACCCTTTGAGAATCAAGCCATTGGCCCGCTCTGCTTGTCCATTCGACTGAGGATGGGCAACTGAAGCATAGTCGACTCGCGTGCCCTGAGATGTGCAGAACGCCCAGAATTCCTCCGAATTGAAGTTCGACCCGTTGTCAGGTGATGATGCTGTGCGGGACTCCATATCTGAATATCAATTCTGTGATGAAGTTGACAGCAGTACCGGCATCAAGGTTCTTGATGGGTTTAGCCTCGATCCACTTGGTGAACTTGTCGACTGCTACCAGCACATGTGTGAAACCGCTTCTGCCTGTTCTCAAGGGCCCAACCATATCCAACCCCCATACTGCGAAGGGCTAGACGAGTGGTATGGTCTTCAAAGCTGATGCGGGTTTGTGTTACATATTGGAGTAAAATTGACATCCCTTACACTTGTCGACTATCTCCTTTGCCATTTCATTCGCTCTTGGCCAGTAAAATCCGGCTCGGTATGCTTTGGCCACGATGGTCCGAGAGGACGCATGATGGCCACATGTCCCCGAGTGGATGTCATCAAGGATTATTCGACCTTCCTCTGGCGTTATGCATTTCTGACCAACTCCAGTCGCGCTTTCTCTGTAAAGCTGTCCCCTTATCACAGTAAAGGCTTTAGATCGGCGGACGATCTGTCGAGCCTCTTCTTCGTCCTCCGGGAGCTCTTTCCTCAAGATATACGCGATATACGGTACTGTCCAATCGAGAGTGATCACTAAAGCTTCCATGATCAGGTCGACCACAGCTGGAACTTCAACCTCAGTCGGATCTGTGATACTCTTGGGCTGCGGAGCTTCTTCGGTAAAAGGATCTTCTTTGACTGATGGAGAATGGATATGCTCGAAGAACACATCACTGGAATGGCTTTCTCTTGAACCTATCTTTGCCAAATCATCAGCCGCTTGATTCTTCAGTCGGCGTATATGATGGAGCTCTAACCCTTCGAATTTCTTTTCAAGCTTCCTCACTGCATTGCAGTATCCAGTCATGGCTGGGCTTCTAACGTCCCACTCCTTCATCACCTGATTTACCACCAAATCTGAGTCGCCATAAAACACAAGGCGACGGATGCTGAGTGAAATGGCCATGCGCAACCCATATAAAAGTGCTTCATATTTTGCTTCAGTATTGGAGGAATCAAAGTGGATCTGGAGCACATATCTGAGCTTATCTCCTCGGGGGGAAACCAAAACTACCCCAGCACCGGAACCATTTAACATTTTAGAGCCATCAAAGAACATGGTCCAATGCTCCGAGAGAACTTGAGTCGGCTGCTGTTGTTCAATCCACTCGGCATGGAAATCCGCTATCGCTTGGGACTTAATGGCTTTCTTCGCCTCAAACTTGATATCAAGGGGAAGGAGTTCAATCGCCCATTTTGCCACTCGACCAGTTGCACCTCTCACAGTGTAATCTCTAAAGTGGGTCGTCGACGCATCGTAATGGAATGATCGGAGAAATAATGAGCAACCTTCTTCGTGGTCATGTAGATCCCATACACAAGCTTCTGATAATGAGGATATCTTTGCTTCGATGGAGTCAAAACTTCAGAAAGATAATACACTGGGCGCTGAACTTTGAAGGCTTTCCTTCTTCTTCCCGCCGACCGTAAGCACTATATCGACGACTTGTCCTGTGGCTGCAATATAAAGCAACAGAGGCTCTTTGCTGATTGAGCAGCAAGCACCCGCTGGGTGGAGAGCAGCTTTAGCTCGGCAAACGCTGCATCGCTTCGAGTCCACTCGAACTTGTTCCGCCTTCTTCATCATCGGTAAAGAGGCAATGCCTTTTCACCGAGGCGAGAGATGAATCAACTTAACACGCCAAGCATCCAAGAAGCTTCGACATCGTGCACCCAAGACAGTATTTCATTCGGAGTATAGTGCCAACTTTTTCTGGGTTAGCGTCGATTCCTCGTTCGGAAACGAGAAAACCGAGTAACTTTCCACCAGGAACTCCGAATGTGCACTTTGATGGATTGAGCTTGATATCATACCTCCTGAGATTGGCAAATGTTTCAGCGAGGTCAGTTAACAGGCCGGAACCCTTTCGTGATTTGACCACAATATCATCCATGTACGCTTCCACGTTCCGACTGATTTGAGTGAGTAAACACTTCTGAATCATCCTCATGAACGTGGCTCCGGCATTCTTGAGGCCGAATGTCATGGTGACATAGCAGAAGCACCTGAATGGAGTGATGAAAGCTGTTTTGATCTCATCGGCTCCATACAGACAGATCTGATGGTATCCGGAATAGGCGTCTAGAAAAGACAATCTCTCACATCCCGCAGTCGATTCGACAATTTGGTCGATGCGAGGGAGAGGAAAATGATCTTTCGGGCAGGCCCGATTGATATGTTTGAAATCAATGCACATGCGAAGTGACTTGTCCTTCTTGGGAACCATGACGACATTGGCGAGCCACTCGGAGTGGTATATCTCTCGGATAAACTCTGCCGCCAACAGTCGAGCCACCTCCTCGCCAATGGCCTTTCTCTTCTCGACGGCGGACCGTCGAAGATGTTCTTTCACAGGTTTTGCTGTTGAGTCGACCCTAAGGCGATGCTCAGCCAGCCCCCTGGGAACACCTGGCATGTCAGCAGGCTTCCATGCAAAGATGTCCCAGTTCTCACGGAGGAACTGGATGAGCGCTTCTTCCTATTTAGAGTCGAGTTTTGTTGAAATATGGGTCGGAGCTACGCTGGGATCAGTCAGGTGAATATGAAAGGGCTTCATCTCATCAGACGACTGGAACACTGACTCTGTGGCGGGTTTCTTGGCACGCAACAAACCACTCGGATCTGCATTTTTCTTGTACCCCTCCAGCTCTACCACTGTTATCTGGGCATCCGCAATCTTCGAGCCTTTCTGAAAACACTCTTCTGCCTTCTTCCGGTTGCCAGTGATAGTGTTCACACCTTTGGGGCCAGGCATCTTCAATTTGAGGTACACGTAACACAGTCGAGCCATGAACCGTGCATAAGCTGGTCTCCCCAAAATAGCATGGTAAGCGCTCTGGAAATCCACGACTTCAAATGTCAGCCTCTCTTTACGAAAATGCTTCGAGTCGCCGAACACCACATCCAGAGCTATTTGGCCGAGTGACTCGGCCTTCTTTCCATGAATGACTCCATGAAAACTCATATTGCTGGAGCTAAGTCTAGACATCGGAATGCCCATTCCTTTTAGCGTCTCTGCATACAATATGTTCAGCCCACTCCCACCATCCATCAGCACCTTCGTCAGTCGAGTGCCTTCAACGACCGGGTCGACCACTAAAGCTTGCCTCCCAGGGGTGGCTATATGAGTTGGATGATCGGACTGGTCGAATGTAATGGGAGTTTGAGACCATCTCAGATAACTTGGTGTCGCCGGGGCGACCATATTTACCTCACTGTTGATAACCTTCAATCGGCTTTTGCTCTCAACATCAGCGAAAATCATCAGGGTGGAATTAACATGAGGATACCCTCCATCACTGTCCTCCTTGTCCTCAGCTTTGTTTGACTCCTTTTCCTTGTCCTTGGGCTATTTTCCTTGGAACTGCTGGATCAAGAGCCGGCACTGGCGAGTGGTATGTTTCGGGTAGATGAAATTACCCTCTTCGTCTTTCTTCGTGTGGATGTGACACGGCATATCCATCACGTCATTTCCTTCCTTATCCTTCACCTTCTTGGGGTTCCAGGATCCTTTGGGCTTCCCCTTGAATTTGCCCTGAGTCACGGCCAGGGCCTCTCCAGGAGCCGCTGGCTCGGCTTTTTGCTTTTGCTTCCGACTGGAATTTCCTTTTTCCGAATGACTCGGCTTGTACTTGCCACTCCGGAGTCGGTCCTCTTCTTCACCATTGGTGTACTTGGTGGTGATTTCCATCATTCGACTCAATGTCATATCTCCGGTCCGACCAAATTTCAAACTTAACTCTCGGTTCTTAACACCATCCTTGAAGGCACAGACTGCCTGATGATCAGACAAGTTCTCCACCGTATGATGCAAAGTGATCCATCTCTGAATGTAACCTCTCAGGGTTTCATTCGACTTCTGTACGCAGACTTGCAGCTCTGTCAATCCAGCTGGTCGCTTGCAAGTTCCCTCGAATGTCCTGACGAACACTCGGGAAAGATCTTCCCAAGTGTAAATGCTGCTAGGAGCTAACTGATTCAACCACGCCCTGGCCGAACCTTCGAACATGAGCGGTAAGTGTTTCATGGCCACCTCATCATTACCGCCGCCTATCTGTACCGCCACTCGGTAGTCTTCAAGCCAGGCTTCAGGCTTGGACTCACCGTTGAACTTACTTACCCCAGTAGCCAACCTGAAATTGGGGGGTATCACTGCGGCTCTGATGGCTCTGCTAAAACATTCTGGACCTGAAACATGAACTCGACTGCTAGTGGGCGCATCTTTGTCATGGCCACCTCGATGAGCTCTGTTCGGGTCGACCAGACCTTGCACGATGATGGACCTCGCGTCAAAGCCTCGTTCCCTGGGGTCGACCGGAACTTGTCGCCCAGCACTGCACTGGTGCCTATCATCTTGCTGCCAATGAGCGTAAGACCCACCTCTTGGAGGAGGAGTGGGCACTCGACGCCGATCATCACGGTCGAATCGGTCATCATATTGGTCACGTCGACCCTTGCGTCCCTCACGCCGCGGAGGCGATCTTGGGCTATGAGCCGACTGAACTGCATTCGCAGCGGTGGATCGACTGTGAATCCTGTTGCGTGACTGAGACACAGCTGAATTCTGGTCTCCCGCTGCTCGGAGCGAATCTCTGATCTGCATCAAGCCTCTGCCAGCCTCCAACTGAGAGGGCTGAATAGACTCTGCTATACGAGCTGCAACTGCTAAATTCTGAATCGGGGTTCGATATACCTGAGTCGGCTGCGGAAAGAGTTGACGTCGACTAGAGTCGGGTACTCGTTGCCGCGCATGTTCGTCGAGTGCTCGCTGGAGATTCTCTAGTCAAGTACGTTCAGCAAAGTTGGCCAAACGTGCCTCCTCCAAGGCGCGGGCCTCGGGGGTTTCTCCTGCGATGGGAGTATACAGGGAATCCATGTTCCGATGACGAAGATCCTCCCTCTGTAGGGAAGTAAGCGGCTCATGTTGATATTCCTCGTGGGCCTGAGCGGGGTCGCCTCCGCCATCTAACCCGTCGGTGCGAGGGAAGCCGGGAGGACTATGAGGCCCATTGACCATCAGAACCTCCGCCGCCGGTCATCGCCGCAAGACTTTGATGCGATCTACGAGCTACCGCCGATCGAATAGGCCGTAGAGAGATTCGTCGGGCTCGATTGCCGCGACTTGGGTGGTGGCCGATTGGCGAGCTACTGCGTGTCTCACCCACCGCTGAAGCCTCGACCGACCAGAGCGCTTGCGCTGGTGAGAGACAGGGAGGGAGGATGACACAGCAGTCGACCGATACGGAGTCGACGGTTGCCGCAGCAGAACACCGTGGACACATGCCCGAAAATGCGTTGCATCGCGGACGGGGAGTGCGTTGATGTCGGGTGGAGCCTCCTGGAGCCAAGCAGAGTCGTCGGCGATGAAAGTGAGCGCGCCAGGACGGATCTCGCGGCCCTCGACCAGAACTCCGCCAGAAACCATGATGAAGGCAATCGGAACAATTGCAACTTCTCCAAAAATCACTAAGACACCTGCCCCACGGTGGGCGCCAACTGTCGTGGTTCTAAGTCTGACAGTAGAATGGGGGGTAGGTATGGAGAGGCAAGATCCTAGCTATGGAGCAGTTGTACAGACAAGGGATTTACGAGTTCAGGCCCTTCTTGGAGGAAGTAACAACCCTACGTCTCGGAACCCGGAGGCGGTCGACTGGATTATGTGTGTGTAGGTTATAGGGGTGCGAACCCTTTACACTGAGGAGGGGGTGGCTTATATAGTCTCTGCCAGACCCCTCCGGCCCTCAGTTACCTAGGGTTTAAAGTACATTAAGGCCAGGCGTTACCTGTAACGCCTTACATAAAGTATCATCATGGCCATAAAGACTACTGAATTACAGACCGTTTGGATACAGAGTGGTTCTTAATCTCCTGGTGGTCGAGTGAGTCTTCATGGTCGAGTGTCTTCGAGTCCGTCAAGTGGAATCCCTCTTGGTCGACTGGAAGGTAGTTTCTTCTGAAGATGTCCTTGGGGAGTGTACTTTGGACAGGCCCGTGACCCTACCCCAGGTACATGACCTCATCAGGCGGCCGAGACTTGCCCGCATACTTTAGCCCCCTACTTGAGTAGGTGCCGCCAGTAATGGTCGTCAGCTTCCTCGGCGACGTCGGGTGAAGAGACTGCTATACACCTCTTTTGGGCTAGTCGCTCCTCGAGCTCCACGGGAAGCGTAGCTGGGCTTAGGCTGCAACGCTCTGGAGTGGGGGATGGGCTTGGGGATCTGTGGGAAAGGGGGCATTTGGCAGGCGTCATCTAAGAAACTCAGGACGGCCTGGGTATGGAGATCGGTGGGTAAGATGCACGGGCAAACTGGCAGATGTTGACAATGGAGGCCTTGCGGCAGCGGCGGCGACAGCGGCGGGGAACTTGCTAGGGTTTCGAGTGAGGGAGGAGGTGTGTGTGTGTGCGCACGGCCGTGGAGGTTTTGGTGTGTGTGTGTGTGTGTGTGTGTGGAGGGGGCGCGGGGTGTTTGAGGAAATGACGCGGGTACTGAAAATTTTACTACGCGGGAGTCAAACACGGGAGTGAAATGCCGGGCTATTGAAAATTTTGATGATAGTGCATCGCACATGGTTCGGAGGTAACAACCGTGTGTTATGAAACAGAAAAACCCTCAAGACGGGCAGATATTTTCTAGGGATGCAGGCGGGATTGGGAACAAGAAACATCGCACATGGTCCGGAGATAACAACCATGTGTTATGAATCAGGAAAACCCTCGAGGTCGGTAGATATTTTCTAGGCATGCAGGTGGGATTGGGAACAAGAAACATCACACACGGTCCGGAGATAACAACCGTCTGTTATGAAACAGAAAAACCCTCGAGGCGGGCATATATTTTTTAGAGTGGGAGCCTCGTGGATACCAATGTACTGTGCGGTTGTGTGCGTGACAGGGGCACCGACGTGGCACACAGTTAGTTTTAGTGAACCGTGTCTGTTGCTTCATTCAACTTGTCTAATATTCATAAATTTGGCGAAAAATGACGTGGGAGAGGGTCAGAACATGAACACACTTGCATGTGGACAAAATTTATGTATCAAAAGGGTGGTTTGATTTTCAAATACCAAATGCAACTTCGATGTGTCACCTCTCTTGCAAAGCGCACGGTATTGCTTTCCCCCACACCTCCCTCGTGTCGGCATGAAGGGAATCCTAAACTATGAATGCATGCCCCTCCCCCGGCCCCCAACCGATGTTCACCTAGCAAAGTGCGAAGTAGATAGCGGACCCCCTCCTCCCTCGTGTCGGTACGAAGGGAATCCTAAGCTATGACTGCATGCCCCCCAACCGAGGTTCATTCACCTAGCAGAGTGCGAAGTAGCTAGCAGCCCCCTCCCTCGTGTCGGCATGAAGGGAATCCTAAGCTATGAATGCATGCCCCCCAACCGAGGTTAACCCTAGCAAAGTGGGAAGTAGCTAGCATCCCCCCTCCCTCGTGTCGGCACGAAGGGAATCCTAAGCTATGAATGCATGCCCCCCCAAGCGAGGTTCACCCTAGCAAAGTGCGAAGTAGCTAGCAGCCCCCCTCCCTTGTGTCGACATGAAGGGAATCCTAAGCTATGAATGCATGAACCCCAACCGAGTTTACCTAGCAAAGTGCGAAGTAGCTAGAAGCCCTCCCTCCCTTGTGTCAGCACGAAGGGAATCCTAAGCTATGAATGCATGCCCCCCCAACCGAGGTTCACCTAGCAAAGTGCGAGGTAGCTAGCAGCCCCCACCCCCTCGTGTCGGCACGAAGAGAATCCTAAGCAATGAATGCATGCCCCCTCCCCCCAACCGAGGTTCACCTAGCAAAGTGCGAAGTAGGTAGCAGCCCCCCTCATGTCGCCACGAAGGGAATCCTAAGCTATGAATGCATGCCCCCCAACCGAGGTTCACCTAGCAAAGTGCAAAGTAGCAACCCCCCCCACCCCACACACACTTTCAGTCGGCGGACTAGACAGGCATATCTCAAGATGGATCGTAAAACGTACCAAGAATAATCCACCTTGGTCGTACAACCTCTCTCTTGTTGTTTGTCAAAGTGATGACCGTCCATGCGACCTCGGAGATGGGCTAGCTCACCAATAATCATGCAAGTAGCTAGTCCCCGAAGACAACCACTGCATGCGTGTGGCCCAAACATATGTTGGAGAGGTGTGTTTTTGAGTAACAATGGAACAACTTTGATGTGGCACCATGATTTCGAACTAGAAATCCCCACACTGAGTGAGGGTTAAGTTGACGATGCATATGTACGTTACACCACACTTCAAGCCAACGACGGGGATTCATGCATGCATGCGCGCATAGTATATGCACTCAAACTTAAGGTCTGAATCTCACCATGACCTATACCACGATAACACGAACCAAATGAAGAATCTGCCATGGTAACCTATCTGGTTTTTGGTCAAGGTGATCATGGATGACCACGCGGGCCCACGAATATATAGGCTTGTCACCGATAACCACACAAGGGAGTATACCGTTCGAAGGCAACCATTGCATGCATATGTATGGAGGTGATGTATGCATGCATGTTTGAATACACAACATTGATGTGGCGCGTGCGTCAAAAATCGTACACTAGCTCCCCACACAGAGCGAGATCGGTTCATGATGTGTCGTTGTACTAGCCACTTCGACTCGATGGGAGGGATTCATGCATACACATGCATGTGTGAGTGCTCAAACTGTATCATGCATGTAATCCCAGAGCAAAAATAATAATCACCTCCTAATTCAAATTAACCTCTCTTGTTGTCAGGCAAAAAGTAGTGATGGACCAAGCGGGCCCACAGATGGAAAGCATCGATATCACTGATAAACACTTAAGTGGGTGCGAGAGGACAATCACCACCGCTTTGCATGTGGGCCAAACATATATATGTTGAATACCCAAAATGCACAACATTGATGTGCCACATGCCTCAAAACTGTAAACCATGCACCCACACAAAGTAAGGTTCATTCATCAAGCGTACTACATATGATGGTCCCCTTCCCCCCTCTTCACTACATAGTATATGCTCCTGTCGTAATATATGTACAACCCAAAAGAGTCCGCATAGATGGTGAAATTAATTAACCTCTCCCGATGTAGGTAAGTGATGCATGCATGCATCGACGATAGCCTCGTGGGCCCATAGATGGAAGCGTCACACGTGAGTGTCCTAGCTAGGATATGCATGTAGCCCAAAAAGGTGTTGTGTGATGTTTAAATAGCCAATTTCAGAATTTTGATGTGGCACATGCCCTGGAAACCAAAAAGTCCTGACACTGAGTGAGGTGTACTTGTTCACGGACGCGTACGTATAGTATATATGCTAGTCCCCTCCCACCTCTTCGACGCGTACTATATACCACCATAACACAAACAAAAAAGATTTTACCTTGCTGGTCAAATTAACCTCACTACCGGCTGTTGGTCAAAGTAATGGACGACGACCTCGCGGGCCCACAGAAAGGGTCACACGCGAGTATCGAGTGTCGTTTAGGACAACCATCAACTGCATGTGGCCAAAACATGTATGTATGAAAGGGTTGTGTAATGTTTTAAATAACGATTTCATGACTCTAATGTGGCACCGGCCTGCCTAACAAAATGGCCGACCCACACGGAGGCTCACAACTCGTAGTGTACTGCGAGCCACCCGCCACCCCCAGACGCACACACCCAATTACACACCGCGAACCCACCGCAACTACGATGCATGTTAAATTAATTATCCCGTGGTGAACATATATATTACCAAAGGAGGGACGTTTTAATTTCAAAAAAATCATAGAGATCATTAAGACGTTTTAGTACATTAATTGATTGATTTTCTACGGGTATAATGTGCAAAAATAAAATTTGAGCTACATGCACACGTGACGGTGCACCTAAATGGATTGCAAAAACACATTGTGTCACTGGGTGAATGTTTACTCCCCGTGCAGCAAATTTCAAACATGGAGAATCTTAATTTTTAAATTCTAGTACATCCTAAACTTATTTGAAGTTCATGAAACTTATCGTGTTGTCATATGGACACCAATACAAAGTGGCATTGTATTTTTTTGTCAAATTTGAGACCAGTTTTGTTGTAATCTTTATCTAATTACATACGGGAGATTATTAATAATTGGGAACCAATATCCCAAACGGATTATTTACTCAAACCATGAGCGTTAGACCAATAATGGATACGTGCCATGCTTCGGCTAAGCAATAAAGCGGCAGCATTAATCATCCAAATAGAAAAATAATATACGTGCTGCCACGCGACCCATGTGCCGTGCGAGCAGGCGTGAGTTGACAGGACGCATGCGAGCAGTCCAGGCAGACATGGAGGCGTTCGTGTAGGTGTGTGAATTGATGGAGGCGTGCTCGCTGTGCAGTGTCATCGGGAGGCGTGCGAGTAGCTATGTGAAACTTTGGTAGGCATGCCAGCAGTCCGGTGCGCAGGCTCACCGGGAGGCGAGCCATCGGTTTGACCACCGCCCGCCTCTCTCCCACAACTCTCTCTACTCCATATTAAAGGTGCACCCGAGCGGCCGCACCCCCCATCCTCGCCACACACACACAATCCTCTCTCTCCGCTTGCATCCTCGACGCCGCTCTTAGTCCTCAAAGCCGTGATTGTATGAGGATGCCGCCGAAGCGCCCCATCGGAGGGAGTGGCGATGCCGGGGCTGCTAAAGCACCGGAGCACGGCGTGGAGATGGAGACAGAAGTTGCCGTCATCGACGGCGAGTTATCGCTGCACCCTGACATCGTCGACAGTGTCGAGCTTCCATAGCCGGAGGCGGAGTTCCACACCGACTCCGAAGACCACTCCGGCGACGACTCCGACGACCACTCCGGCGACGACTCTGACGATGACGGATAGCTGGTTAGTCATCTATACCCATTTATGTATCAAATAGATCATAGGGTTTCTCTGGTTACTCCTGCCTCCCCCTTTTTGGAATAGAAATCCTATGGTTATGTTCTCCCAATCCATGAAATCTGAGTAAGTTTTGTTAGATCCGTGTAGTGTATTGATTGTTTGAATGGTACCGGTGATAAGTGATTAGTTGTTTCATCCGTGCAAATGATTTCTGCTAGTAATCCCACTAGGGTTAGTGTTCGTGCTAATAATTCCTAGCCAGGACTTGACAATTGATTTTGAATGACGTACATATGTTTGTGCCATTATTTTCTTCAAGATTGGTATGTACAAAGATGACTGTGCTTAAAAATCAAACCATATTCTCTGGATATGTATTAATAAATAGCCATAAATTCCTAATCCTACTTCACGGTATGTAATCAGTTATTTGATGCCAAATTTGTTTACTATTTGTGCTGTCTGACGATTTGGACAGCGAGGATGAAGATGCCCACAGGAGGTACAAGAGGCAAATCCCGAGGGAGATTTACGCGGGAATGCATAACAGTCGTATTAGGACCTGGAACGACATCTATGGATGCCCATTTTGCAACCACAAGATTCATGACGCGTATCTAAGTGTTCTGGCGTATGCAAGAGGATGGGCCATTGGCTCCTTCAAGCAGAAGTATTCTCGCAGTGTGGCGCACGTCGTGTACGCCGAGTACCTGGAGAAGCTTCAGGATCGTGCCGGCATGTGAGATGAGATGTGGGATGGATCAAACTATGTACACTTGAGTATGCTTAATGATGGATGTACTTATGGTTAAACTATGCTTATGTACGTGTACACTTATTACTATATCTGAGTATGTTAAATATTTGGTCAAAATTTGATAAAAATTTCAAAGGGGGGCCAATAAACCAGGATGGAGGTAGTATGTCAATCACACACGGTTCCAAACTTTCATTTTGCCTGTTGTCAATCACACACGGTTCGCTCTAGCAAACCGTCGCTCCCAAAATTCTTTGTGGGACAGAAAACCTTCACCATCCAATTCAAAAAAGAAAAATTAAAACCCTCACCATCCCCACATCACAAAAACCCTCATCCCGCCCGCCACCGCCTCTGGTACGGTCCCCATTCACACCTGCACAATCTCCTCCGCATCTATTCCATGGCACCTCCTATCGTGGCAGTAAACACTTAGGTCGATACATGCCGCTGCCACCAGGCTGCCGGCAAAGCACACTGCATTTCGCCACTTCCACTTGCCGCTGCCTATCGCCATCAACTTTCTCGACTCTGCGCGCGGTCGACCCAACTCTGCTCAGTTGGGGAATCTGCCATACTGAGGGTTCTTTCTCATGGACGACGAGGTAATTAATTTAATAAGATATTATCTCATCTCTTATCCCAGTTCATCTGCCTCCTTTAATCACCCGGCGGAAATCACCGTGAATTCATTTTTATTTGAGCTGATTTGAGGGTTTTCTTTCATTCATAGAATGTACAGTGCACTGACACTTCAGGACTTTGCGACCGCTGCCAGAGATTCCATCTCACCATACCAGATAACTTGAGGATGCGCGTGGTATGTTCAATCTCACCTTAAATCGGTAGGCATGGCCTACTTTCGTGAACATATTCTAAATATTGCTACATTTGAATAAAAGGTGCCACATGCACCATATACGAAGGGGATTTTCTTCTTTTTATATTAGGCAAATTAATGATGTATTGTTCTTTCGATTACTCTCATTTTTCCATGACATCATGTTTACCCTATTGTTTAATTATAGATTTTGTCCTTTGATTTCAACTGCTGTACAATTCTTTTAATTTGGGCCCATATTTGCATGTTACCATATTTTCTTTAACAATCCTACCATTTTCTGCAGAACATTCCTCGCTATGCAACAGATTATGTAGTGCACAATTTTCCCTTTACATAGATCAAGGCTCCATGGATGTCATACTTCACACAAACCATGGATTTACAATCGTTGCTACTGTAAGACTTGATGAACGTGGTGACTCCTATTTTGGCACTGGCTTTTGGAAAGAAATTGCAAAGTTTTATGTACTCAAAGCTGGCACTAAAATTGCACTACACATAAAAGGGCCTGGTCATGAGATATATGCTAACTTCCCCAACAAAATTATCCGTCTAGACATTGTTCGGAGTAAGTTTTCTTTTCAACTATCTGCATATGTTGACTTACCCAGCAATGTCAAATGAATTTTGTAGTATTTAAGCAACCAGTTTTTATTCCCTTTTCTTACTATATTTCTACCTAATAACTTCTAGTTACCAATACACTTTTCTATTGCCCTATTTTAACTTAATATTCATTGGACTCTCATTTCTCTCAGAAAGCGCCGCTGACAAGGAGACTCCGGAGGTGGAGAACGGGGCTGCCAACAAGCGGAGGCGGGGCGAGCCAGAACCGCAAGCGACTCCAGCAGGCCTAGACTTCATCAGCAGCCTCCCCGATGATATGTTGAGAGTCATCATCTCCCTCCTCCCAATCAAATATGGGGCACGGACAATCGTCCTTTCCCGACGGTGGTGCCCCCTATGGAACTCCATCCCTCTCGACCTCGTTGACACCCACGAGCTTTGCCATGGATATTGCAAAAGCTTGGGTGTGTTCTCCAAGATCCTCGGCAGTCACCTTGGCCCAATCAAAGGCCTTAGAATGGGCAAGTTCCGTTCCCACGGCAAGGACCGAGCCTAGCTTGACGATTGGTTCCGATCCCCCGCCCTAGATCATCTCGAGGAGCTCACTTTTGATGATGGGCATATGCGGTCGCTGCCAACATCTGCACTCTGCCTCGCCCCCACGCCGCGCGTTGCCAAGTTCAAGAACTAACATTTCCCACCCCTTAATGACGCGCCCACTCTTATTCTAACACAAGTGAAGCACCTCGATCTCGTCGCCGTCTGCCTCTCAAAGGGTGACATGGAGCGCCTGCTCCATGGCTGTACTACACTCGAGTACCTTCGTCTTTAGGCGATCAATGGGTTGAGTACCTTCCACATCACCTCCATGACTCTCCGGACTATTTATGTGTGTTGCTGGTGCGGCAGGAAGACATCACAAGATGTGTACCATGGTATGGTCATTGAGGACACACATGCACTTGAGAGATTACTTGTAGTTGATCAAGAAGGTCCAACAAGAATCAATGTCATTTCTACGCCGAAATTGACAGTGGCGGGCTACTCGTCTGACAAATACTCCGAACTTGTTATTTGATCCACACCCGTTCAGGTACAACAGTCGCCTTCTACCTCTCCTTCTACAAATTAACATTATTTCTAATTTTGAAGATATTTGTTCGTCTGTCATTTAAAAAATGATTCCGACAAGCTTGACCCCGAAATTGCGCACAGTGAAGGTCTTGGCACTAGAATCTATCGGCCCCGACCTGGAGCAAGTTGTCAGTTTCCTGAGATCCTCCCATGCCTGGAGAAGCTATATATTGAGGTGATGTTCCTTTCCTGTTAAATGTTAACCATAAGGGAGTTCAATTTGTGACACCTTTTTCCAAGTTTACAATGACAATGTACTACGATTTATGAAGGTTCTATTGGAGGATTTCAGTACATACATGACCCCCATATTGGTTCCTTGACCCATATGGTTAAAATCAATAAGAATTTCTCCTTTGGATTCATCTGTACTAGTTTTCTTAGTGAAATTTTCATCTACTCCAACCTCTTGTGAAGAAGGCTACATTTTTCTAGAATGTAATCAAATGCCCATGTTAATCATCTCAGATCAAAGATGGCATGTTAGTGCATTTTACAAATCCTGCAAACCAAATAGGCATGTCGTAATGTTCAAAACTGCATGTAGGCACTAACATGTTCTCCTCTTTTGCGGATAAGATTAGGCCCAGTGGTGGATAATGTGATACAATATAACAACCACGTAGAATGCCTAGATCTACATCTCTTAGAAATTACTTTGAAGAACTACCGAGGGACCTTACCGGAGATTATATTTGCCAGGTTCTTTCTTCATAGAGCAAGGGCGCTGAAGGAATTGAGTTTTTCCCTACATTTATTTCGCAAGAATGAAAGGTTTGTTGATCAGCGCCGGTGCCTGCGGCAGAATGGAGTAGGCTCCAAAGATGCTGAATTTCATTTTGGAACTTCATACGACAGAGTAATCGGAAGTCATTGTGTCAACCCCATACATGACTTCTTAGTGGCTGATCCCTTTTGCAGAAATTGTGAGGTTTCGAAACCAGACTTAGAAGCTGTGATACTAGTTTGAACCTCTCTGATATCCATGTTCAGCGGATTAGCGCGAGCGTTTGCAGCTGATGAGCTGAATTTCATTTCTAATATCAATTTGAACCTTGTAATCTTCGAATTTGAGCCGTATAACTCCGGAATTTGAACCTTGTAACATTTCGAGCGTTTGTGGTACAATCGTTGAAATGGCATCGTATGAGACTCGTATATTGCTAGCACTATTTTGACCTTAATATGCAATGGTCTTATATTCTATTAACCATTCTTGAATCAGTTTTCCTTGTCGATCTCACAACACATGGTCTGTATAGCTAACTCGACTGCGATCTTCAACATTATTGCATATAGGTTGTTTCTTCCACCGTGTGCACTGTAGAGCGCAGAATTAATTATCGCACTCGAGTGTCCATCATCACCCTTCTGTGTAACTTTGACCTCATCACCCAAGGGTAAACTTATGACCGAAGTCATTCCACACACTTAGTTTTACAAAGCTTTTTGCCAATAAACACCCACGATTTGTCCCTCTTCTAGCCGACGCGTGGCCAAACTAGCCGGGCGGGAAGCTTGCGCGATAAACAGCGCGGTAGCGTGGGAACAGGCTCACCGACGATATATTTGGCGCCTCTTCGAGCCCACATGTGCAGTGCGGTGTTGTCAAGCATGCAATGGATTATGGAATCCTCCGCTATGAACGTGACAATACGTGATGATTACAGGCCGGCCAGCCCCCATTTATTACAGCGGCCATTTAACCTACCCTTGTGTCTCTTCAACCTTTCGATCGCGGCCCACCATTGCGAGAAGCACACCCACCACGACAAATTCTGTGGTGGACAAGCAGCAGTTCACCATGCATGCTGTGGTGGGCACCCATAGAAAGTTCATGGACCTCTCGGTGGTGTACACCAATGACCCGGTCTGGGTGGAGCACTCCATCCACATCATGGAGTTGTTGCCTGCCGAGGAGAAGTACAAGGTGGTCGGGTTCGACCTCGAGTACACCCACTAAAAGCACAACTGCTCCCTGGGTGATTTTGGTAATTAATGTCAACATATCTCTTGTTGGACTAATGCTTCTACCTAGTAAGTTTCAGATAAGTTCAACAATAGAGTGGCATGGACTAGAGGATGTGGAACCCCTTCAATATGCTAAGAACAAAGGATTGGCTCAAGCTCAAAGCTCAGGACTATACATTTTCTATTTTAGTGATCCAAGATCACATTGAGTCCATAGGAAAGCCAATACTATTAAGAAGGGATGAGGTGTTGCTTAATGGCTTGCTTTCTCAAAGTGCTTCGTGATATGCTCCAAAGCCCTCAACCACTTTCTCACATCCAAATATGTCCCAAACCAAAAGTCAAACTCGGCCCCCCCGATTCTTTCCATCTGGAGCCACCGAGTTCAATTGACATAGCCACTGCCAGAAACCCTAATCAATTCGGTCTCACCGATGGGATCTCGGACTCACCGAGATGAGCTTGCAAACTCTGTGTTACCTATTGCAATATTTTCGGTCCCACCGAGATATGCAATCTCCCCACCGAGTTTTCTTGGCCAACTCTGTGTTTGACTCATTACCCAAATCGGTCCCACCTAGTTTGAGTAATCGGTCCAACCGAGTTTTGGATTTACCCTAACCCTGGCACATCGGTCCCACCGAGTTGATCCAGTCGGTCCCACCGAAATGCCTAATGGTCACATTATGAACCAAATCGGTCTGACCACGTTCTCTGAATCGGTCCCACCGAGTTTGGTGATTTTTGTGTAACGGTTAGATTTTGTGTGGAGGCTATATATACCCCTCCACCCACTCTTCATTCGTGGAGAGAGCCATCATAACATGCCTACACTTCCAATACATATTTTCTGAGAGAGAACCACCTACACTTGTGTTGAGGTCAAGATATTCCATTCCAACCACATAAATCTTGATCTCTAGCATTTCCCAAGTTGCTTTCCACTCAAATCTTCTTTCTACCAAATCCAATCCTATGAGAGAGAGTTGAGTGTTGGGGAGACTATCTTTTGAAGCACAAGAGCAAGGAGTTCATCATCAACACACCATTTGTTACTTCTTGGAGAGTGGTGTCTCCTAGATTGGCTAGGTGTTACTTGGGAGCCACCGTCAAGATTGTGGAGTTGAACCAAGGAGTTTGTAAGTGAAAGGAGATCACCTACTTCGTGAAGATCTACCCTAGTGAGGCAAGTCCTTCATGGGCGACGGCCATGGTGGAATAGACAAGGTTGCTTCTTCATGGACCCTTCGTGGGTGGAGCCCTTCGTGGACTCACGCAACCGTTACCCTTCATGGGTTGAAGTCTCCATCAACATGGATGTACGATAGCACCACCTATCGTGTCTCTAAATTGTGTTTGCACACTCAAATCCCTTCTCTTTACATTCTTGCAACTTGCATGCTTTACTTTCTGCTGCTCATATACTCTTGTATGCTTGCATTCTTGCTTGATATGTATTGTGAATGTTTAAACTTATGCCAAAACTCCACTTCAACTTAAGAGAAATTAAAAGTTGCAACTTTTCTTGATTAGAGTCTATTCACCCCCCCCCCCTCTAGAAACCTCTTCCCGATCCTTTCAATTGGTATCAGAGCTTTGGTTTCCATTGCCTTGGTTTAAACACCTTTGGAGGAATATGGATGTGTCTACGTACGTTGGGGAGTCTTAGACGTAGAGTGCCTATTCTTGATGGAGAATATGTTGATGAGTGGAAAAACGAAATGCTTGAGATTTTAAATGAATATCATTTGAACAAGTACATTACTAGCCCTTGTGCACCTCATATTGATCCTTTGCATCCCACACCCGAAGAGGATCTTAACATGATTCGCAATATTAGGACTGTCAATCTTATCATAAGAGGATTGCCCAAAAATTTGATTGCTAGTTTGCCTACTCTTGATTGTGCCTATACTATATGGAGATTTCTTGAGGAACGATTTCCAGATTATTCCTTGAAAAATTTAGACGAAATTCTCCATAAGTCTATTGCCTTGACTAAGATGAATTCCAGTGATCCTAGCTTTCGTGATTGTCTATTTGAGCTTACCAATCTCATGCGTGCCATAGGAGATGTTGGGATCATTAGCAATATCATTTGCGAAGCTATTAGACTCCGTAAAGATAACCATAGAAATGATCATTTATCTAATGAATTACCCTCACTAGGAATTGATCAATTACAAGATGATGTTGAACATGCATACTATGATGAGGATGATGATGATAGTGACTATGATCTTAATGATGCAATGAGACACTTTGGTCTTATGGCAAATCTTCACAGCTACATGGCTAGAGGAAAGGAATGGGTGCTCGATAGTGGATGTACTGATCATATGACCGGAGATAAAGATATGTTCCGTGAGCTTGCTGAAAACGACGACCATCGAAAGTATGTCACCTTTGGTGATAACTCAAAGCGTAGGGTGGTTGGCCTCGGTAAGGTGGCCATCTCACATGATAGCTCCATACAAAATGTCATGCTCGTTGAATCTCTTGGGTACAATTTACATTCAGTATCTAGACTTGCTGATTTCGGTTTCAATGTCCTATTCACTGAGGTAGATTGCCAAGTGTTTCGTAGAGACAATCATAAAATGGTCTTTACCGGTATACGTAGAGGTGATCTTTACATTGTTGATTTCACTAAAAAGGCTCAACCTAGAACTTGCTTAATTGCTAAATCTTATAAAGGCTGGTTGTGGCATAGAAGACTAGGTCATGAGGGCATGCGAAATCTTGATAAGCTTATTAAAGGTGATCATATCGTTGGAATAAAAGATGTCATATTTGACAAGGATAGACTTTGTAGTGCTTGTCAGGCAGGGAAACAAGTTGGAGGAAGTCATCGCGCAAAGAACATCATGACCACGAGAAGACCACTTGAGTTACTTCACATGGATCTCTTTGGTCCAAATGCCTACAAGAGTCTCGGTGGTAACTCATTTGGTCTAGTTATAGTTGATGATTTTTCAAGATTTACGCGGGTGTTCTTTCTTGACGACAAAACGCAGGTCCAAGATCTTCAAAAACTTCGCTAGGAAGGCCCAAAATAAATTTGATGTGAAGATCAAAAAGGTTCGGAGCGACAACAAAACAGAGTTCAAGAACACAAATGTGGATACCTTTCTTGATGAAGAGGGGATTTCACATGAGTTCTCGGCTACGTACACACCTCAACAAAATGGAGTCATTGAGAGGAAGAACCGGACTCTTATTGAGATGGCAAGAACGATGCTTGATGAGTACAAGACTCCAAAACACTTTTGGGCGGAAGCGGTTGAGACAGCTTGTCATGCAACAAATCGCTTGTATCTTCACAAGCTACTCGGGAAGACGACATACGAGCTCCTCACCGGTAACAAACCCCAAGTTGGATACTTTCGAGTATTTGGCCCAAAGTGCTACATTCTTGATAAGCATCGTCGTTCCAAATTTGCTCCTAAATCTCATGAAGGTTTCCTACTTGGTTATGGCTCAAACTCTCACACTTACCGTGTCTACAAAAATTTCACCCGAAAGGTTGAAGAGACGGTAGATGTGAAGTTTGATGAATCTAACGGCTCGCAACTAGAGCAAATGGCAATTGATGTAGGAGACAAAGACCCTTCGGAAGAAATCCAAGACTTGTCTATTGGCAAGATTCGTCCAACGGAGGTTAAGGAGAGTACCTCATCCGTCGAAGTGGAAGCTTCTACCTCACGACAAGGTGAACCAAGAATTGATACGGAAGCATCCACAAGTGGGACAAACCAAGACGAAGAAAACGAGGAAGTACACCAAGATGAACATCAAGAACCTCCTTCTCCACCACGACAAGAGAATGACAACGTCAACAATGAAGAAGGCGAAGAAGAAGAACAAGATGAAGAGGATGTTCCACCCCGAGCCAAGCCAAAGCTTCGACGAGTTCGAGCAAGAATCGCCAAAGACCATCCAGTCGAGAAAATCTACGATGATATCCAAACCGGGAGAATAACTCACTCTAAAACTCGTTTGGCTAACTTTTGTGAACATTACTCATTCATATCTAGCATTGAACCTATGAAGGTTGACGAAGCATTGGAAGATATGGATTGGATAAACGCTATGCATGAAGAGCTACACAACTTTGAAAGAAATCAAGTGTGGACATTGGTCGAGAAGCCCGACAACAACCACAACATCATTGGTACCAAATGGGTGTTTCGCAACAAGCAAGATGAAGATGGTAAAGTCGTCCGCAACAAAGCACGCCTAGTCGCCCAAGGCTACACTCAAGTCGAAGGTATGGACTATGGTGAGACATATGCTCCCGTTGCTAGACTTGAGTCCATTCACATCTTACTTGCTTATGCTAATCACCATGATATCACCTTGTACCAAATGGACATTAAAAGTGCTTTTCTAAATGGTGAAATTGAGGAGGAAGTTTATGTTAAGCAACCTCCCGGCTTTGTCAATCCTAAGAAACCTAATCATGTTTACAAACTTCATAAAGCCCTTTATGGTCTTAAACAAGCTCCTAGAGTGTGGTATAAATGCTTGACCAAGTTCCTTATTGAAAAAGGTTTTGAAATTGGTAAAATTGATTCTACTCTTTTTACGAAAAGGGTTAATCGAGAACTATTTGTGTGCCAAATCTATGTTGATGATATTATATTTGGTTCAACTAACCCTCATTTTAGTGAGAAGTTTGGAAAGCTATTGTCGGAGAAGTTTGAGATGTCTATGATGAGTGAACTCAAATTCTTTCTTGGTTTGCAAATCAAGCAAACTAAGGAAGGAACCTCTGTTTCTCAAACAAAGTACACCAAGGACTTATTCAAGAAGTTCAATATGCAAGAATGCAAAGGTATGTCTACACCCATGCCTACTAGTGGACATCTTGACTTGACTAAGGACGACGAACCGGTTGATCAAAAAGTTTACCGCTCTATGATTGGTTCATTGTTATATCTATGTGCCTCCTGTCCTGACATTATGCTAAGTGTGTGCATGTGTGCACGATATCAAGTAGCCCCTAAAGAGTGTCATCTTAAGGTTGTGAAAAGGATAGTACAATTGAGGGAGTGCTGGACTAGGGGGTGTCTGGACAGCCGGACTATCATCGTTCGCCGGACTCCAAGACTACGAAGATACAAGATTGAAGACTCCGTCCCGTGTCCGGATGGGACTTTCCTTGGCGTGGAAGGCAAGCTTGGAAATACGGATATGTAGATCTCCTACCATGGTAACTGACTCTGTGTAACCCTAGCCCTCTCCGGTGTCTATATAAACCGGAGGGCTTTAGTCCGTTGGACATAATATCCATTACAACAATCATACCATAGGCTAGCTTCTAGGGTTTAGCCTCCTTGATCTCGTGGTAGATCCACTCCTGTAATACATATCATCAATATTAATCAAGCAGGACGTAGGGTTTTACCTCCATCAAGAGGGCCCGAACCTAGGTAAAACATCGTGTCCCTTGTCTCCTGTTACCATCGGCCTAGACGCACAGTTCGGGACCCCCTACCCCAGATCCGCCGGTTTTGACACCGACATTGGTGCTTTCATTGAGAGTTCGTCTGTGTCGTCGCCGATAGGCTTGATGGCTTCCCCAATCAACAACGCCGTCTAGGGTGAGACTTTTCTCCCGGGACGGATCTTCATATTCGGCGGCTTCGCACTGCGGGCTAATTCACTTGGCCATCTGGAGCAGATCGAAAGCTACGCCCCTGGCCGTCAGGTCAGATTTGGAAGCTTAAACTTCACGGCGGATATCCACGGAGACTTGATCTTCGATGGATCCGAGCCACAGCCGAGCGTGCCACACTGTCGCGATGGGCATGATCTAACTCTGCCGCCGGACAGTGCCTTGGTGGCCGCACATGAATCTGCTCCGACCCTTAGTCCGGAGCCGATTGAGTAGATCGAGGACAGGTGGCTGGACACCGCCTCGGGGGCTGCAACTCCCACGGCGATGGAGCCGAACACTAACCTTGTCCCTTGCAAAGCTCGTGACTCCGAGGTGCCGGACTCCCTGCCGGACTGTGAACCTCGCGCGCCCCTGCCAATCAAATCTGATTGGGCGCCGATCATGGAGTTCACCGCTGCAGACATCTTCCAACACTCACCCCTTGGCGACATCCTAAATTCGCTAAAGCATCTCTCGCTATCCGGAGAGCCCTGGCCGGACTACGGCCAGGATGGTTGGGATGCGGACGATGAAGAAATTCAAAGCCCACCCACCACCCACTTTGTAGCCACTGTCGACGATCTAACAGACATGGTTGACTATGACTCCGAAGACATCGGCGGTATGGATGACGATGCCGGAGATGATCAAGAACCAGCGCCTATAGGGCACTGGAAGACCACACCAACACATGATGTATATATGGTGGATACCCCAAAAGGAAGCGACGACGAGGAACAACGGGGCGCGGCAAAGGATAATCCCGCCGATAAACAACCAAAACGGCAACGCAAGCGCCGCCCTATACCCCGCCTCGACAAAGACAACATTCCCAATGACCCAGCGTTATAGCAGGGCAAACCAGTGGACGACGAACATGCAACCAAGCAACCGTCCGAACAGGACGAATCGGATAATCAATCCAATCCCGGCGAAACCAACAGTCCGGACGACCTCACACTGGACATACCACCGGAGCATAAGAACCTTCACGGAAGACTTGTCGCCACCGCAAGAAGCTTGAAGAAGGAAAAACGGAAGCTCAAAACAGCGGAAGACATACTCAGAATGAGGTGGAGCAAAGTACTCAAGACCGCAGACAAATATGGCAATGGCCATCAATCAAAGAGCTACCCGAAGCGCAAGCTGCTGCCAGAATTTGACGAGGAAGCCATAGAGCCACCACAGTCAAAAATTAAAGAAGTCGCCTGGCCGGATAGACGACCAGATGATAGGCCAAAAGCGGCAAGCGGCGCCGCACTCAAGCCGACTCATGATCCTGGGAAAACAGATGGCCCAGCCAGGTCCATTTACGGGCCAAAAAAGAGGGCCCCAGGAAGCATCACAACACGCCAAGTGTTCGAAGACAGCGGCACACCCAAATACAGGGGGGCCGCACACCCACTATGTTTCACCAATGAGGTGCTGGATCACCAAATAGAGGCATACGACGGAACAACAGACCCTAGAGTCTGGATAGAGGATTACATACTACACATACATATGGCTAGAGGAGATGATCTCCACGCCATAAAATATCTACCCCTCAAGCTCAAAGGGCCAGCTCGGCACTGGCTCAAAAGCCTCCCAGAAAACACTGTTGGAAGTTGGGAAGAGCTCGAGGACGCGTTTAGAGCAAATTTTCAAGGGACTTATGTCCGCCCTCCGGATGCAGACGATCTAAGTCATATAACTCAACAGCCCGGAGAGTCAGCGCGCAAATTCTGGAACAGGTTCCTTACCAAAAAGAACCAAATAGTCGACTGTCCGGACGCGGAAGCCTTAGCAGCTTTTAAACACAACGTCCGTGACGAATGGCTCGCCAGACACCTCGTCCAAGAGAAGCCGAGGACAATGGCCGCGCTAACAAGCCTCATGACCCGATTTTGCGCAGGGGAGGACAGCTGGCTAGCAAGATGTAGCACCAGCGACCCGAGTACATCCGAGATTAGAGATGGAAACGGAAAATCACGGCGCAGAAAGGATCAGCGCCGGAATAAAGAAAAAAGCCCAAAGAATACGGCGGTCAACGCCGGATTCAAAAGCTCGCGGCCAAACAACAAAACACTGCCTCTTAAGGATAACAGTGATGAGCTATCCAACTTAAACAAAATTTTAGATCGGATATGTCAAATCCACAGTACCCCCGGAAGGCCTGCAAATCACTCCCACCGAGATTGTTGGGTTTTCAAACAGTCCGGCCGACTAAACGCTGAACACAAGGGGCCCGACGCATCAAGCGAGGATGATGATAACCCCCACCAGCAGAGCACCGGAAAACAAAAGACTTTCCCACAAGAAGTCAAAACAGTAAACTCACTTCATGTGATATTACGGAAAAACAATGCGGCACCCGCTAAGATGGGTCTCGCACGGTCCACCCCAGCGGAACCTCGAGATTGGATGTCAAAACCAATCACTTTTGACCACCTGGATTATTCCAGAAGTGTTCGAAATGCAGGATGGACTGCTCTGATATTGGATCCTATAATCGAAGGACTACAATTTACACAAGTCATGATGGACGGCGGCAGCGATTTAAACCTGCTATATCCAAACACAATCCGCAAGTTGGGGATAGACCTTACTAAAATTCGACATAGCCGCACTTCCTTCAAAGGAATGATGCCAGGCCCTTATGCCAAGTGCATAGGCTCCTTATTACTCGAAGTTGTGTTCGGGTCACCGGATAACTTCCGACGCGAAAAGATAATCTTCCATGTCGCCCCATTCAAAAGTAGCTATCAAGCACTATTGGGGCGTGAAGCTTTTGTTCGCTTCAACGCCATAACACATTACGTGTCCCTTACACTCAAAATGCCCGGTCCACGTGGCATCATTTCATTAAGAGGGTCATTCAAAGACCCCAGACACAACTAGACGAGTCCGGCATAAATAAGCTGTGGGCTCCCTAGCCGCACACCCCTTCACAGGGGGCTGCGCATATAAGCAACAATGGGCTAATATAGGCTCAGATTTATTAATTTATTAATATTTTTCTTTTTGCACTTTTCACACAATTTCTTTTCAAACTAAGTTCCTCTTTTTTACAGATGAACACCGTGCACACCCGTCCAGGATAACGGCACAACGGAGACACAGGCACAGACGTGCAGTAGGGACCCGGTGCTAGGATTCTTTTCAGATTAAGACCCTGTGTAAACCTTTTTTACTGTCTCTTGTTGCTATAATCCCCTGGTTTTTTTCATGATAACCAGAGAGGATACTGACGTTTTGGCATCGGCGCGTCGGAGGACCTCGCCTGCATACACAGACACAAGGGCTTAGGGCATTGTTTCGCCCGTTATTATAAAAGACCGAACACCTCAGGGAGTGTTCGGCGTCTCGAGTTGGGCCTTATATGCATCAGCTCCGAATCATGTCTTTGGTCAAATGTTGGGTTTGCCCGGCTCCAGTGTTTTGATGCCTTACGTTCCGTATCATCGGCTAATGCGGCACCAGGAGAACTACTGCGATTGTGCCCCAGTTCGGTTGGGCGAGCACCTCAGTAGAGAAAGCCGAAAACTGACTGTCATGATACAGCGAGAGATTGGTCAACCACTCGATCGACCACCAGAATGTTTAGAATCCCTCCGCTTTGACGAAGGACCGTTTCCCGGTCAGGCACATACATGCCCCGAATTCGGAGAGCGCGGTGCCCCCATGGGCTATATCGTAGCCCCACCCTCGACCTCCAATGGCTAAGTGAAAGTGATAAAGCATTATAGTCCGGTTGCCTCGTTTGCTATGCTACCACCTCCTTAAACAGGACGGAGACGTCGGATTAAGTGTGAAAATGCGCTATTTTTGCGAACACCCCCGCACCTTGTGCGTGGGGGCTGAAGCCGACGACTGCCATCTTTCAGGTTATACATACGTATACATAAACGGCCGCACATGAGATATTTCAATGCTTGAACGCACAAGTACAAAAAGCGCCTACATCATAAACATTGGTTTACAAGATAAAACGTTCATTTGAACGTGACATTTTTCGAGCACTCCGACTCTATTATATGAGCACCACACATAACTTCCCCAAAATAGTGCTCGGCGGGTAACCGGCTTTCGTCCGGACCCTGGGTTGCAACAGCGGTGGCATCCGTCTCTGTCCAATGTGTCTTCACACGGGCAAGGGCCATCCGCGCACCCTCTATGCAGGCCGACCGTTTCATCACCTTGATATGCGGCACCGCCCCAAGAAACTGCTGCAATAAGCCAAAATAGCTCGTCGGCTTGGGCCTCTCCGGCCAGACATGAGTCACGATATCTGTCATGGCAAGTCCAGACAACCTATTCAGCTCAGCCCATTCGGCCAACTGATCGGTCAGCGGCAGTGAACGATCCGGACTATGGAATTGAGACCAAAATAGCTCTTCCGTCTTGTGATCCTTCTAACTTCGGAAGTGCACAACGGCATCCGCCACACTCGCCGCTATGTCCATATATGGATCCTCCAGACCCCACAGCTGGCCAAGCTGGACATACTTTGGATCCGTAAACCTGCGGCGTAGCAGAAAAGGCTTGCCAGCCACAATGTCTCTGGCCTGACGCAGCTCCTCCTTTATAGCCCGCATTGCAGAACGGGCATCCTTGGCTTCGGCGGTGGCCTTCCCCAGGTCTTCTCGCTCCGATAGGCGCTCCTTTTCAAGAGCCTCATTGCGGTCAGTAGCATCCTTCAATTTAACGGCCAATTCGGCCATCTCTTCCCTGCTTCGGCAGTGGGCAGCCCTTTCGGCTTCTAACTCCTCGGCCGCCCTCGAGGCAGCCGCATCACTCCTTCTGGCTTGCTCCTTGGCTTGAGCAAGTTCTGCCCGAAGGCTCTCCACGGCAGCAGCACCATTTGCATTAAGCACAAATATTGTAAGAGGTGGGCTTTGGCTCCCTTAAAAGGTGACTGCGGAGAAAAAACTTACCTTGCGACTCGTCAAGTCGCTTGTTGACTAGCGCGATGTCTGCATCGCAACATCGAGTTGCCGCATTAATTCAGCAACCCCATCAGTCCGGCTAGCCCCCGGACGATCCCCCACCTGCATAGGAACGGCGAAGATTGAAACCTGCGATTTTGATCCTCGGCACGCTGTCGCTTTCGACAACCTACCGAGTCTCAGGGGCTACTATCTATACAGGGCGCACTTTCATGCGCAAAATTGTCAAAAGGTGTGTCATTTGTACATACCTCAAACCCCGTCAGCAAACTCCTGACGGCATTATGCAATCCGCTTTCGGCGGACGAAATCCTTCCAATCACCATATTCATCAATGCATGGTGATCTTCTAAGATGGATGCCCTCTCAAGCAGATCCTTCAGCTCCTCCGGCCGAACATTAGTCGGCGCCGAACTCTTCGGCTCTGCCGGGCTCGGGGATACCCTCCGTGACGACACTTCAGGCTTGCCCGCCCTATCCGGCGGCACAGCAGACGGAGGCGTCTCGCTCTCCATCATCTCCGGACGAAGATCCCCCGAAGACGAGCTCATCTGAGAAGGTCGCAGATCCGAACAACAAGGTAAAAATTTCGGTTATCCTCAGAAGCACAAATAGGGATGTTTCTTATTAATGAGCTCCCCCTTTCTACTCACGGCTCACTAGAGGGCTGATTCTTTAGAGAAGACTGTGCGGCCGGGACCTTCCCGGACGCAGGACCCTCTGGTGAAGATTTCTTCCCCCGCTTATGGGGCTTTGGCCTCCGGGTCTTCGGAGGCAGTCCTCTTCTCCCCCTGGAGGAGGGGATTCTCAGTCCCCCCTTCTTCAAGCGCCCCCTTGGGCGAGGCGGTAGCTCCTCCATTTTCCCCTTCGCCTTCTTCTGAAGGCGCAACCTCCAACATTCTGACCAGCACGGGCTCCGGCGCGGTCTCTGGGAGGTGGGCCGGACACCGTATCAGCTTTGCTTGCGCTATCCACTCCTGTTGAAGGATAACGGGTTAAAAGGCAAATTGTAGAAGGGCAAACAAATGGTACGTCCGAACACTGAGCTACTTACTTGAGTATCCGGGCGATTGCAGCTTAGGCCGGCATCGTCGGTCAATTCCGAACACACCGCCTGTGATCCGAAGAACAACTTGTACATCTCCACGGGTGTAGTACCCATGAAGTGTTGGAGAATCCGTGGTCCCTCCGGATTGAACTCCCATAGCCGGAGAGGACGGCGTTTGCAGGGCAGGAGACGCCTAATTAGCATAACCTGCATCACCACGACCAGATCGATCTCCCTCACTTGGAGGTCTCGAATCCGGCCCTGCAATAGGGGCACGTCTTTTGGCGGCCTCCAATTGAGCCCTTGGTTGACCCACGACATCAACTGTCGTGGAGGTCCCGAGCGGAACGGAGGCGGCGGCTTCTGCCTGCTGCCCCTCGGAGCGGTGATATAGAACCACTCCTGCTGCCACAAGCCGAGCTCCTCTTGGAAGGAGCCCTCGGGCCACGGGGCATCGGCCCTCCTGCTTACGGCCGCCCCGCCGCACTCTGCTTGACGCCCCCCGATTATCTTCGGCTCCACATTGAAGGTCTTCAGCCACAGGCCGAAGTGGGGGGTGACGCGGAGGAAGGCTTCATAGACGACAATAAACGCAGAAATATGGAGGATGGACTCCGGAGCCAAGTCATGGAATTCCAACCCATAGTAAAACCTGAGCCCTCTCACAAAAGGATCCGTCGGGAAGCCTAAACCCCGACGGAGGTGGGATACAAAGATGACATACTCGCCGGGCTCGGGGGTGGGGATGGCCTGCCGTTCGGTGGGCAACCTGTGCGAAATCTCGTAGGACAGGTACTTGGCTTCTCGCAGCTTTAGCACGTCCTCCTCCATAATGGAGGAAGGCATCCACTGGCCCTAAAGGTCGGAGCCGTACATTGTTGAAGGTCCGAAGCGCTCGAATCTGGGGCTCTGGGTGTTGGAACTTGGAGCAAGGAGAAGATTCGGTGGAAGATTGAAGAAAAGAAACGAGCCTTGGTCCTATTATAAAGAGGGAGAATACCAAGAGCCGTCTCTGTGACCGTTCGGGACTCGCCGATAGAGGCGTGGCGATGAAGCGCGTTGGGTTACCACGTCCGTATTAATGAGAATCCTGGAATAAGGGGAACATGATCTCTGCTTCAACAAGACGTGCCAAGGAAACCGCTTCGCTAAACGCGCTGAGGTGGTATAATAAAAAATGATTCAAGTAAAAGCTTGGTAGTGGTGCGACGTCATGCCGCAAAATACGTCAGCAGATTGAACTTGTGTATATATTATTCTCTCTACGGTGGCATGTGGAATTTATTTTGCAGAGCCAGACACTATCCTGGTGTTCACAATCTTCTATGGATTATTTGGAGGAGGAACCCGCCTTGCAATGACGAACATTATGCGCGCCGGACTCATCGTCATTGAAGCTACTGAGGGAGTCCTGGATTAGGGGGTGTCCGGACTGCCGGACTATCATCTTCCGCCGCACTCCAAGAATACGAAGATACAAGATTGAAGACTCCGTCCCGTGTCCGGATGGGACTTTCCTTGGCGTGGAAGGCAAGCTTGGCAATACGGATATGTAGATCTCCTACCATTGTAACCGACTCTGTGTAACCCTAGCCCTCTCCGGTTTCTATATAAACAGGAGGGCTTTAGTCCGTAGGACATAACATCCATTACAACAATCATACCATAGGCTAGCTTCTAGGGTTTAGCCTCCTTGATCTCGTGGTAGATCCACTCTTGTAATACACATCATCAATATTAATCAAGCAGGACGTAGGGTTTTACCTCCATCAAGAGGGCCCGAACCTGGGTAAAACATCGTGTCCCTTGTCTCCTGTTACCATCCGCCTAGACGCACAGTTCGGGACCCCCTACCCGAGATCCGCCGGTTTTGACACCGACAACGATACTTAATACACACACCAATTTTTGGCATTTGGTATCCTAAGAGGTCTTCTTTCGATCTTGTTGGTTACTCCGATTCGGACTATGCCGGAGACAAGGTTGATAGAAAGTCCACTTCGGGTACTTGTCAATTTCTTGGTAGATCTCTTGTGTCTTGGTCCTCCAAGAAAAAAAAGCTCGGTATCCTTATCCACCGCCGAAGCGGAATACATTGCTACTGAATCATGTTGTGCTCAATTATTTTGGATGACCCAAACTCTTAAAGATTATGGGATATATGCGAAACATGTTCCATTGCTTTGTGACAATGAAAGTGCTATTAAGATTTCTCACAATCCCGTGCAACATTCTCGAACTAAGCATATTGAAGTTCGTCATCATTTCATTCGAGATCACGTTGCCAAAAGGGGACATTGATCTTAAGCATGTTCGTACTGATAAGCAATTGGCGGATATATTTACCTAACCGCTTGATGAGAAAGTCTTTTGCCGTCTCAGAGGTGAATTGAACATCATTGATGCTTCAAACTTGGAGTAGGAACTCCATTTGGATACCTGCAAGGCATGAGCCTTTGACTAATCCTTGATATTTCTTTCATGATGCTATCTATATGTCTTGGATATTTTTCTTGCACCCTTGCATGCTATCTAACTCTTGTAGGTACTTGGATGAATCAAAATCCACGAAATTGCAACTCACTCATATCTTGAGCAATTTCTACATCACCAAGTCTCTACACAATGGTGGTTGAAGACGAGGAAGCACAAAACCCTTCAAATATATCCTTTGAAAAATTATATGCTAAACCTTATGATTGTCATTTCGGATACGCAAGTGCTTTTCCTTGCAAAACTAACCCATGTAGGTAGATGAACTCAAATTCCAAGTGGTGCTCCCAACTCTTGATGAGCTACATCAACCTTGAGCAACCACACAAGTTCAACTACATGATCAAGATTAACACCACCAACCAAGTTACGTTATTCCATCTTAGAGAAGCTTTACTCCAAATCATGGGGCAAAGCAACTCAACAAGATGAGAATACATCAAGGTGCTTAAACGAAAAATGGCAACCCCATTTTGCGCTTAAACGATGAGTATGACCAAAGATCAAGTGATCTCACTTGATTCTTATGTCAATATACTCTAACATAGGTGACTTTGTCACCGCCCATTTCTAGATGAAGTTCTGTTGTGTTTCCTCTTGCATTTGTTTCATGCATATGTGTTTCCCCTTTCAAAAAAAACTTCATCTAGATCTTTTCTTTTCTTCTTGTTCTGCATTTTCTGAATCCAATTCATTGCAAATCTTTCAGCAAATTCCTTGCAAATCCTTGTGAAATCTTAAGTGCCTAGTGAGCTGAGGTGACAAGTGTTTTCTCTATGATGAACTCAGTCACACCGGTTCAGATCCTTCGGTCCAACCGAATTCTCTCGGTGCCACCGAAGCACACAACTCGGTGCTGCCGATTTCACTACAGGAAAGACAACTTGCCACTTGTTCCTGCAGTCTTCTTGCTCCAGCTCAACTCAATGATTCTTGTCCTCTACCAGCATCACATTCAATTTGCTGGGGGACTCAAGGATCAAACCCTTCTGAAATAAAACGCAAAAATCCAGAAGGGACCTTCTTGGAAATTGATGTCAAAGGGGGAGAGAGAGATTACATCAAAGATTAAGCTAAATCACTCCTATAGGGGGAGAGGATACTCAGGGGGAGTGTGTAAGAAACCCCAGATGCTTGGTGTTCAAGAGGAGAGAAGTTACATGTCTTTAAGAGGGGAAAGACATGTTCATATTTGATTGCTTGCATTAGCTCAAGCTCTGTTGTTTGTTTTCTTTTTCTCTGATTTTCTGTTCCCTATCTTCTACCAATATCCCATGCAAGATTCAGGGGGAGCAAGACATCCAAGGGAAGGAAATATCTGATTTTATTGCACATCTTTACCTTTGGGGACATGTCTATATCCAATGGAGTACTCAGTGCTCACTCTCTACATGTCATCCCAATCTTGGTGCCTTTGTGGTTCTTTTGTTTGCTCTGGCTAGTGGATGTATCTGTGTTATCTAACCTTGTTTAATCAGGTTCATCCCCTTCTAAGCCAACTCAAGACCATAAGGTAAGTATATGCATCACAGTCATGTGCATGAGGATTTGTTGCTGATGTACATATTGTTTGCAAGAAGGAGTCATGAGCATGAGGGCACATTTCCTATATTCACATCATTTGCTCTGATGCATATAGCCAAGATACATGTAACACATGGCTTACTCTATCATGCTTTTGCATTCACATGCTCCTATGTTCCATATTTACATGAGTGCATACATATAGGGGGAGCCTATGCATGTTGCATGTCTTTCCAAAGCTTTACTTGTTGCTCTCTATATATTTATCTAAAGCTTTGATGTATCTTGCTATCAATTACCAAAAAGGGGGAGATTGAAAGCACAAGAGCTCCCTCGGTGATTTTGGTAATTAATGTCAACATATCTCTTGCTGGACTAATGCTTCTACCTAGTATGTTTCAGATAAGTTCAACAATGGAGTGGCATGGACTAGAGGATGTGGAACCCCTTCAAAATGCTAAGAACAAAGGATTGGCTTAAGCTCAAAGCTCAGGACTCTACATTTTCTATTTTAGTGATCCAAGATCACATTGAGTCCATAGGAAAGCCAATACTATTAAGAAGGGATAAGGTGTTGCTTAATGGCTTGCTTGCTCAAAGTGCTTAGTGATATGCTCCAAATCCCTCAACCACTTTCTCACATCCAAATATGTCCCAAAGCAAAAGTCAAACTAGGCCCCACCGATTCTTTCCATCCGGAGCCACCGAGTTCAATTGACATAGCCACTGCTAGAAACCCTAATCAATTTGGTCCCACCGATGGGATCTCGGTCTCACCGAGATGGGCTTGCAAACTCTCTATTGCCTATTGCAATATTTTCGGTCCCACTGAGATATGGAATCGGGCCCACTAAGTTTGCTAGGCCAACTCTCTGTTTCACTCATTACCCAAATCAGTCCCACCGAGTTTGAGTAATCGGTCCAACCGTGTTTTGGATTTACCCTAACCCTAGCACATCGGTCCCACCGAGTTGATCCAGTCGGTCCCACCGAAATGCCTAACGGTCCGATTATGAACAAAATCGGTCTGACTGAGTTCTCTGAATCGGTCCCACCGAGTTTGGTGATTTGTGTGTAACGGTTAGATTTTGTGTGGAGGCTATATATACCCCTCCACCCACTCTTCATTCGTGGAGAGAGCCATTAGAACATGCCTACACTTCCAATACATATTTTTTGAGAGAGAACCACGTACACTTGTGTTGAGGTCAAGATATTCCATTCCAACCACATAAATCTTGATCTCTAGCCTTTCCACTACTAGGGAAAAGCCTAGCAGCAGCGCGGGTTTTGGCCCTCTTAGTAGCGTGGGTACCGGCGCTACTAATAAGGCTTCCACTAATGTATAGCGATGGCGCTGTTGACTCCACGCCATCGCTCTTGATGAATAGGTGTAGCGCTCTTTGGAAAAGGGCGCTACTGATATTATCTGAAGCATTGTTTAGCAGGAAGCGCTACTGGTAAATCGGCGCTACTGCTAAATTTCCCCCCTCGCTACTACTAGTTTTATTAGTTTTTTTTCCTGCATATTTGTTTTTTATTTGTTTTATATTTGAATAGGCTTTATACAATCACTACTAGGGAAAAGCCTATACATAGAATCTTATCAGCAGTGCGTCTCAAAATAACTCGCTGCTGCTAACTACCGAGAGCGCTGACCCTTTGAAACTCGCTGCTGATACAAATATAGCAGTAGCGCGTCCACCAAAAGACGCGCTGCTGCTATAATTCCTACGAGGCCGCCGCGAGGCTAGTTATAGCAGCAACGCGTTAACACGAGATGCGCTACTGCTATGTAGCATAGTAGCAGCGCATTTACCAGACAAGCGATACTGCTAAGTTTCCTACAAAAATTTAGTCCCACCTCGCTCCGTGAAGAGAGTTTATACCGCCTTAAATATGTTACTTCTCACACTTTGACAAGCACTTGATCTTCATTGAACTCTATGTGTAGAATTTGTGGCTGCAATATGAGTCTTCACCTGTTCCTAAACAGGTGAGGACTCATATTGTCGAATCAGATTGTACACAAAAAGATCGTTGATGATCAATGTGTATTTTTGCATCTTGACATATAGCGATGGCGCTTTCGAGAAAGCGCTGCTGCTAGATAGCTTAGCGAAGCGCTTTTCTTCAAGAGCGCTCTTGCTAAGCCATCCATCTCCTGATCTCCTCCTTCGGATCCACTCACACACACAGCCACAAATTTTGCGCGCGCGCCCGCCGGCCGTCGCCCCTCTCCTCATGTCTGCGCCTTGCGCCCGTCGCCGCTCCTCCCCTCTGCTGCGCGCCGTCACCTCCTCCTCCTTGCTGGACTCGGTACCGGCCTCCTCCTCCGTCCTCCCTCTCCACTCGCCGCTAGCCGGCCCCTCCTCGCTCCGCCTTCCTCTCCTCCGTCCTCCATCAACTGGCCGTGCCGGCCGGCCCCTCCGCGCTCCGCCTTCCTCCTCCATCCTACTCTCTTCTCCCTCCTCGAGTCGCCCTCCTTCTCCCTCCTGCTCATATGCAACATTTTGATTTAGTTGATATAATTTAGTTGACTTAGTAGGCTAGTTGATTTAGTTGACTTAGAACATTTTGATTTAGTTGATTTAGTAGGCTAGTTGATTTAGTTGCCTTAGAATATTTTGATTTAGTTGACTTAGTAGGTTAGTTGATTTAGTTGACTTAGAACATTTTGATTTAGTTGATTTAGTAGGTGAATTCATTTAGTTAATTTAGTTGACTTAGAACATTTTGATTTAGTTGATTTAGTAGGCTAGTTGATTTAGTTGCCTTAGAATATTTTGATTTAGTTGACTTAGAACATTTTGATTTAGTTGATTTAGTAGGCTAATTCATTTAGTTGACTTAGGAACATTTTGATTTAGTTGATTTAGTAATCCTTTGCTCATGTTGCTTTAGGAAGAATGGCGCCACCACCACCACCACTATGTCAATGTGCAAGTCAAGATCTTGACAACCTTGCAACCAGCAAGTTGTTCGGCATCTACTTCGGCCGAGTTTTCGTCATCTGCGGTAAGAAATTAGATGAAATGTAATAACTATTTTATTTTTAGTGTTGGCATTACTGCATTGTGTCATTTTCTTAGTTTACAGATCGTCCCATGCAATGTGAGGTTGAAATTCAACAAGTGACAGGACACTTGTGACATTTGAGGCTCTGGGGGCCGTACACTATGGAGGTCGAGAAAGGGCGCAATATGTCGCAGATTGGAGGAGATGGATGGGCCCGTTTCGTCGCTCGCATGCATCTTACTGGTGGTGAATTGATCAGCTTCTCCTTTCGAGCAGAAAGACCAAAGCTAGCTGTCATTTATCTCAACCTGGTGGAAGATGATGAAGATGACGAAGATGATGAAGATGATGAAGATAATGAGGACCCACTCGATGAAGATGATGAGGACCCACTTCATGAAGCCATCGTAGCTCAAAGAACAAGGCTGTGTGAGGAGGAGGTGTCCAACCTGTGGGACATAATTCCGCCACGTGCTGACTTTGTCGGGGTGCCATTCGTGACCCGCTTGACAAATACCATGGTTGATCGACATGATATTGTATGTTATACTTACAAATGCAAATTAATAGTGTGAATTACTTAGTGTACAGTCCAATGATATGGTATATGTTGTGTGGAATCTAGTCGATGATATATATGTTTTAGTGTAGAGTTCGATCACATGCTTATTAATTGATATGTTTTCTTATTCAGAAATTGGCAAAGAGCATATCTGTGAGTTATGGTATCGAGCACGATGAAGAAGGCTCAGCTGGACTACGCCTTCTCGCAAGGGGCTCCGTCACAACCTGTACTTACCGCGTGGACACGGACGGTCGCACACACTTAAGCTCGGTTGGGTGGAAGAAATTCCTCGATGGCAAGAATCTTCGTGTTGGACAGGCCATCCTAATTACTATCAGGAACACCAACCGCCCAGGCGTGAGGATGATGATTGTCTTCGATATCATCTAGAACTACATATGTGTGTGTGGCTATATCATCTAGAACTACATATGTGTGTGTGGCTATATCATCGAGAACTACATATGATGATCGTCGTCAATATCATCTAGAACTACATATGATGATGGCCATTGATATGAGCATGTACTGCTTGAGGATGCATGTTTGGCTATGCATGAAATTGTTATCTTAGTACTCCCTTCGTTCCAAATTACTCGTCGTGGTTTGAACTAAACCACGACGAGTAATTTGGAACGAAGGGAGTACTACCGTACATAGTAATGGTTTATGAATTTGATGAAAGATAGTACCTAGTTTCTAGCATCTGAAAGGAGAACTGAAAGGGGAAATGATGAAAGATATAGCAGTAGCGTGGGATGAAGAAATCGCTACAGCTAGTTAATAGTAGCACGTTCCCAGAAAGCGCTGCTGATATCGTTCAACTGTATTAGCGCCGGTTGGGGCCGCGCTACTACTATGAGTTAGCTGTAGCGCCTTATTAGTAGCGCGGCCACCCGCGCTGCTGCTAGCCTGAAAACCCGCGCTGCTGCTAGCCTTTTCCCTAGTAGTGAATAATCTTTCGCATATCATCCACATACAAATGTAATCATAGCATATACATACAATTAGTCTCATCAAATCATGTCATCATCATAATCATCATCCAACACAAAGTGGTCTCTCATCATCAATCTCGAAAATAGCGATACAAGTCTCGATTACTTGCAAATACATCGTCATCCATCTAAACAATGATATCGCGAGAATAGCTATCACTTTGAGTACATGAGTTCAGTATCCTCTCTCGCATTAGCGTGAACATAAACTAAGTATCTGCGTGTCACTCGAAACCGAAAACCCGTACAGCTGGGCACGACACTCCGCGACTTGTCGATATATACTCCAGCGTAGCACTTCTTCGCCATCTATGATCTATGCACCTGCATCGTCACATGAGTCGATGATATGCAACATATATAGTTGAGCAAGCGAGAAAGAGACAAACTTGGCAAAAATAGAAACAACATATCATAAGCATAAATAACAAAGTTCATCATTACCCAAAATGACCTAACTAGAGTGATTTTAAGCTAGTCGAGGAGGAGGACGGTTTAATTACATCACAAATAAAGTTTCACCATGCATAACTCAAAGTTTTGTCATAAAAGAAAGTATGGACTAAACGGACACATTGTCATATATCGACAATCACTCCATCATGTCGTGCCATCCATCCATGTTAGGGAGATAGTCATCGAGCTTAGTGAAAGGCTTCATGTCGAGACACTGAGAGGCTATCCATGTTCGGACGTCTTCCCGCGACATTTGTCCTTCTGCATGGAACATCCCTATTTTTCCGACGACCTCATTCATGATGATTTGGACAAGTTCGCACTGGATGTTATAGAACTCAGCTCGAAGTGGATGATCCTCGATATCTCCTATGTCCTTTGCCCATTGCAGAATATGGGCATCGCTAGATCTAGGTGCCATGTGAAGGTTCTGGTGATCCCTTCTGTACTCCAGCATGTGGTGTAGGACATAGAATCCATCATTACGAGAATCGTTTGGTTGCTGGATGCAGCAGAAGTCAGTCTTATGGCTGAAGGCGGCCCTGCCGCCCTTCTCTTCTTGTCCCTAACCTCTCCACCCTTGCTTGGTAGTAAAACATAGCACTGTCGAGAAAATCTTTGATGTGGGTGTAATCCTTTTTGTGAATGTTCTTCGACGAGTCCAAGTAAAGAGCGTGGGAGAATGGGGGGTAGAGGATGATGAGGACGGCGCGCCCGCCGCTGCGCAAAATAAGTACACCTCAAATTAATTAGCCTCCACCATGCAAATGAATTATTAAAATCGAAGGAAGGATAGCAGCGCGGATGACTTACACGGGATGATAAGGCGCGAGAATCGCCTCCTTGTCCTTATTGGCGTGCATGAAACTGACGATGTAATCCCTCGCGTATTCACGATGCCCTGCACAAACTCCCAAGAAGCCCTCATGCATGTAGTACGGGTCAGCGACACAGATAAAACGTATCTGCTCAACCCCAATGATGTAGTTCATGTGTAAGGCATAAAGGTGGACAAACGTAAAATCCAGCTTCTTCACGGGAAACATGTCGAATATGTAATCGAATCGGAGGAAGAACTTATCCGCAGGGATGCCGTCGACGTACGACATTTGCCGCGGAACGTTAACCACGTAGAGTGGGTATCCTGGATCTTTCGCGGCGATGAGGCCTTTCTCTACCCGCAGCACATCGTCATGAAGTCTCCTTAGATCGCCGAATCTGGCCCGTGGCGCTGTTTGGGTAGGATTGGTCGTTGGGGATATGCCATTTATCCGCATCGGTTATATCTACGGTCCTGAAGCCGAGGCTGCTGAGGCGGCTGGATCATAGAATCAGCTTTTTTGCCTTTCCTCGCTCTCTTCCTAGACTTCTTTACCACCGGATGGTTGTCAATAATACGTTGAGACGGTAATTCAGGCACCAACTCATGACGCTCAAACCCTGAGGAGGCGCTAGTATAGACATACTGTTCAGCGCCATCGTCATCCTCATCCTCATCCATGGCGACATCATCAGCGACTAATGGAGCCACTTGCTTACCCCGTCCGCTATCACCCAACCCGACACCCGACGCTAATTGGGTAGGTGGGGTGTTTATGTTCATACCTTGCTGAGGCTGCGTGCTTGTGGGTGTGCTCCCGGCCACCTCCAGACGAAGCAGACTCTTTGGCCACAACAGGACCCACCCATTGCAACAATCACCAAGCCGCCGCGGGGTCTCGTCGTCATCCCCCACTAGTATTAGAGGCAAATTCTCGTGGCCCGGTTTGACACTGGCCACGAAAACCTTGAAGACGTTCGGGGGGATCGACCGGCTGTGGAACAATGGTTCCTTCGGCTCCATTATCGTCCCCTTCCCCACGTCCACCTTCTGTTCGCCGATGGTGTATAATATGGTGCACGGGGTTTTGTCGGCCTGCAAAGAAAAGTCTGCGACGTGAGACATCCGAAAGGCAACGAAAATGGGAGATTATACATTTATATTGAAGGGGCGGTGTAGCGAGATACCGTGAGGGCGTCGAGCTCAGCCAAGAGGAGGCACCACCGAGCATGTCCGGTGTGGGAGCGGTGCGGGAGCAGTGCGGGAGCAAAGCGGGAGCAGTGCGGGAGCAGGTACAGGGAGCTGGTGCGGGGAGCAGTGGGAGCAGGTACGGGAGCAGTCGGGAGGCAGGTGCTCCCAAGAAGTCAACAAGGGAAAGTCCTCTGGATTTTGCCTTGTCCAGTGTAAACGCCGTCACCAAGGAAGTAGATATATCTGCAATCGCTGTTTTGCGGCAGCTACCGCTGTTCGATCTATGCGAGATGATTTCTTGTCAACGCGATCTCAACCTTCTTGTCGATGCTTTCTTGATTAACCTCCGTCTTTCCTTTCTCTCCTCCGTGGTCTCATGGTAGTACTTCTTTCACGTGGCGCCGTCTCCGACACCGCACGCAGCGTCCATCTGACGGTCGAGTATCCACGGTTGTTGTTTCAATATGTTCAACGCCCAGTTGAATGGAGTGTCCCACTTGGGCCTCGCCAATGCCTCAGACGGCGAGTCGCTTTCGGCAGAAATCCGGTGCTGCTCTCTCTGCAAAAGGCACAAGGATTGTTTACAAATATGACTAATGTGTGCAGTCGAATTGATCAGAAACTAAAATTACCAGCAGTCTCATGAACTCCGTAATGACCGGTGTTGTCTCGTAAACCTTCTTCACTGGGTCGCAACGGTGCCGGGCCCTCAGGACGTCACGCTCCTGCGGGACGGTGAAATCCGCCAAGTGGTCTGGGATGCCCAGACTCGCGGCTTCGGCGTCCTCCTTGGCCCATTTGGACCTCTTTCCACCGTAACCATGGCTTCCGAGGTGGTGGCGGCTCCCAATGTTCCTCTTTTGAAGCCCCTTCATGTACTTAGACTTTTTTTGGCAGCTTCGGCCTCACAAGCCTCCTTGAATATTTGAAACTGCTCTTCCGTGATTGTCGGATTATCCTTTACAATCTCAGAGTAGGGTTCCCCGTCGTTGATCTTTGCTTTTACTCGATTTTTCCACGCGGCCAACGCGTCGCAAAACTTGGTCATGGTGTGTTTGTTTATCTTCTTCATTGCCGGGTCCTTGTCTGGATCTTCATAATCCTTCTCATTCCGGCCCGGGAACAAGAATATCTGGTGAAACTTATTTAGGAGGGAGCTCCTCATATTTTCTATCTTCTTTAGTTTCTCATCGTTGATGGTGGCGGTTGTCCATATGATGTAGCCTATTTGATTGCCGTAGCACGCGCGCGCTTCCTTGGGCGCCTTTGGCTCAAAATTGCCGTCGTCCACCTCCGTGACCACCATTCTAGTAGTCCTGAGTTTGTTAGGAAGCCGTTGCCTCTTTGCTTTCGGTTCTACATCGGCTCCGCTCCCCGAGTCAGCACCGGTCTCAGTGCCGGTGTCGATGCCGGTCTGAATCTCAGCGCCAGTCTCAGTCTCAGCACCGGTCTGCGTGTCGGTCTCAGCACCGGTCTGCGTGTCGGTCTCAGTCCCCGATGCCACCGGTGGGCCCAGCAACAACATCTGTTGATCGTCGGTAAGGCTAAAAAATTCGTCTGCCGCCCGGTAGACGTTGTCGCAATGACCAGAACCCTGTCCTTCATCGTTGCTAGCCATGTTTCCAATCATTTAATCTAGTCAATTAATTCTAGACCTAATAAAATGAATAATGACATAAAAAAGGACTATTGTTTTGCAGGAATGTTGACTCCTTCCTGGTGCGGCAAATCCCGGGCACTCGATATGTCCTAGTTTGTAGCACAAGTATTGCCGAAATTCACGGAAAATTTCGGCATGACCTTTGCTAAAATGTGGACAAATCGAGAACCTGAAATTTGCCGGAACAGAAATGAATCAACGTTCCGGCAAAACATAGGCCACTCAGCATCATTCCCTGGAAACGGTGTTCAAATATCCCTCTTCGACACCGCAACACATGTCCAAATATACACGAGCAACCACATGTCCAAATTTCACAAGCTAATTCAAAAACAAAATGTAGAAGAAAATTCATTTAACTACTAATAGAACAAAATTCAGTTAACTTTAGTGCTCTATAATGATGAAAAGAAAAAAAATTCAGTTAACTACTAATTTCATTCATTTAGGTTATTCATTTAACATCACATAATTATCCTACTGTACCACTACTACTAGCAGCACTACTAACCTAATTAACGTAGCAAAACTCTAGTGCCCTAACTGAAAAACATCTAATTAACATCTACTAGTACCACTATTGCCCTAACCTAATTAACATCTACTAGTATCACTATATACTATACAAGCAGCATCTACCCTAATTAAACCCTACTGCCCTAACTAACTTTTGTTGTAAACCAAATTTTTTGCTCTAAACTAATTTTTGCTCTAACATCTTCTACTTAACATCCTTTTCTCTAAACTAAATTTTTTGCTATAAACAAACTTTTGCTCTACTAATTTTTTCTCTAAAATTCAGAGAGAGAGAGTGGGGGAGGGTGGGGACTTCAGAGAGGGAGAGATGGTGGAGGGAGGTGCTCGGTGACGGAGGCAGAGGCGGAGAGGCGGGCTCGAGCACGGGCAACGGCGGTCTGGGCGGGCTCGAGGCGGTGGTGAGGTGGAGGACGCGGACGGTGACGTCGAGGGCGGCCTCGATCGGGCGGCGACGGTGAGGCTGAGGGCGGCCTCGCGCGGCGGCGGTGAGGATGACGACGGCCTCGGGGCGAGACGGTGAGGTTGCAGGCGTCCACGCCGGCAGGAGATGGCGGCGAATTGGTGGCGACGGCGAATTGGGGAGACAACGGCGAGGGCTAGGGATTTGGGGAAGAAGTGTGGCGGCCAGGGGGGAACCGCTGTTTAAGTGAAGCATGTGATTCCAGCGTTTCAGCGCTATAGCTAAGTTAGCTATAGCGTTTTTGGAAACGCCTTCTGATATTCCTTTCTCCTTTTTTTCCCTTTTTCTTTTATTTTTCTTTACATTTTATTTTTTTCCTTTCTCCTTTTTCTATTTCTTTCATTTTCATTTACTTTTCTACTTATTTTCACTTTATTTTATTTCCGTTAGCGATGGCGCCTTACGTAAGCGGCGCCACAGCTAAGGAAAGTAGCGATAGCGCCCGAGCCGATATCTGGCGCTACTTCTAGGTTGGGCTAGCCATGTGCGCCTAGTTCAAACATAGCAGTGGCGCTTTTTGCTAGTACGCGCTACTGCTAAAGTCATAGCAGTAGCGAGGTTATTTTACACGCGCTGCTACTAAGTAGCAGCAGCGTTTGATTTTGTACAGCGCTACTGGTAACAATCTGTGTATAAGGTTTTCCCTAGTAGTGTTCCCATGAGAGAGAGTTGAGTGTTGGGGAGACTATCTTTCGAAGCACAAGAGCAAGGAGTTCATCATCAACACACCATTTGTTACTTCTTGGAGAGTGGTGTCTCCTAGATTGGCTAGGTGTTACATCAAGATTCTGGAGTTGAACCAAGGAGTTTGTAAGGGCAAGGAGATTTCCTACTTCGTGAAGATCTACCCTAGTGAGCCAAGTCCTTAGTGGGTGATGGCAATGGTGGAATAGACAAGGTTGCTTCTTCATGGACCCTTCGTGGGTGGAGCCCTTCGTGGACTCGCGTAACCGTTACCCTTCGTGGGTTGAAGTCTCCATCAACGTGGATGTACGATAGCACCACCTATCGGAAGCACGGATAAAAAAATCTCCCTTTCTCCAAATTGTGTTTGCACACTCAAATCCCTTCTCTTTACATTCTTGCAACTTGCATGCTTTACTTTCCGCTGCTCATATACTCTTGCATGCTTGCATGTTTGCTTGTTATGTATTGTGAATGTTTAAGCTAGTGCCAAAACTCCACTTCAACTTTAGAGAATTTAAAAACTGTAACTTTACTTGATTAGAGTCTATTCACCCCCCTCTAGACACCTCTTCTCGATCCTTTCACCCGCGCTCATGCTGGGTCTCGTCCCAAGGTCGTCGTCGCCCAGATGTGCATGCATGCGCCACCACATCCTCGTCTACCGCTTGTTGAGATTGTCATCAATTACCAAAATGGGGGAGATTGAAAGGGCATGTAGACCCTAAGTGTGGTTTTGGTAATTAATGACAATCTCTATGGACTAATGTTTTCATTGAGATATATTTGAAGGGATTTTCCATAGATGGCACATCAAGGATATTAGATGGAATCAAGGATAAAGTCCATATATATGAACATATGGTTTCTCTAAGCGTTGGAATTAATTGAAAAATTCCTATGGAGCATCAAGTGCATTGAATCCTATATGAAGAAATGTTCGATAGTGATGCATGAAACATCTTGGGTTTATGTGGGAAGAATGCCATCAAAACATTCGAAGAAGTCCTCATGGTATCCCTCTCTGGATACCCCGTGCGCACGGTCCTCCTGACCCCCGTGCGCACGGGGTCAAGTGTCAACTCTCTAGATACACCGTGCGCACGGGGTCCTTGACCCCCGTGCACACGGGGCCTAGGTTTTGGCACTTGAAGTCACATATCCAGTGAGGTTTCAAGTTGGTCTTTGGGGATTTATGTTGAAGCCATCAAGATTGATTTTAATTTCTAACCAACTATATTCAAGGTGGAGTTTGTTAGAGGATCTCAAAGATTGACATATGTGGGCTTTTAAGGATCAAGAGCTTGAGAGTAAAATCAAATAGAAGAATTCAAGTTATGGTTTCAAGACAAGATCATGGTAAGCTCATATGTTGGGTTTTCGGTTGATCAAGTCTTGAAGCAAGCAACTAGAGTGAAGAATTCATTGTGCCTCTCAAGAGATTATGATGGAGTTTTTAGAGAGCAAATGATGACCAATGTGATATTCATAGTGAAACTTGATACGGTCATGAAAGAGTCTTTGGTGATCTCTTTCTTGAAGCAATGAAGGTAAATGAAGAGTTCATTATGGCTTTAAAGAAACCAAGATGGGACATGAATTAAAGATGTTTATTGAGCAAGATGAAGCTCGAAGATTATCTAGATGGTCAACTCTCAAAGCGCTATCTTTGTACCATGTGGGATCAAGTGATCTAGTGGTATGGTAAGTAATTGTGAATTTTGCTTTGCTACCTAACCCATGCTATGTGCTTTCTATGTCTATGTGGGTTAGGTGTTTCTCATGGGCTTGCATCAAAAGAGAGATTTCAAGTAGCCTATGTGTGGATGACATCAAGTGGTGATGGTCATCGGGTTCGAGGATAGTGCAAGATGTGAAGCCAGAGGTTATATGCCATGTGAAGATGGGCTTAAGTTAAGGCTTCCCTCATTGCAATATGAGGAAGCATTTCGAGTATGTTCACCCAGTGATTCTGGACAAGAAAAAGATTCCAACTTGAGGCAAGAATCAAAGTCATCACCAAGCTCAAGTTGAATATGCAAGGCAAAGGTATACCTTAGCTAGGTTTTCCTAGTTTTTCTGGCCTCATCGTGCTTGGAGGGAGACCTGATTATAGGTTTGATAGCCGTACTATCAAGAGGGACTTTTGGGCGAGTAGCTTGATCACGTGGCATAAAGAGAGATCAAACCTTTGCAAAATTTGCATCATTATTTTTGGTTGATCTTGGGTGATTCTCTATGTTAGGACCTTGGGCTTTTCCATAGCTTTAAAACAAGCCCAAGATCATCGAATTCGGAGTTCGTATGCCAAAGTTATGCATGTTTTAGTGGGCTGCTACAGGCTGTCCTGGGTACCCCGTGGGCACGGGGTTTTTGACCCCCATGGGCACGAGGCCCCGTGTGCACGGGCTTGTACCGTGTGCATGAGACCCCGTGGGCACGGGGTGTCCAGGAAGTATCCGTTGGAGCCCCAACAGCTAGTTTTTGAAGTTGGCTATAAAAGAGCCCTTCCTCCCCACCGGTTTGTGGGTTGTTCATACAGTTTCTAAACATCATTTTGAGCATCATACCACCTCCCCCAAACACCTATCTCTCCTCTATGTGAAGGGGGATTTGTGGATGGATCTTGGAGTCATTTATTGATTTCCTCCATTGCATCCCCTCTCTTCAATCTCCTACTTTCTTGAGTTGTATCTTGTGAGATTGAGAGAGTGAGTTGAGCATTTGTTGCTTGACCTTGCATTGCATTTGTTGCATTGGTTTGAGCTCACCGCATCGATTTGTTCGAGTGAGAGCCCGTGAGTTTATTACTCTTGGAGGCTTCACCTCCTAGACGGTTTGGTGATACATTAAGAAGATTGTGAAGAGGCCTATGTGGCCAAGGTTCCCCCGGAAGCTTCCTTTTGTGGTGTGCTCTAGGGAAGGGTGTTGAAGTGGCCTAGGTGGTCAAGTTCCTCCAGAAGCTTCTGTGGTTGTGGTGTGCTCCGGAGAAGTTTGTAAAGGTGTGGTTGTCGCCTTCAAGACCAACCCCGAGTGAACCAAGGCTCATCCATTGGGGGTGACTTGGAAGGGAAAATACAGTGAGTCACTTGGTGACGCCTCGGAGCTTTGGCTTCGGCACCGCTCTAACGGAGATTAGCACTCTCATGAGTGTGAACTTCGGGATAAATCCACATCCCCGACTCAGTTGTGGTTATCTCATACCCACACCCTTTACTTTACGCAATTCATACTTACTTACATTTATATATCTTGTGCTAGTTGAATTGCTTAGTTGTTCCTACAATTCCATATCTTGTGATCTAGTTTGTGCTTGCTAGTTTCCTTAAGTACCTGTCTTTTTTAGCATTGGTTGTTCGTGCACTTAGTTGAGCCTAGCATATTTAGGATTTGTGCTTGAAAAGTATCCGTTAGTTTAATTCCGCATAGGATAAAGCCAAATCCGTAAAAGTTTTAAAACGCCTATTCACCCCCCCTCTAGTCGTCATCTAGATCATTTGAATTGGTATCAGAGCTTTGATCTCTCCTTGTTAGGCTTCACCGCCTAGAGAGTAAAGATGTTGACTAGTGGTATAGTGCATGGTGACACTTTTTGTTTTAGTGGCACAAACTATCTCTTGTGGAAAATTCGCATGCTTTGTCATTTTTGGACCAAGGGTCCAAATTTTGTGCGAATTGTTCTTGTAGGGGCTTCTCCGTGGAAGGATGACCTTTTTCCAACTAGTGAGGAAATTGATGATATGCTTTGTGGCTATGGTGCTAAGAATGCCATAATCCGATTTATATCCCTCGAAGTATTTGAGTCTATCATGAATTGTGTGACGGCTCATGATATGTGGACCAAACTTGAAGCAATATATGGTGGGTCCAATCTTGTTGATATTCATCATCTTTTGGAAGAGTTAATTGATGAGGTCTCCACATCTTCAAATCATGAAGATCCCCATATTGCTTCTTCCTCCGTGTACTTGGACATTTCAACTTCTTCCGTCTCACCATCATGTGGCATGTCCCAAGGTAATGACATGGTGAGTGAAAATATCATTTGTGATGATTGTGATGATGTGCTCAACATTGATGATCTTACATGGATATATGCTAGTGTTGTAGATTCTATGGACTTGAGCATATTTAGCAAAAAATGACTTACATTCTTGTGTTGATAGTCCATGCATATCATTTGGAGATTCCTTGAATACCTTTTGTGATGATATGCTTAATACTCCTTGTTTCCATGACCTATGTGCTTCTATTTACTCTAGTTGTTGTTTGACTAACACTACTAGGGAAAAGCCTATACACAGAATCCAATCAGCAGCGCGCATCAAAATAACTCGCTGCTGCTAATTAGTAGTAGCGTGCCCAGATGAAACTCGCTGCTGAAACAAATCTAGCAGTAGCGCACCCGCTCAAAGACGCGCTGCTGCTATAATTCCCACGAGGCCGCCGCGGGGCTAGTTATAGCAGCAACGCGTTACAGCGAAACGCGCTACTGCTACATAGCATAGTAGCTGCGCATTTCTCAGATAAGCGCTACTGCTAACTTTCCTACAAAAATTTAGTCCCACCTCGCTCCATGAAGAGAGTTTCTACCACCTTAAATATGTTACTTCTCAAACTTTAACACGCACTTGGTCTTCATTGAACCCTATGTGTAGAATTTGTGGCTGCAATATGAGTCTTCACCTGTTCCTAAACCGGTGAGGACTCATATTGACAAATCAGATTGTACACAAAAAGATCGTTGATGATCAATGTATTTTTGATATATTGAACAAAGTCTATTTTTACATGCTGACACGTAGCAGTAGCGCTTTATTGTGAAAGGCGCTGCTGCTAGATAGCTTAGCAGTGGTGTGTTTTCCAACAACGCGCTACTGCTAAGCCATTCATCTCCCACCCCCACATCCTCTATCTGATCCACTCACACACCACTCACACAGTCACACACTCAATCCCCCATCTGCGCCACGCGCTGGTCCACCCCCGTCGCCCCTCCTCAGTCTGCGCCACGCGCCGTCACCTCCTCCTCCTTGCTGGACTCGGTACCGGTCTCCTCCTCCGTCCTCCCTCTCCACTCGCCGCTGGCTGGCCCCTCCTCCCTCCGCCATCCTCCTCCGTCCTCCCTCAACTGGCCGTGCCGGCCGGCCCCTCCTTGCTCCGCCTTCCTCCTTCGTCCTCCCTCAACTGGCCGTGCCGGCCGGCCCCTACTCGCTCCGCCTTCCTCCTCCATCCTACTCTCTTCTCCCTCCTCGAGTCGCCCCTCCTTCTCCCTCTTGCTCATATGCAACATTTTGATTTAGTTGATATAATTTAGTTGATTTAGTAGGCTAGTTGATTTAGTTGACTTAGAACATTTTGATTTAGTTGATTTAGTAGGCTAGTTCATTTAGTTGATTTAGTTGTCATAGAACATTTTGATTTAGTTGATCTAGTAGGCTAGTTCACTTAGTTGATTTAGAACATTTTGATTTAGTTGATTTAGTAGGCTAGTTCATTTAGTTGATTTAGTAGGCTAGTTGATTTAGTTGACTTAGAACATTTTGATTTAGTTGATTTAGTAGGCTAGTTCATATGCAACATTTTGACTTAGTTGATATGATTTAGTTGATTTAGTAGGCTAGTTGATTTAGTTGACTTAGAACATTTTGATTTAGTTGATTTAGTAGGCTAGTTGATTTAGTTGATTTAGTAGGATAGTTGATTTAGTTTACTTAGAACATTTTGATTTAGTTGATTTAGTAGGCTAGTTCATTTAGTTGATTTAGAACATTTTGATTTAGTTGATTTAGTAGGCTAGTTCATTTAGTTGATTTAGTAGGCTAGTTCATTTAGTTGACTTAGAACATTTTGATTTAGTTGATTTAGTAGGCTAGTTCATATGCAACATTTTGATTTAGTTGATATGATTTAGTTGATTTAGTAGGCTAGTTGATTTAGTTGACTTAGAACATTTTGATTTAGTTGATTTAGTAGGCTAGTTGATTTATTTGATTTAGTAGGCTAGTTGATTTAGTTGACTTAGAACATTTTGATTTAGTTGATTTAGTAGGCTAGTTCATGTGCAACATTTTGATTTAGTTGATATGATTTAGTTGATTTAGTAGGCTAGTTGATTTAGTTGACTTAGAACATTTTGATTTAGTTGATTTAGTAGGCTAGTTGATTTAGAACATTTTGATTTAGTTGATTTAGTAGGCTAGTTGATTTATTTCACTTAGAACATTTTGATTTAGTTGATCGTTAATCGTTTGCTCATATTGCTTTAGGAAAAATGGCGCCACCACCACCACTACTATGTCGACTGTGCAAGTCAAGATGCGCCAGCAGCCTTGCAACTGGCAAGCTATTCGGCATCTACTTCCAACAGAGTTTTCGTCATGCAGCGGTAAGAAATTAGATGAAATGTAATAACTATTTTATTTTTAGTGTTGGCATTACTGCATTGTGTCATTTTGCTTATTTTATACAGATCGTTCCATGCAATGTGAGGTTGAAATTCAACAAGCTGACAGGAGACACTGTGACATTTGAGTCTCCTGGGGGGGCGTACACTATGGAGGTCGATAAAGGACGCAATATGTCGCAGATTGGAGGAGATAGATGGGCCCGTTTCGTCGCTCGCATGCGTCTTACTGGTGGTGAGTTGATCAGCTTCTCCTTTCGAGCAGAAAGACCCAAGCTAGCTGTCATTTATCTCAACCTGGTGGAAGATGATGAAGATGACGAAGATGATGAAGATGATGAACATAATGAGGACCCACTCGATGAAGATGATGAGGACCCACTTCATGAAGCCATCGTAGCCCAAAGAACAAGATTGAGTGAGGAGGAGGTGTCCAACCTGTGGGACATAATTCCGCCACGTGCTGACTTTGTCTGGGTGCCATTCGTGACCCGCTTGACAAATACCATGGTCGATCGACATGATATGGTATGTTATATACTTACAAATGCAAATTATCCGATGAATTACTTAGTGTAGAGTTTTAGTGTAGAGTTCGATCACATGCTTATTAGTGTAGAATCTAAGGAAACTATTAATAGTGTAGATAATCCATATGTACTTATTTGCAAGGCTATTTATTAATTGATATGTTTTTCTTATTCAGAAATTGGCAAAGAGCATATCTGTGAGTTATGGTATTGATCCTGATGAAGAAGGCTCAGCTGGACTACGCCTTACTGCAAGGGGCTCCATCACAACCTGTACTTACCGCGTGGACACGGACGATCGCACACACTTAAAATCGGTTGGGTGGAAGAAATTCCTCGATGGCAAGAATCTTCGTGTTGGACAGGCCATTTTAATTACTATCAAGAACACCAACCACCCAGGCTTGAGGATGATGATTGTCTTCGATATCACCTAGAACTACATATGTGTGTGTGTGTGGCTATATCATCTAGAACTACATATGTGTGTGTGGCTATATCATCTAGAACTACATATGATGATCATCATCGATATCATCTAGAACTACATATGATGATGGCCGTTGATATGACCTTGTACTGCTTGAGGATGCATGTTGACTATGCATGAAATTGTTATCTAGTACTCCCTTCATTCCAAATTACTCGTCGTGGTTTGAACTAAAACCACGACGAGTAATTTGGAAACGAAGGAGTACTACTAATAATGGTTTATGAATTTGATATCTACTAGAAGTACCTAGTATCTAGTATCCGAAAGGAAACCGAAAGGAGCGGGTAGTGGGAAAATGATGAAAGATATAGCGATGGCGAGGATGGCGAAATTGCTACAGCTAGTTAATAGTAGCGTGTTCTAAAAGCGCTCGATATAAATCAACAGATAGTAGCGTGTTAGGGACGCGCTACTACTATGAGTTAGCTGTAGCGCCTTATTAGTAGCACGGCCCCCCCGCGCTGCTGCTAGCCTCAAAACCCGCGCTACTACTAGGGTTTTCCCTAGTAGAGAAAATAAGAGAAAATAGTGCACACATCATTAATGAGGAAATTTCTAGAGGAGCAAAGAAGGACATCACCTCGTTGGAGAGGAAATGTTATGAGTGTCAAGGGGATGGACATGGATATCCTACTCTTGGTGATGAAGAAACTCCCTCTCCAAAAGAATCATCATCAACCTCCGATGTTCACATGTGCGTCATGGCAAGACGTAATACTGAGGTATCATCTACTCTTTGAAATTATATTGATGAGAGTAATGATGAATGTGATAGGGATATGAGTCAAGAAATATATGAAATTGGTAATTCTCTTCATGGGGTGAATAAGAACACTTATGAGATGTTTAAAGATCTTATCACTCATTTTGGAAAGTGTAATGATTTACTTCACGAAGAGCAAGAAAAAATGAAAAACTTGATTGTAACCTTCTTGATGCTCTAGAAACTCTTAGAGACTTAGAATCTTCTAAAGTAGAGATTGAAGTTGCTCATGATCAACTTAAAAAGGATTTTGAGCACTTTGACCTTGTCTACAAGAATGTCAAAGGAGAGCTCACCAAACTCTCTAAGTCTTATGAGGAACTTCAAGCTACTCATGTGAAGTCTCTAGTTTCTTCTGGTTCCTCTCATATTGTCACTACTAGGAAAAGGCCTACTAATGGCGCACCTAATTTGGCCATTAATGGCGCATTAGTGGTGCGCCATTAGTGCCACGCCATTAGTATATTTTACTAATGGCGCACCACTGATGGCGCACCATTAGTATCTGGTATACTAATGGCGCACCTCTGATGCGCCATTAGTGTATACAGAAGTGTGCCATTAGTATGCCTCCCGGGGCCATGTATACCAGTGCTCGGCATACTAATGGCGCACAGCAACAAGATCGCCATTAGTAACCTCGGCATACTAATGGCACCTTTGTTTAGTGATCGCCATTAGTATACTTTGTCATACTAATGGCGCACTATGATGTGATCGCCATTAGTATGAATATTAGGTTTTTTTATTTTTTATTTTCTGTTTTTTGCACAGGTTACAAAATGTATAATTGGACAAAATATAGACAGCACACATCAACAACAGATTCATCAAATACAATAGAAGATTAGTCTTTGAATACAATTCATCATATTAGTCTCCAAATACAATTCATCATATTAGTCTCCGAATTGAAAAGACCGAACAAAGATAGAACATTATATTACAAGTCTCGAGACCGCGAGTAGCGAGTTTGTCTTCACATTACAAGTCGATATCGATCATCTAAACTACCATCACATAGAAGAGAGCTGCGGTCATCACGATGAGCATCATCACGATGAAACTTCGTCTTCATCCGGTTCCTCAACGCTCCTCCCTCTCCGCTAGATAGCGGCGTATCTAGATTCGGCCTCGGCCCTAGTGGTGTACCCTTTGTAACTTTTACCGCTGAATCGGTGAACTGTCTCCGACACTCCTCCCGATCGTCGTAGACTCAGGAACCTTGCCCTTGTACCCGACATACGTCGGCATCGCTATGCACTAGCCAAGCAAGCGTTAGTACCAATTCACGAGACAATACATAAGCAATATATAAGTATGCAACAGAACGATCGGAAGAGAAAAGCAAGACATTAACAGCATCAATTACATCTAAGTTGAATGACTCTCGAAACCAAAGAGACATACTACAAGTTCATTAAAGTTTAATTACAACATGAGCCAATGGATGTTTCAGAACTAGACACAGCATCACTGCTTTCGACTCGACTCAAGGGACCGGAGCATGGATGAAGCCGCCGTCTATCGTGGGAGTCATGAAATAACGGCCGTTGTCAGCCTGCATTTGTAGCATTGTGTCGATGTCACTGTTGGACGGTTGATTGGTGAGGTAGAACTGCCCCGAGGTACGAAGGACATCTTGATGGATGATTTCCGCAAACTCATTTGGATGCGAAAGAATTCTTGTCGGAGGTCCGCGTCTGGATTGCCGACCGCTCTTTGCCCAATCTTTGAGTTTACTCGGTAGCAGAACTTGATGATGGTCCGTCGATCGCTGCATGTGATGGATGGCGTAGTAGGCACCCTTCTGACCGCCAGGCGGCTGCTTGACGCAGCAGAACGTCGTATTATGGGAGAACACGTGCTTGCCGTACTTACGAATAGGCTTGGCGAAGGTGCCTCCAGATTTTGCGTAGCCGGGGAGAACATCATCAAGAACCTTCTTGACATTTGTGTAGTCTATGTTCGACTGACGGTCCGGGTCGAAATATGTGGCCATGGAATATTTGGGGATTAGGAGGATGAGCGTGCAATGTGTGTCACTGCAGAAAACACGGAATGTTAAAAGAAAAACGATCGAAATATAAGAATTCATATGTTACGGGCGGTTGAGGAGGACTTCTTGGGGAAAGTAAGGCACGAGGAAGTTATCCTTATCTTGGTTTGCGAATGACGCCTTGAGGTAAGAACTTCGCGACTTGCGGTCCCAGCGCTGCCCAAGATCTTGCACGCATGTAGAAGGGGTCGACTATCACGATGTCGAGGTCTTATCGCAAATGATCCGCATCTCCATGCTCAACGAAAATAGCCGAACGAAGGTGTAGTGCAGCGGATGAAGGTTCAACATAGCGTGGATGTCATCAAACCACAGGACGATCATCGCTGATGGAGTTATCCACAAAGCCCTTGCCCTCTGGCACCTTGGCGTGAAAACCGGGATGCCACATCCTTCTCTCGAGCGCCGCTTCTCCAAAGAAAGAACAACATCATGCAGACTCCGCATAGCACCGGTTGTAGCATTGAGCATATTTGTCGGTAGCATCGCCCTACCCGCCACATGCACCCTCCTCGAGATATCCTTAGGTGAAGGTGGCCCGTCCTGAGCACGGATCGTACTCGGTGCCAGCTGGCTCGCAACCTTCTTAGTCTTTCTTTTGCGTGCCTTCTTCTTCTCCTGTAATGGGACCGAGTTCTGCTCACAGACTGCCTTCTTGAGTGTGTTGGGGCTGATAATATTTCGCACCTCGCCTATCTGAGGCTCGGTGAAGTCGGCAGCTGGAGGCGTCTCCTGAGAGCTGAACGCCAGACGGCGCCTATTGCAACTTGGCTTCTCTGCGGTACTAGCTAGATCGCACACGTCTTTTGTTGGGTTGGGTTCTTGAGAAGGAGGCCCCATGAAGTCGCCATCGTACCCATGATTGGCAAAGTACTGATCGACGTTGCCAAATGTATCATCGTCGTCATCGTTCTGATCCTGTGCCATATGCATGTTTGGATCCAGTGGCATAGGGATGTCCGGCACCGTTGCGGCGGTCTTGCCATGGGGCCGACTTGGCGCCGGCACGACTGGCGGTGTTGTCTGTGGGGTGGTGTCCCCCGCCCCCAAATGAATCTGGCTCTTCGGCCAAAGCAGGGGCCAGCTCAGGCAGGCGCTGAGGGTCATCACGTCATCATCGTCGGCCCCGACGGGTCGAATCGGAGGTAACAACTCGTCGCAGCCTGGCAGCACCCGAACCAGTTGAACCCTAAACAAGTTGGGTGGCATCTGGGTACCGTGGAACAAGGGGTTGCCCGGTTGAACGATTTTGCCCTTGGCGACATCGACCAACTCGTTGTTCACGAAGTGCAGGAGAGTGCACGGAACATCGGCGGCGCCCTGCGAAAACATGTAGGGCGTCAGGGATGCCCAGTCAAAGGCAAGGAGTTGAAGTCCTTGGCTGAGAGAGGCTTAATTAGTTACCGTGATGATGGCGTCGAGCTCGGCTAATGTCGAGGCATCGCCAACGGCGGGCATGCAGTTGACGGAGGGGCCGCTTGCTGCAGAGGTGCCGACCGGCGTACAGTCGGGTGCATTAAGCTCCCGTGCTGGCATCGGAGACACCAATGCCGCCTCCGCCGGAGGAACCAATGGCCCCGCTATCGCATTATGCGAGTTGCTGGCTGTGAAGCTAGGAATCGGGGGCGGCCCCTGTTGGCCGCCTGCAATCCACGCACTCAACCCCAAGATCAAGGTAGGCACAATGGCGGTGATCGTCGCTCCGAGTCGTTGTTCCACTTGCTCTTGGACAATCTCCAGAATCCGCGCCACCTGTGCCTTGAGTTCTTGAACCTCGCGCGCCTGGCTTTCCAAGCTGGTCTTTTTCTCCTTCCGCACACCAGCGGTATAGTATGACCCCCATTTTGTCGACAAGCCTTTGCCGGACACACGACCAGCTGACGTCGGCTTACTGAGCTTATCCTCGTTCTTCATTACATTCAACGCCCTATTTAGAGTGGTGTCCCAAGGGTTGCTCTTAGTCGACCCCGCGCTACTGCTTTCAGTCGCCTGCGGAAGGAATGTGAACCATTTAGAAATTTGGCTTCATTAATTAGAATGCAACCATATGGAGCTAATTACGCGGGGGTGTATTCCTTACCAGAACAAGCTCAAGCTTCCTGGTCTTCGGATCCGTGGTAAGCTCCTTTGTTTTCGGGTCCTTCTTGTACCGGGCCTTGACAAAGTTCCTGGTCTGCTTGTCACCATATTTATCGAAGAGGGGCGGTAGGCCTTGCTCGGCATGGTCCGCCTCCTCCTTGTCCCATATAAGCTCTGCCACTCTGTAACCGTCGGGACCGAGTGTCTGTTCCCCTATGTTCAGCTCCCGCATTTGTTTCCCCCACTGACTTGATTGGGAGTTTGCGGTGCTTGGGCAACATCTCCTCTTCATTCTTCAATAAGAATCTACTTTCTATGCATCAATGACACAATTGAAAAGAAATGGTGTGCTAAATTAACCGATTCATGTTCATGTATTTGACTGGACAGTGCACAACACAACAAATCAGCAAGCAATGAATTTAAGCTAACCCTAAATCAGAGGTTGGGGAATTGGAAAATGGTACCTCAAATTATGCTTAGCCGAGTGCCTGAGTGAATACCGGGCAGTGGACAGCTGCGGTCGGGGCAGGGGAGCAGGGTTGCGGCCACGGGCGGTGGCGCGGCTGGCGCTGAGCGCCGGGTAGGCCGAGGGCGCGACGGAGAGACATCTGCGGGCGGCGGCGTGGGGAGAGGAAGCGGCGTCGCGCAGCGTCGGGCGTCGGGCGGAGACGAGGACGATGGGGGCGGCGTCGCGGCGGCGAAGCCGCGGCGGCGGGCAGAACAGCGGCGTCGAAGCGGCGTCGAGGCGGGGAAGCAGCGGCGTCGGGGAAGGGTCGAGGCGAGGGCGAGGGAGAGAGGGATAGCTAGGTGGGCGGCTGGGGAGGAACTATGGATGGGGGCGGCACCACCCCTCGGTGCGCCATAAGTACATCCACACTAATGGCGCACCTCACCCTAGTGCGCCATTAGTATTTTTTTTCTGCTCGAGCCAACAGGTTATCTTCCACCTGACCTGATCCACATCAAGCTCCCTCTACTAGCTCGACTGGTCAGCAGCCAGTTCTAACACCAGGAGGTCCTGCGTTCGATTCCCAGGCTCCACAATTTTTTTCCATTTAAAATGATGTTTGATACTTATTTGTGTTTAAATATGTTCAAACTTGTTTAAATCATAACAGTAATATTTTTTTTATAAGACAGTAATAATTTTTTTAAAAATATCATCAAACAGTAATGCCGGTGGAGCGGGGAGGTGCGGGGGTGCGAGGCTCGGCGGCGGTTGAGTAGGGAGGGTGCGGGGGTCGGCGGGCGGCGGTTGAGTAGGGAGGTTGCGGGGGGTCGGCGGCGGCGATTGAGTAGGGGAGGGGTGCGGGGGGTCGGCGGTGGCGGCCGGTGGACTGGGGGTGCTCGGCGGCGAGGGGGGCCGGATCTGGCGAGGTGGGATAGCGATCGAGATGGAGGGGGATCGATATTGAGTGTCCATGAAATTTAAAAATATTCATGATAGTTCAAAAAGTGCCCATGAAATACAATCGAGAAATGAAGGCTACGATTTAAAAACAATCGATCTTAGCTAGCTATCTGTTCACAATCTTCTTGCCCTTCTTTTTCGCAAATGGAGTTCTTCTGTGGAACGGACGTCCTTTAGGTAGGGTGGTCCTGCTTCTTCTTGTGGTGTATGCTGCTACTTCATCATCGTCGTCATGCTCGATCCTCGGTCGCCGTGCTTGTCGAAGTCTTGCTCATTGGCTACTCCATCCATTCCGATGATCTTCCTTTTGCCTCTCCTCACGACAACACGTTGGGCTTTGTGGTCGGTAATGAAGAAGCATTAGTCAACTTGGGAAGCCAGTACCCATGGCTCATTTTTGTGGTGACGTTTATACCATGATCTTGGATTTGGCTTCGGGTATAACCATGGTGGTGAAATACGGTCTTCTTTTAGGGCGCTCTTAAGCCCATACGTGCCGGTGTACTAAAGTAGGGGTACCTTAGTACCCGAACTTGTCTGCACGGCGATCCTTGCGCCCGTGGCGAGGCTTGCCGGACGTCCGGCCAGGCTCTCCACCACTCATTACTGCCATTCAAGAACAAAGTATTAGCCAAGAATACGAAGGCCCCGGCAAGAGGAGCTTGCCGGGAAGGCTAGCCAGGGCAACATCAGAAGACTTGCCGCGGCGCCCCGCGCCCCGGCAAGACCTGGCGGCCGGCAAACTTGTCGGCACAGCAAGAACAGGGCCGCGGCAAAGCACTTGTCGCGGCAAGGCTGCCACCCAGACTCCAGCGCACCCAACGACGTGTCGTCGCAAGGCCATCCCAAGGGCACATGGCGGGCGTCACACAGCCATCTGGCGAGGTGGCGGCGGAGTGACACAGGCACCATCGTGGCAACGGTGGCTCATAGCGGTCACCCCTCTTACCTTTGTTGGGGCGACCGGACGGGCATTTAATGCCTTTGTCCCTGCCGTCGAATTAGGTAGGGGCACTGTTGTGCCTCGTATTGTACCAACCCGCGCTTTTACGTTTCTACCCCTCTTCCCTCGCTGCCACTGTGGGTACCCCTTGGACTATAAAAGGGAGGCCCATACGCACGTAGAAGGGGTTCGGTTCATTCGATTCCCGCAGCACCACCATATGCTCGCACGCTCGAGCTAGATTCTATAACAACAGAGAGCAGCAGTAGGGGTGTTATCTCTCCCTAGAGCCCCGAAGCTGGGTAAAGATTGCTGTCCCCAGCAGGCGCTGACCTCGATCTGCTCTGCTGCGACCCCGCTCCTTGCCGAACGAAGGGCCCCGATTGCCCCATAGGTGCTCGGGGCGCGAGAGGAGAGCGACCCGACATCTTTGGCGCGCCCGGTAGAAGCGCGTCGAGGTCGTGAGCATCGATCCGGTCTCCACGCACGCTGCATCAACGCCATTGTCAACATGCCACGAAGAAGAAGCCTTGAGGTGGCGCGCCGTCTACATCGGTTCGCCACCACCACCGAGCAAGCAGGCGGCGGGACGACGCCGGCGGAGGAGCGAAGCGCCGCCGGTGGGTCTCAGATCGTCACTAGAACCAAAAAAGGCCCCTTGGCGTCGGCGATCGAAAGCGACGCTGCACCCTCCCAGGAGGTGCAAGGTCGAGAACGCCCGGTGCTCCTAGCACCGTACTCAGACCGAACAAGGCCAACATGGTGGGTCGCGGGCGCCCGAGTCAGCATGCTGCGCCCGCATCTTTGGCGCGGCGAATCTGATCGCCCAGACGGGGTGTGGTGCCTCCCAACCCAGTTGGGAGTCCAAGCACCTCCCGCTCATCGCGCCGTTCGTCACCACCGCCACCCAAGACAGCAGAGGAAGCGCTGGCCCGGGCCCAGCTGCTCCTAGACTTCCCTCCGGCGCCGCACAAGATCGACGACTGGAGGATGGCCATACACAGCCTCATCGGCTTCGCCAACGGTGACAAGCCCCGGCGACCAAGCGCGTCGAGGGCCCGGCAGGACGCCCCGGCGCAGACCGGTGCCGACAGGACCGCTGGGGGTGCCGCTTCTGTGCGCTCCCAACCCCAAGGGCCGAGATCGCCAGCTCGCCGGACCAACCTTGACGCCGACTCCACGCGTCGCCGGACCCGCGAACTTCGCCGTGATCAACGCCCGTCCTTCAAAACGGCAACGCGAAAGCGCTCGTACCTGCATCGGCGCGGCAAGAAGCGACGTCGGTCGACTAACGCGCCGGGCCGCTGTCGGCGCGCGACGTAGCGGAGAACCAGCGACTTGCCGACGCGGCAGGTTGCCCTGCGTTCACCGCGAGTTGCGGCAAGTCGATGTTAAAACCAAGAATTTCAAGCGGGCGTGCGAGAAATATGGCGGCAGGATACATCCGTCGGAGTTCCTCGGCATCTACACCATCGCGGTGCAGGCTGCGGGCGCGACGAGAAGATCTCGCCAACTACTTCCCGCTGGTACTCAAGCCCGTCGAGATCTTGGCTCATGCACTTGCGGACGGCTCCATCTCCTCATGGGCGGACTGTGCCATCGGTTTGTCGGTGCCTTCACGGGTGGCCACAAGCCTCATGGCCGGAAAGTGACCTCCACTTGCTCGTCCGAAGGAGGGGAGCCCCGCGCAAGTATATACAAAGTTCAGCTGGTGCAGCGCAACATCCCAGATGTTCACCCTGCGCGGTTATTAGCGCGTTTCATCGAAACGTCGCGTAACCGCAGGATGAGGGAGGAGATGGCGATGTGCAAAATCGAGACGCGTCGCGAAGCTTTACGCTCTGGCGACAAGTGTGCACGAGCTGAGGAGGGAAGGAAAATCCCCGAGAGATTGCGGGCGAAGGATCGGCAGCGAGGATGGCGCCCGGCAAGGAAGAACCGGGCGGAACAATAGGAAGAGGAAAGCTAAGGATGTGCTAGCTGTTGAGCATTCCGCAGCGGAGGCGGCTCCGACAAGGCCAAGACCGGCGATTCGGCGAGGCTGTGGCGGCCGCCGACAAGCGGGGCGGCTCTGCAAGCGTTCTGCAAGATCCACCGCACCAAGGGCCATGACCTCCAAACCTGCAAAAAGTAGAGCAGATGGCGGCTGCAAAAAGCGAAATCTGGCGCCGCGATAAGGAGAGAGCCCAGGGAGGTGGCGGAGGATCCGGCAAAAAGCTTCCCGCCCGGGGAGGGAACCGCGGCCAGGCCAAGACGCGGCAAGGTGACAGGCCTCCCCGCGGTCGCGACAAGGACGAAGGTGAAGGTGAGGATGAAGAGATGGAGGAAGATGAGACCGATGATCAGGAATTTCAGAAGGCGATAGAAGTGTTGTGCATCGACGGCGGCGCCTCCCTGCAGTCCTCGCACCGCCAACTCAAACAATGGGTGCGACAAGTGAATGCAGTGGAGCCGTCCGTCGAGGCACGCAGGCCTTTGATGTGGTCCGGCACGCCCATTGTCTTCGATGTTGAGGACCACCCTGATCGTGTCACCGCGGTCGGGTGCTTGCCGATGCTGGTTTCACCAACCATCCGCAACCTCAAGGTCACGGAGATGCTGGTAGATGGCGGGGCCGGCCTGAACTTGATTTCCTCCACAGTGCTCAAGAAACTACAGATCCCCGATAGCGAGCTTGAAGAAACTGGTGCCTTTCAAGGAATAAATCCGGGAAGGAGCAAGTCTAAGGGGAAGATCACATTGCCAGTGACGTTTGGCAGCGAACTGAACTTCAGGACTGAGAGGGTCACGTTCGATGTGGCTGATATCCCTTTGCCCTACAATGGGATACTCGGCTGACCCGCACTCGCTAAGTTCATGGCGGCCTCTCACTATGCATACAATGTGCTCAAGATGCCCGGTCCGATGAGTGTTATCTCCGTCCAAGGCGACAAGAGGGATGCGCTCATCTGCGCCGACAAGATATCTGGGAAGCAGCAGCTGCGATGAAGCGAGCCACTTGCCGCTGAAGCTCCCCGGGAGAAGAAGAAGGCCAAGCCCGGCAAGGACAGCTCTGGTACTCACTCCGGCAAGTGCATCCCCCCGGGGCGCTGCGCTGCCGTCGAGGACGCACCATCGAGCTCCACCGGCAAGTGCAAAAAGGCGAAGGTAGCTCCACCAGAGACCAAGAGGGTGGCCGCCAAGGAAGATGGCACTGGTGGTACCTTCACCATCAGTGCCACGCTTGACCCTAAATAGGAAAGCGCGCTCGTTGCTTTCCTGCGGGCGAATGTTGATGTGTTCGCATGGCAACCATCCGACATCCCCGGTGTTCCCTGTGGAAATGTCGAGCACCACCTTGTCGTCGCCCCCACGCACGGCCCGTCAAACAAAAAGTCAGGAAGCAAGCGGTAGAACGGCAAGATTTCATAGCAGAAGAAATCAGGAAGTTGGAAGCAGCGGGTCTGGTCCGTGGAGTACTCCATCCGACGTGGCTAGCCAACCCAGTGGTCGTACGCAAGGCGAACGGGAAGTGGAGGCTTTGCATTGACTTCACTGACGTTAACAAAGCTTGTCCCAAGGATCCATTTCCCTTGCCGCGCATTGACCAGATCGTGGACTCCACAGCAGGATGCGATCTGCTTTCATTCCTTGATGCATACTCAGGATACCATCAAATCTTCATGGCTAAAGAAGATGAAGAAAAGACCGCATTCATTACTCCATGTGGCACGTACTGCTTCGTACGAATGCCTTTCGGACTAAAGAATGCTGGCTCAACATTTGCGAGAGTAGTCAGTCACGCTTTTGAACCACAATTGCACAGAAATGTGGAAGCTTACATGGATGACATAGTGGTCAAGAGCAAGGACAAAGAGACATTGATCCAAGACTTGGGCGAGACTTTCACAAATCTGCGCAAGATCAATCTCAAGTTGAATCCCGAGAAGTGTGTGTTCGGGGTTCCTTCCGGCAAGCTGCTTGGGTTCTTTATATCTCAGAGGGGGATTGAGGCTAATCCCGACAAAATCAAAGCAATTGAGCAGATCGAAGCGCCGACCCGAGTCAAGGATGTGCGCAGGCTTGCCGGCTGTGTTGCTGCTCTCAGTAGGTTCATCTCTAAATCTGCTGAGTGCGCCCTGCCATTTTTAAAAGTCTTGAAAAAGGCAGGTCCGATGAAATGGACTCCGGAAGCGGAGGCCGCACTGCAGGACTTGAAGAAATACCTATCCTCCACCCCAACACTTGTCGCACCTAAGCCACAAGAGAAGTTGCTGCTATATTTAGCGGCAACCAATCAGGTGGTTAGTGCTGCGTTGGTGGCGGAGAGGGAGGCAGATGATGAGTCGGCAACCGCGGCAAGCGAGTCAAGCGACAAGCAGGGGGCTTCCCCAACAAGTTCGGGCTCCGGCAAGGATGGGTCTGTGCAGTTACCGGAAGAAAAACAGAGGAGGATGGTGCAGCGCCCAGTTTACTTTGTCAGTTCCCTCCTGCAGGGGGCTAGATCAAGGTACTCTGGTGTGCAGAAGTTGCTTTTCGGCCTACTCATGGCCTCGAGGAAACTACGCCATTACTTTCAAGCACATGAGATCACGGTAGTCACTCGGTTTCCGTTGAAAAGGATACTGCAAAATCCGGAAGCAACGGGCAGGATCGTCGAGTGGGCTCTGGAGTTGTCAAGCTTCGGCCTCAAGTTTGAAAGTACTTCAACTATCCAGAGCCGAGCATTGGCAGAATTCATAGCGGAATGGACGCCAACGCCCAACGAGGAAATCCCGGGCAGGAGCATCCCCGTCAAGGAAGCTACCAAAGAATGGATCATGTACTTTGATGGTGCCTTCTCGCTGCAAGGCGCCGGTGCGGGCGTACTACTCGTCGCACCCACCGGAGAGCACCTCAAGTACGTGGTCCAAATGCACTTCCCCAAGGAACAAGCAACAAACAATACTGCAGAATATGAAGGCTTGCTTGCCGGACTCAGGATAGCAGCAGAGCTAGGGATCAAGAAGCTTATTGTCAGGGGTGACTCACAGCTTGTCGTCCGTCAAGTTAACAAAGATTATCAGAGTCCACTGATGGAAGCATACATCGATGAAGTGAGGAAGTTAGAAGAGCATTTTGACGGCCTACAAATGGAACACGTTCCAAGAGCTCAGAATGACACTGCGGATGGCCTGTCAAAGTGCGCTGCACTCAAGTTACCTGTGGAACCAGGTATTTTTGTGCTCAAGCTGACTCAGCCATCTGTAACACCATCAACAGGACTAAGCAAAAAGAGGAAGTTGGTCACTGGCGACTTCTTTCCGCAGAGCTTCCGAGCCGCCGCCAACAAGGTCCCGGGATCAACGCAGAAATTGCCGAGGAGCGATCTGCTCGGCAAGCCCAAAGGTTTGTTTTATTGAAGCGGCGCCCCGACAAGTTTGTGTCCAAGACGCTTGCGGGGACATCACGCCGGCAGAATCGAGATCCTTGCCGTGGAAGCGGATGTACCCACAGCAGCATTTGCGCCTTTAGTCCTTGTCGTCGAGCCTCAAGCTCCCGCATGGGCACAACAAATTGTCCATTTTCTTCAGACAGGGGAACTTCCCAAGGAACAGGAAGAAGCAGAGAGAGTAGCCCGGCAATCGAGTATGTACCAGTTTGTCGACGACATACTATACAGAAGAAGATTCAACGGAGTGAAATTGAAGTGCATTTCATGGGAAGATGGACAGCAGCTGTTGGCAGAAATACATGGAGGCATATGCGGCCACCACATCGGTGCAAGAGCACTTGCCGGCAAGGCTTTCCGGCAAGGCGTCTTCTGGCCGACAGCCCTCCAGGATGCAACTGCGCAAGTAACCAAGTGTGAAGCGTGCCAGTTCCACTCAAAGCAGATTCACCAACCAGCTCAAGCTCTCCAAACAATCCCTTTGTCCTGGCCATTTTCGGTCTGGGGGCTTGACATTCTCGGCCCCTTTCCCCGAGATGTCGGGGGCTTTGAGTACTTGTACGTTGCAATCGACAAGTTCAAAAAGTGGCCTGAAGTGGAACCAGTGAGGAAGGTGACAGCACAATCAGCAGTCAAGTTCGTCAGGTCAATTGTTTGCCGTTTCGGGATCCCAAACAGGATCATCACCGACAATGGCACACAATTCACGAGCCACACCTTCATGCAGTACGCCCAAGATCTTGGCACCAAAATTTGTTTTGCTTCTGTTGCTCACCCAAGGAGCAACGGTCAAGCGGAGAGGCCGAACGCTGAAGTGCTGCGCGGGCTCAAGACCAGAACTTTCGAGAGGCTGCACAAGTGCGGAAAAAATTGGATTGAGCAGCTGCCGGTGGTTCTTTGGTCGATTAGGACGACGCCAAATCGAGCCACCGGCCAGACATCCTTTGCTCTCGTCTATGGAGCAGAAGCAGTTCTCCCCACGGAACTCGTATACGGGTCACCACGAGTGCTCGCTTACGATGAGCTTGAGCAAGAGCGGCTGCGACAAGATGACACGCTGCTCCTCGAGGAGGATCGTCTTGAGCTCTTTGTCGAGCTGCTCGTTACCAGCAAGCTTTGCGCCGCTATCATAGCCGCAAAGTCAACCCCAGAAGCTTCGAGGAAGGCGACCTTGTTCTTCGGCGAATTCAATCCGCCAAGAATTCAAACAAGTTGACGCCAAAGTGGGAGGGCCCTTATCGGGTGAAACGAGTCACAAGGCCTTTCGCTGTCCGCCTTGAGACCGAAGATGGCATTCCAGTGAGCAACTCCTGGAACATAGAACATCTTCGTAAGTTTTACCCATAAGGCGCGGTTGCCGGACCCGATCCGACAACCACTTTCTTTTGTACAAGCATTGCCGCTGTCGCATGTAACCCTTGGTACAAAGCCAGACGCAGTTCCCGTGCATAAATAAAGTTCGCATGCTTTGCACATCTTGTCAGATCTGATGCATTGCATTCTCTTTTTTTCTTTGCACTCATACCTGACGCTCTGTGCAGCACACCACCCCGGTAAGAAGTAGAAAGCCTAAAGGTTTCATGCAATTATTTTCTCTTCTTTCTTCTCATAGACGAAGACTCCCTTTCCCACAAGTTCACCGGGGAGGAAGGAAAGGTAGAAGTATGGAACAGACAACGTTCAAAGGAATCTGGCCTTGCCAGGATGCCAAAGACAGAAAAGCTAAGTAGCTAAAGTTTGAGCCCGTTCAATTTTAAAGCTATATCCCTTGAACGTTCATGCTTTGTATGGCGAACCTGTGCGCGGAGGAATCGACTCGTGGCTAAGTTGCGTCCTTGCGTTGCTTTCGAGCCCGCTCGACAATGCGAGTGAGTTGCAACTAGCCCCGACGAGATCCCTTGCCGGAGGCAGCACCGCCGGCAGGCTGCTGATGCTCCGCGCTTAGCAAGTGTGCTCGCCCCGGCAAGGTCCCTCAAAACGCAGAGTAAAAGCATACAAGGGATGCAACAGAATAAAGGGAGTCGCGCGACAAGCAGTATCCATAACTAAGCTATATTACAAGAATGTCTTATTATGGCGCTAATTGAAATTGTTCCCATAATTAAAATGGCAGCAGCAAGAAAAGGGGAAAAGAGGAGTAGCCTAATCCACGCGCCCGCCATCGAGCCTCCTGACCTCGTTCACTTTATCCACGATGGGTGCAACGATGGCCTTGAGCTCCTCAACATCAGCACCTTCCGGCAGCTTCTTGGTGACGCGGGAGAGGTTGATGCCCGGGTTGCGGAAGAGGACCTTCACCAACGCCTTCTCCAGGACCCCGGCGCAGACGGCGCGCGACTCGGCGGCCAGCTGCTGCGGGATCCTATCCCGGAGCTGCCGTAGCGCCGTCACCACATCCTTGAAGAAAAGCGTGAGCTTAGCGCTGGGCTGGACATTCGCTTCTGTGGAATACCCGAAGCCCGTCAAACCCAGCTCCGTCAACTCATCATCAATGAGTGCCGCGATGTTGACGAGGCCTTCCGTCTAGAGCTCCACTGTGGTTTTTAGGGCGTCCTGAGCCTTGGCGGCCCTCGTTAATAGCTCCTCGTTGTCCTTGAGGTCTTTCCTCAAGGTATCTTCCCGTTTCTTGGCGGCGTCCAGTGTCTCCGTCAAGGCGGCCAATTTCAGCTCCAGATCAGCGCTCGAGTCCTTGGCAGCGTTCAGCTCTTTGATCTTCTCGGAGAGTTGGGCTTGCAGGTCGCCGTGAGTGCGCGCATCCTCCTCACGATCGCGCTGGAGTGCGGCAAGCTCCTCATTCTTCCTCGTCGCGTCCGCCTCCAGCCGCGTAACTTTCTCCTCCAACTCCTTCTTGGTGGCCTCAGCGGCCGCGGCGGCATCTTTTGCCTCCTTGAGCGCCCCACCAAGTGACTGTTCTCGGCCAGCGAGCTCCTCGTCGTGGCTGTCCAAGTACGCCTTCCTTTGTATCAGCTCGCCGTCCCGCTTGGACAGCTCCTCGGCGGCAAGCCTCTGCTGCTCTTCGGCTTCAGCCTTCTCCAGGATGAACGCCTTCTTCGCTTCGTCGAGCTGCGCCCTCTCCTCGGCAATGCACCGGAGGGCCTCCTGGTTACAGCTCTTGAGCTCTTGCGCATGCTTCTCTATATCAGCTCCTGCCTGTACGACGAGCGTCTCCCGGGACTCGAGCTTCGCCTGACGGGCGCGGTAAAGTGACACCAGCTTCCGGAGCAGCCGCTCCTCCTCGGACTCGCCGCTACTGCCGCCCGGCTTGTCGACTACTGACAGCCCCGCAGAGGCGAGTATTTCCCCGTCGAACTCCTCTCCTTCCACCGGTGCCCTGGAACTCGAGGCCCAGGGGAGTTTCATATACACGGCCTCGCCGACTTTCAAATATGCGCCAGGCTGGGGCTCCTCGGAGCCCGGCGCAGCGTCAGCGGCGAAGGGGTCGGCAGTCGGTGCGGCACCTTGCGCTCCCGCCTCCGTCGGATCGTCGGTACGGTCTCCGGATCCCTCGCCGGCCCCTGTGCTAGCAGCCCCGGCGGCCCCTTCACCGACGGGCGCCCCCGCGCCGGTCCCTTCCTCAGCGGCGGCGGCATCCCCAACATTGCTATGGCCGCCCTCCTCGCCGGTGGCCTCAGCCTCCATCGGGTCCCCAAGGAGAGGATCTGAAAGCAGGGAGGAAAAGAGATAGTCGAACAAATGCCCAGAGGAAGGAAAAGGGAGATCAGCGAGATCCAAGAGAAAGTTCCCGACAAGGAGGCTCACCGGCGCGTGCTTCTGTGGTCACGGGCTCCACCACCGGGGGCTCGTTGGTCCCACCCCTTGCCGGGGACCCTTTTCTTGTCGGAGACGGCTCCCACACCGGGGAGTGGGCCCTCGATGGCGTAGTCGAGGCCGATGACACCTCATTGTCGGCCTCCGGCTGCTGCTGGCGGGCCCGCTCTCCTCCTATGTACAAAGGGGCCGATGATCAAGGTATTGGCAAAAGAAGAACTGACCCTGCGAGCCCTACTACAGGGAGTGGATTGAGACACTCACGCTGGGGGCTGCGCTGGGAGCTGCTGCGGGGAGAAGGGACCGGGTCCGTCAGAATGGTCTCGGACGTGTCCTCTGCCACCACGGCAGGATCATCTTCGATGTTGACCACGGGGACCTTGGCCCTCTTCGCCGCCCTCTCCGCCAAAGTCCTGGTATGAGGCAGGAGTTTGAAGAGAAACAGATTAGATACAAGACAAATAGTAATGAAGATCGAGAGAAGGATAAGCACGGTGCGGAGAAAGCCTTACTCCCCCTCCTCCTCCTCGTCGTTGTCGAAGCTCAGCGCGGAGTGGTCGAACTCCGGTACCCTCTCAGCACGGCGTGGTGGGAGGTGGGCTCCCTCGGCGCTTGCCAAGGGCTCTGGCAGGTCAGCGTGGCGGCCGGGAAGACCCCGCCTCGGTTGCCGGCGTGGCCTGGGATCCGCCCGCGGCTACGGTACTCGCCGCGGTAGAACGTGTCCCACGACGCCGCGGCTGCTGGACGGCCTGTTCCTCCGCCAGCTCGCCGACCCGACGAAGGCGCCTCCTTGGACGGAATTGGGGCTGCGCTGTGGGCTCCGCCTGCGGCGGATCGCCCAAAGACGGCTGGCCGCTCGCGCCCTCGGCGGACTTGCCCGTTCCGGCCTCGACCTCCCCTTCGCCTTCGCCTTCCCCGGCTAGCGCTTCCCGGGCGGCAAGGCTTGCCGCCGCTGTGGCATCTGCCTCCGCCAGCGTTAATCAAACTCGCTCGCCGCGGCGGCTGCGGCCGCCTCCTCGACCCGGCTAGCAATATACGCTAGCTCTTCGGCAGTGGTGGCGCGGGTGAGGAGTTTTTGCTCATCGGAGTTGACTGCCGCCTCCAACAAGTCGTCAAAGAATTGTTGCACGACCTCGGCGGCAGGCTCTATCCAGTTCGCATTTATCCCATGCGAGTCACACTCTGGCATCATCGCGCGGATGCGATCGCGCTGAGAATTATTGCACAAGGGGACGACACCCTGCGCCAACTGAAACCATTCTGGATGATTGGGATCATGCTTGAACATCTCCCTCAGCATCGCGCCTAGCTCCATGACCATAAAGTTGAAGTTGAGGCCCGGGCGCAGCCTCATGAAATCTGCCGGGCCGCTGAACTGCCAAGCAGGCCGCCCCTCGCTTGCAGAGGGGCGATACGGCGACGAAGGAAATCCGCGCCAACCGCCCCTGTGGTGAGTCCGGCATGCCTGAGCCGGAGGATCCGGGTGGTGGCGATCGTCAGCTTGGCGTCGTCCGTGACGAGGCGCTCGATCGTTGCCGCGCACCACCGAGTCTTGCGCAGCTCGGTGAGCAGCGGCGGGCTGTCGTCACAGATCCAACACCACTCGCCCTCCACTCGTCCCACTTGCTGCGGAGTTCGCCCGACAAGTACACTTCCTTCATACCCATCCGGAGGTCCAGCGATCCGCCGCCAGCGGCTCCCCTTTCTCGGCTCGAGGAAAGTAATGATGAAGAGGGCCACATTGGGGAGGATACCGACGAAGTTCTCGCAGAGGTGTGCGAAAACCGCCATTGTTAGAACGGCGTTGGGGGTGAAGTCAAGCAGATGAAACCCGTAGGTGTTCATGATATCGCAGAAGAAATCGGAAAAAGGTGGGCAGAGCCCGCAGTAGAAAAACACTGGGAAGAAGTAGTACCCTCTGGGGCACTTCTTCGATTTGGAGGCCTCCGCGGAGATCACCGGCGTGCGCGGATGCGCACGCGTTTCCGTCGACCAGAAGAGGTAAAACTCCGCCCGCAGCGCCTCCGGGGTAAGCTCGGGGGGAAAGAGCACTTGCTTCTTGCGCAGCGCCTCGAGCTCCAGCGCCTCGGCTGATTTCGCGGCCTTCGCAGCCTTTGCGGCCTTTGTAGCCTTCCCAGTTTTCGGAGCCATGACGGGGGAGACGAAAGTGACGGCGGCGACGGGCGGCGGAGCGCTGTTTTCCTCTCGATCCAGGAGACGGGGAGGGGAACAGCGGAGCTTTCGGAGGAAGGAACTGCAAGTGGCGGAAGTGGGGGAACGGCCCCGTTCCCTCTCCTTATAAATGGGGGATGCGAACGTTACGCATTTCCTGGAATTAAGTATTGACCACGTTCTCCCCCACGACGCCGCGATCGGACGCGTGCCGTTATGGGGGGCGCGATGGGCTGAAGCCCGTTGCTGTGCGGACCCAGGCCACGCGTGCCCGTGCACTGTTTTGGGCCTGGCCCAACAACGCTCAAGCACCGTGTATGGCCCAGGCCCGGGGGCTCCTGTCGGTGTACTAAAGTAGGGGGTACCTTAGTACCCCGAACTTGTGCACGGGCAGTCACTGCGCCCCCGTGGCGAGGCTTGCCGGACGTCCGGCCAGGCTCTCCACCACTCATTACTGCCATTCAAGAACAAAGTATTAGCCAAGAATACGAAGGCCCCGGCAAGAGGAGCTTGCCGGGAAGGCCAGCCAGGGCAACATCAGAAGACTTGCCGCGGCGCCCCGCGCCCCGGCAAGACCTGGCGGCCAGCAAACTTGCCGGCACAGCAAGAACAGGGCCGCGGCAAAGCACTTGCCACGGCAAGGCTGCCACCCAGACTCCAGCGCACCCAACGACGTGTCGTCGCAAGGCCATCTCAATGGCACGTGGCGGGGCGTCACACAGCCATGCGGAGCGAGGTGGCGAGCGGAGCTGACAGGGGCGCCATCGTGGCAACCGGTGGCTCACTTAACGGTCACCCTCTTGCCTTTGTTAGGGCGACGGACGGGCATTTAATGCCTTTGTCCCTTGCCGTCGAATTAGGTAGGGCCTTTGTTGCACCTTGTTGTACCAACCTACGCTTTTACATTTCTACCCCCTCTTCCTACGCTGCCACCTGTGGGTACCCCCTTTGGACTATAAAAGGGAGGCCCATGCACACGTAGAAGGGGTTCGGTTCATTCGATTCCCGCAGCACCACCATATGCTCGCACGCTCGAGCTAGATTCTATAACAACACAGAGCAGCAGTAGGGGTGTTATCTCTCCGGAGAGCCCCGAAGCTGGGTAAAGATTGCCTGTCCCCCCACGTGCGCCTGACCTCGATCTGCTCTGCGCGCGACCCCCGCTCCCTTGCCGAACCAGAAGGGGCCCCCAGTGCCCCATAGGTGCTCGGGGCCGTAGAGGAGAGCGACCCCGACAATCTGACACAGAACATCGGGACCTTCTCTCAGTGTAGCTCAGCTCCCAGATCTCCTTGATCCTTCCGTAGTATCTGTCCTTATCGTTACCGGTGAAGGATTCCATCATTACCCCGGAGTTCTGATAACCATCGCTCTTCATGTCCTTGGCCTCGGTGTAGAATGTGTAGCCGTTGATATCGTACGCCCCATAGGTCATCAGGTTGTGCTCGACGCCCTGTGACAAGGCGAATATGAGTTGTTCTTCCGGGGAAGAATCCTCATGTAAAGGGTACGACAGAAGCTTCTGCTTGAACCAATGCGTGAAACATGAGTTTTGCTTTTTGATTATATCTCCGTCCGTCCTCTGTTGGCCCCGGTCATTGTACGTCTTCTTAATAAAGGTTTTGTGCTCTACCACCCAAGGATCGACCACGTCTATGTGTTGTAGCACGACTAGGTTTGCTCTTTCAAAGTCGGCGAGTCAACCCTCTAAGTCGACATGCATTTCAAGGGCGACCCTCACGGTGACCCCATCCAGCGAGCCTGCCGAGGTGCTGCTGACGGGCAGACCAACGGGGTTCTCGATGCCTAGATAATTCATGCAGTAGGAGATGCACTCTTCGGTGAGAAAGCCCCTGGCTATACTTCCCTCTAGACGTGACATGTTGCGAACGTATCCTTTGATGACACCATTCATCCTTTCGAACGGCATCATGCCGTGCAGGAACGTCGGCCCGAGTTGGATGATATCCTCCACTATATGGACCAGCAGATGCACCATAACGTCGAAGAATGCGGGTGGGAAGTACATCTCAAGATCGCATAGTATCACCACAATCTCTTCCTTTAGCCTTCTGAGTTGCCTCACACCAATCGACTTCCGAGAGATGATGTCGAAAAAATTGCATAGGCCAAATAGCGTTTAACGGACGTGCGCGTCCATGATCCCACGGATTGCAACTGGAAGTATCTGCGTCATCAGCACGTGACAGTCGTGAGACTTCATCCCTCTGAACTTCTGCTTCGTTGGGTCTAGGTATCTGCTTATCTTCCCCGCGTAACCGTAAGGAAGTTTTACTCCTAGGAGGCAGGTGAAAAACTGCTCGATCTCCTCGACTTAGAGTGAAGCATGCGGGAGGGTAGTCATTTCCGGTCTTCTTGGCCTTTTGCCTTTGCGATGACTTTTCGTGGTGCCCGCTTCCTCATCATCATCATCATCATCATCATCATCATCATCATCATCATCATCATCATCATCATCATCATTATCATGAAGCTCTGCCGATGCCCATTGATTTCAAGTCCGCCCTTGCTTTGGCCCATCTTTGGTCCTCTCGGCATGTTGAGCAGGGTACCAAGCAGACTCTCGCACGTTCTTCGTGATATGCATGACATCAAGGCTGTGAGCACACGGTGGATCTTCGAAGACGGCAAGTCCCGGAAAGCAGACCTCGTTTTCCATACCTTCAGCAGCAGCTCTGGCGCCTTCGCTTCTTTCCGGCTCTGGTGCCTTTTGCTTCTTTCGGCGGTGGGCAATCTTTCCAATTTTCAACAGCTTGTCTATTTCCTCGCCGCTCCTCGTACACGGCGTTTTGGGTTCGGTTTCACCATCGAACAGATCCTTGCGTTTCCTCCACGGGTCATCGCCGCAGCCACCTTCGATGTCCCATGAACACGGTTTTGAAGACCGGGATCTCTATCTAGCTGGCGATCGTTGTGTCATCCATGCACCTTACGCATCCAGAAACCGAGATATCCGTGAATCGAGATAGTCGTGCACCGTCGTGAGCAAAGGCGGCTCTCATAGGGAAATATTCTTTCTTTGCGGCGTCCCACATATTGGCTGGCATTTTCCACAGCGTGTCAAGCTCCTCTTCAGAGCCCCAGATCTGATTGATGTCGTTCCTGGTTGTTTCGCCCTTCAATTAGCATACTCATGTGAATGTACTTCCTCTTCATGCACAACCAGGGGGGAAGGTTGTACATCCACACAAACAGAGGCCAGGTGCTATGTGTGCTTCTCTGGCTGCCAAACGGATTGACTCCATCGGTGCTCACGCCCAAAGACGATGTTCCTTGGATCGTTCCCAAATTCTTGGTCTTCGGTTCAACGCTTACACCGCTCGCATCCTTAGGGTGACTCGGCATCTTGTCTTTTTTATCTATCTCCAGATCATTTGCGTCATCTTCTCGCTTCTTCTCCTCCCTATCTGCGTGCCAACGCAGGAGCTTTGCTACCTTAGGGTCCACGAAATACCACTGCAGACGAGGAGTGATCGGAAAGTACCACACCACTTAGGAGCTTTCTTCCTCTTCTTGTATCGAGTGACGCCGCACACCGGACATATGGTAGACTCCGCGTGCTCGTCCCGATAAATGATGCAATTGTTCATGCACACATGGTATTTCACGTGTGGTAAATCCAGAGGACACACGATTTTCTTCGCCTCCTCCAAACTGGTCAGGCACTTGTTCCCCTTGGGAAGACGTTCATGCCAGAATGACATGTTCTCGTCGAAGCATGCGTCGGTCATTTTGTGTTTTACCTTCATCTCCAGAGCCATGAGCGTTACTTTCAGGCGGGTATCCTCGGGCCTGCATCGTTCATACAATGGAGTAACCGCGTCTAACTCAAGTTGATCCATCTTGGCTTTCTCTCGGGTGGCAGCTCTTGCGTTATCCGTCTGCTTGAGAAGAAGCTCTTGAATATGAGGGTCCTGCACCCAACCCATCGATGGTCCAGCGTTGTCTGCTCCGCCGGCATCATCATCATGTCCTGCATCTTCTACATGATGACTATGTACAGCATCACCGTCGTGATCATCTCCTGGGGATTCTTCGTCTTCTCGCCCGCCCGAGCCGCGGTGGTTGTCTTGCTGCCCTTCCTCATTTCTTGCCCGGCCCCCATGGACGATTCGTAGTCATCTTCATCACCTTGCCACCGATATCCATCCATGAAACCACGCAAGAGCAGGTGGTCCCGCACCTGCCCGGAATCCGGGTCCGCAATAAGGCTCTTCAGCTTGCATCTTCGACACGGACATCTTATCTCCGTCTCGTTCTTTTGAAGCATCTCGGCCTTTGTGGACCTCAAAAAGCTATTCATGATGCCTTCGGTCATCGTGCGGACCATGGTCGCCTTCGGGGTAGAGCAAAACGATATTTTAGAACCAAGAAAAAATTTGGCATGACTTTCCCTAAAAATAGGACCAAAAAGAATGCTTAATGCCAAAATTCTCGCCAAAACGGAAATGAATCAACATTCCGGCAAAATATTGGCAACTATCGCATTTCAAATACCAGTACACCTCCAAACACAAACACATATGCAACACCACAAACATATGCAACTCCACGAACATACATAGATCTAGCTAGGCCATAAAAACTGCATGTGCACATTGTTGTAGGGAGAACAACATAAATATAGCTTCCCCCCTTACTTACATATCAAAACAAGGTAATTTAACCACTTAATTTTAATGAATCTATGGTGGAAATGAGGTGAAAAATAGGAGGCACCCGAGACAAGGAGGAGGCGGCGGAGAGAATGAAGTGGGGAGAAACTGAGTGTGGGAGGAGAGGCTGTCCAAAATATCTTGTTGCTGCCCACTTACTAATGGCGCACCAACCATAAATGCGCCATTAGTAATCCAGGTTACTAATGGCACACCCTCTGGTGGTGCGCCATTACTAGTTTTGCCAAAAAAAACATACTAATGGCGCACTGTCCCATAGTGCGCCATTACTAGTTTAAACTAGTAATGGCGCACGGTGGAACAGTGCGCCATTAGTAGTTTTGCAAAAAAGGAATAAAAAATATAATAAAAAAAACAACATTAGTGGCGCACTTTCTGACAGGTGCGCCATTACTAGTTACAACTAGTAATGGTGCACTTCGTCTGGATGCGCCATTAGTATGTTTGGACAGGTGCACTAGTTCAAATTTTTTTTGATACTAATGGTGCACCTTGGGCCAGGTGCGCCATTAGTAGTTTCAACACTAATGGCATATCAGAAGGTGGTGCACCATTAGTATATACTAATGGCGCACCACTTGTCTGGTGCGCCATTAGTGTCAATCCCATCTATAGCCCTTTTTCTAGTAGTGTGTCAATGATGCTTGTGCTACTAACTCTACTTCTTGTGAAGCCTCTATCTTTAAGGAGAATGTTGAGCTAAGGGCTCAACTTGCTTTGCTAACTAGCAATTATGGAATATTAGAAGAAAGTCATGAAAATCTCTCGGGCTCTCATGATGACCTTCTAATCTCCCATGAAAGGCTAAAGTTAGCTCATGAGGCTATTTTGACTAAGGTAACATTGTATGAGCCTCATGTGGACATTAGCACTATTTCTACTCAAAATGCTTTATTGACATGTGCTAGTCCTAGTGATTCATCTAGACATATTATTGCTAATTTTTGTGATTAATTGCTCTCGTTGGCTTGTTGCTCTAACAATGAAGCTTCTACTTCCTCTAGTACTTTTGTTGATACTAACCTTGTAGAGGAAAACAAAGACCTCAAGGCCCAAGTCACTATTTTGAATAAAGACTTGGAAATACGTCCTGAAGGAAATACCTCTCTCAACGCTATCTTGAGTGTTCAAAAATCCCCTCATGACAAGGGTGGACTTGGTTTCATCTCCAACAACAAGAAGTCCAAGAGAAAGAAGAAGGGACAAGATCAAGTCAAGAATCCGACCAACATTACATGCTTCAAGTGCAAGAATGTTGGACACCATGTGAGATCTTGTCCATTGAAGAAGAAGGCTTCAAATGTGAAGCATCAAGGGAAGTGTCCTCAAGTTCAATCTCAAGGTCAACCTAATGTTGAAGAAAGGGCACTACCAATGATGAACAAATATAATGCTCCCCAAGTTGATGAAATAAAGAATAAGAGAAGGGGGAGCACATGTTGCTGTATTTGTCGTGAGAAGGGACACATATCCTCATCTTGTCCCAACGGTAACATCCCTAAGCCTCCTCTAGTCAATGGTCATTGTTCGCTTAGGAAGGATGTTGTTGGCAATTTGTTTGCCAAGTTTGTTGGTGCCCAAAGTGGTTTGGAAATGGAAAAGACCATTTGGGTTGCCAAGCCTATTGTGACAAACCTCTTAGGACCCAACTTGGTTGGGGACCATCAAGCTCAAACTTGATCAATAGGTGTGTGGAGGACATTGGAGATTTGGCTAGTTCATGAAGAAAAGGATATCCACCATTTATTTGTTCGAGCCAAGTCATGTGGATTATTTTCATTTTATCTATCCAATGTTCCTCTTTGCGGTAACTTGTATTTATATTGCTTATATTGAAAGTTACTCGCCCCTTGCATGTTTAGGTTTTGTATCTAGCCTGCGTAGGTTGCTTTGCAGATCATATAGTGGTGTTTGTAGGTTTGAGCCTTATTGTATCATATTTGAATCTTGCTTGCTTTTGTGATATTTTAGTGGATCATCACATTATGGGGGAGTGTTATGTTTTGTGCACATCACAAACCCGAAATGTGAATATGAGAAATACCACCTATTATTGATATTCAATATTATCTAGTCACTATGTGGTATGTCAAGCTCATTTGAAATTCAAATTCTCAAAGTATCCATTAATTATCTCTTGTTGGTGTCTATTTTGTCTTCATAGTGTGCTAGGCCGAGGTGTCCTTAGAGTTTCACATAATCTTCTGGACACCCCGTGGGCATGGGGTCTTTGACCCCCATGCACACGGGGTGGGGTTTCAGTCTCTGAGTACCCCGTGCGCACGGGGCTGATTTAGCCCGTGCGCATGGGGTCCAACGGGCAGAAATGCCCACCCAGCCAAGAACACTATGATTCTCTCTTCTTATCCTTTGGATTATGATTTTGATCTTGTGCATCTTCGAAATCTACCACTGAGTGTTATTTCCAAATACCATTGTTATTCCTTACAATTGGTATTTCTTCATGTGGTAGAACTTTATGATCATCTTCTTCTCGGCTCGTGCTTCAACTTGTCTTATCTCACTACTTGCACTATCTATGATCTACTTGAGTGAGATAAACCTTTGAGTATGTGTGTAGTGTATATCCTATGCTTGTTGTTTTTTTGCCTAGTTCTTATGTTGTTCTTTGTGTGCGGTCTTGTGTGGATTCATCACTTTGATATAATTTGTACAACTTGAATTCTTTGTGATATTAGAGGTGCATTCATCGTGTATGTGTTCTTTTGTCCAAATTGTATCTGTTTTGATATTGGTAGGCTTGTGCATGTATATTTATTTATATACTTCTTCATGCCTTGCTTGCTCTACTTAATCGTCTCTATAGGGTAAACTCCGTCATATCCTTAATGGTTAAAAATGTGCTTGAATTTCGAGTTCATATCCATATGCACATATTTAATGTGGAGTTTTCCCTATGTATTGTAGTTGTACTAACTACTTCGGACCCATTACGTTTGGGGACCAAATTGTACCTTAATGTGTTTTAGGTACTTTGGAGAAGCATTGGATGCTTGGCTTATTCATGAGGAAGGTGGAGACACCGTCGTAAATTACTAGAGCCAAGCTTGGTTGATTGTTTGATTTGAGGGAGAAGATAATTGAAAACCCGGGTCGGTTGTAAGTGTTTCATTCTCATCATGAAAACCTGGTTAACTAAAATTTGGGTCAATTTGTTGGATATGCATCAAACTCCCACACTTACCGTATTCTCAATAAATCCACGGGATATATTGAGGAAACGGTGAATGTGGAGTGTGATAAGAATAACGGCTTCCACACGGAGCAATTTGTTTCAAGTGTTGTAGGTGATGAGGCTCCTTCCCAAGCTACAAGTACAATGGGGATCAATCATATTCTTCCATAAGAAACACCCCATTTCCATGTAGAAGAAGGAGTAAGAGCCCCTCTTGTGGATCCACCACAAGGGAAGTCATCACCCCAACACAAGATCAAGATGCTATGGGAGATCATGTACCTATCCAAGAACAAGATCAAGTCCCTCATGTTTGCATACTAGATCAATGGCCCCTTGAACCAATGCTCTCTCGGTAACAAGTACTCACTTCATGCATTTATTTAAATTAGAGTCAACATTGTGTATGTTGCATCTTGGCATGATTAGTACTTGTTGAGTTTGTGTTTCCTGCAAAATCTTAAACCTCCTTTTTGCATCTATGAGCAATTTGAGAAGGAGCATATCATGGGAATCTCTAAAACCATGCTCATGGTTCACTTATCCCAAATATGCCAATTAAGCAATGTATTGCATACCAATTCCTCAAAGTGCTCCTATGTGCAATATTGATAAATTTGCAATCACACTCTTTTTTGTTGTGGCATTATCTCTCATGCTTAGTAATTCATTTTTATGCAAATGAGATCAATTTATGCCATGTGCCTTGTGCCATGTGCCATGTGACAAAGCTCTTATGGTAAAATCAAGCTTGTATAATAATGTATTCTTTCATGGATATCAAATTCTTATCTTTTGTACCTTTTTGTGTGTGCAAGTTTCTTTGTCGATGCTCATCTTGATGATTATTTTCCACATAAGAAACTTATACACATGATAAAGTTCATATCTTTATTTGATATCTATTCGTTTACTACCAGTCCTTGGGATTGTCTCTTTTTCATTCTTTGATGGATCCGGTAAGACGATGAGTAGTGAGTGTTTGCATGTATTTCTTATATCTTTGCACTCATGAGTTTTTTGGATGTATTTTTGACCCATTCTTAGCATGATGATCCTATTGGGTACTTGTCGTATATCTTGTCCAAATTATGTTCTTTGGATCTTTTGAATGTGTGACTCTCATGTTTTATCTTCTTGTCGCATTCTTTGGATCCCCAATATAGTTTGAGCTCCTCCATTTATACTTAAATACGTATGTGCATTTGATTCCACTCACATTTGAGAAATACACAAATTAAGGAGGAACACATATTATATTGGCCTTCTAGATTTCTTCCATTTTGGCATTTGATGCCAATGGGGGAGAAGTTTAGAGGGTTTAGGAGAAGTGTGTTGGTTATTATCATTCATGCATATCTATATTCGGTGTGTTTGCTTGTTTCGTGAATGTGTATATAGAGAAAACTTCACCAAGTTCTTTCATGTGCATATATTATGGGGGAGTTTTCTCTATATAGTATGGTTCTACTGGCATCAAATTCCTGTGTAGTATTTCGATGCTAGTACAATCGGTTTTGATAAGATCAACTATCTTTGTGATATTTGAGGCTATCAAAACCACCGCAAGTATACAATTTATTCTTGGATAGATTGAATACTTGCTTTAAATTCATTATATAAACCCTCTTGTTGAGATTGTCATCAATTACCAAAATGGGGGAGATTGAAAGGGCATGTAGACCCTAAGTTTGGTTTTGGTAATTAATGACAATCTCTATGGACTAATGTTTTCATTGAGATATATTTGAAGGGATTTTCCATAGATGGCGCATCAAGTATATTAGATGGAATCAAGGACAAAGTCCATATATATGAAGATATGGTTGCTCTAAGCGTTGGTATTAATTGACAAATTCCAATGGAGCATCAAGTGCATTGAATCCTATATGAAGAAATATTCCATAGTGATGCATGAAGCATGTTGGATTTATGTGGGAAGAATGCCATCAAAACATTCGAAAAAGTCCTCATGGTATCCCTCTGTGGATACCCCGTGCGCACGGGCCTCCTGACCCCCGTGCACACGGGGTCGAGTGTCAACTCTCTAGATACCCCGTGCGCACGGGGTCCCTGACCCCCGTGCACACGGGGCCTAGGTTTTGGCACTTGAAGTCACATATCCAGTCAGGTTTCAAGTTGGTCTTTGGGGATTTATGTTGAAGCCATCAAGATTGATTTTAATGTCTAACCAACTATATTCAAGGTGGAGTTTGTTAGAGGATCTCAAAGATTGACATATGTGGGCTTTTAAGGATCAAGAGCTTGAGAGTAAAATCAAATAGAAGAATTCAAGTTATGGTATCAAGACAAGATCATGGTAAGCTCATATGTTGGGTTTTCAGTTGATCAAGTCTTGAAGCAAGCAACTAGAGTGAAGACTTCATTGTGCCTCTCAAGAGATGATGATGGAGTTTTTAGAGAGCAAATGATGACCAATATGATATTCATAGTGAAACTTGATACGGTCATGAAAGAGTCTTTGGTGATCTCTTTCTTGAAGCAATGGAGGTAAATGAAGAGTTCATTATGGCTTTCAAGAAACCAAGATGGGACATGAAGTAAAGATGTTAGTTGAGCAAGATGAAGCTCGAAGATTATCTAGATGGTCAACTCTCAAAGCGCAATCTTTGTACCACGTGGGATCAAGTGATCTAGTGGTATGGTAAGTAATTGTGAATTGTGCTCTGCTACCTAACCCATGCTATGTGCTTTCTATGTCTATGTGGGTTAGGTGTTTCTCATGGGCTTGCATCAAAAGAGAGATTTCAAGTAGCCTATGTGTGGATGACATCAAGTGGTGATGGTCATCGGGTTCGAGGAGAGTGCAAGATGAGAAGCCGGAGGTTATATGCCATGTGAAGATGGGCTTAAGTTAAGGCTTCCCTCATTGCAATATGAGGAAGCATTTCGAGTATGTTCACCAAGTGATTGTGGACAAGAAAAAGATTCCAACTTGAGGCAAGCATCAGAGTCATCACCAAGCTCAAGTTGAATGTGCAAGGCAAAGGTATACCTTAGATAGGTTTTCCTAGTTTTTTCGGTCTCCTGGTGCTTGGAGGGAGACTTGGATTATTGGTTTGATAGCCGTACTATCAAGCGGGACTTTCGGGTGAGTAGCTTGATCACGTATCAAAAAGAGAGCTCAAACCTTTGCAAAATTTGCATCATTATTTTTGGTTGATCTTGGGTGATTCTCTATGTGGGGACCTTGGGCTTTTCCATAGCTTTAAAACGAGCCCAAGATCATCAAATTCGGAGTTCGTATGCCAAAGTTATGCATGTTTTAGTGGGCTGCTGTAGGCTGTCCTGGGTACCCCATGGGCACGGGGCCCCGTGTGCACGGGCTTGTACCGTGCGCACGAGACCCCGTGGGCACGGGGTGTCCTGGAAGTGTCCGTTGGAGCCCCAACAGCTAGTTTTCGAAGTTGGCTATAAAAGAGCCCTTCCTCCCCATCGATTTGAGGGTTGTTCATACAATTTCTAAACATCATTTTGAGCATCATACCACCTCTCTCAAACCCCTATCTCTCCTCTATGTGAAGGGGGATTTGTGGATGGATCTTGGAGTCATTTATTGATTTCCTCCATTGCATCCCCTCTCTTCAATCTCCTACTTTCTTGAGTTGTATCTTGTGAGATTGAGAGAGTGAGTTGAGCATTTGTTGCTTGACCTTGCATTGCATTTGTTGCATTGGTTTGAGCTCCCCGCATCGATTTGTTCGACTGAGAGCCCGTGAGTTTGTTACTCTTGGAGGCTTCGCCTCCTAGACGGTTTGGTGATACATTAAGAAGATTGTGAAGAGGCCTATGTGGCCAAGGTTCCCCCGGAAGCTTCCTTTTGTGGTGTGCTCTGGGGAAGGGTGTTGAAGTGGCCTAGGTGGTCAAGTTCCTCCGGAAGCTTCCGTGGTTGTGGTGTGCTCCGGAGAAGTTTGTAAAGGTGTGGTGGTCGCCTTCAAGACCAACCTCGAGTGAACTGATGAAGTCATGTACCTAGGGTAGGGTCGTGAACCTGTCCAAGATGCCCTCCTCAAGGACACCTCTTGAACAAAACACCTTTCAGTCGACCTGGAAGGATTCCACTCGACGGACCTGAAGACACTCGACCATCAGCCAACCACTCAACCGCCAGAAGATCTACAGTCGGTCTGCACGCAAATGGTCAGTCATTAAGTGGCCTTATGGTCATCATAGCACTTTATGTGGGATGTTACCAGTAACTCCCTGTCTTAATGTACCTTAATACCTACATAATTGTGGGCTGGAGGGGTCTGGCAAACTCTATATAAGCCACCCCCTCCTCAGTGTAAAGGGTTTGCACCCCTGTAACTCATACACATATAAGATAGCCGACCTCCTCCGGGCTCCGAGACGTAGGGTTGTTACTTCCTCAGAGAAGGGCCTGAACTCGTAAACATCTTGCATATACAACTACTCCATAGCTAGGATCTTGCCTCTCCATTCCTACCCCCCCATTCTACTGTCAGACTTAGAACCACGACAGTTGGCGCCCACCTTGGGGCAGGTGTCTTAGCGACTTGTTGGAGAAGTTGCAGTTTTCCGATCCCCTTCATCATGGTTTCAGGTGGAGTTTTGGTTGAGGGCCACAAGATCCGTCTTGGTGAACTCACGTTCATCGCCGATGACTGCGCTTGGCTGCAGGAGGCTCCACTCTACGTCGACGCACTCCCCGTCCACGGGGCAACGCACTTTCATGCGTGCGTCCGCGGCGTCCTCCTGCGGTAGCCGTCGACCCAGTATCGGTCGGCTCCTGTGTCGTCCTCCCTCCCAGTCTCGTGCCGGCACAAGCGCTTCGGTCGGTCGAGGCTTAAGCGGTGGGTGAGGCACGCGGTGGCCCGCTAGTTGGCCACTCCCCAAGTCGCGGAATCGAGCCCGACGAATCTCTCTATGGCCTGTTCGATCTGTCGACAGGCTCCGCAGAGACTGCATCCGAGTGCGATAGCAGCGATCCAGCGGCGGAGGTTCTGATGGTCGACGGACAAGGTAGCCCTCCTGGTTTCCCCCGTGCCGACGGAGGTATTGGCGAAGGCGAGCCGGCGCAGGTTCATGAAGAGTATCAACCTGAGCCCCTCACTTCGCTGCAGAGGGAGGAGCTTCGCCGCTGGAACATGGATGTGCTTCACACTCCTATCGTTGGAGAAACCCCCGAGCCCGTGCCTTAGAAGATGCGCGTTTGGCCAACTTGGCTGAGCGCACTTGACTGGAAAATCTCCAGCGAGTGCTCGACGAACTAGCGCAACAACGGGTCCCGTCGTCCAGTCGACGTCAACTCTTTCCACAACCGATTCAGGTATACCGAACTCCCATTCAGAATCTAGCAACTGCAGCCCGTATAGCAGCGTCCATTCAGCCTTCCAAGTGAGAGGCTGGCAGAGGCTTGCTACAGATCAGAGATTTGCTCCGAGCAGCAGGAGATCAAAATTCAGCTATATAGCAGTCGCGGAACAGGATTCACAGCACCGTCGCTGCGAATACAGTCCAGTCGGCTCATAGCCCAAGATCGCCCCCGAGGCGTGAGGGACATGGAGGCCGGCGTGATCAGTATGAGGACCGATTCGATCGTGATGATCGACGTCGAATGCCCACTCCTCCCGCAAGGGGTGGTTCATATGTTCCTCGATAGCAAGAAGACAGACACCAGCACAGTGTTGGGCGAAGGATTCCAGTCAACCCCAGGGAACCAGGCTTTGATGCGAGATCCGTCATCGTTCAAGGCTTGGTTGACAAGAACAGAGCTAACCGAGAAGGCCATGACAGAAATGCACCCGCCAGCAGCAGAGTACACGTCTCAGGACCAGAGTGTTTTAGCAGAGCCATCAGAGTCGCGGTGATTCCTCCCAACTTCAGGTTGGCGACTGGAGTCAGTAAGTTCACTGGTGAGTCCAAGCCGGATACCTGGCTTGAGGAATACCGAGTGGCTGTTCAGATTGGCGGTGGCAACGATGAAGTGGCCATGAAACATCTGCCTCTTATGTTGGAGGGCTCGGCCAGAGCATGGTTGAATCAGTTAGCACCCAGCAGCATTTACACTTGGGAAGATCTTGCCCGAGTGTTTGTCAGGACATTTGAAGGAACTTGCAAGCGGCCAGCAGGGTTGACAGAGTTGCAGTCGTGTGTGCAGAAGTCGAATGAAACTCTGAGGGATTACATCCAGAGATGGATTACATTGCATCCCACGGTAGAGAATGTATCTGATCATTAGGCAGTCTGTGCCTTCAAGGAAGGTGTTAAGAACAAAGAGTTAAGTTTGAAATTCGGTTGGACCGGAGATATGACCCTGAGTCAAATGATGGAGATTGCCACCAAGTACGCCAATGGTGAAGAAGAGGATCGGCTCCGGAGTGGAAAGTACAAGTCAGCCGCTAATGAAACCGGGGGAGGGAACTCCAGTCGGAAACAGAAGCGGAAAACCGAGCCAGTTGCTCCTGGAGAAGCCTTGGCCGTGACTCCAGGAAAGTTCAAGGGGAAACCCAAGGGGCCTTGGAACCCCAAGAAGGTGAAATACCAAGATGGGAATGATGTATTGGACTCACCATGTCACATTCACACTAAGGAATATGAATAGGGTAAACTCATTTACCCAAAGCATACCACTCGACAGTGTCGGCTCTTGATTCAGCAGCTCCAGGGGAAACAGCCCAAGGATAAGGAGAAGGAGTCGGACAAAGTTGAGGACAAGGAAGATGGTGACGGTGGATACCCCCAGGTCAATTCCACCCTGATGATTTTTGCTGACGTTGAAAGCAAAAGTCGATTGAAAGTTATCAACCGGGAAGTGAACATGGTCGCTCCGGCGACACCCAGTTATCTGAAATGGTCGTAGACCGCCCATCACGTTTGACCAATCTGATCACCTGACACACATATCCACCACTGGGAGGCAAGCTTTGGTGGTCGACCCAGTCGTCAAAGGCACTAGACTAACTAAGGTTTTGATGGATGGTGGCGTGCTTTGAACATACTTGTATGCGAGAGGCGTTGAAAGGATGGGCATTACGATGTCCGACTCAGCCCAAAGAACATGAGCTTCCATGGAGTCATTCCTGGAAAGAAGGCTGAGTCACTCGGCCAAATTGCTCTCGATGTGGTTTTTGGTGATTACAAAAAATTTCGTAAGGAAAAGTTGACCTTTGAGGTCGTGGATTTCCAGAGCGCTTATCACGCTATTCTGGGGAGGCCGGCATATGCGCGTTTCATGGCTCGACCATGTTATGTATACCTCAAACTGAAGATGCCAGGGCCCAAAGGTGTGATTACTATCACTGGCAATCAGAAGAAAGCAGAAGAGTGTTTTTAGAAAGGCTCTAAGATCGCTGATGCTCAGATGGTAGTGGTAGAGTTGCAAGAGTACCAGAAAACTGCAGACCCAAGTGATTTGTTGCGAGCCAAGAAGCCCGCCAAGGAGTTAGCATTTCAGTCGTCCGGTGAGACGAAACCGATTCATATTCACCCGACTGATCCCAATGCTGCCTGACTCACATCTCAACAACACTCGACTCCAAATAGGAAGAAGCGCTCATCCAGTTCCTCCGTGAGAACTGGGACATCTTCGCATGGAAGCCTGCTGACATGTCGGGTGTTCCCAGGGGACTGTTTGAGCATCGTCTACGAGTCGACTCAAAAGTTAAAACTGTCAAAGAACATCTTCGACAGTCCGCCGTCCAGAAGAGAAAGGCCATTAGCAAGGAGGTGGCTCGGCTCTTAGCAGCAGAGTTTATCCGAGAGATTTACCACTTTGAGTGGCTCGCCAATGTTGTCACGGTCCCTAAGAAGGACAAATCACTTCGCATGTGCATCGACTTCAAACATATCAATCGGGCCTTCCTGAAAGATCATTTTCCTCTTCCCCGCATCGACCAAATAGTCGACTCGACTGCAGGATGTCAGCAGTTGTCTTTCTTGGACGCCTATTCCGGTTACCATCAGATCCGTCTATATGGACCTGACGAGATCAAAACAGCTTTCATCACTCCATTCAGGTGCTTCTGTTATGTCACCATGCCATTCGGCCTCAAGAATGTCGGAGCCACGTTCATGAGGATGATTCAGAAGTGTTTGCTCACTCAAATCAGTCGGAATGTGGAAGCATACATGATTGATATTGTGGTCAAGTCACGGAAAGGTTCCGACCTGTTGACTGACCTTGCTGAAACATTTGCGAATCTCAGGAGGTATGATAGCAAGCTTAATCCATCAAAGTGCACATTTGGAGTTCCTGACGGAAAGTTACTCGCTTTTCTTGTTTCCAAACGAGGAATCGAAGCCAACCTAGAAAAAGTTGGCACTATTCTCCGAATGAAACGCCCTGTGTGTGTGCACGATGTCCAGAAGCTTACTCGATGCTTGGCCGCTTTAAGTTGATTCATCTCTCGCCTCGGTGAAAAGGCATTGCCTCTTTACCGACTGATGAAGAACTCAGACAAGTTCGACTGGACTCCCGAAGCTGATGCAGCGTTTGCAGAGCTAAAAGCTCTGCTCTCCACCCAGCCGGTGCTTGCTGCCCCAATCAGCAAGGAGTCATTACTGCTTTACATTGTAGCCACAGGACAAGTCGTTAGTACAGTACTTACGGACGAGCGGGAAGAAGAAGGAAAGGCCTTCAAAGTTCAGCGCCCAGTATATTATCTTTCTGAAGTATTGACCCCATCAAAGCAAAGATACCCTCATTATCAAAAGCTTGTTTATGGGATTTATATGACCGCGAAGAAGGTTGCTCATTACTTCTCTGATCATTCCATTAAAGTCGTCAGTGACGCCCTATTGTCAGAGATTCTGCACAACAGAGATGCAACTGGTCGAGTGGCGAAATGGGCGATTGAACTCCTTCCCCTTGATATCAAGTTTGAGGCAAAGAAAGCCATCAAGTCCCACGCAATAGCAGATTTCATCACCGAGTGGATTGAACAGCAATTGCCGACTCAAGTTCACTCGGAGCACTGGACCATGTTCTTTGATGGTTCCAAGATGCTGAATGGTTCCGGTGCTGGGGTAGTGTCAGTTTCCCCCCGAGGAGATAAGCTCAGATATGTGCTCCAGATTCACTTTGATTCTTCCAACAATGAAGCAGGATACGAAGCACTGTTGTATGGGTTGCGTATGGCCATGTCACTCGGTGTCTGTCGCCTCATGGTTTATGGTGACTCAGATCTAGTGGTTAATTAGGTGATGAAGGAGTGGGATGTCAGAAGTCTAGCCATGACTGGTTATTGCAATGCGGTGAGGAAGTTAGAGAAAAAGTTTGAGGGGTTAGAGCTTCATCATGTACCCCGACTGAAAAATCAAGCTGCTGATGATTTGGTGAAAACAGGGTCCAAGAGTGAAGCCATTCCCAATGATGTGTTTTTGGAGCACATCCACACACCGTCAATTCAAGAAGATCCTTTCACCGATGAAGCCCCACAGCCAAAAAGTGCCACCGATCCGACTGAAGTTGAGGTCCCAGCTGTGGTCGACCTGGTCATGGAAGTCGTGGTCATCACTCCCGACTGGACAGTGCCGTACATCGCGTATATCCTAAGGAAAGAGCTCCCGGAGAACGAAGAAGAGGCTCGACAAATCGTCCGCCGATCCAAGGCCTTTACTGTGATCAAAGGACAGTTGTACAGATAAAGCGCGACTGGAGTCGGCCAGAAGTGCATAACACCAGAAGAAGGTCAGATAATTCTTGATGATATCCACTCGGGGACCTGTGGTCATCATGCGTCCTCTTGGACCGTCGTGGCTAAAGCATACCGAGCGGGATTTTACTGGCCAAAAGCAAATGAAATGGCAAAGGAAATAGTCGACAAGTGTGGAGGGTGTCAGTTCTATTCCATATGTCACACAAACCTGCCTCAGCCTTGAAGACCATTCCACTCATCTGGCCCTTCACTGTTTGGGGGTTGGATATGATTGGACCACTGAGAACTGGCAGAAGGGGTTTCACTCACTTGCTAGTGGCAGTCGACAAGTTTACGATGTGGATTGAAGCTAAACCTATCAAGAACCTCGATGCGTACACTGCTATCAGTTTCATCAGACAGTTGATATTCAGATATGGAGTTCTGCACAGCATCATCACTGACAATGGGTCAAACTTCGATTCTGACAAGTTCAAAGCCTTTTGTGCCTCTCAGGGCACGCGAGTCGACTATGCTTCAGTTGGTCACCCCCAGTTGAATGGACAAGCAGAACAAGCAAATGGTCTAATTCTCAAAGGACTGAAACCTCGGCTGATGCGCGATCTCAAGCATGCAGCAGGAGCGTGGGTCGACGAACTTCCGTCGGTTCTTTGGGGATTGAGGACCACTCCTAATCGGTCGACTGGGAGAACTCCATTCTTTCTGGTCTATGGAGCTGAAGCAGTTCTGCCCAGTGACCTGCTTCACAATGCACCCCGAGTCAAACTCTACTCTGAAGAAGAAGCGGAGCAAGCCCGACAAGATGCAGTCGACCTCCTTGAAGAGGAGAGAGAGATGGCCCTGATTTGCTCGACCATCTATCAGTAGGACTTGCGTCGATTCCATGCTAGAAATGTGAAGAGCCGAACCTTTCAAGAAGGAGACTTGGTCCTCCGAGTGGATCAACAGAAACCACACAAGCTCGCTCCCACTTGGGAAGGTCCTTTCATCATCACCAGAGTTCTCCACAATGGAGCATACCATCTTTACAACGTCGATTGCCAGATTGATGAGCCTCGATCTTGGAATGCGGAGTTGCTCCACCCCTTTTACACTTAAGTACTCACTCGGGTGAGATGTAATAAAAGAACATCTGTAGTTTGTTTATCAAAGACAAGAATGTTATAATTTTCCCAGTGATTGTTATTACTTTTCGTTTGCATGAGAAATTTCCCCCAGTGGGTGGCTTAGCCGCGAACCCGTTTTTGCCTAAGTTTGTAAGTTTGTAAAAAAAATCCATGCCAAGTGGAGAGCCAGCCTCCCACTCGGGAGCTTAGCTGCGAATCTGTTTCGCCTAAGTATCTGAAAATCCTACCGAGTGGTGAGCCAGCCTCCCACTCGGGGGCTTAGCTGCGAATTCGTTTTGCCTAAGTATCTGAAAATCCTACCGAGTGGTGAGCCAGCCTCCCACTCGGGGGCTTAGCTGCAGTCCAAGTACTCGCCTAAATGTTTAAAATCCTACCAAGTGGTGAGCCAGCCTCCCACTCGGGGGCTTAGCTGCAGTCCAAGTACTCGCCTAAGTGTTTAAAATCCTACCGAGTGGCGAGCCAGCCTCCCACTCGGGAGCTTAGCTGTAGTCCAAGTACTCACCTAAGTGTTGAAAATCCTACCAAGTGAGGAGCCATCCTCCCACTCGGGGTCTTAGCTGCAGTCCAAGTACTCGTCCAAGTATTTAATACAGTGTGCGCTTTGCAAGGACGACGAGGTACAGGTCAAATGTTGCCTTCCCCTGCAGAGCTACGACACAAAAAATCCTCCTCGGAAGCTTAGCTGCTGTCCAGTACTTGCCTAAGTCTGAAAAATCCTACCGAGTGGAGAGCAAACCTCCCACTCGGGGGCTTAGTGTTGGGAACGTAGTAATTTCAAAAAAAATTCCTATGCACACGCAAGATCATGGTGATGACATAGCAGCGAGAGGGGAGAGTGTATGTCCGCGTACCCTCGTAGACCGTAAGCGGAAGCGATATCACAACGCGGTTGATGTAGTCGTACGTCTTCACGATCCGACCGATCCAAGCACCGACCGTACGGAGCCTCCGAGTTCAGCACACGTTCAGCTCCGGAGATGAGTTCCGTCAGCACGACAGCGTGGTGACGACGATGATGTTCTACCGGCGCAAGGCTTCGCCTAAACTCCGCGACGATATGACCGAGGTGGAATATGGTGGAAGGGGGCACCGCACACGGCTAAGGAACGATCCGTAGATCAACTTGTGTGTCTATGGGGTGCCCCCTGCCCCCGTATATAAAGGAGCCAGGGGGGAGGAGGCCTCCGGCCTAAGGGGGCGCGCCAAGGGGGGAGTCCTACTCCCACCGGGAGTAGGACTCCCCTTTTCCAAGTTGGAGTAGGAGAGAAGGGGGAAAGAGGGGAAGGAAGCGAAGGAAAGGGGGGGCGCTGCCCCCTTTCCCTTGTCCTATTCGGACTAGGAGGGGGAGGGCGCGCGGCCCCCTCCTGGCTCCTTCCTCTTCTCCCTCTTGGCCCATGTAGGCCCATTAACCCCCCGGGGGGTTCCGGTAACCTCCCGGTACTCCGGTAAAATGTCGATTTCACCCGGAACCATTCCGATGTCCAAACACAGGCTTCCAATATATCAATCTTTATGTCTCGACCATTCCGAGACTCCTTGTCATGTCCGTGATCACATCCGGGACTCCGAACAAACTTCGGTACATCAAAACTTATAAACTCATAATAAAATTGTCATCAAAACGTTAAGCGTGCGGACCCTGCGAGTTCGAGAACTATGTAGACATGACCTAAAACCATTCTCAGTCAATAACCAATAGCGGGACCTGGATGCCCATATTGGTTCCTACATATTCTACGAAGATCTTTATCGGTCAAACCGCATAACAACATACTTTGTTCCCTTTGTCATCGGTATGTTGCTTGCCCGAGATTTGATCGTCGGTATCCAATACCTAGTTCAATCTCGTTACCCGCAAGTCTCTTTACTCGTTCCGTAATACATCATCTCATAACTAACTCATTAGTTACATGCTTGCAAGGCTTAGGTGATGAGTATCACCGAGAGGGCCCAGAGATACCTCTCCGACAATCGGAGTGACAAATCCTAATCTCAAATTATGCCAACTCAACATGTACCTTCGAAACACACAGAGAGCACCTTTATAATCACCCAGTTACGTTGTGACGTTTGGTAGCACACAAAGTGTTCTTCCGGTAAACGGGAGTCGCACAATCTCATAGTTGTAGGAACTTTGTATAAGTCATGAAGAAAGCAATAGCAGTATACTAAATGATCAAGTGCTAGGCTAACAGAATGGGTCATGTCAATCACATCATTCTCCTAATGATGTGATCCCATTAATCAAATGACAACACATGTCTATGGTCAGGAAACATAACCATCTTTGATTAACGAGCTAGTCAAGTAGAGGCATACTAGTGACTATGTGTTTGTCTATGTATTCACACATGTATCATGTTTCCGGTTAATACAATTCTAGCATGAATAATAAACATTTATCATGATATGAGGAAATAAATAATAACTTTATTATTGCCTCTAGGGCATATTTCCTTCAGTCTCCCACTTGCACTAGAGTCAATAATCTAGATTACATAGTAATGATTCTAACACCCATGGAGTCTTGGTGCTGATCATGTTTTGCTCGTGAGAGAGGCTTAGTCAACGGGTCTGCAACATTCAGATCCATATGAATCTTGCAAATCTCTATGTCTCCCACTTGGACTTGGTCCTGAATGGAATTGAAGCGTCTCTTGATGTGCTTGGTCCTCTTGTGAAATCTGGATTCCTTTGCCAAGGCAATTGCACCAGTATTGTCACACAAGATCTTCATTGGTCCCGATGCACTAGGTATGACACCTAGATCGGAAATGAACTCCTTCATCCAGACTCCTTCATTCGCTACTTCAGAAGCAGCTATGTACTCCGCTTCACATGCAGATCCCGCCACGACGCTTTGTTTAGAACTCCACCAACTTACAGCTCCACCGTTTAATATAAACACGTATCCGGTTTGTGATTTAGAATCGTCCGGATCAGTGTGAAAGCTTGCATTGACGTAACCATTTAAGACTAGCTCTTTGTCACCTCCATATACGAGAAACATATCCTTAGTCCTTTTCAGGTATTTCAGGATGTTCTTGACCGCTGTCCAGTGATCCACTCCTGGATTACTTTGGTACCTTCCTGCCAAGCTTATTGCTAAGCATACGTCAGGTCTGGTACATAGCATTGCATACATGATAGAGCCTATGGCTGAAGCATAGGGAACATTTTTCATTTTCTCTCAATCTTCTGCTGTGGTCGGGCATTGAGTTTGACTCAACTTCACACCTTGTAGCACAGGCAAGAATCCTTTCTTTGCCTGATCCATTTTGAACTTTTTCAAAATTTTGTCAAGGTATGTGCTTTGTGAAAGTCATATTAAGCGTCTTGATCTATCTCTATAGATCTTGATGCCCAATATATAAGCAGCTTCACCGAGGTCTTTCATTGAAAAACTTTTATTCAAGTATCCCTTTATGCTATCCAGAAATTCTATATCATTTCCAATTAATTATATGTCATCAACATATAAAACTAGAAATGCTACAGAGCTCCCACTCACTTTCTTGTAAATACAGGCTTCTCCAAAAGTTTGTATAAAACCATATGCTTTGATCACACTATCAAAACGTTTATTCCAACTCCGAGATGCTTGCACCAGTCCATAAATGGAACGCTGGAGCTTGCACACTTTGTTAGCACCTTTTGGATCAACAAACCTTCTGGCTGTATCATATACAACTCTTCTTCTAGAAACCCATTCAAGAATGCAGTCTTGACATCCATTTGCCAAATTTCATAATCATGAAATGCAGCAATAGCCAACATGATTCGGACAGACTTAAGCATCGCTACGGGTGAGAAAGTCTCATTGTAGTCAACCCCTTGAACTTGTCGAAAACCTTTCGCAACAAGTCGAGCTTTATAGACACTAACGTTACCATCAGCATCAGTCTTCTTCTTAAAGATCCATTTATTCTCAATGGCTTGCCGATCATCGGGCAAGTTAACCAAAGTCCATACTTTGTTTTCATACATGGATCCCATCTCAGATTTCATGGCCTCTAGCCATTTTGCGGAATCTGGGCTCATCATCGCTTACTCATAGTTCGTAGGTTCATCATGGTCAAGTAACATGACTTCCAGAATAGGATTACCGTACCACTCTGGTGCGGATCTTACTCTGGTAGACCTACGAGGTTCAGCAGAAACTTGATCTGAAGTTTCATGATCAATATCATTAGCTTCCTCACTAATTGGTGTAGTTGTCATGGGAACCGGTTCTCGTGATGAACTACGTTCCAATAAGGGAGTAGATACAGTTATCTCATCAATTTCTACTTTCCTCCCACTCACTTCTTTCGAGAGAAACTCCTTCTCTAGAAAGGATCCATTCTTAGCAACGAATGTCTTGCCTTCGGATCTGTGATAGAAGGTGTACCCAACAGTCTCTTTTGGGTATCCTATGAAGACACATTTCTCCGATTTGGGTTCGAGCTTATCTGGTTGAAGTTTCTTCACATAAGCATCGCAGCCCCAAACTATAAGAAACGACAACTTTGGTTTCTTGCCAAACCACAGTTTATAAGGCGTCATCTCAACGGATTTTGATGGTGCCCTATTTAACGTGAATGTGGCCGTCTCTAAAGAATAACCCCAAAATGATTGCGGTAAATCGGTAAGAGACATCATAGATCGCACCATATCAAGTAAAGTACGATTATGACGTTCGGACACACCATTTCGTTGTGGTGTTCCAGGTGGCGTGAGTTGCGAAACTATTCCGCATTGTTTCAAATGTAAACCAAACTCGTAACTCAAATATTCTCCTCCACGATCAGATCGTAGAAACTTTATTTTCTTGTTACGATGATTTTCTACTTCACTCTGAAATTCTTTGAACTTTTCAAATGTTTCAGACTTGTGCTTCATTAAGTAGATATACCCATATCTGCTCAAATCATCTGTGAAGGTGAGAAAATAATGATATCCGCCACGAGCCTCAACATTCATCGGACCACATACATCTGTATGTATGATTTCCAATAAATCTGTTGCTCTCTCCATAGTTCCGGAGAACGGTGTATTAGTCATCTTGCCCATGAGGCACGGTTCGCAAGTACCAAGTGATTCATAATCAAGTGATTCCAGAAGTCCATCAGTATGGAGTTTCTTCATGCGTTTTACACCGATATGACCTAAACGGCAGTGCCACAAATAAGTTGCACTATCATTATCAACTCTGCATCTTTTGGCTTCAACATTATGAATATGTGTATCACTACTAATGGATTCAATAAAAATAGACCACTCTTCAAGGGTGCATGACCATAAAAGATATTACTCATATAAATAGAACAACCATTATTCTCTGATTTAAATGAATAACCGTCTCGCATTAAACAAGATCCAAATATAATGTTCATGCTCAACGCTGGCAAAAAATAACAATTATTCAGGTCTAAAACTAATCCCGAAGGTAGATGTAGAGGTAGCGTGCCGACCGCGATCACATCGACTTTGGAACCGTTTCCCACGCGCATCGTCACCTCGTCCTTGGCGGTCTTTGGCTTATTCCGTAGTCCTGCTTTGAGTTGCAAATATTAGCAATGTAACCAAGTATCAAATACCAGTGCTACTACGAGCTCTAGTTAGGTACACATCAATAACATGTATATCACATATACCTTTGTTCACTTTGCCATCCTTCTTATCCGCCAAATACTTGGGGCAGTTCCGCTTCGGTGACTACCGCTTGTAGTAGAAGCACTCGGTTTGTGCTTAGGTCCAGACTTGGGTTTCTTCTCTTGAGCAGCAACTTGCTTGCCGTTCTTCTTGAAGTTCCCTTCTTCTTCCCTTTGCCCTTTTCTTGAAACTAGTGGTCTTGTTGACCATCAACACTTGATGCTCCTTCTTGATTTCTACCTCCGCTGCTTTCAAAGATCGCGAAGAGCTCGAATAGTCTTGTTCATCCCTTGCATATTATAGTTCATCACGAAGCTTTTGTAGCTTGGTGGTAGTGATTGGAGAATTCATCAATGACACTATCATCGTGAAGATTAACTCCCGTTGAATCAAGTGATTATTATACCCGCACATTACGACTATGTGTTCACCGACAGAACTGTTCTCCTCCATCTTGCAGCTATAGAACTTATTGGAGACTTCATATCTCTCAATCCGGGCATTTGCATGAAATATTAACTTCAACTCCTGAAACATCTCATATGCTCCATGACGTTTAAAACGTCGTTGAAGACCTGGTTCTAAGCCGTAAAGCATGGTACACTAAACTATAGAGTAGTCATCAGCTTTGCTCGCCAGACGTTTTAACGTCGTCGCCAGCATCAAGAAGCAGGTTCGGCACCCAGCGGTGCTTCCGGGCGTAACTCTTCGTGCAGCAATGAGGATAATCCTCGAGTTACGGACCCGCACCGTGTAATTGCTACCATCATCTTTCAACTTTGCTTTCTCAAGGAACGCATTAAAATTCAACGGAACAACAGCACGAGCCATCTATCTACAAACAAACATAGACAAGCAAGATACTATCAGGTACTAAGTTCATGATAAATTTAAGTTCAATTAATCATATTACTTAAGAACTCCCACTTAGACAGTACATCTCTCTAGTCATCTAAGTGATCACGTGATCCAAATCAACTAAACCATAACCGATCATCACGTGAGATGGAGTAGTTTTCAATGGTGAACATCACTATGTTGATCATATATACTATATGATTCACGCTCAACCTTTCGGTCTCTGTGTTCCAAGGCCATATCTGCATATGCTAGGCTCGTCAAGTTTATCCTGAGTATTCTGCGTGTGCAAAACTAGCTTGCACCCGTTGTAGATGGACGTAGAGCTTATCACACCCGATCATCACGTGGTGTCTCGGCACGACGAACTTTGGCAACAGTGCATACTCAGGGAGAACACTTCTTGATAATTTTAGTGAGAGATCATCTTAAAATGCTACCGTCAATCAAAGCAAGATAAGATGCATAAAGGATAAACATCACATGCAATCAATATAAGTGATATGATATGGCCATCATCATCTTGTGCTTGTGATCTCCATCTTCGAAGCACCGTCATGATCACCATCGTCACCGGCGCGACACCTTGATCTCCATCGTAGCATCGTTGTCGTTACGCCATCTATTGCTTCTACGACTATAGCTACCGCTTAGTGATAAAGTAAAGCAATTATAGGGCGTTTGCATTTCATACAATAAAGCGACAACCATATGGCTCCTTCCAGTTGCCGATAACTTCGGTTACAAAACATGATCATCTCATACAATAAAATATAGCATCACATCTTGACCATATCACATCACAACATGCCCTGCAAAAACAAGTTAGACGTCCTCTACTTTGTTGTTGCAAATTTTACGTGGCTGCTACGGGCTTAGCAAGAACCGTTCTCACCTACGCATCAAAACCACAACGATAGTTTGTCAAATAGACTCCGTTTTAACCTTCGCAAGGACCGGGCGTAGCCACACTCGGTTCAACTAAAGTGAGAGAGACAGACACCCGCCAGCCACCTTTAAGCACGAGTGCTCGTAACGGTGAAACCAGTCTCGTGTAAGCGTCACGCGTAATGTCGGTCGGGCCGCTTCATCTCACTGATTGAACCAAAGTATGACATGCTGGTAGGCAGTATGACTTATATCGTCCACAACTCACTTGTGTTCTACTCGTGCATATAACATCAACGCATACAACCTAGGCTCGGATGCCACTGTTGGGAACGTAGTAATTTCAAAAAATTTCCTACGCACACGCAAGATCATGGTGATGACATAGCAACGAGAGGGGAGAGTGTATGTCCACGTACCCTCGTAGACCGTAAGCGGAAGCGTTATCACAACGCGGTTGATGTAGTCGTACATCTTCACGATCCGACCGATCCAAGCACCGAACGTACGGAGCCTCCGAGTTCAGCACACGTTCAGCTCGATGACGATCTCCGGCCTCCGATCCAGCCGAGCTCCAGAGATGAGTTCCACAAGACGACAAAGCATGGTGGCGATGATGATGTTCTACGGCGCAGGCTTCGCCTAAACTCGCGACGATATGACCGAGGTGGAATATGGTGGAAGGGGCACCGCACACAGCTAAGGAACGATCCGTAGATCAACTTGTGTGTCTATGGGGTGCCCCTGCCCCGTATATAAAGGAGCAGGGGAGGAGGCCGCCCGGCCTAGGGGGGCGCCAGGGGAAGTCCTACTCCCACCGGGAGTAGGACTCCCCTTTCCAAGTTGGAGTAGGAGAGAAGGGGAAAGAGGGAAGGAGGGAAGGAAGGGGGCGCCGCCCCTTCCCTTGTCCTATTCGAACTAGGAGGGAGGCGCGTGCCCCGCCCCTGGCTCCTTCCTCTTCTCCCTCTTGGCCCATGTAGGCCCATTAACCCCGGGGTTCCGTAACCTCTGGTACTCGGTAAAATGCCGATTTCACCGGAACCATTCCGATGTCCAAACACAGGCTTCCAATATATCAATCTTTATGTCTCGACCATTCCGAGACTCCTCGTCATGTCCGTGATCACATCCGGGACTCCGAACAAACTTCGGTACATCAAAACTTATAAACTCATAATAAAACTGTCATCGAAACGTTAAGCGTGCGGACCCTGCGGGTTCGAGAACTATGTAGACATGACCTAAAACCATTCTCGGTCAATAACCAATAGCGGGACCTGGATGCCCATATTGGTTCCTACATATTCTACGAAGATCTTTATCGGTCAAACCGCATAACAACATACTTTATTCCCTTTGTCATCAGTATGTTGCTTGCCCGAGATTTGATCGTCGGTATCCAATACCTAGTTCAATCTCGTTACCGGCAAGTCTCTTTACTTGTTCCGTAATACATCATCTCATAACTAACTCATTAGTTACATGCTTGCAAGGCTTAGGTGATGAGTATTACCGAGAGGGCCCAGAGATACCTCTCCGACAATCGGAGTGACAAATACTAATCTCGAATTATGCCAACTCAACATGTACCTTCGGAAACACCTGTAGAACACCTTTATAATCACCCAATTACGTTGTGACATTTGGTAGCACACAAACTGTTCTTCCGGTAAACGGGAGTTGCACAATCTCATAGTTGTAGGAACTTTGTATAAGTCATGAAGAAACCAATAGCAGTATACTAAACGATCAAGTGCTAGGCTAACAGAATGGGTCATGTCAATCACATCATTCTCCTAATGATGTGGTCCCATTAATCAATGACTATGTGTTTGTCTATGTATTCACACATGTATCATGTTTCCAGTTAATACAATTCTAGCATGAATAATAAACATTTATCATGATATGAGGAAATAAATAATAACTTTATTATTGCCTCTAGGGCATATTTCCTTCACTTAGCAGCAGTCCAGTACTTGCCTAAGTTTGCAAAAATCCTACCGAGTGGAGAGCAAACCTCCCACTCGGGGGCTTACCAGCAGTCCAGTACTCGCCTAAGTTTGAAAAAATCCTACTGAGTGGAGAGCGAACCTCCCACTCAGGGGCTTAGCAGCGGTCCAGTACTCGCCTAACTTTGAAAAATCCTACCGAGTGGAGAGCGAACCTCCCACTCGAGGGCTTAGCCGCAGTCCAGTACTTGCCTATGAATCTGAAAGTCCTACCGAGTGGAGAGCAACCCTCCCACTCGGAGGCTTAGTTGTAGTCCAGTACTCGCCTAAGTACGAAATCCGTTCCAAATCCGCAAGGACGACGAGGTGCAGGTTGACTGTTACCTTCTCCTTCGGAGTTGCGCCACAAGTACAACGTGTGCTCCATCCCAATCCGCAAGGACGACGAGGTGCAGGTCGACTGCTACCTTCTCCTTCAGAGCTGCGCCACAAGTACAACGTGCGCTCCATCCCGATCTGCAAGGAAGACGAGGTGCAGGTCGATTGTTACCTTCTCCTGCGGAGCTGCGCCATAAGTACAATCCGAACTCCATCCCTACCTGCAAGAACAATGAAGTGTAGGTCGACTCGATCCACCTCAGAGCTGCATCTCAAGCACTGAAGTGTATTCCGAGTGAAGAAGAAAGTTTTCTCAAAGACAAATGAAAGCATATTCGATGATAAGCCAAGTTCAGATAACATCCTACGGATTCAGATTTACTCAGGCGTCGAGCCTGTTAAAGTTTATCGGTTACAATACCACTCGGCATTCCGAGGCAAATTTAAGACGAAGCATAGAATTTTTTTACTCCTCAGGTGGAGGACTGGAAGGCGCGACAAACTGGTCCAGGTCGACCCCTCAGCGATCCGAGTGGCAGCAGCAATGAAAGTCTCCATGAAAGATTGGAAGTCATACTTCTTGGTATTGGCAACTTTGACGGACGCCAGCTTTTCCTCTCGCGCCTCCTTGCAGTGAATGCGGACCAGAGACAGAACAACATCAGCGCCACACCTAACAGAAGACTTTTTTCATTCCTGCACTCGACTTGGAACGTCATTCAGTCGAGTCATTAAAGACTCGAGGTCATTTTCAAGCTTCTCGTCTGGCCAGAGTGTCGAGTCAATGCGCGACACCGCAGCCTTCAATCGAGCGAGGTAGTCGACTACAACAGCGACACGAGACTCCAGTCGGAGGACGTTCATAGCGGCTTCATCCTTCACAGGGGATTTGATGGGGTCCAAGCATGTCTCCACTCGACTAGTCTCCTCCTCAAAGTTTTGACAGAATTCTGCAAACACATCTCGAGTTCAAGCTAATGGTTCCATGAGGAGTCAGTGATAACAAGTCAATCGTATAAGAGGAATTACCTTCAAGCATGAGGAATAACTTCTTGGCGAGCCCTCCCAGATAAGCCTCCAGATCGTTCCTCTTCCCTGCCAGTTCACCAGCCTTGTCTCTCAGAGCTATCTTGTTGTTCTTCAGTCGGCTAACCTCCTTGTTGGCCGCGTCCAGAGCAGCCTTCAGATTGGTGTTCTCTTCTTCAAGTTTTCCGACTGAAGACAGCTTTTCTTCCGCGAGTTTGGTTTTGTTCAAAGCCGTTTTCTCCGCCTCGGCAAGGTCATGATCCTTCTTCTTCAGAGCCTCCTCCATTTTGTCTGCAAAATGACAGTGAGATCAAAATTAGGAAGGAACAAAAAGACAAAGAGAGTCATCAAGTTCTCACTAGCCATACCTTTTGCTTCGTCTCTCGCCTTCTGCAAGTTCTCCTGAGCAAGCTTCAAATCAAGATTGAGCTGGATCTATTTGTTTTCCAATTCAATATAGCAAGCCACAAGCTCACAGGATTTCTGCCAAGAATCAATCGACATACATCAAAGATAGGTTACTTCCGAGTGACTAAGAAAAATCGTTGCGTTTCTAAGACTACAGCTGAATCAAAATATTCAACAGTAGTCTCGGGGACTACACCCAGTGGGTGCACTTAGCGTGCCCCCACCGGTCTTACCGACTCGGTTCGATCAGTCGACCGAAAGAGACAAAAAAAAGAGTTCTTCATACTACAGTCGACTGCTAGCAGTCCACCATAGTCTCGGGGACTACACCCAGTGGGTGCACTCAGCGTGCCCCCACCGGTTTCAAGATTCCATTCGACATGGTCAGGCCAGACCGAGTGAAGAAGTTATCAAAGAAATACAAAATATAAAGACTACGGTCGACTGCTAGTAGTCCACCATAGTCTCGGGGACTACACCTAGTGGGTGCATTTAGCATGCCCCCACCGGTCCAAAAATTCAGTCGACACACCCAGCGGGTGTACAGATACGAAGATCTTCAGAAAGAAGAGTTTTTCAGGTAGCATATCCTAACAGAACAAGTGGTGATCAACTAACCTGGACGTTGCTCTGAAGAGCTGAGCTGGCATCATAGGCCGCCTGGCTGGCCTCCCGGACCACCTTCACTTGCTCCATCATGATCCCCGCCTGGTGTATAGCCTCCTTAGCAGCACCCACCTGGTCCTCTGGGACGTAGTGTGTGGCGAAAAGGGAGGGCGGATCAGCAGTCGACGATGAAGGCCGGATACTCATCAGCGGCACAGCGAAAGACACGGAAGTCCGAGTGATGTTGCCACCCTCATGAAGCAGCACCTCAGGCATTGATGCAACCTAATCAGTCTTGCCAGCAGGCGCCTTCTTAGTCCTCCTCCGCCTCAACGGCGCCACATCATCATCATCAGGGAGATCAATGACATGAGGAGGGACTACAGGAAAGATTCAACATTAAAAACAGAAATCCAATCGACCAAAAGCGAAACTACAACGATCATACCAAGGTTAGAGGTAACAGCATCTTCCATCTCCTGGTCTTCGTTCCTAGATGAGATCTCGGAGGTGGCAGCGCTGCAGATTTCAGAAATCAGTTGATCAGTCAGCAAGTCGACCAAAAGTATGTTCATGCTGAACAAGAAAACACAAGTTCTGTTGTACCCGGAAATGGTGGGGATGACCATCTTCATCTTGGGCAATGCCTTCGTCGGCTTTGATGGCGTCGCTCGGGGTTGCTTCGGCGCTTTTTCAGTCGGTGCTGGAGAGGTCGTACGAGGACGTTTCGTCGACTCCCGGACAGGCGTGATAGCCTTGCCACGCTCGACCGCGGGATCATGGGTGAGCTTGGATTGAATTTCCATGCGGGGAGGGTCGACTTCTTCCTCCTCTTCCTCCTCCTCCTCTTCGCCGGAGTTGTCGTCGTCCTCGTGCTCCGCACCATCAGATTGCCATTCCTCCTGGCTTTCGCCTCCACTCCCTTCCTCCTCCTCGACGGGTCTTTGTGCCCCATTGGGCATCGAGTACATCTCGGTGGTGTCCTGTAAGACGACAAACAAGACAAAAGTCAATCAACCGATTTGAAGCAAACAAGATGGAGAAAGTAGGATAACAATCAAAGATGCAGGAATGGACCTTGTCTACTTCGTAGAACTGGTCGAGTGGAGGGATCCTTTTGGGTCCTCGAGGGTTGTCCTTGTTTCCTGTGATGCCCCCAAGACATCTTTCCAGCATGGCATCCTCGATCTCCTCCGGGTGGTTCCGAGTGGTGTCCTCAGTGTCGGAGTACAACCACATCGGATGGTCTCGGGCTTGAAGCGGCTGGATGCGTCGTCGAAGGAAGACTTCCAAGAGATCCATGCCAGTCACCCCGTCTCGGATGAGCTGGACAACTCGTTTGACCAACACCTTCACCTGCGCCCTCTCTTCTGGTATTACCTTCAAAGAAGATGGCTTGCTCACTCGGTGCATGGAAAAACGAGGGAGCCTAGTCGACTGCCCTAGCGTCGGCTGGTCCTTGCAGTAGAACCAAGTCGACTGCCATCCACGGACTGACTCGGGCAATATCATGGCCGGAAAGGAACTTTTTCCTCTCATTTGAACCCCAAGACCCCCACACATCTGAATCACCTGAGTCCTCTCGTCACTCGAATTGGCCTTTTTCACCGTCTGGGAGCGACAAGTGAAAATGTGCTTGAAAAGACCCCAATGAGGCCGGCAACCCAAGAAATTCTCACACAAAGACACGAAAGCAGCGAGGTAGACGATGGAGTTGGGAGTGAATTGGTGAAGTTGTGCCCCAAAGAAGTTCAAAAATCCCTGAAAGAAAGGGTGAGGCGGCAGAGAAAACCCGCGGTCGACATGGGTGGCCAAGATAACACACTCACCCTCCAGAGGTTGTGGCTCCCACTCCTTCCCCGAGAGCCGCGCTGATCCATGGGGGATCCATCCCTCATTGGCCATGTCGTCGAGGTCCTTCTGGCTAATCGTTGAGTGGATCCAGTTGCCCTGGATCCAGCCCTGCGGCAGGCCGGCCCTCGACGAGGATCCGGCCCGACTGGTCGCTCTTCCCTTCGCCTTCGCCGACACCTTCTTCGCCCGCTCCAAAGCCGCCGTCTTGTCCTTCACCATTGCCGCTGACGAGACGCGCACAGAGCAGCAACGCTGAGGAGGAGTCGCACGCGGCGGTTTAATCTGGAGAAGGGAGGAGGAAACGGGAACGCACTGTTCAAAAAGCCCCGTCCGAGGCCTTATATGAGGTTGCTTCCGAGGACTGACTGGTAGGCGCTCGGGCGATCCTGCCAAATCCCGCAACAGTCGCCTGCACGATACGTGGCGAAAAAGGTGGCACAGAGATCGAGGCGCCCTGCCTTATCCCGTCTGATTACTACAGCTTCCTCCGCCCCGCTCGTTTCCCGAAAATTTGAATCCCGCTAAATCCGCACGCCGCAGAGCAAATCGTCAGACAGAAGATTTCCTCCGTCCTGTCACTCGGAGTTCACTAAGTACAAAAAACACACTCGACAGATATAAAGAATGGATCAAGGCGACTAAAAAAGAAGTTGAAGCCGTCACCTAAGCTTATTGATCCAGGACAAGATGTGCTCATCGCACGAAAAGTGAGTCGGAAGAGTTCTCAACTCCTTCCCCACTCAAACCTCGATCCATTCGGGGGCTACTGATGAAGTCATGTACCTAGGGTAGGGTGATGAACCTGTCCAAGATACCCTCCCCAAGGACACCTCTTGAAGAAAACACCTTTCAGTCGACCTAGAAGGATTCCACTCGACAGACCTGAAGACACTCGACCATCAGCCAACCACTCAACCGTCAGAAGATCTACCAGTAACTCCCTATCTTAATGTACCTTAATCCCTACATAACTGACGGCTGGAGGGGTCTGGCAAACTCTATATAAGCCACCCCCCTCCTCAGTGTAAAGGGTTTGCAGCCCTATAACTCATACGCATATAATACGGTCGACCGCCTCCGGGCTCTGAGACATAGGGCTGTTACTTCCTCAAAGAAGGGCCTGTACTCGTAAACATCTTGCGTATACAAGTACTCCATAGCTAGAATCTTGCCTCTCCATTCATACCCCCTTCTACTGTCAGACTTAGAACCACGACATGAACCAAGGCTCATCCATTGGGGGTGACTTGGAAGGGTGAATACGGTGAGTCTCTTGGTGACGCCCCGGAGCTTTGGCTTCGGCACCGCTCTAACGGAGATTAGCACTCTCACGAGTGTGAACTTTCGGATAAATCCACGTCCCCGACTCACTTGTGGTTATCTCATACCCACACCCTTTACTTTCCGCAATTCATACATGCTCAGATTGATATATCTTGTGATAGTTGAATTGCTTAGTTGTTCCTACAATTCCATATCTTGTGATCTAGTTTGTGCTTGCTAGTTTCCTTAAGTGCTTGTCTTTTTTAGCATAGGTTGTTGGTGCACTTAGTTGAGCCTAGCATGTTTAGGATTTGTGCTTGAAAAGTATCCGTTAGTTTAATTCTGCATAGGATAAAGCTAAATCCGTAAAAGTTTTAAAACACCTATTCACCCCCCCATCTAGTCGTCATCTAGATCATTTCAAGAAGGACTCACTGGTTCATCTGGCCGAGGCCATCACTACTAGGAAAAGGCCTACTAGTGGCGCACCAGTTTTGCCTACTAATGGCGCACTACTGGTGCGCCACTAGTACCACGCCACTAGTATTATATACTAATGGCGCACCACAGGTGCGCAATTAGTATACCAGATACTAATGGCGCACCATGTGGTGCACCATTAGTATACCATTCCACTACTAGGGAAAAGGCTAGCAGCAGCGCGGGTTTTCAGGCTAGCAGCAGCGCGGGTGGCCGCGCTACTAATAAGGCACTACAGCTAACTCATAGTAGTAGCGCGGCCCAACCAGCGCTACTACTGTTGAACGATATCAGCAGCGCTTTTTAGGAACGCGCTACTATTAACTAGCTGTAGCGATTTCTTCATCCCACGCTACTGCTATATCTTTCATCATTTTCCCTTTCGTTCTCCTTCCGGATGCTAGAAACTAGGTACTACTAGTACATATCAAATTCATAAACCATTACTAGATGCGGTAGTTTTCGCCGTTTCAAATTACTCGTCGTGGTTTTAGTTCAAACCACGACGAGTAATTTGGAAACGAAAGGAGTACTAAGATAACAATTTCATGCATAGCCAACATGCATCCTCAAGCAAAGACATGGTCATATCAACGGCCATCATCATATGTAGTTCTAGATGATATCGACGACGATCATCATATGTAGTTCTAGATGATATAGCCACACGCACATATGTAGTTCTAGCTAGATGATATAGCAACTCACACATATGCAGTTCTAGATGATATAGCCACACACACATATGTAGTTCTAGATGATATCGAAGACAATCATCATCCTCAAGCCTGGGCGGTTGCTGTTCCTGATAGTAATTAGGATGGCCTGTCCAACACGAAGATTCTTGCCATCGAGGAATTTCTTCCACCCAACCGAGCTTAAGTGTGTGCGACCGTTCGTGTCCACGCGGTAAGTACAGGTTGTGACGGAGCCTTCTTCATCAGGCTCGATACCATAACTCACAGATATGCTCTTTGCCAATTTCTGAATAAGAAAAACATATCAATTAATAAGCATGTGATCGAACTCTACACTAAAACATATATATCATCGACTAGATTCCACACAACATATACCATATCATTGGACTGTACACTAAGTAATTCACACTATTAATTTGCATTTGTAAGTATAACATACCATATCATGTCGATCAACCATGGTATTTGTCAAGCGGGTCACGAATGGCACCCGACAAAGTCAAGACGTGGCGGAATTATGTCCCACAGGTTGGACACCTCCTCCTCACTCAGCCTTGTTCTTTGAGCTACGATGGCTTCATGAAGTGGGTCCTCATCATATTCATCGAGTGGGTCCTCATTATCTTGATCATCTTCGTCATCTTCATCATCTTCCACCAAAGTTGAGATAAATGACAGCTAGCTTGGGTCTTTTCGCTCGGAAGTTGAAGCTGATCAACTCACCACCAAGAAGATGCATGCGAGCGATTTAAACGGGCCCATCCATCTCCTCCAATCTGCGACATATTGCGTCCTTTCTCGACCTCCATAGTGTACGGCCCCCAGACCCTCAAATGTCACAAAGGTGTCTCTGTCGACTTGTTGAATTTCAACCTCACATTGCATGGGACGATCTGTGTAAACTAAGAAAAATGACCCAATGCGATAATGCCAACACTAAAAATAAAATAGTTATTACATTTCATCTAATTTCTTACCGCCGATGACTAAAAACTCGGCCGGAAGTAGATGCCGAACAGCTTGCCGGTTGCAAGGCTCTGTCAAGATCTTGACTTGCACGATTGACATAGTGGTGGTGGTGGTGGCGCCATTCTTCCTAAAGCAATATGAGCAAAGGATTACTAAATCAACTAAATCAAAATGTTCCTAAGCAAACTAAATGAATTAGCCTACTAAATCAACTAAATCAAAATTTTCTAAGTCAACTAAATCAACTAACCTACTAAGTCAACTAAATCAAAATATTCCAAGGCAACTAAATCAACTAGCCTACTAAATCAACTAAATCAAAATGTTCTAAGTCAACTAAATTAACTAAATGAATTAGCCTACTAAATCAACTAAATCAAAATGTTCTAAGTCAACTAAATCAACTAACCTACTAAGTCAACTAAATCAAAATATTCTAAGGCAACTAAATCAACTAGCCTACTAAATCAACTAAATCAAATGTTCTAAGTCAACTAAATCAACTAGCCTACTAAATCAACTAAATCAAAATGTTCTAAGTCAACTAAATCAACTAGCCTACTAAGTCAACTAAATTATATCAACTAAATCAAAATGTTGCATATGAGCAGGAGGGAGAAGGAGGGTGACTCGAGGAGGGAGAAGAGAGTAGGATGGAGGAGGAAGGCGGAGCGCGGAGGGCCGGCCAGCGGCGGCCATTGAGGAGGACGAAGGAAGAAGGCAGAGTGAGGAGGGCCGGCCGGCCAAGCGAGTGGAGAGGAGGATGGAGGAGGAGGCTGCACCGAGTCCAGCAAGAAGGAGGAGGTGGAGGTGGCCTTGAGCGGAGGAGGAGCGGCGACGGCGCGCAGCAGCAGACGCGGAGGAGAGGGCGACGGGCGTGCGCAAAATTTGTGGCTGTGTGTGTGAGTGGATCCGAAGGAGGAGATCAGGAGATGGATGGCTTAGTAGTAGCGCTCTTGACAAACGCGCCATCTTGCTAAGCTATCTAGCAGCAGCGCTTTTCACGATAAAGCGCCATCGCTATATGTCAAGATGCAAAAATACACATTGATCATCAACGATCTTTTCGTGTACAATCTGATTCGACAATATGAGTCCTCACCGGTTTAGGAACGGTGAAGACTCATATTGCAGCCACAAATTCTACACATAGAGTTCAATGAAGATCAAGTGCTTGTCAAAGTGTGAGAAGTAACATATTTAAGGTGGTAGAAACTCTCTTCACGGAGCGAGGTGGGACTAAATTTTTAGGAAACTTAGCGAGAGCGCTTGTGCGGGAAATGCGTTGCTACTATGCTACGTAGCGAGAGAGCGCGTCAGATAACGCGTTGCTGCTATAACTAGCCTCATGGCGGCCTCGTAGGAATTATAGCAGCAGCGCTTCTTTGGGTGGACGCGCCATCGCTATATTTGTATCGGCAGCGAAGTTTGATATTCGCGCTATCGCTAGTTAGCAGCAGCGAGTTATTTTGAGACGCGTTGCTGATAAGATTCAGTGCATAGGCTTTTCCCTAGTAGTGTTCGGTGCTCCACTGGTATTCCCTCCAGGTGCGCCACTAATAACCTTATAGGTGCGCCACTAGTAATAAAGGAAGGTGCGCCACTAATAAGGGCTTAAATGCGCCACTAGTAATGTATTTGGAAAACAAAACAAATCCAATTTTACAGAAAACAACCTATAAGGAAAATAATTTAAAAACAAAAAATGAAATAGAACATATATTTTATTATAGTAAGAATATTACAATGTCTTTACAAGTATCCAATAAAAGGAAAATTGCAAGGAAATAAAAGAAAATCCTAAAGCTAATCTTCTAGTAATCTTTTCTTCTTTTTCTTCACTTTATCCCTGCAAAATGCAACAAAATAAACAGAAATACAAACAAACTATTTATAACATGTCAATACTGTCATTTTTTATAACATGTCAATGCTGTCTTTTCCAGAATTACATGGTGTGAATATTGTATGAGTAAGATTATAATGGAAATGAATTGCAGAGGACATATGAGGTTCAACACTAATCATTGACAACAAAATCGTGCAAGAAATGATTGATTAGTAAATGGACAACCTTCTTAGAGATTGTCATGCGATGTCCAATGAATCAACAGGAAATAAGTAACATGCGTTCCAAGACATAATTCACTATTACACATAAATGTATATCCCAAACTGAAGAACGTGCTAATATGTAATCATCATTTAGAGATACCAAACTGGAAGGCCATTCATTTGGTCGCAAAATGAACTACTTAACTAGTCCTTGACCATCCATCATGCGCAAGAGCAAAGATAAAGATGGGCCTTGCAGCAGCGCCCAGCCCTTGGAATAGTCCATTGCATTACGTGGAACATGCTCAGATTAAGCTCTATATCATCACAACTTAACAAAAGTAAATCTGAGACACATCAAAACTAAAGATTCATCCTACTTGAGGATCGTCACTAGTCATGGAAACCAAAATCTTCCATTCGCAAGAAATGCTTCATGGGTAAATGCATAACCTTTTGGCATATAAAGCTTACACATTTTTCTACATCCAGTAGCAATTAGGTAACGAAAACAGTGAGCGGCTTAGATGGGGTACAAATTGAAATAAAACTGTCCAGCAGTAAAAGAACCATAGCTAGTAAGTGACCAACACTGTCCACACACGCATCATACTAGACCAAGACCTCATCAGGCTACACCCTAGCGTATGAATAGACCAACACTGTCCACACACGCATCATACAAGACCAAGACCTCATCGTCGATGTCGTCAATGGATGACTCCTACTCCATCCAAGTCAAACAAACAAATGAGAAGGGGCTGAGATACAGAGCTAGCAACCAATTTTGACAGAGAAGTTCTAAAATTTTCTGGGTTCATATATTCAGCATGTTGACAAACAGAGGAAGTGTAGCGCACTAGGCTAGAGCTTAGAGCTATGCATGTACATTGATTGTTATAGCAGTGCAGCGACAACTACTTGTTTAGATGCATATAAATCATCTCCTTGCTTGAAGTAGAAAGAAAGCAGAGTAAAGGGCCCTGAAGATGTTGACTACTCACTTAATTAGAAGGTAGTGAGAGAATCCCTTGCCTAGTTGGGACGAGTTTCAGACCGGCGGTGGAACTTGTTCTTGCCTGTTGAGGATCCTCAATGGACAAGAGAATGAAGGCATCATCAGCTGACACACACAAAAGGGCTCTCTGAAAACTAAAACGACCATGGGGGTGCTGCTGCTTACCCGAGCTAGGAGCCGTCTTCTCGGAGGGGAGTTTGCCCTTGTACATGGCTTGGTCATTGGCCCAGCTCGGTTGCACCACACCGGAGCAAGCAACCAAGGCATTGGTCTTGCGTCGAGTTGCGTTGACAATGGAAGAAAGTCCGGTCTTACACACAAGTAAAGACTGAATGTTCAGTGGCATGTATGTACATTATAATGGCAGTCCATACAGAATAAAAATGACGCCACTTGTGGCATCAGATAAATTGAACCAAGCGGGCCAATGGATCAATTTAACGGACAAATTAACCCAAAAGCATGGCATGTACGACATCCATCCATCCAACCAGCAAGCATCAATTAAAGTGCTGATTCATTCATTCATTTATTCATTCAGGAGACATGATGAGATGGATATAGTGAGCAATCTAACCTAACAATCTGTCCACAAACAGCAGGCAATGGAATTAATTAAGCCCGAATCTGGGCATGGAGATGCAAAAGCACAAGAGAGGAGGAAGAGACCGAGAGGTGCATTCAGATTGAAACTGAACTGAACTGCACAATGTCAATCAACACCACCAGAAAGAAGAATTGCAATCAATCAAATTGGCAAGCTAGATAAGATGTGCTCACCATGTCCACCTGCAGTAGGCAGAGGAGGAGGGAGCAGCCATGCGTCGTGCACCTGCAGCAGCAGCAGCAGCAGCTCGTCCAGAGCAGCCTGCCCTGCACATAAAACGAACCAATGAGGGGACGGGAGGGGAGATGAAGAAGATGGCCTGCAGCTGCACGCACCAAGGTCGGGGTTGGAGATCCGTCGCCGGAGATGGCCTGTAGCCGTCGTCTGTCGCCGGAGGTTGAGGCATCGTACCTCCATGGCTAGGCTAGGCTAGGGTCTCTGGCATCTCCGTCCTGGCTTCTGTCAGCCCTGCATGGATGGTCGCGGCTCAGGTCAACAACGGGACGATGCGCCGTGGAAATGGATCTGGGCGCTCCTCACCTCCCTGGAAGCTCGCCGGAGAAGGCCTTCCCTTCCCTCCCCTCCTCTCATCTACTGGGAGAGAAGAGGAGAGAAGAGAAGAGAAGGTGAGGTGTGGCAGCGCTGCAGGGAGAGGAGGCCGCCATGACCGGGCTCCTCCTGCTGCCATGGTCGCCATGGCATCGAGCTAGGGTCTCGGCCCGACCAGGCAGACAGAGGAGAGGATAGGAAGGTCGCCGGCGCAGCGTGGATGGGGACAGGAGGCCGCCGGAGAGGTGATGCGAAAGAGGAGATCGGCGGTGGCGTTGGGTCAGAGCCGGAGGAGAGGCGGGTGGCTGTGTCAGGAGGAAGGGGAGGGGAGAGAAGGTGACTAGAGGGAGGGGATAAGGGGTGATAGCAATGGCGCACCGGTAGGGGGTGTGCCATACGTATAGATAGCAATGGCGCATCTCTTACTGGTGCGCCATTACCAGGCAGACAGAGGAGAGGATAGGGAGGTCGCCGGCGCGGCGTGGATGGGTACAGGAGGCCGCCGGAGAGGTAATGGCGCACTTTCCCCTGGTGCGCCACTGCTAAGTCTGGGGAGGGGTGTGGGGCCAGGACAAAACTACTAATGGCGCACCACACACTAGGTCCGCCATTAGTAATATGGCCACTAATGGCGCACCCATATCTGGTGCGCCATTGCTATATAGCAGTGGCGCACCACATGTCTGGTGCGCCATTAGTGTCCATATCATCTATAGCCCTTTTCCTAGTAGTGCATCATCGACCCCTACTACAGAGAAATGAAGGATTCGTGCAACAAGGACAAGCGTGCCTGGAAATCGGTCTGGATGGAGAAACTCGACAAAGCTCACGTCATGTACATGGCCAAGCACGCGTACACGAGCTACGACATGTACAGGCGGATCATTGACATGAGGAAGTGCCTCCTTCCCCAAAACGGCCAAGGATCCAACCGGAAGCAAAGCAATGGCAATCGTCGTTGCAACAAAAATACATGATTAGATCCTCGTTTCTCCTACTTTAGTATGCATGTAATTGCTTGCTTTGGTGTGTGCAAATGTTAGGTGTGTAGTTAGTTGTGTAATTGTATGCTTAATTTGGTTATGCAATGCTGTCTTTTTAACTATATATGTTGATGCTCGGTAGACAGAGCGTAGATGTTGTGCGGACAAAGAAAATCACATCGCACACAGACTAAACAAGGGAACCCGTCGGTGATGTTTTCATCAATCACTCACAATTGTATACCAGCAATTGTTTGCTCACAACATACACGGCTTGTTAGAAGTAATCGGCTGTGTTGTTATCGGTCTTCACACACGTTTCTGATTACATACCTGTTTGCCTCGTATCACAGACATCTTATTCATTTGAACCATTTCTGTTCTCATGTCTCAATGCAAATAGTTCATCTGAGTGAACCACATGTCGTATATTGCACACACCTTTGATCTGGTTGACGGTTTCTTTTGTGTTACCTAATCACAAATAGATAATCCGAGTGAACCGTATGCTGTACATCGCACACACCTTAATCTGGATGCCTGTTTCTTTTGTTCCTCCTCATCACAAACAGTTAACTGAGCTGAACCGTATGCCCTGCATCGCACACGCAACTAAAATCTGAACCGTGTTTGATGCATCTCCATCGCAAACGTTTGGCACAATTTTTGATGCTTTTTTACACCATCGTTTGCGATTATGGCATCACACACAGTTTTGTCGAAGGGTCTCTGATTGTAGTGTCGCGTTAGCAGCATCCTGCAGTAGTGTGAGCATGATTATCATTTGTGAGTAGTTACTTTTGTTCATGAGGTCACGGGACAAATCTTGTTGCAAGTAATCATGTGAATTTGATATGTGTTCGATATTTTGATGGTATGTATGTTGTGGTTCCCTTGGTGGTGTCTTGTGAACGTCGACTACATGGCACTTTACCTTATTAGGGCCTAAGGGAATGCATCGTGGAGTAGTTATTAGATGATGGGTTGCGAGATTGAGAGAAGCTTATACCCTAGTTTATGTGCTATTTCGTAAGGGACTGATTTGGATCCAAAAGTTTAATGCTATGGTTAGATTTATTCTTAATACTTTTCTCGTAGTTGCGGATGCTTGCGAGGGGGTTAATCATAAGTAGGAGGTTTTTTCAAGTAAGAACAACACCTAAGCACCGGTCCACCCACATATCAAATTATCAAAGTAGCGAACACGAATCAAAGTGTGTTCAAGCAAGCATGTTGCGGCAGCGGCGTCATCCTTGTGGTGAATTTGTGTCCTCGGGCTCGATCGTTGCGATGATGTTTGCTCCAGCGCTCATTACTGCAGGAATTCCTAGGAGTGGTGGGCGCAAAATGGCCAGCAGTGGCTGGCTAGGCTCCCAGGGCCAACCGCCACCGACCTCCCACCACTGCTATTATTTCATCAGTGGAGGTGCCCGCCCGCCACTAGTGGTCGTATTTTAGTGGCGGGCGTTAAATATTTCCCGCCACAACTATTCTCCCTGCCCGACACTGGTATGACCCAATAACGGCACTAACGGCACTAACGACAAAAACTAGAAATGGTGGGTCTCAATATTCACCGGCCACTGGTATGATTTTATAAATAAAATAAATTATGCACATCCTGGCGGCGCAGCAGCGGCACTCCATGGTGCGGCCCTGCCCCAACTCAAGAAGCCGACACACACACACACACGCGCGCGCGCACACACACATGCACGCAAAATCTATGGTTGCAACACTGCTGTGGATGGATCTACCAGTCCATGGCGCCTCTGTGTGCCCTTCCGCACTCCATTCATCGGGTCTCGCTCCACCTCCACAACATCGGTGCTCCCGTGGTCGAGCAGGTTGCATGTGACCTAGGAAGCACCATCGGAGCATCATCTCTTGCATGGAGTGGCGCTCGCTGTTGAGCTTGCATACATGGACCAGAGCATCAACGCATATGCACGGACAAAGGAAAGTAGGGTTTGCCGATGCAGCATGGAAAGGAGATAATCAATGACAAAGAGAGGAAGTAGGGTTTGCGATGGGAGATGCATGGAAAGGAGATAATCAATGATTGATCTAGCGAGGAGAGAGAGAGAGAGAGAGAGAGAGAGGCTTTGGAGCATGAGAGAGAGAGAGAGAGAGAGAGAGAGAGAGGGAGAGATTGGAGAGAGATGAGAGAGAGAGAGAGAGGGAGAGAGAGAGAGAGAGAGAGAGAGAGAGAGAGAGATAGAGAGGGAGAGAGAGAAGTGGATGTGGCCGGTGACCAGTGTGGGTCCTTTCCAATCCACCATCTAGAAAAAAGCACAAAAAGGTGTGGACACGCGGACGCGTGCCACGTCATCAATCCGTGGGACTGCCATTTCGACCAATCAAAAGGAAGCATCTTGTCCACGCCGGATCATGGAGGTGTCGGTGGCGGGCTCTAGATTTCGCCCGCCGCTCCTATGTTTTTTTGACCTTTTTCTATTATTTATTGTGTAACATAATATATTACTTGCTCTATGACCTTTTTCATGCTTACCACTTTCCCACTATTGTTATTTAGTATATAACCAAATAAATTACTTACTTTGTGACTTTTCACGATTGCTACGTTGGATGGCGACGACTTCCTTCTTGAAAGCGCTACCTTGCTCGCTCGTGGTGTCCCCAAGTTCTGTCTTAGGCGATGTTGGAATTCTTGCTGGTTCGGTATTGCCTCTCTTTGTTCGGGCTTAGTAGGTTTAGGTGTGATCTTTCCTCTATTTGGGCCGAGCACCCCTTTTCTCTCTGCTCCGGACACCATGTTCACGCCTGCGTGCGTTCGTGCCATGTGTTGTACCCCTCTCTGTAATCATTCTACTCTTTCTATCAATGCAATGATACACAAACTTTGCGTATTCGCAAAATAAAATCTCTAAAAGGATTTATATTTAGAAACGAAGGGAGTATTAAGGAATGACAAATTGACAAACAGCCGGCGGTAAGAGCATCTCCAACACGGCGACCCAAACGGACGTGTGCTTTGTTCGCTTTTTGTTCGTTTGGGTTGGACGAGTGGATGTTTCTATCCGCATTTTCATTTGGGTCGGCAGGTGCACCCAACGATTGGCAGACCCAAATGAGCAACCGATCATACCAAAGAAAAATGTATACACACAAGAGAAAAATATGCATAATTAAACACAATTAAACATAAATGGCTGGTCAACCTGACGGCCAAAGTCTACTTAAACATTAATAAAACTTAATAAAACTAAAAAAGTTCGCACCGTCAGCGCACTGCCCTAGTCTTCATTGTCATCCTCCCTGGGGCTGGTGAGGTCGATGAACGCCGGTGCCAGCCCAACCTAGGGGAAGGCGGTCTCCCATGAAACACACGCTGCCTCCTCCGCTGTCTGTCCCACCGGTGCTGGCAGTCTTGGTGGCGGCGGCTGCACTGCTGCTGCACGGACGCGCTCCTCCTGCGCTTCCCGTGCCAGGCGGTGCTCCAACTCCATCTATCACTCGCCATCGGCGCACTCTTCCGCCAGCTCGCGCATCCTCCATTGTTGGAGGTAGGTGGCTTCCTGCGCCAGCGTCGCGCCAAACCAGATGGGCGACGCGCTAACCCATAGCGGAGCACGTCGATTCACTGGTACACCTCCACCTGGTGCTCCGTGGGATGTGCCTCGGGCTTTGGCTCAGGGAGGAACACTGATGACTGCGACGGAGGGGGGATGACGCAGTCGCCGACTGCTGACAGCGTGAGGGCCTCCTCCATGCCGACCCAGCGTGCATCCTCCTCGCGCTGGCTCTCCTCTAGGGTGCACGAGATGGTGGCCTCCAACGTGCCCGACTAGGTCGCCTCCGCTTCCTCCACCTCCAGCGGGACGTTCCTCCTCGTGCTCCAGCGCAAACCACACGTATAGATAGTTTTTTGGGGCCCTCTTAGTTTAAATTTTTTAGGTTGTTCAACCTCTTTGCTTTGGCGGCGGTGATGGCAGCGCTGAATAAAGTTTCTTCAGATCATACTCAACAGGCGATTGGTCTTATGGTTTGGGATGGATTTGGAATCAGTGTGTTCAAGCAAGGGATGGTGTGGCAGCAGCGTCATCCTTGTGGTGGATCTGTGTCCTCGGGCTCCGTCTTTGCGACAATGTTTGCTCCAGTGCTCACTACTGCAGGAATGCCAAGCAGTGGCAGGCGCAAAATGGCCGGCAGTGGCAGGCCAGGCTCCCAAGGTTTCCCGCCACTGACCTCCCACCACTGCTATTATTGCATCAGTGGTAGGTGCCTGCCCGCCACTGGTAGGCGTATTTTAGTGGCGGGTGTTAAATATTGCCCTCCACAACTATTCTCCCTGCCCGCCACTGGTATGACCTAGTAACGGCACTAATGACGAAAACTAGCAATGGTGGGCATCAATATTCACCTGCCACAAGCATGATTTTTTAAATCAAAAAATTTGCACATCCTAGCGACACAGTAGCGGCACTCCATGATGCGGCCCTGCCCCAACTCGGGAAGCCGACACACACACACGTGCACGCGCACGCACGCAAAATCTATGGTGACAACACTGCTGCATGATGGATGTACTGGTCCATGGCGCCTCTGTGTGCCATTCCGCACTCCATTCATCAGGTCCCGCTCCACCTCCACAATGTCGGTGCTCCCGTGGTCGAGCAAGTTGCACGTGACCTAGGAACCGCCATCGGAGCATCATCACCCACATGGACCAGCGCTCGTCGTTGAGCTTGTATACATGGACCGGAGCATCACCGTATATGTGTGCCCTTCTGCACTCCATTCATTGGGTCCCGCTCCACCTCCACAACATCGGCGCTCGTCGGGCTCGTCACCGGTCATAACCTGAGGCTCCTGTCCGGCTCGCCGCCACCTCTCGTGCTCACGGATAGTAACATGAACCTCACCTTCTTCACCAACTACATTTTCGAAGAAATCCCCTCGCGATCGCAACTCGTTGAGTGCATGCAGCAGGGAGGCGATGGAAGGCACCATACTTATGTCTTCCAAGACGACGAGCCCCACATGACGTACACGTACGCTCGGCTGTGCCAGGACGCCGTGGATATGCTCGTGCTGAGGAGCTCGTTGCTGAATAGGATAGGCAGGCTAGACGACTTTGTCCCGACACTGAACAAGGGATTCGAGCTCAGATTGTTGAGATCACCGGTGGGAGACAAGAGTCATGGCTACGAGAACTACCTCTCTGCTGGGCAGCTGTGCGACCAGCGTGGGGGGGGGGGACGAAGCGTGGAACTTCACATGTTTGATGCTTTTTCCAGCTTCACTTGTGGATGGAAGTGCGCCTACTTTTAGCTTCATACGGCTGATGCTATTTTTCTACAGCTTCTTACAAATTTGCATGGAATATGTATAGTAGAAGGCACTGCTATCTGCTCCTTGGCGTGGGTGAAGTTTTATTAATGGTCGGCAAGTGTAATGCACAAATGTTGACTAATTGAACAACGGGTTAGTTGCTGATCAGCATGTCTCAGTTCCACTCCCAGATCAGAATGTCATCGCACATATATTTAAACTATACAACTTTCACTGGATATAAATTCGGAAGTAATTTTTCTTGCCTTGATGAAGTGTTCATGTTTGGGCACACGCTACCACTAATAGGAAAAAGCCTATATGCAGACACTTACTAGTGGCGTGTGGTAATTGTGCCACACTGCAGCTACTTACTCGTAACGCTGGGTATAAACCCCACGCTGCTACTAAGTTGATAGTACTAGAACAGGGTATTAAACTGAAAGCACATTTGCTCCCTGGGTGGTTTTGGTAATTAATGACAACATACTTTGTGGTTGGACTAATGCTTTTATCAAGTATGTTTCAGGAAATTCAATCACATTGGCATGGCAAAAGGACTGAAGAGGTGGACCCCTCAAAATGCTAAGGCAAGCATTGGCAAAAGCTCAAGACTCCATTTTTGGTTTAGTGATCCAAGATCACATTGAGTCCATAGGAAAGCCAATACTATTAAAAGGGGATGAGGTTATGATGATGATCTGGTTGCTCAAGTGCTTAGTGATACATCTCCTAAACTATCAAGCAACTTTCACCGCCATATACACTCATAAGTAATCTCGGTCCCACCGATATTCCAAACTCAGCCACACCGAGATGAACCACCTCAGCCATAAAGCCAAACCCTAGAAATCTCGGATTTTCCGATTCTGAACTCGGTCTCACCGAAACTTGAGTTGCCAAGCTTTTGTAACCTTCTGTCATCAAATCGGTGTCACCAAGATGATGAAGTCGGTCCCACCGAGATTGGCAAGCTCTTGTCTTTGCACGAATCGGACTAACCGAGTTTGTATTTTCGGTCCCACCGAAAATCCCAACGTTCACATGATTTGAACTTTCGGTCTCACCGAGTTGTCAACTTTGGTCCCACCGAGATTGGTCAAATGTGTGTAACGGTTGGATTTTGTGTGGAGGCTATAAATACCCCTCCACCCCCTCTTCATTCGTGGAGAGAGCCATCAGAAAGAACTACCACTCCTACCTTACATTTCTGAGAAGAGAACTACCTACCCTTGTGTTGAGATCAAGTTGCTCCACTCCCACCATATGAAGCTTGATCTCTAGCCTTCCCAAGTTGCTTTCCACTCAATCCTTTCTTCCACCACAGCCAAATCAGTGAGGAGAGTTGAGTGTTGGGGAGATTATCATTTGAAGCACAAGAGCAAGGAGTTCATCATCATCAACAACATCTATTACCTTTTGGAGGGTGGTGCCTCCTAGATTGGTTAGGTGTCACTTGGGAGCCTCCGTCGAGATGTGGAGTTGAACCAAGAAGTTTGTAAGGGCAAGGAGATCGCCTACTTTGTGAAGATCTACCCCGAGTAAGGCTAGCCCTCCGTGGGCGTAGGCCATGATGGAATAGACAAGGTTGCTTCTTCGTGGAGCCTTCGTGGGTGGAGCCCTCCGTGGACTCTCATAGCCGTTACCCTCCGTGGGTTGAAGTCTCCATCAACGTGGAAGTATGATAGCACCACCTATCGGAACCACGAGAAAAATCTCTGCGTCTCCAAATTGCGTTTGATCTTCTCCACTTCTCTTTACTACTTGTGCAATTTACTTTCCGCTGCCCATACTCTAGAATTGCATGTGTAGTGTGCTACTTGACTTGTGTGTTATGCAAAATCTGCCAAAATCTGTCCTTGATAAAAGACGGAATTTTTATCTTGTCGAGTAGTCTAATCACCCCCTCTAGACACTCTCACCTTCTTGATCCTACAATTGGTATCGAGCTTTGGTTTCCATTGCTTTGGTTTACACACCATTGGAGGAAGATGGGCGTGTCACGTTTGGGAGTGTTAGCCATAGAGTGCCTATTCTTAATGGAGTGTCCTATAACTCATGGAGGATTGAAATGCTTATTATCTTTAAGACATACAACTTGCATAAATATGTTGAAACCCCTGTGTGCCTCCATTTGACCCCTTGCACCCTACCATGGATGAAGAGCTTGATTTGCTTCAGTAACCTTAGAACTGTAAATCTTATCATTAGAGGGTTACCCGATAACTTGCTTAAGCTCGTTACAAACTTTGAGTGCGCCTATGCTATGTGGAAGTTCTTGGAAGAACTTTATCCGGACTACTCTTTGAGAGGTCTTGATGAAATTCTATACAAGACTATTGAATTTGATATGATGCTTCAATGATCCCAACTTTGATAAATGCTTCTTTGAGCTTCGTGATCTTATGAAAAAGAAGGGTGATCCTTGTCTTATCAATGCTCTAATTAGAAATGCTCTTGTATTGCATTCCGATGATTATTGTCACATTGACAAAACTAATGCAAGTAGTTGTCAAATTGACCTAGGTGTTGATGATGAACAATCTATGGTTCAATATGATGATGAGTATGAGCATGATGATGATTACTCCGATTCGGACACCGAGCTAGACAAGATCATGAAGAGTCTCAATCTTATGGTGAATCTGAGAGACTACATATCCGGTGGAAAAGAGTGGATTCTTGATAGTGGATGCACCGATCACATGACCGGAGACGAAGACATGTTTCGAGAGCTTGCAAAGAACGATGGTCCACGCAAGTATGTGACTTTTGGAGACAACTCCAAAGGTAAGGTACTTGGCCTTGGTAAGGTGGCCATATCTCATGATAGCTCTATTCAAAATGTCATGCTTGTAGAATCACTTGGATACAATTTACTTTCCGTGTCTAGATTAGTGACTTTGGATTCAATGTGCTATTCACAAGTAGATTGCCAAGTCTTTCGTCGTGACAATCATAACATGGCATTTACCGGTATCCGTGAGAGGTGATCTATATATTGTTGATTTCACTAAGAAAGCCCAACCTAGAACTTGCTTCATTGCTAAATCCGCTAAAGGTTGGTTATGGCATAGAAGGCTTGGACATGTTGGTATCGTAATCTAGACAAGCTAATCAAAGGTGATCATATTCTTGGTGTTAAAGATGTTCTCTTTGACAAAGATAGACTTTGTAGTGCTTGTCAGGCAGGAAAACAAGTAGGTGGAAGTCATCCCGTGAAGAACATCATGACCACAAGGAGACCGCTTGAGCTTCTTCACATGGATCTCTTCGGTCCCAATGCTTACAAAAGCCTTGGTGGTAACTCCTTTGGTCTAGTTATAGTTGATGATTATTCCAGATTTACGTGGGTATTTTTCCTTGATGACAAATCACAGGTTCAGAGAATCTTCAAAACATTTGCCAGAAAGGCCCAAAATCAATTTGAGGTGAAGATCAAGAAAGTTCGGAGTGACAATGGAACGGAGTTCAAGAACGCCAATGTAGACTCTTTTCTCGATGAGGAAGGGATTCTACATGAGTTCTCGGCTACGTACACTCCTCAACAAAATGGAGTTGTTGAGAGGAAGAACCGAACGCTCATAGAGATGGCGAGAACGATGCTTGATGAATACAAGACATCAAGCACTTTTGGGGGAAGCGGTCGAGACAGCTTGTCATGCTATCAACAGGCTTTATCTTCATAAGCTCCTCGGCAAGACTTCATCTGAGCTCCTCACGGTAACAAACCCCAAGTGGGATACTTTCGTGTCTTTGGTTCGAAATGCTATATCCTTGATAAGCATCGTCGGTCTAAATTTGCTCCTAAAACTCATGAAGGCTTTTTTCTTGGTTATGGATCAAACTCCCACACCTACCGTGTCTACAATAATTTCACCCGAAAGGTTGAAGAGATGGTAGATGTGAAGTTTGATGAATCTAATGGCTCGCAAGTAGAGCAAATGCCTATTGATGTAGGAGACAAGGACCCATCGGAAGCCATCCAAGATTTATCTATTGGAAAGATCCATCCCATGGAAGTGAAGGAGAGTACCTCATCTACATATGTGGAGCCCCCTACCTCACGGCAAGATGAACCTCAACGCAACATGGAGGCCTCCACAAGTGGAACTCACCAAGATGAGGAAGTGCAACAAGAAGATCCACCACAACCTCCTTCTCCACCGCCTCAAGACAACACCAACAACAATGAAGAAGAAGAGGAAGATGAAGATGATGAGGAAGCTCAGCCACAACCACAACAAAAGCTATCCCGAGTCCGAGCAAGAGTCAAGAAAAATCACCCCGTGGAACAAATGATGAACGACATCGACTCTGGGAGAATTACTCGCTCTAAAACTCGCCTAGCTAACTTTTGTGAGCATTACTCATTTATCTCTAGTATTGAACCTATGAAGGTAGAAGAAGCACTTGAAGACCCGGATTGGGTGAACGCTATGCACGAAGAGCTACACAACTTCGAGAGGAACAAGGTATGGACTTTGGTAGAGAAGCCCAAGGATGATCAAAACGTCATTGGAACCAAATGGGTGTTTCGGAACAAGCAAGATGAAGATGGACAAGTCATCCGCAACAAGGCTCGTCTCGTAGCTCAAGGTTACACACAAGTCGAAGGTATGGACTATGGTGAGACCTATGCCCCCGTTGCTAGACTTGAGTCCATTCGCATTCTTCTTGCTTATGCCAATCACCATGACATTACTCTCTATCAAATGGATATCAAAAGTGCTTTCCTAAATGGTGAAATTGAGGAGGAAGTATTTGTGAAACAACCTCCTGGATTTGTGAATCCCAAAAAGCCTAATCATGTTTACAAGTTGCACAAAGCTCTTTATGGTCTTAAACAAGCTCCTAGAGCTTGGTACAAATGCTTGACTAGCTTTCTTCTTGAAAAAGGCTTTGAGATTGGAAAAATAGACTCAACGCTATTCACGAAAAGGGTTGATGGTGAACTATTTGTGTGCCAAATATATGTTGATGATATTATCTTTGGTTCAACTAACCCTCATTTTAGCGAGAAGTTTGGAAAGCTCATGTCGGAGAAGTATGAGATGTCCATGATGAGTGAACTCAAATTCTTTCTTGGGTTGCAAATCAAGCAATCTAAGGAGAGTACCTTTGTCTCACAAACAAAGTACACCAAGGATCTCTTCAAGAAGTTCAACATGCAAGAAAGCAAAGGTATGAGAACCCCCATGCCTACAAGTGGACATAATGACTTGACAAAAGATGGAGAACCCGTTGATCAAAAGGTTTACCGATCTATGATTGGTTCTCTACTATATCTCTGTGCTTCTCGTCCTGACATAATGTTGAGTGTATGCATGTGTGCTCGATATCAAGCAGCCCCTAAAGAATGTCATCTTAAAGCTATTAAAAGGATTATGAGATATTTGATACACACACCAAACTTTGGCATTTGGTATCCTAAGAGGGCCTCTTTCGACCTTGTTGGCTATTCCGACTCGGACTATGCCGGTGACAGGGTTGATAGAAAGTCAACTTCGGGTACGTGTCAATTTCTTGGTCGATCCCTTGTATCTTGGTCCTCCAAGAAACAAAATTCGGTATCATTATCCACTGCCGAAGCAGAATATATAGCTGCTGGTTCATGTTGTGCTCAATTGCTATGGATGACACAAACGCTTAAGGATTATGGGATACATGTGAGACATGTTCCCTTGCTTTGTGACAATGAGAGTGTGATTAAGATTGGACACAATCCCGTGCAACACTCTCGAACGAAACATATTGAAGTTCGTCACCATTTCATTCGTGATCACATTGCCAAGGGTGACATCAATCTTAAGCATGTTCGTACTGACAAACAACTCGCTGATATATTTTGCAAAACCTCTTGATGAGAAGGTGTTTTGTCGCTTAAGGAGTGAGTTGAACATCATTGATGCTTCAAACTTGGAGTGAAAACTCCATTGATGCATGCAAGGCATGAGCCTACTTGACTAATCCTTGATATTTCTCTTATGATAATGATCATATGTCTTGGACACATTTGCCCCCTTGTATTGCATCTAACTCCTTGCAGGTACTTGGATGATCTACATTCCACAAGATTACCACACACTCAAATCATGAGTAATCTTGTCATCGACCAAGTATCTAGCCCTTTGGGATGTTGAGTTCAAGGAACAAAATTCCACATATCCTTTTTGACACCTTATACATCTAGTATTTCACTCTTGTCATCTTGGATATCCTTGAGTATTTCCTTGCTTGCCTAACCCATGTAGGAAGATGAACTACACAAGTGGAAATGGCGCTCTAACTTCACATCCAATGAGCACCTACATCAAGTTCACCTACATGAGCAAAGCAACAACAAGCCCAAGGTATGTTCTTCACATCTTTAAGGAGCTTTGCTCAAAGTCATGAGTACAAGCAGCTTCATAAGATGTGATCACATCAAATGCTTAATCGAAAAATGGCAACCCCATTTTGTGCTTAAACGATGAGTATGACCTATGATCAAATGTTCTCATTTGACTCCTAAGTCAAAATACTCAAACATAGGTGACCTTGTCGCCGACCCCTATCTAGATGAAGTACATATAATTTGGAGTCTTTCTATTTTCTCTTATGTTCTCTCATTGAGTTTTCATTAAAAAAAACTTCATCTAGGAATCTTTTTTCATTTCTATTCTTCTATCTTTGTGAATATCCTTTTGGCTCTGATCAATTCCTCGAAAATCATTCACAAATTCATTGCAAATCCTTTGAAACATTCCTTGCAAAGTGAGCTAAATTATTTCTGTATTTCCTTGGAATTAAACTCGGCGTCACCGATTTAAATATTTCGGTCTAACCGAAAAGGATCTGCCCTAAGTCTCTGACTTTCGGACCCACCGATCCATCTTAATTTGGTGTCACCGATTTATTTCTTCCAGGATATCATCTTCTGCAGCTTCACTGAGTTTATTGCCCTGTTGTGATTCTTAAGGATCCCACTTCTTTCTTTCCATCTTCCCTGACCTTCCTAGTTTGCTGTCCTTTTCGGCACTTGATGTCAAAGGGGGAGAAGACTTAGGGGGAGAAGAGAAGATTTAGGGGGAGAAGAAGAGCAATCTTACCTTAAGGGGGAGAGAATCACATCAAAGCTTTGTCATGTTCCACATTGGATATTACATTTGGCATCATTCTTTTGATTTTGCTCTTTCCATCAAACCCCTTGATCTGAGAAAACTCAAAGGGAGAGGAATCTTCACAATTGATATCTTATGGAAAGCAAAATCTCTTAGAGTTCATTGAAAATCTTTTTAGTTTCGGAGACATGTTTGCTGATTCAAGCTTGTGCTCAATATGAGACACTCTTTATACATGTCATCCCTGGCTTGGTACTCTTGATGTTCTTGCAGTTGGTTGAAGAAGTACTCTTGTGTTATCTAACCTTGTTTTCCCAAGTTTATCTCTTCAGGTACAATGCCAAGGAACCTCAAAGTAAGTATATGCACTTTGCAGAATGTGCATGATGGTGACTTGCTTGTGAATACTTATTGGCAAGAAATCACCATGCACATATGCATTATCACTCACTTCTTTTCATCTGCTCTGATGCATATAGCCAAGCTGCATGTAGCACATCTTGCTTTTCTCTCTTGTGTGCTTGTGGTAGTCCAAAACCATAATTTATGAAAATCTTGCACACTTGTAGGGGAGCCTGTACTACATGTTTGTCAAAGCTTTGTGATAATTTGTCTTTCTTTCAAGAAGCTTTGATGTCTTGTTTTGTGTGTTGCCATCAATTACCAAAAGGGGAGATTGAAAGCACATTTGCTCCTGGGTGGTTTTGGTAATTAATGACAACATACTTTGTGGTTGGACTAATGCTTTTATCAAGTATGTTTCAGAAATTCAATCACATTGGCATGGCAAAAGGATCAAGAGGTGGACCCCTCGAAATGCTAAGGCAAGCATTGGCAAAAGCTCAAGACTCCATTTTGGTTTAGTGATCCAAGATCACATTGAGTCCATAGGAAAGCCAATACTATTAAAAGGGATGAGGTTATGATGATGATCTGGTTGCTCAAGTGCTTAGTGATACATCTCCTAAACTATCAACAACTTTCACCGCCACATACACTCATAAGTAATCTCGGTCCCACCGATATTCCAAACTCACCACACCGAGATGAACCACCTCACCATAAAGCCAAACCCTAGAAATCTCGGATTTTCGATTACGAACTCGGTCTCACGAAACTTGAGTTGCCAAGCTTCAGAACATACATCATCAAATCGGTGTCACCGAGATGATGAAGTCGGTCCCACCGAGATTGGCAAGCTCTTGTCTTTGCACGAATCGGACTAACCGAGTTTGTATTTTCGGTCCCACCGAAAATCCCAACGTTCACATGATTTGAACTTTCGGTCTCACCGAGTTGTCAACTTCGGTCCCACCGAGATTGGTCAAGTGTGTGTAACGGTTGGATTTTGTGTGGAGGCTACAAATACCCGTCCACCCCCTCTTCATTCGTGGAGAGATCCATCAGAAAGAACTACCACTCCTACCTTACATTTCTGAGAAGAGAACTACCTACCCTTGTGTTGAGATCAAGTTGCTCCACTCCCACCATATGAAGCTTGATCTCTAGCCTTCCCAAGTTGCTTTCCACTCAATCCTTTCTTCCACCACAGCCAAATCAGTGAGGAGAGTTGAGTGTTGGGGAGATTATCATTTGAAGCACAAGAGCAAGGAGTTCATCATCATCAACAACATCTATTACCTTTTGGAGGTGGTGCCTCCTAGATTGGTTAGGTGTCGCTTGGGAGCCTCCGTCGAGATGTGGAGTTGAACCAAGAAGTTTGTAAGGGCAAGGAGATCGCCTACTGTGAAGATCTACCCCGAGTAAGGCTAGCCCTCCGTGGGCGAGGCCATGATGGAATAGACAAGGTTGCTTCTTCGTGGACCCTTCGTGGGTGGAGCCCTCCGTGGACTCTCGCTGGCCGTTACCCTCCGTGGGTTGAAGTCTCCATCAGCGTGGAAATACGATAGCACCACCTATCGGAACCACGAGAAAAATCTCCGCGTCTCCAAATTGCGTTTGATCTTCTCCACTTCTCTTTACTACTTGTGCAATTTACTTTCCGCTGCCCATACTCTAGAATTGCATGTGTAGTGTGCTACTTGACTTGTGTGTTATGCAAAATCTGCCAAAATCTGTCCTTGATAAAAGACGGAATTTTTATCTTGTCGAGTAGTCTAATCACCCCCCCTCTAGACACTCTCACCTTCTTCGATCCTACATAAACCCACGCTGGTACTAAGTTGATCACACCACGCACTCCGGGGCAGGCCATAGTACTAGCGTGAAGTAGGAACCCCGTGCTGCTACATAGCATCCCCAAGCTTTTTGCTTTGCATATCATAAGCATGATCACTCTCATCACTAATAGTATGAATAGCACCAATAGTATAGTAATTATTATCATAACAATTTTCTAAGTTCGTGCCAAAAAGATTTTCAGGATTATAAGAAGTATCATTATTTTTACCAATCATAATCTTCACAATGAGTAATAGGCATAACAAAATCATCCTCACTAGTTTCTTCGGACTTTATACCATAAGACAAAGAGTCAATATCATCATCAAGTATATCATCTTCCACATTTATTTTTGGTTCATTCTCATGAGGCATAACAATAATAGGAGCAACATAATTTGGGAGGGATACCTTTTTACCTTTGCTTCTCCATCTTTTCTTTTTCTTCATGTGTGGGCTTAATCAACTTTTTGGAGCTCCTTATTGATGGGATCGGTTGCATAGGAAGCCCATAATCATATACTGTTTCATCAGGAGAGACAATAGGGGGGGGGAGGTGGAGAGCTTTAACCTTCCTTTAGTATTTCTTTTATATTCTATTGGTTTTCCCATCTTTGAATAGTTAGCAATATAAGCATTTTCTTTATAGTTTACCATACGAAACATATAGATTTCTTTCAAATTTGTTTGGACATGGTCTGTGAATATGAATGCTTCAAACCAACTATGTTTATGTGACAACTCTTCACACCCCAAAAATAAACAAAGTTCTTTATAAAGTTCAAGGGTGATCAGGTTATTGCAATATTTGGCCATGATTCAATCATGAAAATGTATCCATTGGAAATTAAGATGACCAACTCTATTGCAAATTTCACAAGTAATGGGCTGAAGAGAGCATAATTTTGTAGCAAATTCATCTATCACCTTAAGCCACCAAGTGGTTTTATCATGTTTATACTTCTTACAAAATCTATCATCCCCGTGCCCCAACCTCAGCAGCGACACTCCATAATGCGGCCCTGTCCCAAGTTGGCAAGCTGACGCACGCGCGCGCGCACGTGCATGCACGCGCATGAATGCAAAATCCATGGTGGCAACACTACCGCGCGATGGATCTACTGGTCCATGGCGCCTCTGTGTGCCATTCCACACTCCATTCATCGGGTCCCGGTCCAGCTCCGCAACGTCGGCGCTCCCATGGTCGAGCAGGTTGCATGTGACATAGGAACCGCCATCGGAGCATCATCACCCGCATGGACCGGCGCTGGCCGTTGAGCTTGCATACATGGACCGGAGCATCAACGCATCTGCACGGACAATCAATCATTCAGTCTGGTGGGGAAGAGAGAGGAGAGCGAGGCGGCGTTGGAGCATGCTTGGCACCGGGGAGATGGCCGGAGCTGGCCCAAATTGGCCGATGAAGATGGAGGCGAAAAGGGGATCGATGTTTTGAGAGAGAGAGAGAGAGAGAGAGAGAGAGAAGTGGATGTGGCTGGTGACCAGTGTGGGTCCTTTACAACCCATAATCCAGACGAAGCACAAATGGGTGTGGACACGCAGACGCGTGCCACGTCATCAATCCGTGGGACTGTCGTTTCGACCAATCAGAAGGAAGCATCATGTCCGCGCCGGATCATGGAGGTACCTGTGGCGGGCTCTAGATTTCGCCCTCCGCTCTTATGTTTTTTAACCTTTTTCTATTATTTATTGCGTAACATAATATATTACTTACTCTATGACCTTTTTCACGCTTACCACTTTCCCACTATTGTTATTTAGTATAACACCAAATAAATTACTTACTTTGTGACTTTTCATGATTGCTACGTAGTGTATAACACAATATATTAGTACTTTTTTTGGTTATGTGGTGATAGTGGTAATAGTGGTAAAGTTGACGAGTTTTGCTTATGTGCTAAGTGGTAATAGTGGGAGAGTAAGTAATTTATTGGGTTATGTGGTAACAGTGGTAAAGTCGTAATAATGATAAAGTAGGTTATTAGGATTCATGGACAATAAGAGGGTAGGACTCGGGCACCAACTTGATGGTTATTAGGATTTTAATTTAAAAAATTCAATTGAAGCCACAAAATCATGAAATCTGGCATAGTGTCATGATATGACCCCTAGAGGCTGCGGTAAAAAATTGAGTATGTCTCGCACAATTTTGCACACAAACTCCTAATAAACTGGACCATCTCCGAGGAACAAAATAGGTTTCGAGATGGAACATGTCAAGTTTGCACGTGACTCTAGCGTTGCTTTGTCAGTTCACCTTGAATATTTTTTCACATTCAAAACACACCATTATATGTATCATGTCAAAAATTTGCATTTTCCGAGATCCGTTTGCTATATTTAAGCAATTAAATGCATTTCACGACTTTCGAAATAGACCAGTTTGCATGCAAAGCGACCGATCCTTCCTCGATTAGGGTTCTATCATTTTCCATACTCAACACACACCATTATACGTGACATGCCATAATTTGGCATTGTTTCGGGTCTGTCTGCTATATTTAAAGCTTTAAGTGGATTTACCTTCATTAAATACCTCAAAACAATTTTAATATCTTAAAATTAGTTAATTAATAATAAAAGGGGCTAAACTCATACATAAAAATTTAAATAATGTATCTTTAATTAGAAAAAAAATTGAGCCATAATACTAAACATAAAATACTAAATGATAACATCGCGGGAAAATGGTAGAAAAACTTATTAGGGGCGGGCACAAAATAGCGGACGCCACTACTAATTTCCTTACTAGTAGCGTGTATGTACTTCTACCCGCCGCTGGTAGTTTCTGGCAGACGTCCCGTGAGGCCCAAAATTCCCAATGGCAGGCGCGTATTTTTGCCCGCCACTGCAATGCTAGTTACTAGAGGAGGGCCTGAACCGCGGCTCGCCACTGGTATGTTTTGGCAGATTTCCCGCGAGGACAAAAAGTACCAGTGGCGTGCGCGAACTATCACCCGCCACTGGTAACTCATCTACCAGTGGCGGGCTCCTGTTTGCGCCCGCCACTGGTAACATTTGTTCCATCGCAAGTCTAGACAGCTGTCACCAGTGACGGGCCCAAACTGGTGCCCACCACTGGTAAGCCAATATCAGTGGCAGGTGCTAGACTGTGCTAGTCAGTACTGGGGGTTTACATATAAGCCATTTCCCAGTAGTGGCTGGCGCGGAGCTTGGGAGATAGTCCAAGAGCAGATGCAGATTGTGATGTACATCGATGACATCTGGAAGATGGTGGATCGTGTGCTACGTTTGTGGTTGGTGGACGACAGGTATTGTTCCCTGTACCCACCTCCACCGGGAGCGGGCACACGTACATGCAACGCATGGCGGGACGACAGCTGGGGCATCCAGTTTGCGCGCGTCCTCGCCAAATGCAGCGTCTCCGGGGTCACGCTAGGGACGGCGAAGGATGCTTGAGGTAGCGGCGGCCGTTGCGGAAGGCACGGAGCAACAACCAGGAGTTGATCGGCAGAGGGATCAGGTTGCTCGTGTGCTGGGGTTTTTTATGTTCGTTTTTTTGTTGAGATTTTGTGTTTTTTGTGTTATTCCGATTTCCTATTCAGGTGGGCCACAGGCATGCATGTGCATTCGGATAGGCCATGGGCCGTTCGTCTATGTTGCTTATCCTTTCCTTTTTTCCTATATACACTTTGCATCTTCTTTGATTCGAACCTCCAACCTCCTGCAGGTGCACCATCCCAGTAACCAACTCGCCCAAACTTCGTTGTTGTAAAAAGTGCTCAGACTATAAATGTATTGCATAATGGTTCTTTGTTCAAGGTTTAAAATGTACGACTTGCTAACTTGATGGCGAACTTAGTGGGAGGAAATCCGGAGATTATGGCATTGACTGCCGTGATTTTTTCTCTGGATTGGGCATGTCATTTATTTGGGTGCTAGATCTATTGGCACACCCTTTTTAGTAAAAAAATTGATGCTAAATATGGGATTTGAACACACGCCAAGCAGCTAATGTGAAACGGACACTAACCAGCTCAGCTAGACTATTTGTTGTGCAAAAGAATGCACATCATACTATTTTTGACCATTCCATGTTGCTTCTTTTTTCTTTCTTCTTTGAGGAGTTGATTAAATATCCCCCGGTAACTTTTGTGAATAGCATGATAACTCACACATTGCAGACCCGATAGCTTATTTACCGCAGTACTTGTAACTTTGGCGACCGAAAGGGGGGGGGGAGTTGACGAACTTTTGTGTGAATAGCATGGCACTCCCACATCATAGACCTGATAACTTATGCATCCTATCTTGATAACTTTGGCAACCGGGGGGAGGGGGGTTGATGAAATATCCCCTCAATATTTGTACATAAGCTATCAGGGGGTAGATAAACACACCACCTCGATAACTTTTGTGTGAATAGCATGGTAACTCACACATCACATACCTGATAACTTATGTACCTGACCCTGATAAAAAGTCACAGAGGAGTCCCTTTATACATTCACACGTATAGTACATCAGCATTTATGCAGTCGAAAAAACTTGAGGAAAATACCTTTCTTTTTGTCATTTGACAATCATGAGAAAGAGATTTAAAAGATTTTGTGTTCAAGAATTGAACAACAGTGTAAGTTGGTGTAATGGTTGTTGGTCTTGGCATTATGCGTGTCCTTGCTATCTGATGCAGGTTCGGATCCCATGTGAATTACTATGGTGTTTGTACATGAGTTACCACGGTGTTTGTGCATGAGTTATCAGGTTCGTGACATATAAATTATCATGCTCTTTACAACAACTTTTTTTCCACAAAAAATAACTTATTTTCTCTGGGCCCAAAGTTACCGCGGTGTTTGTGAGTGAGTTATCAGGTTCGTGGCGTATATATTACCATGCTCTTTATAGAGAGTTATTGGGGTGTGTTACAAAAGAAATTCCTGTGGTCAAAAACATTACCACAGTGTTTGTGCGTGAGTTATCTGATTTATAGCGTATAAATTACCATGCTCTTTTTACAGATAAGTTATCGGGATGTGTTAGAACAACATTTTTTTTCTTCGGGTCAATAGTTACCATGGTGTTTGTGTGTGAGTTATCAGGTTCGTGACGTATAATTACCGCACTCTTTTACAGATAAGTTGTGTGTTACAACAATTTTTTACCTAGGGTCAAAATGTTACAACGTTGCGTGAGTTATCAGGTATATGATGCACGAATTACTGTGTACAAAAGGGAAGAAAAATTGATAAAAAGAAAGGAAACTGGCTTGTTTTTCTAGTCGTGTATGTACCAGTATAAATATATATCGATCTTCCTTGTAACCACAAATCGAAAACAGACCAGGTGGATATGACAAGTGATTATCTACCAAGAGGTAGTGAGTTCGACTCACCATGTTTTTTCTACCACGCCAAAAAATAAAAAGGAAGCGGGAGAAGTGATGGGATTGCCAGAAAAATCAGAGATCGCACGCGGGGACGGAAGGAGATCGCACGCCGGATGGAAGGAATGGATCACGAGAGGATCGTGCGGATCTGTCGCTAAACACCAGTCGACTGTCGACTGGTGGTTAGCACAGTCCTAAAATAAATGGATATAAAATAGCGACTTATGAAAAGCTATGAAAGTCTCCGTCCTTCATTATTAGGTAAAGATAAAAATAAATGAGACACATATTGTCATGAAAAGAAAGGCCTCCCCACACACATCCCTGCCAACTAACCCGGCGGAGGAGTAGGCTGGCGATCTACCAGCAGAGGAGGACGACGGTTGAACACCGGATGTATTTTGGGCTTGGGACTGCAACCAGTTGCCCATTCACTTCTGCCAACTTTGACACGCGCGCGCGGTGGTGCGTGAATATGCTCTCCAATCAAAGCTCCTCTAGAGTTCGTAACTTTACAGGAACTATGCTCACACACTTCGCTTGTCCCCGATACAAGGAAACCAATCCCGATAAGTAACTAACATGGAGCTCGCATGATGCGAGCGGTTCAAGGATTCGTTTGGGTCATTGGGTCTATATAAAAGCCACGTATTAGTGTGCATGTTCTCTGCACTATCGCGAGCGCAACAATGGCGATGGTACGAACATATGCTCTGCATTTATTCCTCGTCCTCCCCGGTCTCATCGCCGGACTGGTCCTGCCCGTCCCAAGCAACATCATCACGGCCTGCCCGTCCTACCGGTGCGGCCACACCGTCGACATCAGGTACCCCTTCTGGGTCGACGACGGCGGCAACGGGCCACACTGCGGCTACCGCAACCTCCGCCTGGAGTGCCACCGCGACATGCCGGTGTTGCAGCTGCCGTCAGGCGAGTACGGCGTGACCCGGATTTTGTACGGAAACCAAGTCGACGGCGATCGGACTGTGTCCCTCGTCGACCTCGGCATCTTCTCCAAGGCCAACACCTGCCCGCTCGTCACCGGTCGTAACCTGACCCTCCCGTCCGGCTCGCCACCACCTCTCGTGCTCACGGATAGTAACACGAACCTCACCTTCTTCACCAACTGCTCTTTCGAAGAAATCCCCTCGCGATCGCAACTCGTTGAGTGCATGGAGCAGGGAAGCGACGGCAGGCACCATACTTATGTCTTCCAAGACGACGAGCCCCGTATGCCGTACGCGTACGCTCGACTGTGCCAGGACGTCGTGGGTATGCCCGTGCTGAGGAGCTCGTTGCAAAACAGGACAGGCAGGCTAGATGACTTTGTCCCCGCGCTGAACAAGGGGTTCGAGCTTAGATGGTTGAGATCGCCGGTCGGAGAGGAATGTCACAGCTGCGAGAACTCCCTCTCCGGCGGGCAGCTGTGCGGCCAGCGTCGGGGGGGCCGGGACGAAGCGTGGAACTTCACATGTGTGATGCTTTCTCCTGCTTCACTTGCGGATGGAAGTGCGCCTACTTTTAGCTTCATACGGCTGATGCTATTTTTCTACAGTTTCTTACTAATCTGTCTTTAGGAGCCGTAGGCACACATTTGCATGGAATATATATAGTAGAAGGGACTCCTATTTTCTCCTTGGCATGGGGTGAAGTTTTATTAATGATCAGCAAGTGTAATGCAGAAATGTTGATTAATTGAACAACGGGTTAATTGTTGATTGACATGTCTCAGTCCCACTCCCAGATCACAATGTCATCGAACATATATTTAAACTATAAAGCTTGCAATGGATATAAATTCGGAAGTAAATTTTCTTGCCTTGATGAAGTATTAATGTTTGGGCACACACTGCCACTAATAGGAAAAAGCCTATATGCAGACACTTACTAGTGGCGTGTGGTAACAGTGCCACGCTGCTGCTATTTACTAGTAGCGCTGGGTATTAACCACACGCTGCTACTAAGTTGATAGTACTAGAACAGGGTATAAAACCCACGCTGCTACTAAGTTGATCACACCGTGCACTTCGGGGCAGGCCATAGTAGTAGCGTGAAGTAGGAACCCCGTGCTGCTACATCGCATCCTCTAGCTAGTGGCTTTGCATATCATAAACATTATCACTCTCATCATTAATAGTATGAATAGCACCAATAGTATAGAAATTATTATCATCGCAATTTTCTAAGTTGGTACAAAAAGATTTTCAAGATTATAAGAAATATCATTATTTTCCCAATCATAATAATCACAATGAGTAATAGGCATAACAAAATCATCCTCAATAGTTTCTTCGGACATTGTACCATAAGACAAATAATCAATATTATCATCAAGTATATCATCGTCCACATTTATTTTTGATTCATTCTCATGAGGCATAACAATAATAGGAGCAACATCATTTGGGAGGGATACCTTTTGACCTTTGCTTCTCCGTCTTTTTTTTTCTTCTCCACATCATGTGTGAGTTTAAACAATTTTTTCGAGCTCCTTATTGATGAGATTGGTTGCATAGGAAGCTCATTCTCGTAATCTGTTTCATCACGAGAGACAATAGGAGGAAATGTGGAGAGCTTTAACCTTTCATTAGTATTTCTTTTATATTCTATTGGTTTTCCCATCTTTCTATAGTTGGCAATATAAGCATTTTCATTGCAATTTACAATACGAAACATATAGATTTCCTTCAAATTAGTTTCAACATGGTCTGTGAATATGAATGTTTCAAACCAACTATTTTTATGTGACAATTCTTCACACCCAAAAAATAAACAAAGTTCATTATAAAGTTCAAGAGTGATCAAGTTATTGCAATATTTGGCCACGATTGAATCATGAAAATTTATGTCCTGGAAATTAAGATGAGCAACTCTATTGCAAATTTCACAAGTAATGGGATGAAGAGAGCATAATTTTGTAGCAAATTCATCTATCACCTTAAGCCACGAACTGGTTTTCATCATGTTTATACTTCTTACAAAATCTATCATCCCTATAAGGCATGTTTTCACAAACTCTATGCACTCCACAAAAGTTGACATGCTTATAAGAAACATTTTTATCATGACTAGTGCAATCATCATTGGTATCATTTCATAGCAAGCATACTAACAACATTGCAATCATGTTTATCATTCAAAGATTTAGTGCCAAACATTTTATTAACTTCTTCTTCTAACACTTGAGCACAATTTTTCTTTCCATCATTTTCATGAAAGACATTAAAAAGATGAAGCATATGAGGCAACCTCAATTCCATTTTTTTGTAGTTTTTTTTATAAACCTAATAGTGATAAAACAAAAAACTAAAATATTCGATTGCAAGATCTAAAGATAAACCTTCAAGCACTTAACTCCCTGGCAACGGCACCAGAAAAGAGCTTGATGTCTACTATGCAACCTTTCTACTTGTAGACTCGTGTTGGGCCTCCAAGCGCAGAGTTTTGTAGGACAGTAGCAAATTTCCCTCAAGTGTATGACCTAAGATTTATCAATCCATGGGAGGCATAGGATGGATATGGTCTCTCACTAACAACCCTGCAACCAAATAACAAAAAGTCTCTTGTGTCCCCAACACACCAATACAATGGTAAATTGTATAGCTGCACTAGTTCGGCGAAGAGATGGTGATACAAGTGTAGTATTGATAGTAGATATAGGTTTTTGGAATCTGAAAATATAAAGACAGCATGGTAACTAGTAAGAGAAGTGAGCAAAAACAGTATTGCAATGCTTGAAAGCAAGGCCTAGGGTTCATACTTTCACTAGTGCAAAGTCCCTCAAAAATGATAACATAATTAAATCATATGGCAATCCCTCAACATGCAACAAAGATGAAATTGCTTGTAGGGTACGAAACCACCTCAAAGTTATTCTTTCTGATCAATCTTTTGAGCTATTCCAATAAGTGTCACAAACAGCCCTAGAGTTCATACTAAAATAACACCATATGATACACATCAATCAACCCTAATGTCGCCTAGAACTCCAATCTCACCATAAGTATCCATGGGTCAATTGTAAGATATGCATCAAACAACTTCAGATTCATAATATTCAATCTAACACAAATTAAGAACCTCAAAGAGTGCCCAAAAATTTCTACCGAAGAAACAAGGATGAAAACGTGCATCAATCCCTATGCATAGATTACCCCAATGTCACCTCGGGAATCTACGAGTTGAGTGCCAAAACATACATCAAGTGAATCAATAGAACACCCTATTGTCATGTGGCACCCCGGCTTAGAGAAAACCGGAACACCCCGTATTCCAGCCCAGAGATCGAGATGAACTCTTCTGGAATACGGCACTGCTTAGCATAGAACAAACCAGCTCTTTATTACAATCTATTTGGGTACAATGATTACATCGGCACGGCGACACTACGCCCGCCACTGTTGCTCTATGCAAGCAGCAGAACAACACGATGCAGCGGAAGAACTCTAGCAGCGGAACAACGGCGACGGTGGTGAACTCCACTCCGCAAGGACTCTGGCTGGAACGCTTATCCTAGCTCGCACGAATGAAAACCACGACAAGCAAGCAATCAAATCCGGCATGACCTGCAAGCTGGTATGACACGCCAGGTCAGTACATTGAATGTACTTGCAAGTTCACAATAACAAGAAGCATTCAAGACAAACAACAGCATGGCAATTACAGGTTAAACAGGAATTATCATGATATCATCAGAATAACATGGCATCACCAACGTAAACATGATACAGCTAAACACAACATGAACATGGCATGAACATATTAATCCGACAATACTAGCATGCAACATGATGACACTACATGCACCACTTAACACATGCATCACGTACCAACCTCGGACATCACACGATCATCTCAGGATCAAATCAAGCTTGGTATAAACAATACCGTAGCAATCAATAAAGGACCACAAGGAGCTTGATCTTTACCCACGATTCTCATACAACATCACGAATATACAACAACTCGGTATCCTCGATACCACCGTGATCCTTACGACGATCACAACCCGACCAACACTTGGCCTGTGATCCTTACGGCGATCACCACCCGACCACTACATGGTCCGTGATCCTTACGACGATCACAACCCGACCAACACTTGGCCCGTGATCCTTACGGCGATCACAACCAACTTATCTCATTGTTATTAAGCACATTATTCTTATTACTGTTGACTCATGGTGTGACCTTCTATCGACCTGGGCCCTTATCCGCGAGTGCGACTATCGATAGATTAATATACACTCGGGGGCATAGCTGTAGTCCAAGTACTCACCTAAGTATTTAAAATCCTACTGAGTGGTGAGCCAGCCTCCCACTCGGGGGCTTAGCTGCAGTCTAAGTACTCGCCTCAGCGTTTAAAATCATACCGAGTGGCGAGCCAGCCTCCCACTCGGGGGCTTAGCTGCAGTCCAAGTACTCGCCTAAGTGTTGAAAATCCTACCGAGTGAGGGGCCAGCCTCCCACTTGGGGGCTTAGCTGCAGTCCAAGTACTCGCCTAAGTATTTCATACAGTGTGCGCTTTGCAAGGACGACGAGGTACAGGTCAACTGTTGCCTTCCCCTTCAGAGCTACGACACAAAAAATCCTCCTCGGAGGCAAGGCTGCAGTCCAGTACTTGCCTAAGTCTGAAAAATCCTACTGAGTGGAGAGCAAACCCACCACTCGGGGGCTTAGCAGCAGTCCAGTACTCGCCTAAGTTTGAAAAAATCCTGCCGAGTGGAGAGCGAACCTCCCACTCGGGGGCTTAGCAGCAGTCCAGTACTCGCCTAAGTTTGAAAAAATCCTACCAAGTGGAGAGCGAACCTCCCACTCGGGGCTTAGCAGCGGTACAGTACTCGCCTAAGTTTGAAAAATCCTACCGAGTGGAGAGCGAACCTCCCACTCGGGGGCTTAGCTGTAGTCTAGTACTTGCCAAAGTATCTGAAAATCCTACCGAGTGGAGAGCAACCCTCCCACTCGGAGGCTTAGTTGCAGTCCAGTACTCGCCTAAGTACAAAATCCATTCCAAATCCGCAAGGACAACGAGGTGCAGGTTGACTATTACCTTCTCCTTCGGTGCTGCGCCACAAGTACAACGTGTGCTCCATCCCAATCCGCAAGGACGACGAGGTGCAGGTCGACTGCTACCTTCTCCTTCAAAGCTGCGCCACAAGAAACAACGTGCGCTCCATCCCGATCCGCAAGGACGACGAGGTGCAGGTCGACTGCTACCTTCTCCTTTGGAGCTGCGCCACAAGTACAATGTGCGCTCCATCCCGATCTGCAAGGACGACGAGGTGCAAGTCGACTGTTACCTTCTTTTGCGGAGCTACGCCATAAGTACAATCCAAACTCCATCCCTACCTGCAAGAACAATGAAGTGTAGTTCGACTGGATCCACCTCAGAGCTTCATCTCATGCACTGAAGTGTATTTCGAGTGAAGAACAAAGTTTGCTCAAAGACAAATGAAAGCATATTCGATGATAAGCCAAGTTCAAATAACATCCTACGGATTCAGAAGTACTCAGGCGTCGAGCCTGTTAAAGTTTATCGATTACAAGACCACTCGGCATTCCGAGGCAAATTTAAGACGAAGCATAGAAGTTTTACACTCCTCAGGTGGAGGACTGGAAGGCGCGACAAACTGGTCCAGGTCGATCCCGTCAGCGATCCAAGTGGCAGCAGCAATGAAAGTCTCCATGAAAGATTGGAAGTCATACTTCTTGGTATTGGCAACTTTGATGGACGCCAGCTTTTCCTCTCGTGCCTCCTTGAAGTGAACGCGGACCAGAGACAGAGCAACATCAGCGCCACACCTGGCAGAAGATTTTTTCCATTCCTACACTCGACTTGGAACGTCATTAAGTTGAGTCATTAAAGACTCGAGGTCATTTTGAAGCGTCTCATTTGGCCAGAGTGTCGAGTCAATGTGCGACACCACAGCCTTCAATTGAGCGAGGTAGTCCACTACAGCAGCGACACGAGACTCCAGTCGGAGGACGTTCATAGCAGCTTCATCCTTCACAGGGGAGTTGATGGGTTCCAAGCCTGTCTCCACTCGACTAGTCTCCTCCTCGAAGTTTTGACAGAATTCTGCAAACACAACTCGAGTTCAAGCTAATGGTTCCATGATGAGTCAGTGATAACAAGTCAATCGGATAAGAGGAATTACCTTCAAGCATGAGGAATAACTTCTTGGCGAGCCCTCCCAGATAATCCTCCAGATCGTTCCTCTTCCCTTGATTCGCCAGCCTTGTCGCTCGGAGCTATCTTGTCGTTCTTCAGTCGACTAACCTCCTTGTTGGCCGCGTCGAGAGCAGCCTTCAGATTGGCGTTCTCTTCTTCAAGCTTTCCGACTGAAGACAGCTTTTCTTCCGCGAGTTTGGTTTTGTTCAAAGCCGTTTTCTGCGCCTCGGCAAGGTCATGATCCTTCTTCTTCAGAGCCTCCTCCATTTTGTCTGCAAAATGACAGTGAGATCAAAATTAGGAAGGAACAGAAAGACAAAGACAGTCATCAAGTTCTCACCAGCCATACATTTTGCTTCGTCTCTCGCCTTCTGCAAGTTCTCCTGAGCAAGCTTCAAGTCAAGGTTGAGTTGGATCTATTTGTTTTCCAATTCAGTATAGCGAGCCACAAGCTCGCAGGATTTCTGCGAAGAATCAATCGACAGACATCAAAGATAGGTTACTTCCGAGAGACTAAGAAAAATCGTTGCATTTCTAAGACTACAGCTGAATCAAAATATTCGACAGTAGTCTCGGGGACTACACCCAGTGGGTGCACTTAGCGTGTCCCCACCGGTCTTACCGACTCGGTTCGATCAGTCGACCGAAAGAGACAAAAAAAGAGTTCTTCAGACTACGGTCGACTGCCAGCAGTCCACCATAGTCTCGGGGACTACACCCAGTGGGTGCACTCAGCGTGCCCCCACCGGTTTCAAGATTCCATTCGACATGGTCCGACTAGACCGAGTGAAGAAGTTTTCAAAGAAATAGAAAATATAAAGACTACGGTTGACTGCCAGCAGTCCACCATAGTCTCGGGGACTACACCCAGTGGGTGCACTCAGCGTGCCCCCACCGGTCCAAAAATTCAGTCGACACAGCGGGTGTACAGATACAAAGATCTTCAGGAAGAAGAGTTTTTCAGGTAGCATATCCTAACAGAACAAGTGGTGATCAACTAACATGTACGTTGCTCTGAAGAGCTGAGCTGGCATCATAGGCCGCCTGGCTGGCCTCCCGGAGCACCTTCACTTGCTCCATCATGATCCCCGCCTGGCGTATAGACTCCTTAGCAGCACCCACTTGGTCCTCTGGGACGTGGTGTGTGGCGAAAAGGGAGGGCGGATCAGCAGTCGACGATGAAGGCCGGATACTCGTCAGCGGCACAGCGAAAGACACGGAAGTACGAGTGATGTTGCCACCCTCATGAACCAGCACCTCAGGAACTGATGCAACCTGATCAGTCTTGCCAGCAGGTGCCTTCTGAAGGAAATATGCCCTAGAGGCAATAATAAAGTTATTATTTATTTCCTTATTTCATGATAACTGTTTATTATTCATGCTAGAATTGTATTAACCGGAAACATAATACATGTGTGAATACATAGACAAACATAGTGTCACAAGTATGCCTCTACTTGACTAGCTCGTTAATCAAAGATGGTTAAGTTTCCTAACCATAGACATGAGTTGTCATTTGATTAATGGGATCACATCATTAGGAGAATGATGTGATTGACATGACCCATTCCGTTAGCCTAGCACTTGATCGTTTAGTATGTTGCTATTGCTTTCTTCATGACTTATACATGTTCCTGTAACTATGAGATTATGCAACTCCCGTTTACCAGAGGAACGCTTTGGGTGCTACCAAACATCACAACGTAACTAGCTGATTATAAAGGAGTACTACAGGTGTCTCCAAAGGTACATATTGGGTTGGCGTATTTCGAGATTAGGTTTTGTCACTCCGATTGTCGGAGAGGTATCTCTGGGCCCTCTCGGTAATACACATCACTTAAGCCTTGCAAGCATTACAACTAATGAGTTAGTTGTGAGATGATGTATTATGGAACGAGTAAAGAGACTTGCCGGTAACGAGATTAAACTAGGTATTGAGATACCGATGATCGAATCTCGGGCAAGTAACATACCAATGACAAAGGGAACAACGTATGTTGTTATGCGGTCTGACCGATAAAGATCTTCGTAGAATATGTGGGAGCCAATATGAGCATCCAGGTTACGCTATTGGTTATTGACCGGAAACGTGTCTCGGTCATGTCTACATAGTTCTCGAACCCGTAGGGTCCACACGCTTAAGGTTTCGATGACAGTTATATTATGAGTTTACATGTTTTGATGTACCGAAGGAGTTCGGAGTCCCGGATGAGATCGAGGACATGACGAGGAGTCTCAAAATGGTCGAGACGTAAAGATTCATATATTGGATGATATGGTTAGGGCAAGGGGTCAAGCCCATGAGGCTTTAGGTCGGTGCAAAAGGAGTTTTGCGGAGGCCAGGGGGCCAAACGTCGGAGACCCTGGCGTCTGGCCCTGGGCCAGACGCCGAGGCCCATGGCGTCTGGGCCAGACGCCAAGGATTGTGGTGTTTTGTCCTGGAGTCCGAGTGGGACTCTTGCCTTTCGGGAAAAACCGACTTTGAGGAGGCTTTTGCTCCAAGTTTCGACCCCGGGGCTCAACATATAAATAGAGGGGCAGGGCTAGCACCAACGACACAACAATTGATCCCTTGGATCTCTTAGCCGTGTGCGGTGCCCCCCTCCACCATAGTGCACCTCGATAATATCGTAGCGGTGCTTAGGCGAAGCCCTGCGACGGTAGAACACACTACTAGAAAAAGGGTTATAGATGGGATTGACACTAATGGCGCACCAGACAAGTGGTGCGCCATTAGTACATACTAATGGCGCACCACCTCCTGATGCGCCATTAGAGTTGAAACTACTAATGGCGCACCTTGCCCACGGTGCGCCATTAGTATCAAAAAAAAATTTTGAACTATTGCGCCTGTCCAAACGTACTAATGGCGCATCCATAGGAAGTGCGCCATTACTAGTTGTAACTAGTAATGGCGCACCTGCCAGAAAGTGCGCCACTAATGTTATTTTTTTATTCCTTTTTTTTGCAAAACTACTAATGGCGCACTCGCACGCGGTGCGCCATTACTAGTTTAAACTAGTAATGGTGCACCGTGGGGGAGTGCGCCATTAGTATGTTTTTTTTTTGCAAAACTACTAATGGCGCACCACCAGGGGGTGCGCCATTAGTAACCTGGATTACTAATGGCACATTTGTAGTTGGTGCGCCATTAGTAAGTGGGCAGCAACAAGATATTTTGGACAGCCTCTCCTCCCACACTCACTTTCTCCCCACTTCATTCTCTCCACCGCCTCCTTGTCTTGGGTGCCTCCTCTTTTTCACCTCATTTCCACCATAGATTCATTCAAATTAAGTGGTTAAGTTACCTTGTTTTGCTAGGTAAGTAAGGGGGGAAGCTATATTTATGTTGTTCTCCCTACAACAATGTGCACATGCACTTTTTATGTCCTAGCTAGATCTATGTATGTTCGTGGTGTTGCATATGTTTGTGGTGTTGCATATGTGTTTGTGTTTGGAGGTGTACTGGTGTTTGAAATGCGATAGTTGCCAATATTTTGCGGAATGTTGATTCATTTCCGTTTAGCGAGAATTTTGGCATTAAGCATTCTTTTGGTCCTATTTTTAGGAAAGTCATGCCAAATTTTTTCTTGGTTCTAAAATATCGTTTTGCTCTACCCTTGACGACCATGGTCCGCACGATGACCGAAGGCATCGTGAATAGCTTTGAGGTCATGAAGGCGAGATGCTTCAAAAGAACGAGGCGGAGATAAGATGTCCGTGTCGAAGATGCAAGCTGAATAGCCTTATTGCGGACCGGATTCGGGCAGGTGCGGGACCACCTGCTCTTGCGTGGTTTCATGGATGGCTATCGGTGGCAAGGTGATGAAGATGACTATGAAGTCGTCCATGGGGCGGGCAAGAAATGAGGAAGGGCGACAAGACAACCACCGCGGCTCGGCGGGCGAGAAGACGAAGAATCCCGGAGATGATCACGGCGGTGATCTTGTACCGATCATCATGTAGAAGATGCAGGACATGATGATGATGCGGCGGAGCGACGACGTTGGACCATCGATGGGCTGGGTGCAGGACCCTCATATTCAAGAGCTGCTTCTCAAGCGGGCGGATAATGGAAGAGCTGCCGCCCAGAGAAAGCCAAAATGGATCAACAGGTTAGGCGCGTTACTCCATTGTATGAAGGATGCAGGCCGAGGATACCGCTTTGAAAGTGCGCTCATGGCTCGGAGATGAAGGCAAAACACAAAATCACCGACGCATGCTTCGACGAGAACATGTCATTCTGGCATGAACGTCTTCCCAAGGGGAACAAGTGTCCGACCAGTTTGGAGGAGGCAAAGAACATCGTGTGTCCTCTGGATTTACCGCACGTGAAATACCATGTGTGCATGAAAAATTGCATCATTTATCGGGACGAGCACGCGGAGTCTACCATATGTCCGGTGTGCGGTGTCACTCGATACAAGAAGAGGAAGAAAGCTCCTCGAAAAGTGGTGTGGTACTTTCCGATCACTCCTCGTCTGCAGCAGTATTTCGCGGACCCTAAGGTAGCAAAGCTCCTGCGTTGGCGCGAGGATAGGGAGGAGAAGAAGCGAGAAGATGACGCAAATGATCCGGAGATAGATAAGAAAGATAAGATGCTTTGAGTCACCCTAAGGATGCGAGAGCGGTGGCAAGCGTTGAACTCTGAATAGCCGAATTTGGGAGCGATCCAAGGAACATCGTCTTTGGCGCGAGCACCGATGGAGTCAATCCGTTTGGCAGCGAGAAGCACACATAGCTTTGGCTTTGTGTTTGTGTGGATGTACAACCTTCCCCCCTGGTTGTGCATGAAGAGGAAGTATATTCACATGAGTATGCTAATTGAAGGGCCGAAACAACCAGGGAATGACATCAAGCTGTATCTGGGGCTGCTGAAAGAGGAGCTTGACACGCTGTGGAAAATGCCAGCCAATACGTGGGACGCCGCAGAGAAAGAATATTTCCTTATGAGAGCCGCACTGCTCACGACGGTGCACGACTATCTCGGTTATGGATATCTTGCGGGGAAGGTAGTCCACGGATTTTCTGGATGCGTAAGGTGCATGGATGACACAACGTATCGCCAGCTAGATACAGATCCCGGGTCTTCGAAAACCGTGTTCATGGGACATCGAAGGTGGCTTCGCGACGATGACCCGTGGAGAAACACAAGGATCTGTTCGATGGTGAAACCGAACCCAAAACGCCCGTGTACGAGGAGCGGCGAGGAAATAGACAAGCTGTTGAAAAATTGGAAAGACTGCCCACCGCCGGAAAGAAGCAAAAGGTGCGAGAGGGAAAGAAGCGAAGGCGCGAGCAGCTGCTGAAGGTATGGAAAAGCGAGGTCATTTTACGGGACTTGCCGTCTGGGAAGATCCTTTGTGTGCCTCACAGCCTTGATGTCATGCATATCACGAAGAGCGTGTGCGAGAGTCGCTTGGTACCCTGCTCAACATGCCGAGAGGACCAAAGATGGGCGAAAGCAAGGGCGGACTTGAAATCAATGGGCATCGTGCAGGAGCTTCGCGCTATATATGATGATGATGATGATGATGATGATGATGATGATGATGATGATGATGAGGCGAAGCAGGACACAGAAAGTCGTCGCAAAGGCAAAAAGGCCAAGAAGACCGGAAATGACTACCCTCCCGCGTGCTTCACTCTAAGGAGGAGATCGAGCAGTTTTCACCGCCTCCTAGGAGTAAAACTTCCTTCTGATTCTGTGGGAAGATAAGTAGATACCTAGACCCAGTGAAGCGAAGTTCAGCGGGATGAAGTGTCGGGACATCACGTCGATGGCGCAGATACTTCGGTTGCAATCCATGGGATCATGGATGCGCACGTCCGTGAAACGCTATTTGGCCTATGCAACTTCTTCGACGTCATCTCTCGGAAGTCGATTGGCGTGAGGCAACTCAAAAGGCTACAGGAAGAGATCGTGGTGATACTATGCGAGCTTGAGATGTACTTCCCGCCCGCATTCTTCGACGTTATGGTGCATCTGCTGGTCCATATAGTGGAGGATATCATCCAACTCGAGCCGACGTTCCTGCACGGCATGATGCCGTTCGAAAGGATGAATGCTATCATCAAAGGATACGTTTGCAACATGTCATGTCCAGAAGGAAGCATAGCCAGGGGCTTTCTGACCGAAGAGTGCATCTCCTACTGCACGAATTATCTAGGCATCGAGAACCCCGTTGGTCTGCCCGTTAACAGGCACCTCGGCAGGCTCGCTGGATGGGGTCATCGTGAGGGTCGCCGCGAAATGCATGTCGACTTCGAGGGTCGACTCGCCGACTTTGAAAGAGCAAACCTAGTCGCGCTACAACACATAGACGTGGTCTATCCTTGGGTGGTAGAGCACAAAACCTTTATTAAGAAGACGTAGAATGACCGAGGCCAACAAAGGACGGACGGAGATATACTCAAAGAGCACAACTCATGTTTCACGCGTTGGTTCAAGCGAAGCTTCGTCGTACCCTTTACATGAGGATTCTTCGCGGAAGAACAACTCATATTCGCCTTGTCACAGGCGCCGAGCACAACGATGACCTATAAAGGCGTCGATATCAACGACTACACATTCTACACGAGGCCAAGGACATGAAGAGTGATGGTTATCGAACTCCGGCGTAACGATTGAATCCTACACCGAGAACGACAAGGACAGATACTACGGAAGGATCGAGGAGATCTGGGAGCTGAGCTACTGTTGGAGAGAAGGTCCGATGTTCCGTGTCGATGGGCCAAGAACGTCATAAAAGAAGACCGGTATTTCACCACCATGGTTATACGAAGCCAAATCCAAGACCATGGTATAAGCGTCACCGCTGAAAAATGAGCCATGGGTACTGGCTTCCCAAGTGGACCAATGCTTCTTCATTACCGACCCGCCAAAGCCCAGTCGTGTAGTCGTGAGGAGAGGCAATAAGAAGATCATCGGAATGGATGGAGTAGCCAATGAGCAAGACTTCGACAAGTACGGCGACCCGAGGATCGAACATGACGACGATGATGAAGTAGCATCATACACCACAAGAAGAAGCAGGACCACCCTACCTAAAGGACGTCCGTTCTATAGAAGAACTCCATTTGCGAAAAAGAAGGACAAGAAGATTGTGAACAGATAGCTAGCTAAGATCGATTGTATTTAAATCGTAGACTTCATTTCTCGATTGTATTTCATGGGCACTTTTTGAACTATCATGAATATTTTTTAATTTCATGGACACTCGATCTCGATCCCCCTCCATCTCGATCGCTATCCCACCTCGCCAGATCCGGTCCACCGGCCGCCGCCGCTGACCGCCCGCACCCTCTCGATTCCCCTACTCAACCGCCGCCGCCGACCCCCCGCACCCCTCCCCTACTCAACCGCCGCCGCCGACCCCCCGCACCCTCCCTACTTAACGCCGCCTTGACCCCCCGCACCCCTCCCCTACACTATTTGATGATATTTTTAAAAAAAATATTACTGTCTTATAAAAAATATTACTGTTATGATTTAAAAAAGTTTGAACATATTTAAACACAAATAAGTATCAAACAACATTTTAAATGCATAAAAAAAATTGTGGAGCCTGGGAATCGAACCCAGGACCTCCTGGTGTGAGAACTAGCTGCTGACAAGTCGAGCTAGTAGAGAAGACTTGACGTGTATCAGGTCAGGTGGTAGATAACTGTTGGCTCGAGCAGAAATAAAAAAATACTAATGGCGCACCAGGGTGACGTGCGCCATTAGCATGTATGTACTTATGGCGCACCGACGGGTGGTGCGCCATTAGTATTGTGCCGCCCCTACTTCGTACCGATCCCCTCTCTCTCCCTCGCCCTCGCCCGTGATCCCCTTCCCCGATCTCCTCTCCCGACGCCACCGTCGCCCCGCCCCGACACCACCGTCGCCCCGCCGCCCTCGACGCCACCGTCGCCCGCCCGACACCGTCCGTCGCCCGCCGCCCTCGACGCCACCATCGCCCGCCGCCCAGCGCCGCCCGACACCACCGTTGCCCGCCGCCCTCGGCGCTTCGACGCCACTGCCGTCGCCCGCCGCCCTAGTGCCGCCCGCGACACCACCGTCGCCCGCCGCCCTCGGCGCCGCCCGACACCACCGTCGCCCCGCCGCCCTCGACGCCGCCCCGACACCACCGTCGCCCCGCCGCCCCGACACCACCGTCCGTCGCCCCGCCGCCCCGAACCAGGGAGCGGAAGCGCGGCCGGCGTGCGAACGAGCGGAGAAGGCGGCCATCCTCGTCCTCAACCTGTCGTCGACATCGTCGATTCCAGCTCTCACAGCAATGTATGCGGCTGGTTCGTCCCCTGTCATGGCCAGATTGAAAAGTTCAGGTTCTGTTAACTGAACATGTTTAGGTTCAGGTTCTGTTAACTAAAAAAGTTCAGATTCAGAAACATTGTTGGACTACTAGGAAGTTTGTTGAACAGAGCAATCTATACCTGTAATTTCTACTTTTATGCCTCTGTTACTCCAGTCAAAATTTTATGTTTGATGCCCATGGTAGTTGAGCTCTCACCTCACCTCACGCAGCATGCATGATGCCACAATGTCTAGTATGTACTGCCAAGCAACTGGCAAATAATTATAGCTTAGAATAAATAAATCTGATGTAAGATAAGCATGGCATGAGCTTTAATTAAATAGCATAATACACGTTGGTAGTCCATCTCTCTCAAAAAAAATACATGTTGGTAGCAGATGATAGATACTAATCCATTGGATCATCAGACACATTTAAAGTCTTTTTTTGAGCCCATATTAGCTACTCACACTATTTGCCCCGTGGTTTCTCTGTCATGGCCACCAAGTGATTGACGGTGGGCTAGAAAAATAAAACCACCAAACTATCAGTAAAAGATGTGAACCAACATCTTTCATTGTTATGCATATCAAACACCAAGGGTTATTTTCACTTAAACTTTTAGAATGGGTGCATTACAATTCAGTCTGATATCTAATAAGACACTCTGGGCTGATATAATTATGGAACAATGATAAATAAAAGGTGATGTTGTCTATGCATTACCAAAAATGTATCTTTGTGAACAAATAAATTGGTACCAACAGCAATGCCATCTTACTGTAGAATTAGAATACATGGACATGATCAGCTCAGCTCCCAAACTGCCATTCATCACATCAATTTCCCCTGATGTAACTCCAGTCAAAATTTTATGTTGGTCTACCTAGTAGATGCCCATGGTTTGATTTTATGTTTGTTCCTATCAATACAAATGCTGAGCTATGTTCCATTTTTTACTGTTCTTTGTGACAGTTTTTGCAACTTTACTTCCCATCTTAAGGCAAGCCCCATTTTTACTGTTCTTTGTTAGCAGAGCTGCTTGTTTCTAAGAACTTTGATACTATTTGGATCAAAGTTAAATGAGCACATAGATGACAAAACAAAGTTCAGATTGTAAAATGTTCATTTTGCTGCTAGTGCCCATTTTGAGTAATTACTTAGAGGGATGATCCTGTGTGAGCTGGTGGAGTGATTTGTTTTCTACATAAAGCTCTTTAGTCAGGCTGGTTTTCGTGAAATACACATGAAGCTTCACCAGCTCCTGTGGGTGTGGGATCCATGTGACATGTGACATTGCATCCATGTCCACCTGGATAATGATTTTGCAGGTACCCCGAGAGGCCCTTGAGTTTGCCGGAATGTCGATTAACTTCCGTTCCGGCAAATTCGGGCACTCCATATGTCCTATTTTCAGCAAAGGTCATGCTGAAATTTTCCGCGAATTTTAGCATGACTTTGCTAAAAATAGGACATATGGGGTACTTGTGACTAATGCATGGGCCGGGGTATCGTAGTAGTTAATTAAGTAGGATCAAGTGCCCCGGCGTACTTGTGACTAAGGCATGGCTTTTAGGTTGCCTCGGTGTCGATAAAAACCGAAATGATGAAAGCTTAGGCTTTTAGGGTGCCTCGGCGTCGAAAAACCCTCAATGATAAAAGCTTAGATTTTAGGATGCCTCGGTGTCGACAAACCCTAAATGATGAGACCATGATCTTGTTCCTTGACAATAACAAACTTTTTGACCAAACTTTGTTTCTATTTAGAGAGAAACATGGCCCACAACGATGAGGCCGGGGGTTCGGGTGGCAAGGCATTCTGGGAGCTGTCCCAGGAGATGGAGGAACAACCTCACTTGTATGAGGCCGCCGCCTTCCCCACCAATCCTGAGACCACTGATGGTGCCGCCGAGGATGACCACACTGATGCCACCACTGATGGTGCCGCCAAGGATGCCACCACTGATGATGGCGGCGCACGCACAGATGGCAGCCAACCGAAGAGGCAACGGAAGGACCGGCGCCCGATCGTGCTCCTCACCCTCAAGGAGGAAGTTACTGAAGTGGACTCCAACCGGAATCCAACGGCGCCCGAACGAATAGTCAAGGGGTACTCGCTTCAGCTCGGATGCATTGTCCGGAGCACCGTCTCGATCAACACCGAGAACCTGAGGCATCCTGACCGAGGGAATTTGCGCAACCTCCTCTTCACGAAGCTGCACGAACGATACAAGTTCCCCGCTGAATTTGCAAACACAAGCCTCAAAGGGAATAAAGTGAACAATGCTGCCCTCATGAAGATGAGCAAGGCCCTGTCTACTTGGAAAAGCAATGTGAAGAAAATGATCGAGAAATGTGAGAGTTATCAGAAGATCAAGGAGAAAAATCCTTCGATCACCGAAGATGACTACAACGACTTCAAGATCAATTGCTCGAGCACCGCAAACTCCCAATCAAGTGAGTGGGGGAAACAAATGCAGGAGCTGAACATAGGGGAACACACACTCGGTCCCGGCGGTTACAGAGTGGCGGAGCCTATATGGGACAAGGAGGAGGCGGACCATGCCGAGCAAGGCCTACCGCCCCGATAAATACGGTGACAAGCAGACCAGGAACTTTGTCAGGGCCCGGTACAAGAAGGACCCGAAAACAAAGGAGCTTACCACGGATCCAAAGACCAGGCAGCTTGAGCTTGTTCTGGTAAGGAATGCACCCCCGCATAATTAGCTCCATATGGTTGCATTCTAATTAATGAAGCCAAATTTCTAAATGGTTCACATTCCTTCCGCAGGCGACTGAAAGCAGTAGCGCGGGGTCGACTAAGAGCAACCATTGGGACACCACTCTAAATAGAACGTTGAATGTAATGAAGAAGAAGGATAAGCTCGAAGCCGGCGTCGGCTGGTCGTGTGGCGGCAAAGGCTTGTCGACAAAATGGGGTCATACTATACGCTGGTGTGCGGAAGGAGAAAAGACCAGCTCGGAAAGCCGGTAGCGAGAGGTTCAAGAACTCAAGGCACGGTGGCGCGGATTCGGAGATTGTCCAAGAGCAAGTGGAACAACGACTCGGCGGCGATCACCGCCATTGTGCCTACCTTGATCTCGGGGTTGAGTCGTGGATTGCGGGCGCCAACGAGGCCACCCCGATTCCTAGCTTCACGGCCAGCAACTTCGCATAATGCGATGGCGGGGCCATTGGTGCCTCCGGCGAGGCGGCATTGGTGTCTCCGGCGCCGCACGGAGCTTAATGCACCCGGGTGTACGCCGGCCGGCACCTCTGCAGCAAGCGGCCCCTCCGTCAACTGCATGCCCACCGTTGGCGGTGCGTCGACATTAGCCGAGCTCGAGGCCATCATCACGGTAACTAATTAAGCCTCTCTCGGCCAAGGACTTCATCTCCTTGCCTTTGACTGGGCATCCCTGACGCCCTACATGTTTTCGCAGGGCGCCGCCGACGTTCCGTGCACTGTCCTCCACTTCGTGAACAACGAGTTGGTCGATGTCGCCAAGGGCAAAATCGTTCAACCGGCAACCCTTGTTCCACGGTACCGGATGCCACCCAACTTGTTTAGGGTTCAAGCTGGTTGGTGCTGCCAGCTGCGACGACTTGTTACCTCCGATTCGACCCGTCGGGCCGGCGATGATGAGCGTGATGACCCTCGGCGCTGCTGAGCTGGCCCTGCTTTGGCCAAAGAGCCAGATTCATTTGGGCGCGGGGGACACCACCCCAAAGACAACACCGCCAGTCGTGCCGGCGCCAAGTCGGCCCCATGGCAAGACCGCCGCAACGGTGCCGGACATCCCTATGCCACTGGATCCAAACATGCATATGGCATAGGATCAGAACGACGACGACGATGACGATGATACATTTGGCAACGTTGATCAGTACTTTGCCGATCATGGGTACGATGGCGACTTCATGGGGCCTCCTTCTCAAGAACCAAACCCAACAAAAGACGTGTGCGATCTAGCTGGTACCGCGGAGAAGCCAAGTTGCAACAGGCGCCGTCTGGCGTTCAGCTCTCAGGAGACGCCTCCAGCTGCCGACTTCACCGAGCCTCAGATAGGCGAGGTGTGAAATATTATCTGCACCAACACACTCAAGAAGGCGGTCTGTGAGCAGAACTCGGTCCCATTACAGGAGAAGAAGAAGGCACGCAAAAGAAAGACTAAGAAGGGTGCGAGCCAGCCGACACTGAGTACGATCCGTGCTCAGGACGGGCCACCTTCACCGCAGAATATTTCGAGGAGGGTGCATGTGGCGGGTAGGGCGATGCTACCGACAAATATGCTCATTGCTGCAACCGGTGCTATGCGGAGTCTGCATGATAGTGTTCTTTCTTTGGAGAAGCGGCGTCTCAGAGAGAAGGATGTGGCATACCCGGTTTTCGCGGCCAAGGTGCCAGAGGGCAAGGGCTTTGTGAATAACTCCATCGGGAGTACGATCGTCCTGCGTTTTGATGACATCCACGCTATGTTGAACCCTCATCCACTGCACTACACCTTCGTTCGGCTATTTTCGCTAAGTATGGAGATGCGGATCATTCGCGACACGACCCCAGACATCGTGATAGTCGACCCCTTCTACATGCGTGCCAAGATCTTGGGCAGCGCTGGGGACCGGCAAGTCGCCGTTCTTACCTCGAAGGCGTCATTACGGCAAACCAAGATAAGGATAACTTCCTCGTGCCTTACTTTCCGAGTAAGTCCTCCCCTCAACCGCCCGTAACATATGAATTCTTACATTTCGATCATTTTCTTTTAACATTCCGTGTTTTCTGCGGTGACACACGTTGCGCTCATCCTCCTAAGCCCCAAATATTCCATGGCCACGTATTTCGACCCGGACCGTCGATCGAACGTAGACTACACAAATGTCAAGAAGGTTCTTGATGATGTTCTCCCCGGCTACGCCAAATCTGGAGGCACCTTCACCAAGCCTATTCGTAAATACGGCAAGCATGTGTTCTCCCACTATCTGACGTTCTGCTGCATCAAGCAGCACTTTGGCGATCGAAGGGTGCCTACTATGCCATCCATCACATGCGAGGCGATCGTGCGGGACCATCATCAACTTCGCTACCGAGTAAACTCAAAGATTGGGCAAAAGCGTGTCGGCAATCCAAGACGCGGACCTCCGACAAGAATTCTTTCGCATCGATCGGAGTTTGCGGAAATCATCCATCAAGATGTCGCCGTACCTCGGGGCAGTTCTACCTCAACAATCAACCGTCCAACGGTGACATCGACACAATGCTACAAATGCGGTGACAATGACCGTTATTTCATGACTCCCACGATGAGCGGCGGCTTCATCCACGCTCTGGTCCCTTGAGTCGAGTCGAAAGAAGTGATCTTGTGTCTAGTTACGAAACATTGATTGGCTCATGTTGTAATTAAAGCGTAATGAACTTGTAGTATGTCTCTTTGGTTTGAGAGTCGTTCAACTTAGATGTAATCGATGCTATTAATGTCTTGCTTTTCTCTTCCGATCGTTACGTTGCATACTTATATATTGCTTATGTATTGTCGTGAATTGGTACTAACATTTCGTTTGGCTAGTGCATAGCGATGTCGGCGTATGTCGTGTACAAGGGTAAGGTTCTCGAGTCTCGATGGTGGGAGGAGTGTCGGAGACAGGTTCACCGATTCAGCGGTACAGATTACAAAGGGTACACCACTAGGGCGAGGCGAATCTAGATACACCCGCTATCTAGCGGAGAGGGAGGAGCATTGGAGGAACCGGATGAAGGCGAGTTTCATCGTGATGATGCTCATCGTGATGACCGTAGCTCTCTTCTATGTGATGGTAGTTTAGATGATCGATATCGACTTGTAATGTGAAGACAAACTCGCTACTCGCGGTGTCGAGACTTGTAATATAATGTTCTATCTTTGTTCGGTCTTTTCAATTCGGAGACTAATATGATGAATTGTATTCGGAGACTAATATGATGAATTGTATTCAAAGACTAATCTTCTATTGTATTCGATGAATCTGTTGTTGATGTGTGCTATCTATATTTTGTCAAATTATACATTTTGTAACCTGTGCAAAAATAGAAAATAAAAATAAAAAACCTAATATTCATACTAATGGCGCATCACATGACAAATGCGCCATTAGTATGACAAACTCATACTAATGGCGCATCCTTTGGGCAAGGCGCCATTAGTATCTGTGATTACTAATGGCGCATCCCGTTGTAGTGCGCCATTAGTATGCCAAAGCACCTGGGTATACATGGCCCCTGGGAGGCATACTAATGGCGCACCATGGCCTATACTAATGGCGCGCCATTAGTATACCAGATACTAATGGCGCACCAGTGGTGCGCCATTAGTAAAAATTACTAGTGGCGTGCTAGTAATGGCGCACCAGTGATGCGCCATTAATGGCCAAATTAGGTGCGCCATTAGTAGGGGTTTTTCTAGTAGTGACATCAAGATCGTCACCATGCCGTCGTGCTGACGGAACTCTCCCTCGACACTCGGTTGGATCGGAGTTCGAGGGACGTCATCGAGCTGAACGTGTGCTGAACTCGGAGGTGCCGTACGTTCGGTACTTGGATCGGTCGGATCGTGAAGGCGTCGACTACATCAACAGCGTTGTCATAACGCTTCGCTTACGGTCTCGAGGGTGCGTGGATAATACTCTCCCTCTCGTTGCTATGCCATCACCATGATCTTGCGTGTGCGTAGGAATTTTTTGAAATTACTCGTTCCCCAACGATGGCATCCGAGCCTAGGTTTTATGTGTTGATGTTATATGCACGAGTAGAACACAAGTGAGTTGTGGGCGATACAAGTCATACTGCTTACCAGCATGTCATACTTTGGTTCAGCGGTATTGTGAGATGAAGCGCCCGGACCGACATTACGCCAGACGCTTACGCGAGACTGGTTTCACCATTACGAGAACTTGTGCTTAAAGGTGGTGGCGGGTGTCTGTCTCTCTCACTTTAGTTGAACTGAGTGTGGCTCGCCCGGTCCTTGCGAAGGTTAAAACAGCACTAACTTGCGAACTATCATTGTGGTTTTGATGCGTAGGTAGAACGGTTCTTGCTCAGCCCGTAGCAGCCATGTAAAATTTGCAACAACAAAGTAGAGGGCGTCTAACTTGTTTTTGCAGGGCATGTTGTGATGTGATATGGTTAAGACTTGATGCTATATTTTATTGTATGAGATGATCATGTTTTGTAACGAAGTTATCGACAATGGCTGGAGCCACATGGTTGTCGCTTTATTGTATGAAATGCAACATACTGTAATTGCTTTACTTTATCACTAAGCGGTAGCGATAGTCGTAGAAGCAATAGATGGCGAACGACAACGATGCTATGATGGAGATCAAGGTGTCGGCCGGTGGCGATGGTGATCACGGCGGTGCTTCGGAGATGGAGATCACAAGCACAAGATGATGATGGCCATATCATATCACTTATATTGATTGCATGTGATGTTTATCCTTTATGCATCTTATCTTGCTTTGATTGTCGGTAGAATTTTAAGATGATCTCTCACTAATTATCAAGAAGTGTTCTCCCTGAGTATGCATCGTTGCGAAAGTTCTTCGTGCTGAGACACCACGTGATGATCGGGTGTGATCGGCTCTACGTTCAAATACAAGCGGGTGCAAAACAGTTGCACACGCGGAACACTCGAGTTAAGCAGCGAGCCTAGCATATCAGATATGGCCTCGGAACACGGAGACCGAAAGGTCGAACGTGAATCATATAGTAGATATGATCAACATAGTGATGTTCACCATTGAAACTACTCCATCTCATGTGATGATCGGACATGGTTTAGTTGATTTGGATCACGTGATCACTTAGATGACTAGAGAGATGTCTGTCTAAGTGGGAGTTCTTAAGTAATATGATTAATTGAACTTTAATTTATCATGAACTTAGTCCTGGTAGTATTTTGCAAATTATGTTATAGATCACTAGCTCGGGTTGTTGCTTTCATATGTTTATTTTGATATGTTCCTAGAGAAAATTGTGTTGAAAAATGTTAGTAGCAATGATGCAGATTGGATCCGTGATCTGAGGTTTATCCTCGTTGCTGCGCAGAAGAATTATATCCTTGATGCACCGCTAGGTGACAAACTTATTGCAGGAGCAGATGCAGATGTTATGAATGTTTGGCTAGCTCAATATGATGACTACTTGATAGTTTAGTGCACCATGCTTAACGGCTTAGAATCGGGACTTCAAAGACGTTTTGAACGTCGTGGACCATATGAGATGTTCCAGGAATTGAAGTTAATATTTCAAGCAAAAACCCGAGTTGAGAGATATGAAGTCTCCAACAAGTTCTATAGCTAAAGGATGGAGGAGAATCGCTCAACTAGTGAGCAAGTGCTCAGATTGTCTGGGTACTACAATCGCTTGAATCAAGTGGGAGTTAATCTTCCAGATAAGATAGTGATTGACAGAGTTCTCTAGTCACCATCACCAAGTTAGTAGAACTTCGTGATGAACTATAGTATGCAAAGGATGACGAAAATGATTCCCGAGCTCTTCGTGATGTTGAAATCAACGAAGGTAGAAATCAGAAAGAGCATCAAGTGTTGATGATTGACAAGACCACTAGTTTCAAGAAAAGGGCGAAGGAAAGAAAGGAAACTTCAAGTAGAATGGCAAACAAGTTGTCACTCCGTGAAGAAGACCAAAGCTGGACTAAAGCCTGAAACCGAGTGCTTAATTGCAAAGGAAATGGTCCTTTGAAGCGGAAATGCCCTGAATATTTGGTGGATAAGAAGGATGGCAAAGTGAACAAGGGTATATTTGATATACAGGTCATTGATGTGTGCCTTACTAGTGTTTATAGTATCCCGTGAGTATTTGATACTTGTTCGGTTGCTAAGATTAGTAACTCGAAACAGGAGTTACAGAATAAACAGAGACTAGTTGAAGGGGAAGTGACAATGAGTGTTGGAAGTAGGTCCAAGATTGATATGATCATCATCGCACACTCCCTATACTTTCGGGATTAGTGTTAAACCTAAATAAATGTTATTTGGCGTTAGCGTTGAGCATGAATATGATTTGATCATGTTTATTGCAATACGGTTATTCATTTAAAGTCAGAGAATAATTGTTGTTCTGTTTACATGAATAAAACCTTCAATGGTCATACACCCAATGAAAATAGTTTGTTGGATCTCGATCGTAGTGATACACATATTCACAATATTGATGCCAAAAGTTGCAAAGTTAATAATGATAGTGCAACTTATTTGTGGCAATCTTGCCGTTTGGGTCATATCGATTGTAAAGCGCATGAAGAAACTCCATAAAGATGGATTTTCGGAATCACTTGGTTATGAATCATTTGATGCTTGCGAACCGTGCCTTTTGGGCAAGATGACTAAAACTCCGTTCTCCGGAACAATGGAACAAGCTACTGACTTATTGGAAATAATACATACCGATGTATGTGATCCAGTGAGTGTTGATGCTTGTGGCAAGTATAATTATTTTCTGACCTTCACAAGATGATTTGAGCAGATATGGGTATATCTACTTGATGAAACATAAGTCTGAAATAATTGAAAGATTCAAAGAATTTCAGAGTGAAGTGGAAAAATCATCATAACAAGAAAATAAAGTTTCTGCGATCTGATCGCGGAGACGAATATTTGAGTTACGAGTTTGGTCTTCAATTAAAACAATGTGGAATAGTTTCACAACTCACGCCACCAGGAACACCACAACGTTGTGGTGTGTCCAAATGTCGTAACCGCACTTTGTTGGATATGGTACGATCTATGATGTTCTTATTGATTTACCACTATCGTTTTGGGTTTATGCATTAGAGACAGCTGCATTCACGTTAAAAGGGCACCATCTAAATCCATTGAGACGACGCCTTATGAACTGTGGTTTAGCAAGAAACCCAAGTTGTCGTTTCTTAAAGTTTGGGGCTGCGATGCTTATGTGAAAAAGTTTCATCCTGATAAGCTCAAACCCAAATCAGAGAAGTGCATCTTCATAGAATACCCAAAGAAAATTGTTGGGTACGCCTTCTATCACAGATCCGAAGGCAAGATATTCGTTGCTAAAATGGATCCTTTCTAGAGAAGGAGTTTCTCTCGAAAGAAGTGAGTGGGAGGAAAGTAGAACTTGATGAGGTAGCTGTACCTTCTCCCGAATTGGAAAATAGTTCATCACTGAAATCAGTTCGATGATTCCTACACCAATTAGTGAGGAAGCTAATGATGATGATCATGAAACTTGAGATCAAGTTACTCTGAGAACCTCGTAGGTCTTCAGAGTACGGTCCGCACTGAGTGGTGCGGTAATCCTGTTACGAAAGTCATGTTACTAGACCATGATAAACCTACGAACTATGAGGAAGCGATGATGAGCCCAGATTCTGTGAAATGGCTGGAGGCCATGAAATCTGAGATAGGATCCATGTATGAGAACAAAGTGTGGACTTTGGTGGACTTGCCCGATGATCGGCAAGCCATAGAAAATAAATGGATCTTCAAGAGGAAGACGGACGTTGATAGTAGTGTTACTATCTACATAGCTCGACTTGTCGCAAAAAGTTTTTTGACAAGTTCAAGGTGTTGACTACAATGATATTTTCTCAATTGTAGCGATGCTTAAGTCTGTCCGAATCATGTTAGCAATTGCCACATTTTATGAAATTTGGCAAATGGATGTCAAAACTACATTCCTCAATGGATTTATTAGAGAAGAGTTGTACATGATACAACCAGAAGGTTTTGTCAATCCTAAAGGTGCTAACAAAGTGTGCATGCTCCAGCGATCCGTCTATGGACTGGTGCAAGCATCTCAGAGTTGGAATATACGCTTTGATAAGTTGATCAAAGCATATAGTTTTGTACAGACTTATGGTGAAGCCTATATTTACAAGAAAGTGAGTGGGAGCACAGCATTTCTGATAAGTATATGTGAAAGACATATTGTTGATCGGAAATAATGTAGAATTATTCTACAAAGCATAAAGGGTGTTTGAAAGGAGTTCTTTAAAATAAAGACCTCAGTAAAGCTACTTACATATTGAGCATCAAGATCTATTGAGATAGATCAAGACGCTTGATAAGTTTTTCAATAAGTACATACCTTGTCAAGATTTTGAAATAGTTCAAAATGGAACAGTCAAAGAAAGAGTTATTGCCTGTGTTGCAAAGGTGTGAAATTGAGTAAGACTCAAATCCCGACCATGGCAGAAAATAGAAAGAGAATGAAAAGTCATTCCCTATACCTCAGTCATAGGTTCTATAAAGTATGCTATCTCTGTGAACGGACATATTGTATACCTTGCTCGAGTTTGGCAAAGGAATACAATTTTGATCTAATAGTAGATCACTGGATAGCGGTCAAGAATATCCTTAGTAAGGACTAAGGAGATGTTTCTCGATTATGGAGGTGATAAAAGAGTTAGTTGTAAGAGTTACATCGGTGCAAGCTTTTACACCTATCCAGATGACTCTAAGTCTCAGTCTGGATACATATTGAAAGTGGGAGCAATTAGCTAGAGTAGCTCCGTGCAGAGCATTGTAGACATAGAATATTTGCAAAATACATACGGCTCTGAATATGACTGACCCGTTGACTAAGCTTCTCTCACGAGCAAAACATGATCACACCTTAGTACTCTTTGGGTGTTAATCACATAGCGATGTGAACTAGATTATTGATTCTAGTAAACCCTTTGGGTGTTGGTCACATGACGATGTGAACTATGGGTGTTAATCATATACAGATATGAATATTGATGTTAAATCACATGGCGATGTGAACTAGATTATTGACTCTAGTGCAAGTGGGAGACTGAAGGAAATATGCCCTAGAGGCAATAATAAATTTATTATTTATTTCCTTATTTCATGATAACTGTTTATTATTCATGCTAGAATTGTATTAACCGGAAACATAATACATGTGTGAATACATAGACAAACATAGTGTCACTAGTATGCTTCTACTTGACTAGCTCGTTAATCAAAGATGGTTAAGTTTCCTAACCATAGACATGAGTTGTCATTTGATTAATGGGATCACATCATTAGGAGAATGATGTGATTGACATGACCCATTCCGTTAGCCTAGCACTTGATCGTTTAGTATGTTGCTATTGCTTTCTTCATGACTTATACATGTTCCTGTAACTATGAGATTATGCAACTCCCATTTACCAGAGGAACACTTTGGGTGCTACCAAACGTCACAACGTAACTGGGTCATTATAAAGGAGTACTACAGGTGTCTCCAAAGGTACATATTGGGTTGGCGTATTTCGAGATTAGGTTTTGTCACTCCGATTGTCGGAGAGGTATCTCTGGGCCCTCTCGGTAATACACATCACTTAAGCCTTGCAAGCATTACAACTAATGAGTTAGTTGTGAGATGATGTATTACGGAACGAGTAGAGAGACTTGTCGGTAACGAGATTAAACTAGGTATTGAGATACCGACGATTCAATCTCGGGCAAGTAACATACCAATGACAATGGGAACAACGTATGTTGTTATGCGGTCTGACCGATAAAGATCTTCGTAGAATATGTGGGAGCCAATCTGATCATCCAGGTTCCACTATTGGTTATTGACCGGAAACGTGTCTCGGTCATGTCTACATAGTTCTCGAACCCGTAGGGTCCGCACGCTTAAGGTTTCGATGACAGTTATATTATGAGTTTACATGTTTTGATGTACCGAAGGAGTTCGGAGTCCCGGATGAGATCGGGGACATGACGAGGAGTCTCGAAATGGTCGAGACATAAAGATTCATATATTGGATGATATGGTTAGGCCAAGGGGTCAAGCCCATGAGGCTTTAGGTCGGTGCAAAATGAGTTTTGCGGAGGCCAGGGGGGCAAACGTCGGAGACCCTGGCGTCTGGCCCTGGGCCAGACGCCGAGGCCCATGGCGTCTGGGCCAGACGCCAAGGATTGTGGTGTTTGGTCCTGGAGTCCGAGTGGGACTCTTGCCTTTCGGGCAAAACCGACTTTGAGGAGGCTTTTGCTCAAAGTTTCGACCCCCGGGGCTCAACATATAAATAGAGGGGCAGGGCTAGCACCAAAGACACAACAATTGATCCCTTGGATCTCTTAGCCGTGTGCGGTGCCCCCCCTCCACCATAGTCCACCTCAATAATATCGTAGCGGTGCTTAGGCGAAGCCCTGCGACGGTAGAACATCAAGATCGTCACCATGCCGTCGTGCTGACGGAACTCTCCCTCGACACTCGGCTGGATCGGAGTTCGAGGGACGTCATCGAGCTGAACATGTGCTGAACTCGGAGGTGCCGTATGTTCGGTACTTGGATCGGTCGGATCGTGAAGACGTACGACTACATCAACCGCGTTGTCATAACGCTTCCGCTTACGGTCTACGAGGGTACGTGGACAATACTCTCCCCTCTCGTTGCTATGCCATCACCATGATCTTGCGTGTGCGTAGTAATTTTTTTGAAATTACTACGTTCCCCAACACCTTCTTAGTCCTCCTCCGCCTCAGCGACGCCTCATCATCATCATCAGGGAGATCAATGACATGAGGAGGGACTACAGGAAATATTCAAAGTTAAAAACGGAAATCCATTCGACCAAAAGCGAAACTACAGCGATCATACCAAGGTTAGAGGTAACAGCATCTTCCATCTCCTGGTCTTCATTCCTGGCTGAGGTCTCGGAGGTGGCAGCGCTGCAGATTTCAGAAATCAGTTGATCAGTCAGCAAGTCGACCAAAAGTATGTTCATGCTGACCAAGAAAACACAAGTTCTGCTGTACCCGAAAATGGTGGGGATGACAATCTTCATCTTGGGCAAAGCCTTCGTCGGCTTTGATGGCGTCACTCGGGGTTGCTTCGGCGCTTTTTCAATCGGCGCAGGAGAGGTCGTCCGAGGATGTTTCGTCGACTGCCCGACAGGTGCGATAGCCTTGCCACGCTCGACTACGGGGTCATGGGTGAGCTTGGATCGCCTTTCTATGCGGGGAGGGTCGACTTCTTCCATCTCTTCCTCCTCCTCCTCTTCGCCGGAGTTGTCATCGTCCTCGTCCTCTGCACCATCAGATTGCCATTCCTCCTGGCTTTCACCTCCACTCCCTTCCTCCTCCTCGACTGGTCTTTCCGCCCCGTTGGGCATCGAGTACATCTCGATGGTGTCCTGGAAGATGACAAACAAGACAAAAGTCAATCGACCGATTTGAAGCAAACAAGATGGAGAAAGTAGGATAACAATCAAAGATGCAGGAATGGACCTTGTCTACTTCGTAGGACTAGTCGAGTGGAGGGATCCTCCTGGCTCCTCAAGGGTTGTCCTTGTTTCCTGTGAAGCCCCCAAGACATCTTTCCAGCATGGCATCCTCGATCTCCTCCGGATGGATCCGAGTGGTGTCCTCAGTGCCGGAGTACAACCACATCGGATGGTCTCGGGCTTGAAGCGGCTGGATGCGTTGTCGAAGGAAGACTTCCAAGATATCCATGCCAGTCACCCCGTCTCGGATGAGCTGTACAACTCGTTCGACCAACACCTTCACCTGCGCCCTCTCTTCCGGGAATACCTTCAAAGAAGATGGCTTGCTCACTCGGTCCATGGAAAAACGAGGGAGCCCAGTCGACTGCCCTGGAACCGGCTGGTCCTTGCAGTAGAACCAAGTCGGCTGCCATCCACGGACTGACTCGGGCAAGATCATGGCCGGAAAGGAACTTTATCCTCTCATTTGAACCCCAAGACCCCCACACATCTGAATCACCTCAGTCCTCTCGTCACTCGGATTGGCCTTTTTCACCGTCTGGGAGCGACAAGTGAAAATGTGCTTGAAAAGACCCCAATGAGGCCGGCAACCCAAGAAATTCTCACACAAAGACACGAAAGCAGCGAGGTAGACGATGTAGTTGGGAGTGAAGTGGTGAAGTTATGCCCCAAAGAAGTTCAAAAATACCCGAAAGAAAGGGTGAGGCGGCAGAGAAAACTCGTGGTCAACATTGCTGGCCAATAGAACACACTCACCCTCCAGAGGTTGTGGCTGCCACTCCTTCCCCGGGAGCCGCGCTGATCCATGGGGGATCCGTCCCTCATTGGCCATGTCGTCGAGGTCCTTCTGGCTGATCGTCGAGCGGATCCAGTCGCCCTGGATCCAGCCCTGCGGCAGGCCGGCCCTCGACGAGGATCCGCCCCGACTGGTCGCTCTTCCCTTCGCCCGCTCCAAAGCCGCCGTCTTGTCCTTCACCATTGTCGCCGGCGAGACGCACACAGAGCAGCAACGCTGAGGAGTCGCACGCGGCAGATGAATCTGGAGAAGGGAGGAGGAAAGGGGAACGCACTGTTCAAACACCCACGTCCGAGGCCTTATATGAGGTTGCTTCCGAGTGACTGACTGGTAGGCCCGGATGATCCTGTCAAATCCCGCAAGAGTCGCCCGCGCGATACGTGGCAAAAAAGGTGGCGCGGAGATCGAGGCGTCCCTGCCTTATCCCGTTCGATTACTGCGGCTTCCTCCGCCCCGCTCGTTTCCCAAAAATTTGAATCCCGCTAAATCCGCGCGCCGCAGAGCAAATCGTCAGATTGAAGATTTCCTCCGTCCTGTCACTCGGAGTTCACCAAGTACAAAAAACACACTCGACAGATATAAAGAATGGATCAAGGCGATTGAAAAATAAGTTGAAGCCGTCACCTAAGCTTATTAATCCAGGACAAGATGTGCTCATCGCACGAAAAGTGAGTCGGAAGAGTTCGCAACTCCTTCCCCACTCAAACCTTGATCCATTCGGGGGCTGCAGATGAAGTCATGTACCTAGGCTAGGGTTATGAACCTGTCCAAGATACCCTCCCCAAGGACACCTCTTGAAGAAAACACCTTTCAGTCGACCTGGAAGGATTCCACTCGACGGACCTGAAGACACTCGACCATTAGCCAACCACTCGACCGCCAGAAGATCTACAGTCAGTCTGCACGCAAACGGTCGGTCATTAAGTGGCTTTATGTTCATCATAGCACTTTATGTGGGACGTTACCAGTAACTCCCTATCTTAATGTACCTTAATCCCTACATAACTGAGGGTTGGAGGGGTCTGCCGAACACTATATAAGCCACCCCCCTCCTCAGTGTAAAGGGTTCGCACCCCTGTAACTCATACGCATATAATACAGTCGAGCGCCTCTGGGCTCCGAGACGTAGGGCTGTTACTTCCTCAGAGAAGGGCATGTACTCGTAAACATCTTGCGTATACAACTACTCCATAGCTAGGATCTTGCCTCTCCATTCCTACCCCCCATTCTACTGTTAGACTTAGAACCACGACATGAACCAAGGCTCATCCGTTGGGGGTGACTTGGAAGGGAGAATACGGTGAGTCACTTGGCGACGCCCCGGAGCTTTGGCTTCGGCACCGCTCTAACAGAGATTAGCACTCTCACGAGTGTGAACATCGGGATAAATCCACGTCCCCGACTCACTTGTGGTAATCTCATACCCACACCCTTTACTTCCGCAATTCATACTTGCTGATATTGATATATCTTGTGCTAGTTGAATTGCTTAGTTGTTCCTACAATTCCATATCTTGTGATCTAGTTTGTGCTTGCTAGTTTCCTTAAGTGCATGTCTTTTTTAGCATAGGTTGTTGGTGCACTTAGTTGAGCCTAGCATGTTTAGGATTTGTGCTTGAAAAGTATCCGTTAGTTTAATTCCGCGTAGGATAAAGCCAAATCTGTAAAAGTTTTAAAACGCCTATTCACCCCCCCCCTCTAGTCGTCATCTAGATCATTTCAAGAAGGACTCACTGTTTCATCTCGCCGAGGCCATCATCGACCCCTACTACAGAGACATGAAGGATTTGTGCAACAAGGACAAGCGTGCCTGGCACTCGGCCTGGATGGAGAAACTCGACAAAGCTCACATCATGTACGTGGCCAAACACGCGTACACGAGCTATGACATGTATAGGCGGATCATTGACATGAGGAAGTGTCTCCTTCCTCAAAACAGCTAGGGATCCAGCCGGAAGCAGAGCAATGGCAAGCGTCGTTGCAACAATAAGTACATGATTAGATCCTCGTTGATCCTACTTTAGTATGCATGTAATTGCTTACTTTGGTGTGTGCAAATGTTAGGTGTGTAGTCAGTTGTGTAATTGTATGCTTAATTTGGTTATGCAATGTTGTCTTTTTAACTATATATGTTGATGCTCGGTAGACAGAGCGTAGATGTTGTGCAGACATGGAAAATCACATCGCACATGGACTAAACAAGGGAACCCGTCAGTGATGTTTTCATCAATCACTCACAATTTTATACCAGCAATTGTTTGCTCACAACATACACGGCTTGTTAGAAGTAATCGTCTGTGTTGTTATCGGTCTTCACACACGTTTCTGATTACATACCTGTTTGCCTCGTATCACACACATCTTGTTCATTTGAACCATTTCTGTTCTCATGTCTCAACGCAAACAGTTCATCTGAGTGAACCACATGTCGTATATCGCACACACCTTTGATCTGGCTGACGGTTTCTTTTGTGTTTCCTAATCAAAAACAGTTAATCCGAGTGAACCGTATGATGTACATCGCACACACCTTAATCTGGATGCCCGTTTCTTTTGTTCCTCCTCATCGTGAATAGTTAACTGAGCTGAACCGTATGCCCTGCATCGCACACGCAACTAATATCTGAACCATGTTTGATGCATCCTCCATCGCAAACGTTTTGCACCTTTTTGACGGGTTTTTTACACCACCGTTTGTGATTATGGCATCGCACACAGTTTTGTCGAAGGGTCTCTGATTGTAGTGTCGCGTTAGCAGCATCCTGCAGTAGTGTGAGCATGATTATCATTTGTGAGTAGTTACTTTTGTTCTTGAGGTCACGGGAGAAATCTTGTTGCAAGTAATCATGTGAATTTGATATGTGTTCGACATTTTGATGGTATGTATGTTGTGATTCCCTTGGTGGTGTCTTGTGAACGTCGACTACATGACACTTTACCTTATTAGGGCCTAAGGGAATGCATTGTGAAGTAGTTATTAGATGATGGGTTGCGAGAGTGAGAGAAGCTTATACCCTAGATTATGTGCTATTTCGTAAGGGACTGATTTGGATCCAAAAGTTTAATGCTATGGTTAGATTTATTCTTAATACTTTTCTCGTAGTTGCGGATGCTTGCGAGGGGGTTAATCATAAGTAGGAAGTTTGTTCAAGTAAGAACAACACCTAAGCACCGGTCCACCCACATATCAAATTATCAAAGCAGCGAACACGAATCAAAGTGTGTTCAAGCAAGCATGTTGCGGCAGCGGCGTCATCCTTGTGGTGAATTTGTGTCCTCGGGCTCGATCGTTGCGACGATGTTTGCTCTAGCGCTCACTACTGCAGGAATTCCTAGGAGTGGTGGGCGCAAAAAGGCCAGTAGTGGCTGGCCAGGCTCCCAGGGCCAACCGCCACCGACCTCCCGCCACTGCTATTATTTCATCAGTGGAGGTGCCCGCCCGCCACTAGTGGTTGTATTTTAGTGGCGGGCGTTAAATATTGCCCGCCACAACTATTCTCCCTGCCCGACACTGGTATGACCCAATAACGGCACTAACGGCACTAACGACAAAAACTAGCAATGGTGGGTCTCAATATTCACCCGCCACTGGTATGATTTTATAAATAAAATAAATTATGCACATCCTGGCGGTGCAGCAGCGGCACTCCACGGTGCGGCCCTGCCCCAACTCAGGAAGCCGACACACGCACGCAAAATCTATGGTGGCAACACTGCCGTGGATGGATCTACCAGTCCATGGCGCCTCAATGTGCCCTTCTGTACTCCATTCATTGGGTCTCGCTCCACCTCCACAACATCGGCGCTCCCGTGGTCGAGCAGCTTGCGTGTGACCTAGGAAGCACCATCCGAGCATCATCTCCCGCATGGAGTGGCGCTCGCCGTTGAGCTTGCATACATGGACCAGAGCATCAACGCATCTGCACGGACAAAGGAAAGTAGGGTTAGCCGATGCAGCGTGGAAAGGAGACAATCAATGATTCAGTCTTGTGGGGAAGAGAGAGAGAGGAGAGCGAGGCGGCTTTGGAGCATGCTTGGCACCAAGGGAGATGACCGGAGCTGGCCCAAATTGGCCGATGAAGATGGAGACAAAAGGGGATTGAACTGTTTAGCGAGTGTGAGAGAGAGAGAGAGGGGAGAGAGGGGGAGAGGGGGAGAGAGAGGGAGAGAGAGAGAGAGAGAGAGAGAGAGAGAGAGAGAGAGAGAGAGAGAGAGAGAGAGAGAGAGAGAGAGAGAGAGAGAGAGAGAGAGAGAGAGAGAGAGAGAGAGAGAGAGAGAGAGAGAGAGAGAGAGAGAGAGAGAGAGAGAGAGAGAGAGAGAGAGAGAGAGAGAGAGAGAGAGAGAGGAGAGAGAGGAGAGAGAGAGAAGTGGATGTGGCCGGTAACCAGTGTGGGTCCTTTCCAATCCACCATCTAGAAAAAAGCACAAAAGGACGGGTGGACGGGCGGACGCGTGCCACATCATCAATCCGTGGGACTGTCATTTCGACCAATCAAAAGGAAGCATCTTGTCTGCGCCGGATCATGGAGGTGTCTGTGGCGGGCTCTAGATTTCGCCCGCCGCTCCTATGTTTCTTTGACCTTTTTCTATTATTTATTGGGTACCACAATATATTACTTACTCTATGACCTTTTTCATGCTTACCACTTTCCCACTATTGTTATTTAGTATATAACCAAATAAATTACTTACTTTGTGACTTTTCACGATTGCTACGTCGGATGGCGACGACTTCCTTCTTGAAAGCGCTATCTTGCTCGCTCATGGTGTCCCCAGGTTCTGTCTTAGGCGATGTGGGAATTCTTGCTGGTTCGGTATTGCCGCTCTTTGTTCGGGCTTAGTAGGTTTAGGTGTGATATTTCCTCTATTTGGGCCGAGCACCCCTTTTCTCTCTGCTCCGGACACCATGTTCACGCCTGCGTGCGTTCGTGCCATGTGTTGTACCCCTCTCTATAATCATTCTACTCTTTCTATCAATGCAATGATGCACAAACTTTGCGTATTTGCAAAATAAAATCTCTAAAAGGATTTATATTTAGAAACGAAGGGAGTATTAAGGAATGACAAATCGACAAACAGCCGGCGGTAAGAGCATCTCCAACACGGCGACCCAAACGGACGTGTGCTTTGTTCGCTTTTTGTTTGTTTGGGTTGGACGAGTGGATGTTTGTGTCCACATTTTCATTTGGGTCGGCAGGTGCACCCAACGATTGGCAGACCCAAATGAGCGACCGATCATACCAAAGAAAAATGTATACACTCGAGAGAAAAATATGCATAATTAAACACAATTAAACATAAATGGCTGGTCAACCTGACGGCGAAAGTCCACTTAAACATTAATAAAACTTAATAAAACTAAAAAAGTTTGCACCGTTAGCGCACTGCCCTAGTCTTCATTGTCATCCTCCCCGGGGCTGGTGAGGTCGATGAACGCCGGCGCCAGCCCAGCCTAGGGGAAGGCGGTCTCCCATGCAACACATGCTGCCTCCTCCGCCGTCTGTCCCACCGGCGCTGGCAGTATTTGTGGCGGCGGCTGCACTGCTGCTGCACGGGCGCGCTCCTCCTGCGCTTCCCGTGCCAGGCGGTGCTCCAACTCCATCTGTCACTCGCCATCGGCGCGCTCTTCCACCAGCTCGCGCATCCTCCATTGTTGGAGGCAGGCAGCTTCCTGCGCCGACGTCGCACTGAACCAGATGGGCGGCGTGCTAACCCATAGCGGAGCACGTCGATTCACTGGTACACCTCCACCTGGTGCTCCGTGGGCAGCGGCTCGGGCTTTGGCTCAAGGAGGAACGCTAATGACTGCGACGGAGGGGGGATGACGCAGTCGCTGACTGCTGACAGCGCGAGGGCCTCCTCCATGCCGACCTAGCGTGCATCCTCCTCGCGCTGGCTCTCCTCTAGGGTGCACTGGATGGCGGCCTCCAACGTGCCCGGGTAGGTCGCCTCCGCTTCCTCCACCTCCAGCGGGTCGTTCCTCCTCATGCTCCAGCGCAAAACACACGTATAGATAGTTTTCTTGGGGCCCTCTTAGTTTAAATTTTTTAGGTTGTTCAACGTCTTTTCTTTGGCGGCGGTGATGGCAGCGCTGAATAAAGTTTCTTCAGATCATACTCAACAGGCGATTGGTCTTATGGTTTGGGATGGATTTGGAATCAGTGTGTTCAAGCAAGGGATGGTGTGGCAGCGGCGTCATCCTTGTGGTGGATCTGTGTCCTCGGGCTCTGTCTTCGCGACAACGTTTGCTCTAGTGCTCACTACTGCAGGAATGCCAAGCAGTGGCAGGCGCAAAAAGGCCAGAAGTGGCGGGCCATTCTCCCAAGTCTGCCCGCCACTGACCTCCCGCCACTTCTATTAATGCATCAGTGGTAGGTGCTTGCCCGCCACTGGTAGGTGTATTTTAGTGATGACGAAAACTAGCAATGGTGGGCATCAATATTCACCTGCCACAAGCATGATTTTTTAAATTAAAAAATATGCACATCCTAGCGACGCAGTAGCGCCACTCCATGATGCGGCCCTGCCCCAACTCAGGAAGCCGACACACACACACACATGTGCACGCGCACGCACGCAAAATCTATGGTGACAACACTACTGCATGATGGATGTACTGGTCCATGGCGCCTCTGTGTGCCATTCTGCACTCCATTCATCGGGTCCCGCTCCACCTCCACAACGTCGGTGCTCCCGTGGTCGAGCAGGTTGCACGTGACCTAGGAACCGCCAACGGAGCATCATCACCCACATGGACCAGCGCTCGTCGTTGAGCTTGTATACATGGACCGGAGCATCAACGCATCTGTGCGCCCTTCTGCACTCCATTCATTAGGTCCCGCTCCACCTCCACAACATCGGTGCTCGCCGGGCTCGTCACCGGTCATAACCTGAGGCTCCTGTCCGGCTCGCCGCCACCTCTCGTGCTCACGGATAGTAACATGAACCTCACCTTCTTCACCAACTACATTTTCGAAGAAATCCCCTCGCGATCGCAACTCGTTGAGTGCATGCAGCTGGGAGGCGATGGAAGGCACCATACTTACGTCTTCCAAGACGACGAGCCCCGCATGACGTACACATACGCTCGGCTGTGCCAGGACGTCGTGGATATGCTCGTGCTGAGGAGCTTGTTGCTGAACAGGATAGGCAGGCTAGACGACTTTGTCCCGACACTGAACAAGGGATTCGAGCTTAGATTTTTCAGATCGCCGGTGGGAGACAAGACTCACGGCTACGAGAACTCCCTCTCTGCTGGGCAGCTGTGCGGCCAGCATCGGGGACAAAGCGTGGAACTTCACACGTTTGATGCTTTCTCCAGCTTCACTTGTGGATGGAAGTGCGCCTACTTTTAGCTTCATACGGTTGATGCTATTTTTCTACAGCTTCTTACAAATTTGCATGGAATATGTATAGTAGAAGGCACTGCTATCTGCTCCTTGGCATGGGCTGAAGTTTTATTAATGGTCGACAAGTGTAACGCACAAATGTTGATTAATTGAACAATGGGTTAGTTGCTGATCAGCATGTCTCAGTCCCACTACCAGATCAGAATGTCATCGCACATATATTTAAACTATAAAACTTGCACTGGATATAAATTCGGAAGTAAATTTTCTTGCCTTGATAAAATGTTCATGTTTGGGCACACGCTACCACTAATAGGAAAAAGCCTATATGCAGACACTTACTAGTGGCGTGTGGTAATTGTGCCACACTGCAGCTACTTACTCGTAACGCTGGGTATAAACCCCACGCTGCTACTAAGTTGATAGTACTAGAACAGGGTATAAAACCCACGCTGGTACTAAGTTGATCACACCAGCACTCCGGGGCAGACCATAGTAGTAGCGTGAAGTAGGAACCCCGTGCTGCTACATAGCATCCCCAAGCTTTTTGCTTTGCATATCATAAGCATGATCACTCTCATCACTAATAGTATGAATAGCACCAATAGTATAGCAATTATTATCATCACAATTTTCTAAGTTGGTGCCAAAAAGATTTTCAGGATTATAAGAAGTATCATTATTTTACCAATCATAATCTTCACAATGAGTAATAGGCATAACAAAATCATCCTCAATAGTTTCTTCGGACATTGTACCATAAGACAAAGAGTCAATATCATCATCAAGTATATCATCTTCCACATTTATTTTTGGTTCATTCTCATGAGGCATAACAATAATAGGAGCAACATAATTTGGGAGGGATACCTTTTTACCTTTGCTTCTCCGTCTTTTCTTTTTCTTCATGTGTGGGCTTAATCAACTTTTTGGAGCTCCTTATTGATGAGATCGGTTGCATAGGAAGCCCATTCTCATATACCGTTTCATCAGGAGAGACAATAGGGGGGAGTGGAGAGCTTTAACCTTCCATTAGTATTTCTTTTATATTCTATTGGTTTTCCCATCTTTCAATAGTTAGCAATATAAGCATTTTCATTACAGTTTACCATACAAAAGATATAGATTTCTTTCAAATTTGTTTGGACATGGTCTGTGAATATGAATGCTTCAAACCAACTATGTTTATGTGACAACTCTTCACACCCCAAAAATAAACAAAGTTCTTTATAAAGTTCAAGGGTGATCAGGTTATTGCAATATTTGGCCACGATTCGATAATGAAAAAGTATCCATTGGAAATTAAGATGACCAACTCTATTGCAAATTTCACAAGTAATGGGCTGAAGAGAGCATAATTTTGTAGCAAATTCATCTATCACCTTAAGCCACCAATTGGTTTTATCATGTTTATACTTCTTACAAAATCTATCATCCCCGTGCCCCAACCTCAGCAGCGGCACTCCATAATGCGGCCCTGTCCCAAGTCGGCAAGTCGACACACGAAGCGCTGCAGACGCCAAGACGCCAAGATGCATAAAATCCATGGTGGCAACACTGCCGCGCGATAGATCTACTGGTCCATGGCGCCTCTGTGTGCCATTCCACACTCCATTCATTGGGTCCCAGTCCAGCTCCACAACGTCGGTGCTCCCGTGGTCGAGCAGGTTGCACATGACCTAGTGAAAGTGCAACTAATCCCCGGGTGGTTTTGGTAATTAATAACAACATATATATCATTGAACTAATAGTTACTTGAGAACCATTTCGAGAGTTCAAGTGATATGGGTATGGCAAGGATCAAGAAGTGGACCCCCAAAATGCTAAGGCAAGCATTGGCAAAAGCTCAAGACTCCATTTTTGGTTTAGTGATCCAAGATCACATTGAGTCCATAGGAAAAGCCAATACTATTAAAAGGGATGAGGTTATGATGATGATCTGGTTGCTCAAGTGCTTAGTGATACATCTCCTAAACTATCAGCAACTTTCACTGCCATAGACACTCATAAGTAGTCTCGGTCCCACCAATATTCCAAACTCAGCCCACCGAGATGAACCACCTTAGCCATAAGCCAAACCCTAGTAAACTCGGATTTTCCGATTCTGAACTCGGTCTCACCGAAACATGAGTTGCCAAGTTTCTGTAACCTTCTGTCATCAAATCGGTGTCACCAAGATGATGAAGTCGGTCCCACCAAAACTGGCATGCTCTTGTCATTGCACGAATCGGACTAACCGAGATTGTATATTCGGTCCCACCGAAAATCCCAACGTTCACATTATTTGAACTATCGGTCTCACCGAGTTGTCCACTTCGGTCCCACCGAGATTGCTCAAATGTGTGTAACGGTTGGATTTTGTGTGGAGGCTATTTATACCCTCCACCCCTCTTCATTCGTGGAGAGAGCCATCGAAAGAACTACCACTCCTACCTTACATTTACGAGAAGAGAACTACCTACCCTTGTGTTGAGATCAAGTTGCTCCACTCCCACCATATGAAGCTTGATCTCTAGCCTTCCCAAGTTGCTTTCCACTCAATCCTTTCTTCCACCACAGCCAAATCAGTGAGGAGAGTTGAGTGTTGGGGAGATTATCATTTGAAGCACAAGAGCAAGGAGTTCATCATCATCTACAACATCTATTACCTTTTGGAGGGTGGTGCCTCCTAGATTGGTTAGGTGTCGCTTGGGAGCCTCCGTCGTCGAGATGTGGAGTTGAACCAAGAAGTTTGTAAGGGCAAGGAGATCGCCTACTTCGTGAAGATCTACCCCGAGTAAGGCTAGCCCTCCGTGGGTGTAGGCCATGATGGAATATACAAGGTTGCTTCTTCGTGGACCCTTCGTGGGTGGAGCCCTTCATGGACTCGCGCAGCCGTTACCCTCCGTGGGTTGAAGTCTCCATCAACGTGGATGTACGATAGCGCCACCTATCGGAACCACGGGAAAAATCACCGCGTCTCCAAAATTGCGTTTGCTCTTCTCCACCTCTCTTTACTACATGTGCAATTTACTTTCCGCTGCCTATACTCTAGAATTGAATGTGTAGGGTGATGCTTGACTTGATCATAATTGTGAATCAGCCAAAAACTGTTCTTTGTCAAAAGGCAGAATTTTTATATTGACAAGTAATCTAATCACCCCCCCTCTAGACATACTTTCGATCCTACAAGTGGTATCAGAGCTTTGGTCTCCATTGTATTGGTTTCCATTGCATTGGACTCCATAAGCTTGGTTTCACAACCTAGGAGAGTATGGCGTCTAGTGAGGGTAATTTTCGTAGAGGTCCTTACTTTGATGGTACAAATTTTGCTAGTTGGAAGCATAAAATGAAAATGCATATTCTTGGTCATAACCCAGCCGCATGGGGCATTATTTGTGTTGGTATGCAAGGTGAATTCTTCGAGGAAGGAAAAGTTCGGATCGCGGCTACACCGGAAGAATTGCGGATGTTGCAAAACAATGCTCAAGCTTGTGACATTCTCTTCAATGCCTTGTGTCCCGAGGAGTTCAACAAAATCAGCCGTCTTGAGAATGCAAAAGAGATTTGGGATACTTTGGTTGAAATGCACGAAGGTACCGAGTCCGTGAAGGAATCAAAGCTAGATATTCTTCAAGGTCAACTTGACAAGTTCAAGATGAAGGATGGTGAAGGAATCGCTGAAATGTACTCTAGGCTTGCTCTCATCACAAATGAGATTGCTGGCTTAGGAAGCAAAGAAATGACCGACCGATTCATCATCAAGAAGATTCTCAGAGCTTTGGATGGAAAGTATGACACCGTGTGCACTTTGATCCAAATGATGCCAAACTACAAGACTCTCAAGCCAACCGAAGTCATTGGAAGAATTGTTGCTCATGAGATGACACTTAAGGATAAGGAAGAGCTTCACAACAAGTCAAGTGGTGCTTACAAAGCTACAAGTGATGCTCCCACAACCTCAAGTGACAAGTTAGTTTCCAATGAAGAGATAAGCCTAATGGTCAAGAACTTCAACAAATTCTACAAGAATAGAGGCAAAGAGAGAAGCTCAAAGTCTAGATCATATGATGAAAAGAGATCTTCTAGTCGATCGAATCTGCTACAATTGTGGAAGACCGGACACTACTCAAATGAGTGTACGGCTCCCCACAAGAGAAGAGAAGAATCTCCAAGAAGAATAAGCTCAAGAGATGAGTCACCTCGAAAGAGAGAAGGAGCAGAGATGATCGTTATGAACGAAGACCCTCTCGGAGAAGCAAGGATTCGGAGAGGAAAGACAAGTCATCAAGGAGCTACACAAGAAGAAAACATCAAGCTCATGTAGGTGAATGGGTCTCGGCCCGACTCCGACAATCAATCCAAGGAAGCTATCACTCCGACTCCGACTACAGTCAAGATGAAGGTGTTGCGGTCTTGCTCTCAGATCCTCCAACTCCAACTCCTACGACTTATTTGATTCACCAAATGAGGGAATTGGAAGATGCTTCATGGCTAAAGGCCCCAAGGTATCACACCTGAATTCATTGACTTCGATAGTGATGAGGATGACTTGCTTGGTGAAGATGAGCTCTTGCATGATAAATCCAAATGAGCCTAGTAACGATGAACATGCTAGTAGTCTTTATAGTCGAGAAGAGTCGAATGACAATGCTATGAAGGAGATTGAGCGTCTAACTAAAGAACTAAACACTCTTAAGTTAGCTCATGAAACAACTCAAGAAGATCATAGAGAGCTCCTAAGATCTCATGAGAAGCTACGCTCGAGAAGCTCACTCTAGAGCAAGAACATGAGTTTCTAAAAGCAATCAATGACGATCTTCAAAGAAGAGTTCTTCATATCTTGCCAAACGACTTCTCTTGTCTAATTTCTTGCCACCCATTAAGACTAAGCATGACAAGCATAAGAAAAATTCTTTCTCTAGCAGTAACAATAACCATGCTAAATCCAATGTTGTTGCTTCTAGTAGTTCTCTTGATTCCACTAACAATGTTTCAAGCCAAGTTACACTTGAGCAAGAGAATAGTTTATTGAAAGGGATCATAGAGAAAGGTGTCTACAAGAGCCTTGTCGGAAGCAAGAACTTTGAGGAAATTGTTCGCAAGCAAGGAAGGCACCGGAAGAATCAAGGAATTGGTTTTGAGCGAAAGTTCAACGCCAAGGCGTTGAGTGGAAGAAGGTCAATATCCTACTCCACAGTTTGTTCCTCAAAAGGAGAAGTATGATCCTACTTCTTCCAATGTGGAACAAGCTCAAGATGACCTTCCACCACAAGACCACAAGCTAAAAGGCAAGGACAAGCTTCAAGAGGAGATTGATGCATTTGTTGAAGCACCTCAAGCCATGGTCAAGTGGGTTCCCAAGGAAACGTCAAGTTCTACTTCGTCAAGCTCAACTACAACCCCAAGGATTCCCATCAAGATGATGTGGATCCCAAGAAGAAGAACTAGAAAGTTCTTGAGGGTGACTCCGCCAACATACTTCACTCACATTCATTTTGGCAAAAACTTGTGCAATCAACTTCCACATCGTGCACTAGTTCATGGAGTCACAAACCCTCTTGTTGGTAAGTCAAGGGACAAGGTAATCATTGCTTTCATGGACATCATCTATTGTGAACTTCAATCTATGTCCATGGATATCCTTGTTTGTTCCTTGTGGGACTAACCCATGTAGGTATTGAAAGTGCCCGAATCCAAAGGATAGCTCCCAACTCTTGATGATCTCCATCAACATTGAGCATCCACATCTTCAACATCTACATGAAGTCTTCTACGACAACCCAAGGTTAGTTTGACCCTTTAAAAGGGGTTCTCACATCTAGGGGGAGCTTTGCTCTAAAAATTGAGCTAAAGCATCTTGAAATGATGTGAACACATCAATGCTTTATGTAAAAGTGGTAACCCCACTTGTGCTTAAACGATGAGTATGACCTATGATCAAATGTTCTCATTTGGCTCCTAAGTCAATATACTCATATAAAGATGATCTAGTCATCGACAAATTGTGTGTTAGTTGCTAGAGTTTTGGTTGTGCATGTTTGACACATATTTCATTTGCTATCTTATTGTGTGAGCATGTTGGATGCATGATTTTATCCATTCGACGACATCCATTTGTTGTTTTGGTCGTTTTGATTTTTCTGACCAAATGGATGGACAAGAATGCCTAAGTACCTCCCCTAGCTATCTATGCTTTCTTGTCTCAAATTCTATTCATGCTTACATCACAAATTTTGAACAAGTCATTTTCGGACCCTCGGGTGAGGAGCACTTGAGCCACCGATCCGTCAAGGGCTAATTTCCAAAACCTTCTAATTGATTTCGGTCGGACCAACTCACTCAAACTCGGTCGAACCGAAAGCATTTAGACGATCTAGGTTTTCATCTCGGTGAAACCGAGTTGTGATTTTCGGCGTGACCAAAGTGCATAAGCGCCTAGCGATTATCCATCTCGGTGCCACCGAAGTTTTACAACTCGGTCCCACCAACAGCGAAGGGGTATATATTCCGAGGGCGCGCGTTGATTCCTCCTTCAAACGTTTCGCCCCACACCCTTCTTTGCCGCCGCCTTGGTCTCCGGATCGCCGCCGTAAATGCCGCCTGCGCCCTCGCCGCAGTCTCCGTCACCGTCAACGGCCATCTCCTCCGAGCCGTTGCGCCGAGAAAAACTCCACCAAGTTAGGGTGAGTTTTGATCCCACTCGTGCTCCCATCTCCGATTCAATGCACGCTTGGATTGCCTAGTATCTTGCCACGATTGAAATCCTCCTGTACACCAGATTGGTTCGTTTGAACTAGATTCGAGTAAAAGTTTTAGGGTTAGGTTTCATGAACACATCTCGGTGAGACCAATTTTATATTTTCGGTATGACCGATTTGGCCTATGGCCATTGATCGCACCCTTCGGTCCAACCGAAGTTGTGCAAAATCGGTGTGACCGAAATGAAGATTCTGTGAAACCCTAGTGTTTTCGGCAGATCGAAACCCACTTCGTCAAACCGAAAGTGGTGTGCCAAGCTCTGTTTAACACTTGATTCACCGAACCTTAAACTCGGTCTCGACCGAAATGTCTTCGTGAAAACTTAATACTAGAATTTGAACTCATTTTTTGCAAAACTTCGCAGTTTGTGATGACTCTTCTTCTCTCGCCTACACCTTATCTATTCACAAAGTTGTCACCATGTCGATGCCGTGGCGGTGAGAACAGTCGAGACACCCATTGCGTACATTCCGAGGCAGGCACTAGTCCCGATCCTAGTAGCTCATCCGATGATGGTGAGAGGAGTACACCAAGTGGCATGCCTCCTGCAGCCACCGAGCTAGAAAGAAGAGGAATTCAGATGATTAGGATTCAGATTTTGTTGTTGAGGAAGAGGTGACCTCAAAGCCTAAAGGAAGGTTGTTGCCAAAGAGCAACAAGATCAACAATCTAAGAAGGGCACCAGCAAAGTCAAGCGATCAACTGTTGCTAAGAAGCTGAATTTGGGAGAGGCATTTGCAAGCAAAGTGAAAAAACCACCAAGAGAAAGAGGATAGTGCATGTGTGGGGAGCTAGAGCAGATATGTATATTGATCCTCATGCAGATGCAGAGAGAGGATGAGGATGAGGAAGCACCCCAGCCTCCTCCTCGAAGCCAAGCTCATGGGTGATGCCATTAAGGCCGGAGCCACATCAAAGCACAAGAAATCTACTCCAGCTAAGGCAGCTCCAAAGAAAGCCTTCGCCAAGCCCAAGAGGACCATCGAAACATTCCAGCATTCTGAAAAGAACAAGGATGATGTGCCACCGGTGAGTCGACGATGAAGGACCAGTTTTGCTAAAACTTCGTCCAAAACTGCCACTCCATAATGATGCTCATCCTCAAGCCGAGGATATGAAGGCAAGGAAAGATAAAGGTCTCGGGCTATGGAGACAAACTGACCCATATGCCGTGAGGAGAAGAACTGCTTGTAGATCCCAGATTTCACACCGAGAGCAGCAGGACTTCTATGAGACCGTCTTGATGGACAAGAAGCCCATAGTCGCAGACACGGATATGTTGATTGGAAGTACATTGACAGCGAAGAGCACAGAGATTTCTTTCCACATGTGCATGAAAGTTTCACCGCATGTGGAGCTACAGATTTTGTAGGTCGAAATTGACTAGTTGGAACAATGAGATGATAATGCAATTTTATGCCTGACTCACTTCTACCCCGATGGAAAGATTATGTGGATGGTGAAGGTCAAAGGTTTTCTTCTTCGTTGAAGAATGGGCAGAAATTCTGAATGCTCCAAAGGCAATGAGAAGATGATATTGATGTATATGGGATTCCAAAGAAGAATCATGAATCCATGAAAAACAAGTACAAAGAGGTTCCAGCAGAGGATTTGCAATCTGGAAGCTCGGCTCGATCTACCATCTCGTGCAGGCTTACCTACCACTAATACCATTTTGAGGCATACATTGATGCCCAAACTGGAGATGATCGCATGATCATAGGATACTCTATCAACATGCTGCACATACTTGATGAGAGAGCACCTTTCAAGGTGATGGACTTGATGGTAGAGACCATTAAGAGGATCGCGGTGACCGAGAAATGGTCATGTGGATTTGCCCCGCAGATTCAGATGCTTATCAATGCCAAGTTTGGCACGGGCACATTCTTGTTGGATAGAGAACATTTACCGTTGCAGCCAGAGCATGAAGACAATGTTGTTGTGATGGATGAGGAGGATCCGACATCTGTTGAAGGTCAAGCCAAGATCGCAGCTGCTAAGAAAGCCAAAGCTGACAAGGAAGAAGCAGCAGCAGCTAAACCAAAGAGTTTCGAGAGCAAATTCTTGAAGCTACTCAAAGGATTGAACAACGCTCGCCAGCATTGAACAGTCTCGGAGAGCTTAGAGAGGATTGTTGACGAGAAGATCCACGCCCGGACGTGAAGTCGATCAAGTACAAGTGACCGCCAACAAGCTCGAGGCGACATTGAGGAAGCAAAGCAGACAAGGCAGAGCTTATGCGTGAGTTGCAGGATGACTTAGTCCAGATTCTCATCAACAGATCGCTCCGGTTCCCAAAGGATCCCGATCATTTGCTATTCGAAGGATCGACACGGGACTACAGACAAAGACCTCCCACAGTTCAGTAGATTGCTCCTACTCCAGCTCCAGCAAAGTGTCCACTCCTCCAAAGACTGAGACATCGGTGAAGTCTTCGCCGATCTTGTCATATCCACTCCGACATCAACCTGCATTTAGAGCCGCCCGCAGAGTACACAAGGACGCTTAGCTCTATGCTTTTTGAACTTTTGGTAACTTGTTGCCAAAGGGGAGAAATTGTATAGATCATAGGGCTTCGAGAGAGAGAGAGAGTGTTGTTGTCTTTGGCGCTTTTGCTCTTCGTTCTTTTGCGGTTTCTTTGAGATACTTTTGGTTTTCGGACATTCGATGTGTTTGATACTCCGCTTGATTCTACCTTAATGAGTGCTTGGTCGTACTATGCTTTAATGTGTGCTTAATGCTTATCATATGCCATTCCTATCTCGTATGACCATTTACTCATGTCTTGGTGATTGGGTGCATCTGTTCATTCTTATCATTTTGTGCGCTCCACCAAGATGTATGTGACATGGAAGAGTGACCCATGATCCGAATCGATTGTGCATTTGCATTCAAACGCAAATCTTAAATAATGCACAAATTTAGGGGAGCTCTTGCTTATCACATACTTCTCAAAGCGATTTATATTATTCATTGATTATATCCTTTGTCGAAGCTTTGATCTATATGTTGTCATCAATTACCAAAAAGGGGGAGATTGAAAGTGCAACTAATCCCCGGGTGGTTTTGGTAATTAATAACAACATATATATCATTGAACTAATAGTTACTTGAGAATCATTTCAGAGAGTTCAGTGATATGGGTATGGCAAGGATCAAGAAGTGGACCCCCCAAAATGCTAAGGCAAGCATTGGCAAAAGCTCAAGACTCCATTTTTGGTTTAGTGATCCAAGATCACATTGAGTCCATAGGAAAAGCCAATACTATTAAAAGGGGATGAGGTTATGATGATGATCTGGTTGCTCAAGTGCTTAGTGATACATCTCCTAAACTATCAAGAACTTTCACCGCCATAGACACTCATAAGTAGTCTCGGTCCCATCGATATTCCAAACTCAGTCACACCGAGATGAACCACCTCACCATAAGCCAAACCCTAGTAAACTCGGATTTTCCGATTCAACTCGGTCTCACCGAAACATGAGTTGCCAAGTTTCTGTAACCTTCTGTCATCAAATCGGTGTCACCGAGATGATGAAGTCGGTCCCACCGAAACTGGCATGCTCTTGTCATTGCACGAATCGGACTAACCGAGATTGTATATTCGGTCCCACCGAAAATCCTAACGCTCACATTATTTGAACTATCGGTCTCACCGAGTTGTCCACTTCGGTCCCACCGAGATTGCTCAAATGTGTGTAACGGTTGGATTTTGTGTGGAGGCTATTTATACCCCTCCACCCCTCTTCATTCGTGGAGAGAGCCATCGAAAGAACTACCACTCCTACCTTACATTTCGAGAAGAGAACTACCTACCCTTGTGTTGAGATCAAGTTGCTCCACTCCCACCATATGAAGCTTGATCTCTAGCCTTCCCAAGTTGCTTTCCACTCAATCCTTTCTTCCACCACAGCCAAATCAGTGAGGAGAGTTGAGTGTTGGGGAGATTATCATTTGAGGCACAAGAGCAAGGAGTTCATCATCATCTACAACATCTATTACCTTTTGGAGGGTGGTGCCTCCTAGATTGGTTAGGTGTCGCTTGGGAGCCTCCGTCGTCGAGATGTGGAGTTGAACCAAGAAGTTTGTAAGGGCAAGGAGATCGCCTACTCGTGAAGATCTACCCAGTAAGGCTAGCCCTCCGTGGGCGTAGGCCATGATGGAATAGACAAGGTTGCTTCTTCGTGGACCCTTCGTGGGTGGAGCCCTCCGTGGACTCGCGCACCTCCGTGGGTTGAAGTCTCCATCAACGTGGATGTACGATAGCGCCACCTATCGGAACCACGGGAAAAATCACCGCGTCTCCAAAATTGCGTTTGCTCTTCTCCACCTCTCTTTACTACATGTGCAATTTACTTTCCGCTGCCTATACTCTAGAATTGCATGTGTAGGGTGATGCTTGACTTGATCATAATTGTGAATCTGCCAAAAACTGTTCTTTGTCAAAAGGCAGAATTTTTATATTGACAAGTAGTCTAATCACCCCCCCTCTAGACATACTTTCGATCCTACACCTAGGAACTACCATCGGAGCATCATCACCCGCATGGACCGGCGCTGGCCGTTGAGCTTGCATACATGGACCGGAGCATCAACGCATCTGCACGGACAATCAATCATTCAATCTGGTGGGGAAGAGAGAGGAGAGCGAGGCGGCGTTGGAGCATGCTTGGCACCGGGGAGATGGCCGGAGCTGGCCCAAATTGGCCGATGAAGATGGAGGCGAAAAGGGGATCGATGTTTTGAGAGAGAGAGAGAGAGAGATAGAGATAGAGAGAGAGAGAGAGAGAGAGAAGTGGATGTGGCTGGTGACCAGTGTGGGTCCTTTACAACCCATCATCCAGACGAAGCACAAATGGGTGTGGACACGCAGATGCATGCCACGTCATCAATCCGTGGGACTGTCGTTTCGACCAATCAGAAGGAAGCATCATGTTCGCGCCGGATCATGGAGGTACCTGTGGCGGGCTCTAGATTTTGCCCTCCGCTCTTATGTTTTTAACCTTTTTCTATTATTTATTGCGGAACATAATATATTACTTACTCTATGACCTTTTTCACGCTTACCACTTTCCCACTATTGTTATTTAGTATAAAACCAAATAAATTACTTACTTTGTGACTTTTCACGATTGCTACGTAGTGTATAACACAATATATTAGTACTTTTTTTGGTTATGTGGTGATAGTGGTAATAGTGGTAAAGTTGACGAGTTTTGCTTATGTGCTAAGTGGTAATAGTGGGAGAGTAAGTAATTTATTGGGTTATGTGGTAACAGTGGTAAAGTCGTAATAATGATAAAGTAGGTTATTAGGAGTCATGGAGAATAAGTGGGTAAGACTCGGGCACCAACTTGATGGTTATTAGCATTTTAGATTTAAAAAATTCAATTGAAGCCACAAAATCATGAAATCTGGCATAGTGTCATGATATGACCCCTAGAGGCTGCAGTAAAAAATTGAGTATGTCTCGCACAATTTTGCACACAAACTGCTAATAAACTGGACCATCTCCGAGGAACAAAATAGGTTTCGAGAGGGAACATGTCAAGTTTGCACGTGAATCTAGCGTTGCTTTGTCAGTTCACCTTGAATATTTTTTCACATTCAAAACACACCATTATATCTATCATGTCAAAAATTTGCATTTTCCGAGATCCTTTTGCTATATTTAAGCAATTAAATGCATTTCATGACATTCGAAATAGACCAGTTTGCATGCAAAGCGACCGCTCCTTCCCCGATTAGGGTTCTATCATTTCCATACTCAACATACACCATTATATGTGACATGCCATAATTTGGCATTGTTTCAGGTCTGTCTGCTATATTTTAAGCTTTAAGTGGATTTACCTTCATTAAATACCTCAAAACAATTTTAATATCTTAAAATTAGTTAATTAATAATAAAAGTGGCTAAACTCATACATAAAAATTTAAAAAATGTATCTTTAATTAGAAAAAAAATTGACCCATAATACTAAACATAAAATACTAAATGATAACATCGCCGGCAAATGGTAGAAAAACTTATTAGGGGCGGGCACAAAATAGCGGACGCCACTACTAATTTCCTTACTAGTAGCGTGTACGTGCTTCTACCCTTGTTGGTAGTTTCGCAGACGTCCGTGAGGCCCAAAATTACCAATGGCAAAGCGTCTTTTTGCCCGCCATCGCAATGTTGGTTACTAGAGGAGGGCTGAACCGCTGCTCGCCATCGGTATGTTTTGGTAGATTGCCCACAAGGACAAAAGTACCGATGGCGTCGCTGAACTATCACCCGCCATCGGTAACTCATCTACGATGGCGGGCTCGGTTTTGCGCCGCCATGGTAACATTTGTTCCATCGCAAATCTAGACAGCTGTCACCAGTGACGGGCCCAAACTGGTGCCCACCACTGGTAAGCCAATATCAGTGGCAGGTGTTAGACTGTGCCAGTCACTAATGGGGGTTTACATATAAGCCATTTCCCAGTAGTGGCTAGCGCGGAGCTTGGGAGATAGTCCAAGAGCAGATGCAGATTGTGATGTACATCGATGGCATCTGGAAGATGGTGGATCGTGTGCTAGGTTTGTGGTTGGTGGACGACAGGTATTGTTCCCTGTACCCACCTCCATCGGGAGCAGGCACACATACATGCAACGCATGGCGGGATGACAGCTGGGGCATCCAGTTTGCGCGCGTCCTCGCCAAATGCAGCGTCTCCGGGGTCACGCTAGGGACGGCGAAGGATGCTTGAGGTAGCGGCGGCCGTTGCGGAAGGCACGGAGCAACAACCAGGAGTGGATCAGCAGAGGGATCAGGTTGCTCGTGTGCTGTGGGTTTTTATGTTCGTTTTTTTGTTGAGATTTTGTATTTTTTTGTGTTATTCTGATTTCCTATTCGGGTGGGCCATAGGCATGCATGTGCGTTCGGATAGGCCACGGGCGTTCGTCTATGTTCCTTATCCTTTCCTTTTTCTCGTATACACTTTGCATCTTCTTTTAAATCTTCATTGTCAATCTTTATGTTTGACATAAAATAAACGACATAGCTAATTTCCTTCCGGCAGGAATTTAGCGAAAGGCATGTAAGATTCGTGCGTCGTCCGATTCCCATCGCGTGGTCGCGACTCATCCAGGCGCTCGACTCCGTGCGAGAAAAAGAAAGGGCGGCCAAGACGGGATTCGAACCCCCGACCTCCTGCAGGTGCATGATCTCGGTGCACCATCCCAGTAACCAACTCGTCCAGACTTCGTTGTTGTAAAAAGTGCTCAGACTATGAATGTATTGCATACTGGTTCTTTGTTCAAGGTCTAAAATGTACGACTTGCTAACTTGATGGCGAATTTAGTGGGAGGAAATCCGGAGATTATGGCATTGACTGCCGTGATTTTTCTCTGGATTAGGCCTGTCATTTATTTGGGTGCTAGATCTATTGACACACCCTTTCTAGTCAAAAAAAATGATGCTAAATATGGGATTTGAACACACGCCAAGCAGCTAATGTGAAACGGACACTAACCAGCTCAGCTAGACTATTTTTTGTGCAAAAGAGTGCACATCATACTATTTTGACCATTCCACGTTGCTTCCTTTTTCTTTCTTCTTTGAGGAGTTGATTAAATATCCCCCAGTAACTTTTGTGAATAGCATGATAACTCACACATTGCAGATCCGATAACTTATTTACCGCTGTACTGGTAACTTTAGCGACCGAAAGGGGGGGAGTTGACGAACTTTTGTGTGAATAACATGGTACTCACACATCATAGACCTGATAACATATGCATCCTATCTTGATAACTTTGGCAACCGGGGGGAGGGGGGTTGATGAAATATCCCCTCGATATTTGTACATAAGCTACCAGGGGGTAGATGAACACACACCCTCGATAACTTTTGTGTGAACAGCATGGTAACTCACACATCAAAAACTTAATAACTTATGTACCTGACCCTGATAAAAAGTCACAGAGGAGTCCCTTTATACATTCACACGTATAGTACATCATCATTTATGCAGTGGAAAAAACTTGAGGAAAATACCTTTCTTTTTGTCATCTGACAATCATGAGAAAGAGTTTTAAAAGATTTTGTGTTCAAGTATTGAACAACAGTATAGGTTGGTGTAATGGTTGTTGTTCTTGGCATTATGCGTGTCCTTGCTATCCGATGCAGGTTCGGATCCCATGTGAATTACCATGGTGTTTGTACATGAGTTACCACGGTGTTTGTGCATGAGTTATCAGGTTTGTGACATATAAATTATCATGCTCTTTACAACAACTTTTTTTCCACAAAAAATAACTTATTTTATCTGGTAACCATTTCATAGCAAGCATACTAACAACATTGCAATCATGTTTATCATTCAAAGATTTAGTGCCAAACATTTTATTAACTTCTTCTTCTAACACTTGAGCACAATTTTTCTTTCCATCATTTTCATGAAACACATTAAAAAGATGAAGCATATGAGGCAACCTCAATTCCATTTTTTGTAGTTTTCTTTATAAACCTAATAGTGATAAAACAAAAAACTAAAATATTCGATTGCAAGATCTAAAGATATACCTTCAAGCACTTACCTCCCTGGCAACGGCGCCAGAAAAGAGCTTGATGTCTACTATGCAACCTTTCTACTTGTAGACTCGTGTTGGGCCTCCAAGCGCAGAGTTTTGTAGGACAGTAGCAAATTTCCCTCAAGTGTATGACCTAAGGTTTATCAATCCATGGGAGGCATAGGATGGATATGGTCTCTCTCTAACAACCCTGCAACCAAATAACAAAAAGTCTCTTGTGTCCCCAACACACCAATACAATGGTAAATTGTATAGGTGCACTAGTTCGGCGAAGAGATGGTGATACAAGTATAGTATTCATAGTAGATATAGGTTTTTGGAATCTGAAAATATAAAGACAGCATGGTAACTAGTAAGAGAAGTCAGCAAAAACGGTATTGCAATGCTTGAAAACAAGGCCTAGGGTTCATACTTTCACTAGTGCAAAGTCCCTCAACAATGATAACATAATTAAATCATATGGCAATCCCTCAACATGCAACAAAGATGAAATTGCTTGTAGGGTACGAAACCACCTCAAAGTTATTCTTTCTGATCAATCTTTTGAGCTATTCCTATAAGTTTCACAAACAGCCCTAGAGTTCATACTAAAATAACACCATATTATACACATCAATCAACCCTAATGTCGCCTAGATACTCCAATCTCACCATAAGTATCCGTGGGTCAATTGTAAGATATGCGTCAAACAACTTCAGATTCATAATATTCAATCTAACACAAATTAAGAACCTCAAAGAGTGCCCAAAGATTTCTACCGGAGAAACAAGGATGAAAACGTGCATCAATCCCTATGCATAGATTACCCCAATGTCACCTCGGGAATCTATGAGTTGAGTGCCAAAACATACATCAAGTGAATCAATAGAACACCCTATTGTCATGTGGCACCCCGGCTCAGAGAAAACCGGAACACCCTGTATTCCAGCCCAGAGATCGAGATGAAGTCTTCTGGAATACGGCACTGCTTAGCATAGAACAAACCAGCTCTTTATTACAATCTATTTGGGTACAATGATTACATCGGCACGGTGACACTACGCCCGCCACTGTTGCTCTATGCAAGCAGCAGAACAACATGATGCAGCGGAAGAACTCTAGCAGCGGAACAATGGCGACGGTGGTGAACTCCACTCCGCAGGGACTCTGGCTGGAACGCTTATCCTAGCTCGCACGAACGAAAACCACGACAAGCAAGCAATCAAATCCGCATGACACGCAAGTGGCATGACACGCCAGTCAAGACATTGAATGTACTTGCAAGCTCTCAATAACCAGAAGCATTCAAGAAAAACAACAGCATGGCAATTACAGGTTAAACAGGAATTATCATGAGATCATCAGAATAACATGGCATCACCAACATAAACATGATACAGCTAAACACAACATGAACATGGCATGAACATATTAATCCGACAATACTAGCATGCAACATGATGACACTACATGCACCACTTAACACATGCATCACGTACCAACCTCGGACATCACACGATCATCTCAGGATCAAATCAAGCTTGGTATAAACAATACCGTAGCAATCAGTAAAGGACCACAAGGAGCTTGATCTTTACCCACGATTCTCGTACAACATCACAAATATACAACAACTCGGTATCCTCGATACCACCGTGATCCTTACGGCGACAACCCGACCAACACTTGGCATGTGATCCTTACGGCGATCACCACCCGACCACTACATGGTTCGTGATCCTTACGGCGATCACAACCCGACCAACACTTGGCCCGTGATCCTTACGGCGATCACAACCAACTTATCTCATTGTTATTAAGAACATTATTCTTATTACTGTTGACTCATGGTGTGACCATCTCTCGACCTGGGCCCTTATCCGCGGGTGCGGCTATCAATAGATTAATATACACTCTGCAGTTGTTAGTACACTGCACCCACACTACGGAACCCATGGCCTCACCCCCCATCCGAGTGGACCAACGGCGTTCCGACAAAACCGATCTATTGTCATGACACTCTCCCGGTCCTTCCGACTCAAACCCCACCGACCTAGTCCTGGGTGGCCCCGTGTCTACCTCCAGACACCTCGACCACCGTCGTGGCCGCGATCCACACTGGGATCCGGTACCAAAATTAACTTAACAATGGGCTCACAAGGTTATGCTCCGCCTACCAGATCAGGGTAGCACGCGGCCATAACCTTCCCTAAATTGAGGTACTGACCAGAGGCACGACAATAGACCCAGTTAGGACCGTCCCATACCAGTAAGCGTGGTTGCACTGGTCAGCATCGATTCAGCGGCACCATGACACAGCCAACAGGTGTTCAAGTTCAATTTAATCCGGTTAACTTGAATGCAAATATGCTGAGTCACGATAAAATAACATGATGCCAACTATAATACATGAACATGATATCAACATCATCATGAGGGTATCACATAACTATCCACCATAACTCGCTAGAACATAAAGGCACGCGTTGCCACGCCCATCCATCTTGAGATAAGAATGATAGAAATTATCGAGTAAATACCCCGTAAGTATTAGAATTTAGAATGGAATGATATATGCACTTTTAGCAAGAAGTAGATCCAACCCACTCCATCATGCAGGAGAGAAAAAACCGTAGAAAGCTTAATACATGGAAACAATTGTTCATCAACTAAAAGAAGCAAAATTTACGAATTAAAGAAATTAATTAGTGTGGAATATACCGACGACTTCCGGGTGCAATTAGGCATCACCTTCCCTGCTAGATCCTCAATTTCTAACATCCTCAGAGTGGTTGCTCCATAACATGTGATTGTAACATTATCAATATCAGCCACCAGAATCTGCAAGTCACACCATCAGTTAGTGCACTCTAACACGTTCATTCCCTTAAAAGTTATTTTGTGGCTGCAGAATCTGTCAAACATTACTAATCCTGATTACACTACAAAAAGCACACTACAAGCAATGTCGCTATTCCGAGGTTGCAAAATTCGCTGAATTAATTCCACACATAATGATTGGATTCTGGTATTAAGGTGGTTGTCATGAGTATAATACTTATACAAGTAATCAACAGTTAAAGGACCAAAGTAATTTCTAGCAGCATCAAGCCGTTCTGCCATCTCTTGTGCTCGGTCAAAGTTAAAAACACCACGACCATTTCTTCTAATCTGTTTTGCGAGCCTGAGCCGGTAAAGAAAATGTGAGACCACCATATTGTGAGTTGCTTTCCCAAACCTGTTAGCAAGACGTAGAAACTTAACCCGAATTATCTGGAAATTCTCCCAGTTCCATCGTTCTCATCTCCATCATCCCCAACAGATTCAGTATCCTGCCAAGAATACATGTCCACATTGAGTGGACCATTAGCACAGACCTGCTGAACAGGTCGGACCGGAGGCAGCAGACCATTCTGTAGAACAAGAAGATGAGGGTAAATCTTAGGTGAGAATCTGGGAGGTGTATTTGTTGGGACACAATGACATACCAGCCTTTGATGCTCCTCTCATCCTTGCATTCCCTTGAATCCAACCAAACGATATGCGCAAATATAGAGGAAGACATTAAAATTTCTTTGCTACAAACATAAGTTAGTTTTAGTAGAACAGTGTGGTTCACACACACACACAAAAAAAAGATTAGTAGAACAATAGAGCATGCCTTACTGTTGTGGCAGTCATTGAAGAGTCTGTCGGGGGTGTCGATGTATGCCTGAACCTGAATCTGAACCTGATGTTGTCGGCCGAGAAACTCATGCTGATCAGATTGACGCCGACGAGTGCAGAAGCTCTATCACCGCTGCTGCCGCAGCATCTCTCACTGCTCAGACAACCCCGTATACATTCTCCCAAAGCTACTTCACATTACCGACATGTTTTACAAATTGGTAAAAATCAAGGGACATAGTTTAGTGATTGATAAGAAATCAGTAGAGATAGAGGAATGCATACATCACTGCTTGATCTGGCGATCATAATGTGGCCTTCCGGATGTAGACCTATGATTGTGGGTTGCTATTCTCACGCCCAGCGTACAACGCAATTGCCTCACCGTCGACAATGAGGGGAGAGAGGCGAGCCCCATGGGGTAGAAGAAGGGGAGCAAAATCTCATCGTCGTGGAGGTAGGATTCTGGGCGCTGTTGTGCACCATCACCAAGGCCGGCATGCACCATTATCGGATCTGCCCTTGTCACCGTCGTTGTTACTATCGATCATCCAGGTGCTTTCCAGCAGGCAGCAGCCGTCGTGATAGGATTAGGTTTGTAGATAAGAGGAGAAGGCTTGTAGCCGAAACATATCTTTCTCCTGCGTGGCCCGCGCATCGGCCATCAAGAAAGATATGGGCCGCGCAGTCTTGGTGGCCCAATTCATGAGAACGCGCCTAGGTGGATGTCGGGAGCAGCAGCCCATTAACTTCGGGGGCGCTCGGGTTGCGAGGTGAAACTGCCTCCGGCTGTGCTGGAACGACCGAGCAATCTACTCCATTGTTTAGTTTGATCGGACAATCGAGGATCTCAAATCGCTGTGGGACGCCGTAGGTGGGTGAGTTATACTGTTTTGTAATATCCACTAAACATCGCATACTGACTAGCATGACCATCTCCAACATCAACATGTACTACTAACCAGCATACTCATATGAAAGGTAATACTAGCAGGTATAACATGATCACAGAGTATAAGACAACATAGCACAAAAGTGAACATACAAATCTGAACATTACCGGAACAACGATAACCATCTTTTTAACAAGAAAATAATTAATAAAGATTCAAGTTGAAAAACCATGGCTACTGCATGACTCTCATGCAAGTGGGTATTGTGCTTGCCTAGGGATGAATAAAGCACCGGGGAGAAGTGCGGTGAAGCCGCGAAAAGATTCGCCGGAAAACGTTCTCTCTCGAAGGGGACTGAATTAGGGCAAGTGCATAAAGGTCATTTTAACAGTGTCAAACCAAAATTAAAGCATGACCAACAGAACGGGCTCGACGAAACGAAGAAGTGAGTGTTGGTTTCACCTCATTTGGAGTTGCGAGCAAAAAGTTATAGCCCGACGAAGTTCATGGACCAATCTGTAAAGATATCTCTACAAACAGGCCCCTGAGCTGAAAAACAGAAAACGTATTTCAGACAATACACTTAGAGAACGGGAAAACGCATTGTGAGCTGAAAGGGAAAGACAGAGCGCTTTCCAGCTGGGAAGACGTATTCTATGTAATATGCCTACACTTATCCAGCGTGGCATGGCGGGGCCGGGGCTGGTTAACGCCTGAGAGACTGACGGGTGGGTCCCACCTTATCCACTCCCTCTCTCTCCTTTCTTCTCTTATTCCTCTCTCCTTCCTCCCGACCAGAACAGGAAGAGGCGAGGCCGCGCGCTCCGGCGACTCGCCCGGCCAACTCCGGCCGTCTACGACGAGGACTAAACCACCAGTGGACTTGGGAGGAGGCGCCGCATCCGTCCTAGGGCAGAGGGAGGGGCTTGGACGCGGCACCGCGCGGTGGCAGGAGCCGCAGACGGCGGCGGCTGAGATTTGGGGACGGCGGCCTGAAGCACTCCGGCGAGGAATGGAGGGGCTAGGGAGGGTCTCCGAAGCACGGGGAAGGCGTAGGTGGCAGCTAGAGGTGGAGGGGGGCTTGGCTTTGGCCGAATTCGAGCGGACCCGAACGGCGGCCATGGCGATGGTGAGGGGCACAGGGAGCTTCTCGAGCTCGGGGAAGAGCTTGGGCGGGGCTAGAGGAGATCGGGGAGGCCAGTGGAGAGCTCGGGCTGCACGGGGAGGGGCTTAAATAGCCGCGGGACGAGGAGGCCGCGCTGGCGTCGCCGGCGACGCGTGTCCGGCGCCGCGGACGCGTGTGCTCGTGCATGGGCTCGGCGCATACGACGAGGTAGGAGCAGAGCAGATCTCTCACGGGGCAGAGGAGGCCAAGGGGAAACAGAGGAAGAAGACGGCGACGAATGGATCCAGAACGCTACTGTACGCTCGTGTTGACGCGGCGGTTTGTGTCGGTGAGGAAGATGCCGGAGGTGGAGAGGGGTCCAGGCGAACGGTGACGACGAGGGCCAGCTATTCGACACGCTCACGAGCGCGAAGACGACGAGAGGGAGAGGGGCCCGAGCACAACGACGCTCTAAACGCGGCCACTTCAAACAGAGCGTGCCAAACAGGCATGCCAGCTGCGTGGTCACCACGAGACATGGCACATTGAATGCTCTACAACACCCAAAATGGTGTCTAGTGGTAAGTCCTTCGAAGATGGGTTTGATGAGGTGGTAACGGGGTAAAGAGGCTCTGGTTAAAAAGTTAGTGAGCTCTGAAGTTTACTGCAGTAAACTTTACCAGCTCAACGAGATCAACTGGGAATTACTGGAAGCCAAAGAAGTTGTCTCGGGTGTTTAGGATAGGAAGGACTACAATCCTAGAGGTTGTGAGGGTAAAAGGATCAAGATTTACTGCAGTTGCTTCACAACTGCATACTTGGTCCAGAAATGAAGATCATCAAGATGTACTCACATGGAGTGTCCACTTGAGCTCAAATTGGGCAAAGCTTAGTCATTAGGTCATATGATGATGCTGTAAAATGCTCATGCCAAATGGACATACCCAAATAGCACTTGCTTCACAAACATCTCAGCTGACCAGAAACTTGAAATAATTATGGTAGTCAAATGGATCAATGAAATGATGTCAAAATTTGTGGAGAGATGTTTAAGGGTAGAAGAATGATCTGGTAATTTATCAGGACTTTTGAAGCAATATAAAATATACTTACTTCACACCCTGAAAATTTTGCCCGAAACAAAGATTTGCTCCTGTGCTCACATAGATGATTGGATAGGGCTGCAAATGGGTGGAAGGGGTTAATATGAGCACATTAAGAAATGCGCAAAAGTTCAACTCATTTGGGTACTCCTAGCTAGTACTTCCTTCGCAAAGCTTTCTGTTTGACAGAAACTTTGAAAATTCACTGAGGAAGATTGGCTAGGAAAATAAGTTTGAGCTTGTGCATGAGGCAATTATTTGGACATATAATCATGCCCAAAAAGGTTGGGAGTCAATAGGAGAAATATAAATGACACTTCCTTCACAAAGTGCCATTTAGGGCAGAATAGGAAATGGAATATTGGGGAATTATTTCTGAACATGGCAATGAAGAGTTTTTCCATAGTTGATCAAGATATGACCCAAACAATTTATGAGAATTATTTGTGAATTTTAGGAGTGATGGAAATATAGGTTGCTTCACAACCTAGGGCAATTGGAGTTATTCCTTTAATAGAAAAGGAATATTCCCAATAAAAAGAATATTGGGATTTGGGCTAGGATGGAAATGACAGGGTCTAGGGAAAGATTTGGGAATGACAAGCCACTCTGGAAACAAAGAAGAGGGCATCTTCTTCAGTTTGCAGACCACAAAGCCACGGAAAAAGAAAACTCAGGCAAAAACCTCGGAAAAACAAAAGAAAAAGAAAGGGCCAAAAATCAGGCTGTCACATGTCCCCACGGGTATCCCACGCAAGACATACATCAAGTGTTCTCAAATCCATAGAAGTAGTCAATCCAATAAGAGTGAAACCTCAAAGGTAAAACTCAATTCATCACAATAGGATAGAGAGGGAGAAACACCATATCATCCAACTATAGTAACAAAGCTCGCGGTACATCAAGATCGTGCCAAATCAATAACACGAGAGAGAGAGAGAGAGAGAGAGAGAGAGAGAGAGAGAGATCAAACACATAGCTACTGGTACATACCCTCAGCCCTGAGGGTGAACTACTCCCTCCTCATCATGGTGTCTGTCGGGATGATGAAGATGGCCTCCGGTGATGATTTACCTTTCCGGCAGGGAGCCGGAACGGGGTCACGGATGGTTTTCCGTGGCTACAGAGGCTTACGGCGGTGGAACTTCTCATCTAGGGTTCTTTCTGGGGGTTTTCGTATTTATAGGAATTTTTGGCGTTGGTCTCACATCAACGGTGTGCCCGAGGGGCTCACAAGCCCCCCTAGGATTGTCGCATCCTTGGTCACTTCCTGGCCCAGCCCCGGTGCTTCGGGGGTCTTTTTGGTATCACTGTAAATTTTCAGCCCATTCCAAGAACTTTTATTTCTGCACAAAAAATGACACCACGGTAGTTCTGCTGAAAACAATGTCAGTCCGGGTTAGTTCTAATCGAATCATACCAAAACCACGTAAAATTGTTGTATACATGGCATGAATACTTCATAAATTATAGATACGTTGGAGACGTATCAGCCTGCTGACTGGGCAGCTGGCCCACATGTCATCCTCTCTTGACTAGACCCTTGACCATGTCAACTGGGCCCACGTCAGCCTCTGTGCTAAACAGCTGGGTACAGTTTTTGGTGCATATAATTTTTTGTTATTTAATTTCGAAATTAATATTTATTTCAAGAATTTCAAAATCATTTAAACTTTGAAAAAATCATATAAAATAATCTGTAACTCGGATAAAATAATTTATATATGAAAGTTGCTCAGAAAAATGTATTGAATCCGAATATACTATCCACATATGTGTCGCATACCTCTAAGATGATGAACAATCCGATAACCGCCGAAAGCCAGGAAAACATTCCCAGATGTTTTCCTACTTCCTATGTAACATGTAGCACCGGCGTTAGCTCACCCCTAGCATAGCATATTGCCATGTCATGCATCATGATGCATTTGATTGCTTTATATTTACTATTTCTCCCCCTCCCTATTTCTCTCTAGTAGACCTCGAGACCGACGATGCTCCCGAGTACGACAACACATTTTAGCAGAGCCTCCAGGCAAGCAAAACCCCCTAGATCATTCCTATATCACCCACTCCTCTCTCATGCTTGCATTAGATTTTGCTACTATTGTTCGAGATCTCCTAATCTGATGCATAGCCTACTTTTGTAACTTGTTGTTGTTACTTTACCTAATATCCTATATGCTTAGAGGTTGGTTAATGATCCATCGGTGACCCCTCACCTTGTCCTTGTTGCCCGTTGTATTACCAGAAGACTCGAACAGTGTGATCGACGTGCAGAGACTGATGATAAATCTCCAACATATCTATAATTTTTTATTGTTCCATGCTATTATATTATCCATCTTGGATGTTTAATATGTATTATTATGCTATTTTATATTAGGTTTTGGGACTAACCTATTAACCTAGTGCCGAGTGCTAGTTGCTATTTTTCCTTGTTTTTGTCTTTTACAGTAAATCAATACCAAACAGAGTCCAAACGGAAATAAACAATTTGACGATTTTTCTTGGACAACAAGACACCCATGAAACTTCATGAGGAGGCCCTAGGGGGCGCCCTATTATCTTGTGGGCCCCTGGGACTCCTCCAACCCTAATCTCAACTCCATAAATACACCAAATATTCCCCGTATACCAGAGGGCACACCAAAAATACTTTTCCACCGCCACAAGTTTTTGTCCTCGTGAGATCCCATCTGGAGGCCTATTCTAGTACTCTGCCGGAGGGGGGGTCGATCATGGAGGGCCTCTACATAAACCTTGCTGCCCTACCAATGATGTGTGAGTAGTTTACCATGGACCTATGGGTCCATAGATCGTAGCTAGATGGATTCTTCTATCTCTTTGATATTCAATACAATGTTGTCCTTGATGTTCTTAGAGATCTACTCGATGTAATCTTCTTTTACGGTGCGTTTGTTGAGATCCGATGAATTGTGAGCTTATGATCAGATTATATTATCTATGAATATGATTAGAGTCTTCTCTGAACTCTTTTATGCATGAATAAGGTAGCTTTGTATTTCTCTCCGATCTATTGATTTGGTTTGCCACTTTGATTGATCTTTCTTGCAATGGGAGAGGTGCTTTCTTTTGGGTTCAATCTTGAGGTGTCCTCACCCAGTGACAAAATGGGTAGTGAGGCACGTATTTGTATTGTTGCCATTAAGGATAAAAAGATTGGGTTTATTCATATTGATCGGATCTATCCCTCTACATCATATCATCTTGCTTAAGGCCTTACTCCGTTCTTGTTAACTTAATACACTAGATGCATGTTGTATAGCGGTCGATGTGTGGAGTGCTACTTCTTGAGCTTGCGTTGGTTTTTCCCTTGAAGAGGAAAGGGTGATGCAGCAAAGTAGAGATAATTATTTCCTCAGTTATATAACCAAGGTATCAATCCAGTAGGAGACAACGCACAAATCACCGATACCTGCGCAAACAATCAAACAACTTGCACCCAACGCAATAAAGGGGTTGTCAATCCCTTCATGGTCACTTGCAAAAGTGAGACCTGATAGAGATAGATGAAACTAAACAAAGATAAAGTAAATATTTTGGTTTTTTTGGTTTATAGATAAGAAAGTAAAAGATTGCAAAATAGTAGATCGGAAACTAATACGATGGAAAATAATAGAGCTGAAACATATATGATGGAAAATAGACCCGGGGGCCATAGGTTTCACTAGAGGCTTCTCTCAAGATAGAAAATAACACGGTGGGTGAACAACTTACTATATAGCAATTGATAGAAAAGTGCAAAGTTATGACGATATCTAAGGCAATGATTATGAAATATAGGCATCACATCCGTGTCAAGTAGACCAAAATGATTCTGCATCTCTTAATATTACTCCACACATCGACTGACTCCTGCCTGCATCTAGAGTATTAAGTTCATGAAGAACAGAGTAACACATTACGTAAGATGACATGATGTAGAGGAATAAACTCAAGCAATATGATGTAAACCCCATCTTTTTATCCTTGATGGCGACAATACAATGCGTGCCTGGCTGCCCCTACTGTCACTAGGAAAGGACACCGCAAGATTGACCCAAAGCTAAGAACTTCTCCCAAGAAATACCAATCTAGTTGGCCAAACCAAACCGATAGTTTGAAGAGAATTACAAAGATACCAAATCATGCATAAAAGAATTCAGAGAAGATTCAAATAATATTCATAAATAAGTACATCATAAATCCACAACTCATCAGATCTCGACAAACACATCACAAAAGAAGATTACATCGAATAGATCTCCAAGAACATCAAGGAGAACATGGTATTGAGAATCAAAGAGAGAGAGAAGAAGTCATCTAGCTACTAGCTATGGACCCGTAGGTCTCTAGTAAACTACTCACGCTTCATCGGAAGGGAAATAGAGTTGATGTAGAAGCCCTCCGTGATCGAATCCCCCTCCGGCAGGATGCCGAAAAAGGCCCCTAGATGGGATCTCACGGGAATAGAAGGTTGCAGCGGTGGAAAAGTGTTTTCATGGATGCTTCTAGTGGTTTGGGAATATATGTGAATATATAGGACGAAGATCTAGGTCAGGGGGTCACCGAGGGGCCCACAAGGTAGGGGGCGCGCCCTCCACCATTGTGGCCGCATCGTGGCTCTTTTGACTTGCACTCCAAGTCTCCTGCGTGTGTTTTGGTCCAAGAAAAATCATCGCGAAGGTTTTATTCCGTTTGGCATTCCTTTTCTGCAAAACTCAAATACAAGGAAAAAAACAAAAACTGGCACTGGGCTCTAGGTTAATAGGTTAGTCCCAAAAATAATGTAAAATAGCATATTAATGCATATAAAACATCCAAAATAGATAATACAATAGCATGGAACAATAAAAATTATAGATACATTGGAGACGTATCAAGCATCCCCAAGCTTAATTCCTGCTCGTCCTCGAGTAGGTAAATTGACAAAAACATAATTTTTGATGTGGAATGCTACCTAACATTCTTATCCATGTAATTTTTCTTTATTGTGGCATGAATGTCTAGATCCATAAGATTCAAAATAAAAGTTTAATACTGACATAAAAACAATAATACTTCAAGCATACTAACAAGGCAATTATGTCTTCTCAAAATAACATGCCCAAAAATAGCTTATCCCTACAAAATCATATAGTCTGGCTATGCTCCATCTTCATCACACAAAATATTCAAATCATGCACAACCCCGATGACAAGCCAAGCAATTGTTTCATACTTTTGATGTTCTCAAACTTTTTCAGCTTTCATGCAATACATGAGCATGAGCCACGGACATAGCACTATAGGTGGAATAGAATATGGTGGTTGTGGAGAAGACAAAAAGAAGGAGATAGTCTCACATAAACTAGGCGAACCAACGGGCTATGGAGATGCCCATCAATAGATATCAATGTGAGTGAGTAGGGATTGCCATGCAACGGATGCACTAGATCTATAAGTTTATGAAAGCTCAAAAAGAAACTAAGTGGGTGTGCATTCAACTCACTTTCTCATGAAGACCTAGTGCAATTTGAGGAAGCCCATCATTGGAATAAACAAGCCAAGTTCTATAATGACAACATCCCACTATTGTATGAAATTGACAACATAGGAGACTCTCTATCATGAAGATCATGGTGTTACTTTGAAGCACAAGTGTGGTAAAAGGATAGTAACATTGCCCCTTCTCTCTTTTCTCTCATTTTTTTATTATTTTGGACTTTCTCTTTTTCTGGCCTCTTTTTTTCGTCCGGAGTCTCATCCCGACTTGTTGGGGAATCATAGTCTCCATCATCCTTTCCTAACATGGGACAATGCTATAATAATGAAGATCATCACACTTTTATTTACTTACAAGTAAAGAATTACAACTCGATACTTGGAACAGAATATGACTATATGAATGCCTCCGGCGGTGTACCGGAATGTGCAATGAATCAGGAGTGACATGTATGAAATAATTATGAACGGTGGCTTTGCCACAAATACGATGTTAACTACATGATGATGTATAGCAATATGACAATGATGAAGCGTGTCATAATAAATGGAACGGTGGAAAGTTGCCTGGCAATATAACTCGGAATAGCTATGGAAATGCCATAATAGGTAGGTATGGTGGCTGTTTTGAGGATGGTATATGGTGGGTGTATGGTACCGGCGAAAGTTGTGCGGTACTAGAGAGGCAAGCAATGGTGGAAGGGTGAGAGTGCGTCTAATCCATGGACTCAACGTTAGTCATAAAGAACTCATATACTTATTGCAAAAATCTATTAGTTATCGAAAAGAAGTACTAAGCGCATGCTCCTAGGGGGATGGATTGGTAGGAAAAGACCATCGCTCATCCCTGACCGCCACTCATAAGGAAGACAATCAATAAATAAATCATGCTCCGACTTCATCACATAACGGTTCACCGTACGTGCATGCTACGGGAATCACAAATGTTAACACAAGTATTTCTTCAATCTACAATTACTCATTAGCATGACTCTAATATCACCATCTTTATATCTTAAAACAATAATAAGGAATCAACCTTCTCATAGTATTCAATGCACTTTATATGAAACTTTTTATTATACCCCTCTTGGATGTCTAACATATTTGGACTAAATTTATGACCAAATCAAATTACCATGATGTCTAGAGATGCTCAAAATAATATAAGTGAAGCATCAGAGTTCAATATTTTCTACAAAATAAAGCCACTTACGTGCTCTAAAAAGATATAAGTGAAGCACTAGAGGAAAAATTGCCTAGCTCAGAAGATATAAGCAAAGCACATAGAGTATTCTAATAAATCACGATTCATGTGTGTCCCTCTCAAAAGGTGTGTACAGCAAGGATGATTGTGGCAAACTATAAACCAAAGACTCATATCATACAAGACTCACATATCATGTGGTGAATAAAAATATAGCCTCAAGTAAAGTTACCGATAGATGAAGACGAAAGAGGGGATGCCTTCCGGGGCATCCCCAAGCTTAGGCTCTTGGTTGTCCTTGAATATTACCTTGGAGTGCCTTGGGCATCCCCAAGCTTAGGCTCTTGCCACTCCTTATTCCATAGTCCATCAAATCCTTACCCAAAACATGAAAACTTCACAACACAAAACTCAACAGAAATTCTCATAACTCCGTTAGTATAAGAAAATAAATCACCACTTTTGGTACCGTTGTGAACTCATTATTTATTTATATTGGTGTAGTATATAATGTATTCCAAATTTTCCATGGTTCATACCCCCAATACTACCCATAGATTCATCGAAATAAGCAAACAACACATACAAAACAGAATCTGTCAAAAACAGAACAATATGTAGTAATGTATAACTCTCAAATACTTCTGTAACTCCAAAAAATCTGAAAAATTAGGACAACCTGGGAAATTTGTGTACCAATCTTGTGCAAAAAGAATCAGATCAAAAGCACGCTTCTGTAAAAAATGAAACTTATTTTCCTGGGCGCAAAAGTTTCTGTTTTTAGCAAGATCAAAACAACTATCACCGTAAGCCATCCCAAAGGTCTTACTTGGCAGAAATACTAATTAAAATACAAAACCGCATCTAACCAGAGGCTAGATGAAATATTTATTGAAAAACAGAAGCAAAAAGCAAAGAACAAAAATAAAACTGGGTTGCCTCCCAACAAGCACTATATTTTAACGCCCTTAGCTAGGCATAAAAACACAAAGACATCTAGGTATTGTCATCTTTGGTATGCAATCCATAAGTAGCTCTCATAATAGATTCATATGGCAAATTTTATTTCTAGGAAAGTTTTCCATGCCCTTCCTTAATCGAAATTGAAATCTAATATTTCCTTCATTCATATCAATAATTGCACCAATAGTTCTAAGGAAATGTCTACCAAGAATAATAGGACATGTAGGATTGCAATCTATATCAAGAACAATGAAATCTACGGGCACATAGTTCCTATTTGCAACAATAAGAACATCATTAATCCTTCCCATAGTTTTCTTAATAGTGTAATCCGCAAGATGCAAATTTAAAGAACAATCATCATATTCATGGAAACCTAACACATCACATAAAGTTTTTGGAATCGTGGAAACGCAAGCACCCAAATCACACAAAGCATGGCACTCATAATCTTTAATTTTAATCTTAATAGTAGGTTCCCACTCATCATAAAGTTTTCTAGGGATAGAAACTTCCAATTCAAGCTTTTCTTCAAAAGATTGCATCATAGCATCAACGATATGTTTAGTAAAAGCTTTGTTTTGATTATAAGCATGAGTAGAATTCAACATGGATTGCAACAAGGAAATAAAATCTATTAAAGAACAATTATCATAATTAAATTCCTTGAAATCCAAAAGAGTGGTTTCATTGCTACTTAAAGGTATGACCTCTCCAATCCCACTTTTACCAATTTTTGCATCCAGATCTAAAAACTCCGAATCATTGGGACGCCTTTTAACTAAAGTTGACTCATCTCCTGGCCCATCTTTATCAAGATTTACAAAGATTCAATAGGAGTCACATCAATCACTTTAAGATCTTCATCATTATTTAAAGATTCCGGTTTAGCGGCATTCTTATTTACTAAGGTAGCTTGCTTATCAGAAATTTGGCGTAGTAAATTTTCAAGATGAGCAAACTGAGATTTCAAACCGTACAAATCCTTAGACATATCATCGAGCTCTTTATTCATGTATTCCATAAAAAATTTCTGCTCCTTTAGCTCGTTTCTAAAGAAACTATTATGCTCAAATTGTAAAGACATGAAGCTCCTAACATTATTTTCAATTTATTCCAACCTCCTAAAGTGAGGATTAGCGTTCGTTGGTTGAGCCATAAGGACATGCAAGCACACCAACGTATGGGCAAACAAAAGCAACAAAGAAGACGAACGGAAGAGGGGCGAAAGAAAAGGGCAAATCTTTTCGAAAATAGTTTTGGAAGTAGGGGAGAGGAAAATGAGAGGAAAATGGCGAAGAATGTAATGCAAGAGACGAGAGTTTATGATGGGTACTTGGTATGTCTTGACTTGGCATATATCTCCCCGTCAACGGCGCTGGAAATTCTTCCTGCTACTTCTTGAGCTTGCGTTTGTTTTTCCCTTCAAGAGGAAAGGGTGATGCAGCAAAGTAGAGGTAAGTATTTCCCTCAGTTAGAGAACCAAGGTATCAATCCAGTAGGAGACAACGCACAAATCAACAATACCTGCACAAAAAATCAAACAGCTTGCACCGAATGCGATAAAGGGGTTGTCAATCCCTTCACGGTCACTTGAAAAAGTGAGATCTGATAGAGATACATGAAACTAAACAAAAGATAAACTAAATATTTTTTGGTTTTTTTGGTATATAGATCGGAATGCAAAATATTGCAAAATATTAGATCAGAAACTAATATGACGGAAAATAGTAGATCGGAAACTTATATGATGGAAAATAGACCCGGGGGCCATAGGCTTCACTAGAGGCTTCTCTCAAGATAGCAAATAACATGGTGGGTGAACAAATTACAGTCGAGCAATTGATAGAAAAGCACAAAGTTATGATGATATCTAAGGCAATGATTATGAAATATAGGCATCACATCCGTGTCAAGTAGACTAAAATGATTTTGCATCTATTACTATTACTCCAGACATCGACCTACTCCTTCCTGTATCTAGAGTATAAAGTTCATGAAGAACAGAGTAAGGCATTAAGTAAGATGATATGATGTAGAGGAATAAACTAAAGAAATATGATGTAAACCCCATCTTTTTATCTTCGATGGCAACAATACAATATGTGCCTTGCTGCCCCTATTGTTACTAGGAAAGGATACCGCAAGATTGAACCCAAAGCTAAGCACATCTCTGTAATAGCCACAAAATTGGGTTATCAATTATTGTGCTGTTATTCCTTCCTGGCAACCATTTGCAAAATCTTTCTCCTAAGTTTTGTTGGATGACTCTAAGATTTCTTGTCATTTCCAACCTTTCCAAATCATTGCTCATGTCTTTGTCAGTGGGCAAGACCTCATTTGCATCATCTCAAACCCTCTCAAACCCTAATTCCAAAAATTTGGAATTTGAATGTGCCCTTTTTGATTACAAAGGGGCCATCATTTTCCTTGATCTTTTGATCATCACAATTGTTCCCAGAGACTCTTCTACCTTTCTAACCCTGGATATGCAAAAATATTGCTAAGTCCCATGCAATATTTTTAAAGTATGATTTATTCCTTTCTTGCCTTTTTGAGGAATAAAAATCCAAAGGCATAGCTAGCCATATCCTAAATTCATGTGAATTGGTGGAGTTGATATTTATGCCTAATCCAAGCTCTGGCAAATATATTGTCCATAATTAAATAAGGAAAATTGCCTTTTCCTATTTAATGCCAATATTGCATTTCTGCCATTTTCTAAAGGAACTACTATTTTTATAGCAGAGAAAATTCCCACATAAATTATGGAGCTTGTCCTTGCTATATAATCACTAGTTCCATTCTCATCTCATGTTACTCAGTTCAAAAATTGGGCACATGATCCAATGCAAGTTTCTGCCTTCTCTGATACTTTGCAAAGGAAGTGCCTTATTTCTATTTCCAATTGAGCTGCAATTTGGCAAATTAACATGGATAAATAACCCATGGATGCCAAATATGAGCTTAATCCATTCATAATAGCTCCCTGTGCAATTTTTCAAACTTTCTGACCAGAATACAACTTTGTGAAGGAAGTACCTTCATAGAGTTTCAAAATGGAATGAAACTTTTCCACCTTCTCAAGTATCTCAAATAATTAGCCTACACCCAAATTCAGTTCATTTCATTGAACTATGTGAGCACAGGAGCAATTCTTGGTTGCTGTCCAATTTTTCAGTTTGTGAAGCAAGTGCATTTTATCTTGCTCCATTATGGCTGAAAATTATACTGGAGATTCTCCTACTCCTATAACCGAACTCAAACAAATTTTGGCTCATTTGAGTTAGCCATTTGCCCTGAGGTTTTTTCTCAAGTTTCTGGACAGAAGAGATGCTTGTGAAACAAGTACCAACTTGGCAAGTCCATTTGGTATGATATTTTTGCAGCATATAAATATGACCAAATCATAAAGCTTTGCCAAGTTTTAGCTCAATCCATCACTCCTAGTGAGTGCTTCTTCATCATTTGATTTCTGGACCAGATTTGGCATTTGTACTGCAACTATGCTAAATCATTGTCCTAATGACCGCAAAACTCCCAGGATCGTAGTCCTTGTTACCCTAAGCCTCCCAGACATCAAGTTTATCTTTTCACATCTCTGGTTTTATCTCTAGAGTGTGGCCAAGTTTGCAACAGCAACCATGTGAAGCTTAGTTTACTCAGCTCCATTTATCTTTGTCTGTTTCTTTACCGTAGTAAAACTCTATCTTCGACGGACTATGCGGTAGACATGAGCTGGCATCAGTAAAAAACTCCAAAGCGCGCCTTGTTCGTGGTGACCACAAGGCCAGCCAGCCAAAACGGTGGTCTTCCCACTGTTCTCGTCGGTAGTGCTGCTCGGATCGGATCTGGCCTCCTCCTTGATGCCCAAATGCTTCCCCATCGACGTTGTCTTCCCCCTAGATCTCTCTCCCCCTCTGTTTTCTTTTGTGGCAAGCCGTGCCAATGACCGAGCAGTGCATGCTCGTGAGCTCGTCTACTTCCCCGCCCTTGTCCTCTTCCTCCTTTTGTCTCCGAGCGCCGCTCGTCTCCGTGAGCCACTGGCGCTCGTCCGCTTCCCCCTCATCGCCTTCCCGTGCATCCCCGTGACCGCTGTGGATGCTAGGGCGTTGGCCGGACTTGCCCGGTGGCACTCGGCTCGGCCAGACCTCGCCCCGGCTATTTAAGGAGACCGCAACCCCCTCGAGCACTCCAGCAGCCCCTCCCCTCATCTCTACGCCTCCCCACTCTCCTCATTTCCCCCAGAGCTTCTCCTCGACCACCACCTCCGCCGTGGTCGCCGCCTCGGCTCTCTCTAGATTCCGGTGATCCCGAGCTCCCCTCGCCGTTCCTCCACCACCACTGCAAGCCCCAGAGTCTAGCAAGTCTCCCCGTGGCCTTAGCTCATCATCCCCACCATCGAAGTGTTGGAAATATGCCCTAGAGGCAATAATAAAAGTATTATTATATTTCAATGTTCATGATAATTGTCTTTTGTTCATGCTATAACTGTATTATCCGGAAATCGTAATACACGTGTGAACACTTAGACCACAATATGTCCCTAGTGAGCCTCTAGTTGACTAGCTCGTTGTGATCAATAGATAGTCATGGTTTCCTGACTATGGACATTGGATGTCGTTGATAACGGGATCACATCATTAGGAGAATGATGTGATGGACAAGACCCAATCCTAAGCATAGCATAAAAGATCGTGTAGTTCGTTTGCTAGAGCTTTGCCAATGTCAAGTATCTCTTCCTTCGACCATGAGATCGTAACTCCGGTTACCGTAGGAGTGCCTTGGGTGTATCAAACGTCACAACGAATCGGGTGACTATAAAGGTGCATTACGGTATCTCGAAAGTATCTGTTGGGTTGACACGGATCGAGCGGGATTTGTCACTCCGTATGACGGAGAGGTATCTCTGGGCCCACTCGGTAATGCATCATCATAATGAGCTCAATGTGACCAAGGTGTTGGCCACGGATCATGCATTACAAGATCTGAGTAAAGTGACTTGCGTAACGAGACCGAACAAGGTATTGGGATACCGACGATCGAGTCTCGGGCAAGTAACGCATCGATTGACAAAGGGAATTGCATATGAGGGTTTGATCGAATCCTCGACATCGTGGTTCAACCGATGAATTCATCGAGGAGCATGTGGGAGCCAACATGGGTATCAGACCCGCTGTTGGTTATTGCCCGAGAGTCGTCTCGGTCATGTTCTGCGTGTCTCCCGAACCCGTAGGGTCTACACACTTAAGGTTCGGTGACGCTAGGGTTAGTAGGAAGTCAAGTATGTGACTACCGAATGTTGTTCGGAGTCCCGGATGAGATCCTGGACGTCACGAGGAGTTTTGGAATGGTCCGGAGGTAAAGAATAATATATAGGAAGTGGTATTTCGGCCATCGGGAAAGTTTCCGGGTCTCCCGGTAATGTACCGGGACCACCGGAAGGGTCCCGGGGGTCCACCGGTGGGGCCACCTATCCGGAGGGCCCCATGGGCTGAAGTGGGAGGAACCAGCCCATAGTGGGCTGGTGCACCCCCTAGGCCCACCTCTGCGCCTAGGGTTGAATCCCTAGGAGTGGGGGGGCGCCCACTTGGCTTGGGGGGCACTCCACCCCCTTGGCCGCCGCCCCCTTGGAGATTGGATCTCCAGGGGCCGGCGCCCCCCCAGGGGCCTATATAAAGGGGGAGGGAGGGGGGCTGCTGTACCCATCTCCAAGGCGCAGCCCCTCCCCTCCCCAACACCTCTCCTCCTCCGTAAGCGCTTGGCGAAGCCCTGTCGGAGTACTGCTTCTCCACCATCACCACGCCATCGTGCTGCCGGTGGAGCTGTCTTCCTCAACCTCTCCTTCCTCCTTGCTGGATCAAGACGGAGGAGACGTCGCTCGTCCCATACGTGTGTTGAACGCGGAGGTGCTGTCCGTTCAGCACTTGGACATCGGTGATCTGAATCACGTTCGAGTACGACTCCATCATCACCTTGCAAGCTTCCGCACGCGATCTACAAGTGGTATGTAGATGCAAACTCTCTCCCTTGAGTCGTTGCTTAGATGAACTCATAGATGGATCTTGGTGAAGCCGTAGGAAATTTTTTTATTTTCTGCAACGTTCCCCAACAGTGGCATCATGAGCTTGGTCTATGTGTAGTTCTCTAATGCACGAGTAGAACAAAATTTGTTGTGGGCGTTGATCTTGTCATCTTACTTGCCTCTACTAGTCTTTTCTTGCTCAACGGTATTGTGGGATGAAGCAGCCCGGACCAACCTTACACGTACGCTTACGTGAGACCGGTTCCACCGATTGACATGCACTAGTTGCATAAGGTGGCTGGCGGGTGTCTGTCTCTCCCACTTTAGTTGGAGCGGATTCGATGAACAGGGCCCTTATGAAGGGTAAATAGAAGTTGACAAAATCACGTTGTGGTGTTTTCGTAGGTAAGAAAACGTTCTTGCTAGAACCCAATCGCAGCCACATAAAAGATGCAACAACAATTAGAGGACGTCTAACTTGTTTTTGCAGCGATTGATCATGTGATGTGATATGGCGAAGTTGTGATGAATGATGAATTGTGATGTATGAGATCATGTTCTTGTAATAGGATTCACGACTTGCATGTCGATGAGTATGACAACCGGCAGGAGCCATAGGAGTTGTCTTTATTTTTTGTATGACCTGCGTGTCATTGAAGAACGCCATGTAAACTACTTTACTTTATTGCTAAACGTTAGTCATAGAAGTAGAAGTAGTCGTTGGCGTGACAACTTCATGAAGACACGATGATGGAGATCATGGTGTCAAGCCGGTGACAAGATGATCATGGAGCCCCGAAGATGGAGATCGATGGAGCTTTATGATATTGGCCATATCCAACTATATAATTGCATGTGATGTTTATTATGTTTATGCATCTTGTTTACTTAGGACGAGGTAGTAAATAAGATGATCCCTTACAAAATTTCAAGAAGTGTTCTCCCCTAACTGTGCACCGTTGCTACAGTTCGTCGCTTCTAAGCACCACGTGATGATCGGGTGTGATGGATTCTTATGTTCACATACAACGGGTGTAAGACAGTTTTACACAGCGAAAACACTTAGGGTTAACTTGACGAGCCTAGCATGTGCAGACATGGCCTCGGACACGGAGACCGAAAGGTCGAACACGAGTCGTATGGAAGATACGATCAACATGAAGATGTTCACCGACGATGATTAGTCCGTCTCACGTGATGATCGGACACGGGCTAGTCGACTCGGATCGTGTAACACTTAGATGACTAGAGGGATGTCTAATCTAAGTGGGAGTTCATAATTTGATTAGAACTTTATTATCATGAACTTAGTCTAAAACCTTTGCAAATATGTCTTGTAGATCAATGGCCAATGCTAATGTCAACATGAACTTCAACGCGTTCCTAGAGAAAACCAAGCTGAAAGATGATGGCAGCAACTATACGGACTGGGTCCGGAACCTGAGGATCATCCTCATAGCTGCCAGGAAGCAATATGTCCTAGAAGGACCGCTAGGTGATGCTCCGTCTGCAGAACCAAGACGTTATGAACGCTTGGCAAGCTCGTCTTGATGATTACTCCCTCGTTCGATGTGGCATGCTTTACAGCTTAGAACGGGGCTCCAAAAGCGTTTTGAGCACCACGGAGCATATGAGATGTTCAAGAGCTGAAACTAGTTTTCCAAGCTCATGCCCGGTCGAGAGATATGATGTCTCGACAAGTTCTACAGATTGTAACATGGAGGAAAACAGTTACAAGTGAGCACATCTCGAACATGTGCAGGTTGCACAACCGTATGACCCGGTGAACATTAACCTCCCTGATGAGGCGGTCATTGTGAGAATCCTCGATCGCTCCCACCAAGCTACAAGAGCTTTGTGATGAACTACAACATGCGGGGATGGTAAAGACCATTCTGAAGTGTTCTCGATGTGAAGTCAGCAGAGGCTGAAATCAAGAAAGAACATCAAGTGTTGATGGTCAATAAGACCACTAAGTTCAAGAAGGGCAAGGGTAAGAAGAACTTCAAGAAGGACGGCAAAGATGTTGCCGCGCCCGTAAGCCGAGCTTGCCGGAAGAAGTCAAAGAATGGACCCAAGCACGAGGCCGAGTGCGTTTATTGCAAGGGAAGGGTCTTTGAAGCGGAACTGCCCCAAATACTTAGCGGATAAGAAGGCCGCAACACCAAAGGTATATTTGATATACATGTAATTGATGTGTACCTTACCGAGACTCGTAGTAACTCCTGGGTATTTGATACGGTGCCGTTGCTCATATTTGTAACTCACAGCAGAGCTGCGGAATAAACGGAGGCTGGCGAAGGGCGAGGTGACGATCGCGCGTCGGGAATGGTTCGTGGTCGATGTGATCGCCGTCGCACGCTGCCTCTACATTTACCTACGGGATTAGTTTTGAACCTTAATAATTGTTATTTAGTGCCATGTTTGAGCATGAACATTGTACCGGATCTCGTTTAATCTGAGATGGCTACTCATTTAAGTCTGAGAATAATGGTTGTTCGATTTATATGAGAGATATGTTTTATGGTCATGCTCCGATGGTCAATGGTTTATTCTTAATGAATCTCGGCGTAATATTACACATGTTCATAGTGTGGATGCCAAAAGATGTAAAGTTGATAACGATAGTCCCACATACTTGTGGCATCGCCGCCTTTGGTCACATTGGTGTCAAGCGCATGAAGAAGCTCCATCTGATGGACTTTTAGAGTCTCTTGATTATGAATCGTTTGACACATGCGAACCATGCCTCTTAGGCAAAATGACCGAGACTCCGTTCTCGGAACAATGGAGCAAGCAACCAACTTGTTGGAAATCATACATACCGATGTGTGCGGTCCAATGGCGTTGAGGCTCATGGAGGATATCGTTATGTTCTCACTCTCACCGATGACTTGAGTAGATATGGGTATGTCTACTTAATGAAACACAAGTCTGAGACCTTTGAAAAATTCAAGGAATTTCTGAATGAGGTGGAGAATCAACGTGACCGAAAGATAAAGTTCCTACGATCAGATCGTGGAGGAGAATACTTAAGTCACGAATTTGGTACACACTTAAGAAAATGTGGAATCGTTTCACAACTCACGCCGCCTGGAACACCTCAGCGAAACGGTGTGTCCGAATGTCGTAATCGCACTCTATTGGATATGGTGCGGTCTATGATGTCTCTTACCGATTTACCGCTATCATTTTGGGGACACGCTCTAGAGACAGCTACATTCACTTTAAATAGGGCACCGTCTAAATCCGTTGAGACGACACCGTATGAATTATGGTTTGGGAAGAAACCTAAGCTGTCGTTTCTAAAAGTTTGGGATGCGATGCTTTTGTCAAGAAACTTCAACCTGAAAAGCTCGAACCCAAGTCGGAAAAATGCGTATTCATAGGATACCCTAAGGAAGCGTCGGGTATACCTTCTACTTAAGATCCGAAGGCAAGATCTTTGTTGCCAAGAACGGATGCTTTACGGGAAAAGAGTTTCTCTCGAAAGAAGTAAGTGGGAGGAAAGTAGAACTCGATGAAGTACTACCTCTCGAGCGGGAAAGTGGCGCAGCGCAGAAACCGTTCTGTGATGCCCACACCAAGCAAGAGGAAAACAATGATGATGATCAAGGTACTTCGGATCAAGTTACTACTGAACTTTGTAGGTCCACAAGGACACGTTCCGCACCAGAGTGGTACGGCAACCCTGTCCTGGAAATCATGTTGTTAGACAACGGTGAACCTTCGAACTATGAAGAAGCGATGGCGGGCCCGGATTCCAACAAATGGCTTGAAGCCATGAAATCCGAGATAGAATCCATGTATTCAAACAAAGTATGGACTTTGACAGACTTGCCCGATGATCGGCGAGCGATAGAAAACAAATGGATTTTAAGAAGAAGACGGACGCGGATGGTAATGTTACCATCTATAAAGCTCGACTTGTCGCTAAGGGTTATCGACAAGTTCAAGGGATTGACTATGAAGAGACATTCTCTCCTGTAGCGAAGCTGAAGTCCGTCCGAATCATGTTAGCAATTGCCGCATACTATGATTATGAGATATGGCAGATGGACGTCAAAACGGCATTCCTTAACGGACATCTTAAGGAAGAGCTGTATATGATGCAGCCGAAAGGTTTTGTCGATCCTCAGAACGCTAGCAAAGTATGCAAGCTCCAGCGATCCATTTATGGACGGGTGCAAGCATCTCGGAGTTGGAACATTCGCTTTGATGAGATGATCAAAGCGTTTGGGTTTATGCAGACTTATGGAGAAGCCTGCGTTTACAAGAAAGTGAGTGGGAGCTGTAGCATTTCTCCTATTATATGTAGATGACATACTCTTGATGGGAAATGATACAAAACTTTTGGACAGCATTAAGGCCTACTTGAATAAGTGTTTTTCAATGAAGGACCTTGGAGAAGCTGCTTATATATTAGGCATCAAGATCTATAGAGATAGATCGAGGCGCCTCATAGGTCTTTCACAAAGCACATACCTTGATAAGATTTTGAAGAGGTTCAAAATGGATCAGTCCAAGAAGGGTTCTTGCCTATGTTACAAGGTGTGAGATTGAGCTCGGCTCGATCACCGACCACGACAAAAGATAAAGAAGAGATGAGTGTCATCCCTATGCTTCAGCCATAGGATCTATTATGTATGCCATGTGTGTACTGACCGATGTAAACCTTGCCGTAAGTTTGGTTGCAAGATACCAAAGTAATCCCGCAAGGAACACTGGACAATGGTTAAGAATATCTGAAGTACCGAAAAGGACAAAGGACATGTTTTCGTTTATGGAGGAGACGAAGAGCTCGTCAGAAGGGTTACGTCGACGCTAGCTTCGACTCAGATCTGGATGACTCTAAGTCACAAACCGGATACGTGTATATGTTGAATGGTGGAGTAGTAAGCTGGTGCATTTGCAAGCGAGCGTCGTGGCGGGATCTACGTGTGAAGCGGAGTACATGGCAGCCTCGGAGGCAGCGCATGAAGCGATTTGGGTGAAGGAGTTCATCACCGACCTAGGAGTCATACCCAATGCGTCGGGGCCGATCAAACTCTTCTGTGACAACACTGGAGCTATCGCCCTTGCCAAGGAACCCAGGTTTCACAAGAAGACCAGGCACATCAAGCGTCGTTTCAACTCCATCCGTGAAAATGTTCAAGATGGAGACATAGAGACTTGCAAGGTGCACACGGATCTGAATGTCGCAGATCCATTGACTAAACCTCTCTCGCGTGCAAAACATGATCAACACCAGAACTCTATGGGTGTTCGATTCATCACAATGTAACTAGATTGGTGACTCTAGTGCAAGTGGGAGACTGTTGGAAATATGCCCTAGAGGCAATAATAAAAGTATTATTATATTTCAATGTTCATGATAATTGTCTTTTGTTCATGCTATAACTGTATTATCCGGAAATCGTAATACACGTGTGAACACTTAGACAACAATATGTCCCTAGTGAGCCTCTAGTTGAGTAGCTCGTTGTGATCAATAGATAGTCATGGTTTCCTGACTATGGACATTGGATGTCGTTGATAACGGGATCACATCATTAGGAGAATGATTTGATGGACAAGACCCAATCCTAAGCATAGCATAAAAGATCGTGTAGTTCGTTTGCTAGAGCTTTGCCAATGTCAAGTATCTCTTCCTTCGACCATGAGATCGTGTAACTCCCGGTTACCGTATGAGTGCCTTGGGTGTATCAAACGTCACAACGAATCGGGTGACTATAAAGGTGCATTACAGGTATCTCCGAAAGTATCTTTTGGGTTGACACGGATCGAGGCGGGATTTGTCACTCCGTATGACGGAGAGGTATCTCTGGGCCCACTCGGTAATGCATCATCATAATGAGCTCAATGTGACCAAGGTGTTGGCCACGGATCATGCATTACGGTGCGAGTAAAGTGACTTGCGTAACGAGACCGAACAAGGTATTGGGATACCGACGATCGAGTCTCGGGCAAGTAACGCATCGATTGACAAAGGAATTGCATATGTGGTTTGATCAATCCTCGACATCATGGTTCAACCGATGAAATCATCGAGGAGCATGTGGGAGCCAACATGGGTATCAGACCCGCTGTTGGTTATTGCCCGAGAGTCGTCTCGGTCATGTCTGCGTGTCTCCGAACCCGTAGGGTCTACACATAAGGTTCGGTGACGCTAGGGTTAGTAGGAAGTCAAGTATGTGACTACGAATGTTGTTCGAGTCCGGATGAGATCCCGGACGTCACGAGGAGTTCGGAATGGTCCGGAGGTAAAGAATAATATATAGGAAGTGGTATTTCGCCATCGGAAAAGTTTGGGGTCTCCGGTAATGTCTGGGACCACCGGAAGGGTCCCGAGGTCCACGGGTGGGGCCACCTATCCGGAGGGCCCCATGGGCTGAAGTGGGAGGAACCAGCCCATAGTGGGCTGGTGCGCCTCTAGGCCCACCCCCTGCGCCTAGGGTTGAAACCCTAGGGGTGGGGCGCCCCACTTGGCTTGGGGGGCACTCCACCCCCTTGGCCGCCGCCCCCCCTTGGAGATTGGATCTCCAGGGGCCGGCGCCCCCCCCAGGGGGCCTATATAAAGGGGGGGAGGGAGGGGGGCTGCTGTACCCATCTCCAAGGTGCAGCCCCTCCCCTCCCCAACACCTCTCCTCCTCCGTAAGCGCTTGGCGAAGCCCTGTCGGAGTACTGCTTCTCCACCATCACCACGTCGTCGTGCTGCCGGTGGAGCTATCTTCCTCAACCTCTCCTTCCTCCTTGCTGGATCAAGACGGAGGAGACGTCGCTCGTCCCGTACGTGTGTTGAACGAGGAGGTGCTGTCCGTTCAGCAGTTGGACATCGGTGATCTGAATCACGTTCGAGTACGACTCCATCATCACCTTGCAAGCTTCCGCACGCGATCTACAAGTGGTATGTAGATGCAAACTCTCTCCCTTGACTCGTTGCTTAGATGAACTCATAGATGGATCTTGGTGAAGCCGTAGGAAATTTTTTTATTTTCTGCAACGTTCCCCAACACGAAGCACCTGATCCACCGACGGCATAAGCCCTGCTCTGCCGCAAGCCCTGCTGCGGCCGCTGCCGCGCTCGCCGGCGGTAGTAACCTCCACCCGGAGATGCGCCCCTCTCTGCTGATCTCCTAGGTATGTCGCCCACCGCGAGCGGTGACCGGAGTCGCCGGCGATAGGTCGGGGCGGATGCCTTCCTCGTCCAGTCGCGCGCCCGATCGCGGGGTTGAAAACGCCATGCCAGGCAGGCCCCTTCCCGCGCGACCCCACCTGCTGGCGATCGTAGGGCCTGGCCCAGCGCCACGTCAGTTAAGTGGTGTTGCCTCTGCCGCGAAGCCGTTTCCCCGCGCTGAAAACGTATTCCTCCCTGAGTACCTTTCCCAGGTCAGAAAGCGTATTCTTTTGTTCTTTTAGATGAAAATACTTTTTCACCTCTCTGAAGGCGTATTCTCAGAAAGACACTTTCTGTTTTTCAGCCCCGCCTGCTGAGGGAGTCCTGGACTAAGGGGTCCTCGTGCGTCCGGCCTATTATCCATATGCCGGACAGATGGGCTGTGAAGACATGAAGGCCGAAGACTGTACCCGTGTCCGGATTGGACTCTACTTGGCATGGAAGGCAAGCTTGGCGACCAACTATGAAGATTCCTTCTTATGTAACAGACTCTATGTAACCCTAGATTCCCCCCCCGGTGTCTATATAAACCGGAGGGGTTAGTCCGGAAAGGATACATTCATAACCATAGTCATACAGGCTAGGCTTTTAGGGTTTAGCCATTACGATCTCGTGGTAGATCAACTCTTCTAATACTCATATTCATCAAGATCAATCAAGCAGGAAGTTGGGTATTACCTCCATAGAGAGGGCCCGAACCCGGGTAAACATCGTGTCCCCTGTCTCCTGTTACCATCGATCCTAGACGTAGAGTTCAGGACCCCCTACCCGAGATCCGCTGGTTTTGACACCGACATTGGTGCTTTCATTGAGATTTCCACTATGCCGTCGACGAAAGGTTTGATGGCCCCTTCGATCGTCCATAGTGACGCTGTCCAAGGAGAAACCTTGCTCCTAGACAGATTTTCATGTTCGGCGGCTTCCTACTGCGGGCCAACTCGCTTGGCCATCTGGAGCAGGTCGATAGCCACGCCCCTGGCCATCAGGTCAGATTTGGAAGCTTCAACTTCATCGCGGATATCCATGGAGATTTGATCTTCAATGGATTTGAGACCGCGGGGATCGCTCCCCCTTGCTCTGATGAACATGAATTAAATCTGTCATCGGGTCACATCCAGGAGATGGTTCCTGTTGCTGCAACGGCCTTGGAACCAGAGCAGATCGTGCCATCCAAAGCCATAGTGTTCGCGGCGTTGGAGCCGCACACGGACTCAATACCCTGCAATATTTGCGTCAACGGAACTTCGGACTCGTCTCCGACTATAAGTTCCGGACCGTGTACGTCTGCGAACACCGAGCTAGATCATTTATCGATCTTCGAATTCAGCGCCGCAGACATTTTCCAGCACTCACCTTTGGGCGATGTGCTGAACTCTTTAAAGAATTTGTCCAGGGAGAAGGACTCGCAGCCAAACTATGTTCGGTTCGAGCTAGAGGCTGATGATGGGGAATTTTGCTCCCCACCCGCCACCCACTTCATAGCCACTATCAATGACTTAACCGACATGCTTGATTATGGCTCCGAAGACATCAACAGTATGGACGACGATGCTGACAAGGACCAAGGCCAAGATCCGCCATTCACTGGACGTTCGATGACCACCTCTTCGTACGATGTGTACATGGTTGACACACCTAAAAAAGCTAGCGACGATGACAAAGAAGACCCAGTTGCAAATGAACCTTCTGAGACACAGTCCAAGCACCGGCGCCCTAAACGACGCTCTAAGCCTCATCACTCAAAAGACAGCAACACTGGCATCGGAGAAAATAGTACTCTGGGCGACGCCGAAAATAACGAAGACCCTGTTGGAGCCGCATCTGAATAGGAGGAACAAGACAACGGGCATGATAACCCTGATAAACAGGTCATGCCCAATGACCCAGATGATGATAGTTATCGTCCAGTCTCCGAGGATGATGAGAGCCTCGGCAATGAGGACTTCATCATGCCCGAGGCACCCCTCGAGCAGGAGCACTTCAAGCACCAGCTAATAGCCACTGCAAGAAGCCTGAAGAAGAAGCAGCAGCAGCTCCAAGCTGATCAAGACCTGCTCATTGACAGGTGGACTGAAGTCCCGGCAGCTGAAGAATATGACCTCGAGCACCCAGCCAAGAGTTACCCAAAGCGCAGACTGCTACCTCAGTTCGATGAGGAGGCACCAGATCCCATACATCCCTCATGCAATGTGGACCGACCACCACATGGTCGGGATAGTGCGGCGGACCGACCACCCCGCAGTGGGGATAAAACGACAACTCAGGCCGAACAACAGCCCGCCCCACCGCCTCATAAAAACAGGGACAGAACAACCCGGGACCACACATACGACCTTCGGCAGGACCTGGACAGTAGAGCAGGACACACCAGATCAATTTACAGATTGTGAGGACGCTTCCCGCTCGGGACGAGGGCTACCTATTCGGACGTGACAAACCTAGTCACGCTCGGGCCGATAACCATAGATGGACTGCATCGAAGGTGTGCCGTGATGTGGCCCGATATAGAGGTGTCGCACACCCTCTCTGCTTTACAGATGAAGTACTGGATCATGAATTCCTCGAGGGGTTCAAGCCCATCAATATTGAATCATACGATGGAACAACCGATCCCGCGGTGTGGATCGAAGATTTTATTCTCCACATCCATATGGCCCGAGGGGATGATCTCCACGCCATCAAATACCTCCCACTAAAATTAAAAGGGACAGGTAGACACTGGCTAAATAGTCTGCCTGAAAATTCTATAGGCAGCTGGGAGGAGTTGGAAGAAGCTTTTCTCGACAACTTCCAAGGTACTTATGTCCGGCCACTAGATGCCGATGACTTAAGTCATATAGTCCAATAACCTCGAGAGTCCACTAGAAAATTCTGGACTGGGTTCCTAACCAAAAAGAACCAGATCATCGACTATCCGGATGCCGAAGACCTAGCGGCCTTTAAACATAGCATCCGTGACGAATGGTTCGCCCGCCACCTCGGCCAAGAAAAGCCGAGGTCCATGGCAGCCCTCACGGCACTTATGAACCACTTATGCGCGAGAGAGGATAGCTGGTTGGCTCGCAGTACAAACACAGCCAACGAAGAAGGCCCATCCGAGGCCAAAAACAGCACCAGAAAACTCCGGCGCAACAGACACAAACGCCGAAGCAATGGCGATAACACCGATGACACTACAGTTCAAGCCAGATTCAGTGGCTCCAGGCCCAGCCAACGAAAGAAGCCCTATAAAAGGAACAGCAAAGGACCATCCAGCTTGGAACACATACTCGATCGTCCGTGCTAGATACATGGCACCCCAGACAAACCGGCCAGCCATACTAACAGAGATTGCCGGGTCTTTAAGCCAGCCAGCAAGGTAAATAGCGGAAACAAAGAAGGGGAATCGAAGAGCGAGGACAATGACGAAGAGCCCCGGAAGTCAAACACTGGGGGGGCAGAAGAAATTCCTGCCTCAAGTCAAAACGGTGAACATGATATATGCTACACACATCCCCAAAAGGGAGCGCAAGCGCGCACTCAGGGACGTCAATGCGGTAGAGCTAGTCGCCCCAAAATTCAACCCATGGTCGTCATTCCCGATCACCTTTGATCGTCGAGATCATCCAACTAGTATCCGTCATGGCGGTTCGGCCGCATTGGTGCTCGACTTAATCATCGACGGACATCACATGACACGAGTCGTAATGGACGGTGGTAGCAGCCTCAACCTGCTCTATCAGGATACAGTACGCAAAATGGGCATTAATCCCTCGCGAATCAAGCCCACGATAACTACCTTTAAAGGAGTTATACCAGGTGTAGAGGCCCATTGTACGGGCTCAATCACGCTCGAGGTGGTCTTCGGTTTCCCGGATAACATCCGAAGCGAAGAGCTAATCTTCGATAATGTCCCCTTCCGCAGCGGCTACCACGCACTGCTCGGACGAACCGCGTTTTCTAGATTCAACGCGGTGCCACATTATGCTTATCTCAAGCTCAAGATGTTGGGTCCACGCGGCGTTATCACCGTAAATGGAAACACGGAACGTTCCCTCCGTACAGAGGATTATACCGTAGCTAGCAGCAGAAGTACAGAGCAGCCCTCTCAAGCGGCCCCATAATCCGGCCGCCGAGCCCCTGGACATCATTAAGAAGGTCCGGACTACACTGCAATAGGGCAGCTCGGTTCGTCAAGAGCCGAATTAGTAAAATTCGGCCTCCGTCCCAGCACGAGGAGGAAATTGCATTCGTACCGCGCGTACATAACTACGCACTCAAAACCCAATGGGTATTGACGGAGGCATAACTCGCTCGCGATCCACAGTGTGGCTTGACTGACCCTGGGACTCGCACACCTTTACTTTTTCTTTTTATTATGGGGGTTTTCTCTTTTCGAGGTCTATGCGGATGACCCACTTGCAGAACACACCAAGGAGGCAAGGAGCTCTAGCATACAAGGGAATCCCCAGGAGGTCTCTACTAAAGGATTACCATACTTGTTTTATATACCCGCACGCAGCTTGCCCTTGATTGCGGCGTGTTAAATAGCTTCACTTGCTTATCACATTACTTGCACAAAGTACGCCTTGACGTACTAATTACATCACAGTGGTGAATAAATGGTGGAGTCAGCTTATTACTTAATTTTCCTGTTTCCTCACCTTTGTATTTATTATTCATTGCACACGTACACCATGGTATGTATTACTACGCCAGGGGCTTCATTACACCCCGCATTATGGCAATAAAAGTCCGAACACTTTTACAGAATAGTTCGGCACCCCGAACTTATAGCATTATATGCATCGGCTCTGAATCATGTCTTTGGTCAATAGTTGGGTTGCCCGGCTCATGTCCTTACTACCTTACATTCCGCTATATCGGCTAGGGTAGTAAAGGGAGAACTACTGCGATTGTGTCCCTGTTCTTCTGGACGAGCACCTCAGTAGAGAAATCCGAAAACTGACTGTCATGATGCGGCGGGAGTTGGTCAGCTATTCGAGAGGTTCCAAATCATGAGAGATTTTTTCCGCTTCTCGCGAAGAATCGGTTCCTCCGATTAGGCGTATACAGCGCCCCTAGTTCGGCCTTCCGAATACCAGGGGCTTCGCCAACTTTCTTAATTGTCAAACTCCTATGGCTAAGTGAGGGCGGTAAAGGCCGCATAGTCTGATTGCCTTGTTCGTTGCGCTAAACACCTCCTTTAAGGACCAGAATGTGGAGTAAATAGTGTTTAGATTTATCCCGAACACCCCCGTACTATCTATGTGGGGGCAGAAGCCAACGACTGGTCAATGCTACCTCTTGAGCACTGCGTTGGTTTTCCCTTGAAGAGGAAAGGGTGATGCAGCAAAGTAGCGTAAATATTTCCCTTAGTTTTTGAGAACCAAGGTATCAATCCAGTAGGAGGCTACGCGTGAGTCCCTCATACCTACACAAAACAAATAAATCCTCGCAACCAACGCGATAAGGGGTTGTCAATCCCTTCATGGTCACTTACGAGAGTGAGATCTGATAGATATGATAGGATAATATTTTTGGTATTTTATGATAAAGATGCAAAGTAAAATAAAAGCAAAGTAAAAAGCAAAGGAAATAACAAAGTGTTGGAACATTAATATGATAAAGATAGACCCGGGGGCCATAGGTTTCACTAGTGGCTTCTCTCAAGAGCATAAGTATTTTACGTGGGTGAACGAATTACTGTTGAGCAATTGACAGAATTGAGCATAGTTATGAGAATATCTAGGTATGATAATGTATATAGGCATCACGTCGGAGACAAGTAGACTGACTCCTGCCTGCATCTACTACTATTACTCCACTCATCGACCGCTATCCAGCATGCATCTAGAGTATTAAGTTCTTGAAAACAGAGTAACGCCTTAAGCAAGATGACATGATGTAGAGGGATAAATTCATGCAATATGATAAAAACCCCATCTTGTTATCCTTGATGGCAACAATACAATACGTGCCTTGCTGCCCCTACTGTCACTGGTTAAGGACACCGCAAGATTGAACCCAAATCTAAGCACTTCTCCCATTGCAAGAAAAACCAATCTAGTAGGCCAAACCAAACTAATAATTCGAAGAGACTTGCAAAGATAACCAATCATACATAAAAGAATTCAGAGAAGATTCAAATATTGTTCATAGATAATCTTGATCATAAACCCACAATTCATCGGTCTCAACAAACACACCGCAAAAAGAAGATTACATCGAATAGATCTCCAGGAGAGAGGGGGAGAACATTGTATTGAGATCCAAAAAGAGAGAAGAAGCCATCTAGCTAATAACTATGGACCCGAAGGTCTGAAGTAAACTACTCACACTTCATCGGAGAGGCTATGGTGTTGTTGTGGAAGCCCTCCGTGATGGATGCCCCCTCCGGTGGAGCTCCGGAACAGGACCCAAGAAGGGATCTCGTTGGTACAGAAGGTTTCGGCGATGGAATTAGGTTTTTGGCTTCGTATCTGATTGTATGGGGGTACGTAGGTATATATAGGAGGAAGGAGTACGTCGGTGGAGAAACAGGGGGCCCACGAGGGTGGAGGGCGCGTCCTGGGGGTAGGCGCGCCCGCTACGTCCTGGCCTCCTCTTTTTTTTCTTGACGTAGGGTCCAAGTCTCCTGGATCTTGTTCGTTCCAAAAATCACGTTCCCGAAGGTTTCATTCCGTTTGGACTCCGTTTGATATTCCTTTTTTGCGAAACTCTGAAATAGGCAAAAAACAGCAATTCTGGGCTGGGCCTCCGGTTAATAGGTTATTCCCAAAAATAATACAAAAGTGAATAATAAAGCCCAATAATGTCAAAAACAGTAGATAATATAGCATGGAGAAATAAAAAATTATAGATACGTTGGAGACGTATCAAGCATCCCCAAGCTTAATTCCTGCTCGTCCTCGAGTAGGTAAATGATAAAAAAGAATTTTTGATGCGGAGTGCTACTTGGCATAATTTCAATGTAATTCTTATTACTTGTGGTATGAATATTCAGATCCGAAAGATTCAAGACAAAAGTTTAATATTGAAATAAATAATAATAATACTTCAAGCATACTAACAAAGCAATTATGTATTCTCAAAATAACATGGCCAAAGAAAGTTGTCCCTACAAAATCATATAGTCTGGCTATGCTCTATCTTCACCACACAAAGTATTTAAATCATGCACAACCCCGATGACAAGCCAAGCAATTGTTTCATACTTTTGACATTCTCAAACTTTTTCAATCTTCACGCAATACATGAGCGTGAGCCATGGATATAACACTATATGTGGAATAGAATGGTGGTTGTGGAGAAGAAAAAAAGGGAGAAGATAGTCTCACATCAACTAGGCGTATCAAGGGCTATGGAGATGCCCATCAATAGATATCAATGTGAGTGAGTAGGGATTGCCATGCAACGGATGCATTAGAGATATAAGTATATGAAAGCTCAACAGAAGAAACTAAGTGGGTGTGCATCCAACTCGCTTTCTCACGAAGACCTATGGCATTTTGAGCAAGCCCATCATTGGAATATACAAGCCAAGTTCTATAATGAAAAATTCCCACTAGTATATGAAAGTGACAAAATGAGAGACTCTCTATCATGAAGATCATGGTGCTACTTTGAAGCACAAGTGTGGTAAAAGGATAGTAACATTGTCCCTTCTCTCTTTTTCTCTCATTTTTTTATTTGGGCCTTTTCTCTTTTTTATGGCCTCTTATTTTTCATCTGGAGTCTCATCCCGACTTGTGGGGGAATCATAGTCTCCATCATCCTTTCCTCACTTGCACTACTAGGGAAAACCTTATACACAGAATGTTACCAGTAGTGCTTGTTAAAATGAGGCGCTACTGCTACTTTGCAGTAGCGCGTTCGCGTAACTGCTTCTGATTAGCAGAATAGCGATGGCGCTATCCTGCGTAAAGCGCTACTACTATAATTGCCACACCATTCTGGCGTGCTAGGTATAGTAGTAGCGCCCTTCTACGGACAGCGCTACTACTATGGATTTTAGCAGCAGCGTTTTCCTTCCCACGCTACAGTTAAAGCTATTTTCACCTAACCCCCCGCGCGGCCTGATTCCCTCTCCTCTGCTTCCTCCCCCAATTCCCGACCCCGCCTCGCCACCGCCGTCTCGCCGACCCGCCTGCTTGCCGTCTCCCCGACCCGCCTCATTGCCTCTCCCCGACCCGCCTCGCCGCCATCTCCCCGACCCGCCTCGCTTGCTGTCTCCCCGACCTCGCCTCGCCGCCGTCTCCCCGACCTCGCCTGCATTGCGTCTCCCCGACCCAGCCACCTCGCCCGCGCCTCGGTGCTGCTGTCTCCCCGACCCCATCTCTCTCCCCTCTGTAAGCACTCTCCTTCCGATCCCTCTCTCCCTTTGATCCCTCTTCTCCGCTTAGTATGAACCCTAGGCATTTAGTGCTAGTTAGTATGAACCCTAGGCTATTTTTAGTGCTATTTTTAGTGCTAGTTAGTTAATTACTTAGATGGTAAGAATTAGGTACTAATTAGGTACTAGAATATTTTTATTTATAGTATTATTTTTAGTAAGAACTAGTTGAATTAATAGAACTAGTTAGTAAGAACTTGTTTCTATTTTTAGTTAAAGCAATTTTTCCGCCTCGACGTGGGCGATGCCTATCCCACATCCTCGCTGTCGAGTCGGCGGAGGACGACACCTGCTTGACCAGGTCGGCCATGTCGGGACCAGGCTCCGCCGGGTGGTACTGGAGGCGCCACGTGCGGGGCGAGGTTGGTGAGGAGCCAGCCTGTCGTTGACCAACCTTGTTTGGTGGCGGTCGCGTGGGCGATGGCGATCCGAGGCTCGAGGACTCGCGGAGGTGGTGCGCCACCGTGTCGATGAGGAGGACGCGCACGTCGTCGCTACTTGTTTGCGTTGGAGCACAGCCGTTCTCCAATACTGGCAGGTTCTCCGGGATCTCACCGAGCTATGATCCCGTGATGGTGCCTTCTCTCAGGTGTCCACCGCGGCGCCGATAGCCGTCGTGTGCTAGAGTTTTAGTTGTATTAGTGATTTTATATGTATGACACTATTCCTGATGTATTAGTGATAATATTCGATGATGTACTGACGCATGAGATGATCTACTTTGGCTTATTGAATGCATGCTAATTTGAGTCCTATAAGATATTTTGAAATGTATATCTTGTGTTGCTCAATATCCAAGTGGCCGGTCATGTTTGCAGGTTATACCTTCGAGTGGCCTATGTTTTGCCGGAGTGTTGATTCATTTCCGCGGCAAATTTCAGGAGCTCGATATGTCCTATTTTAGCAAAGGTCATGCCGGATTTTTCCGTGAATTTTGGCATGACTTGTGCTAGAATATGTAGGAAATATCGAGTGCCCCAGATTTGTGTGTTGAGTATCTTGGTAGTTGTCTTCGATCGATTTTCAATTAATGTTTTAACTATGAACATAGGAAATGTCTGACGACGAGAAGGATTTCGGTATTTGCAAATACTGCTAAGACGAAAGCGCCTGTGACTGTCTTGATTTAAATCTTCCTAGATGATGATAGGCGCTTCAAACATCAAGTGGACGAGAACTTCAAGTGGATACATGAAGTCACAACGACAAGTCTTTTTTCGTAATTAAGCATGACATCCGCTTTCATTTGCTTCAACTTATATTTTTTACTATTCTACTAGCGTATCCCCGCCATGCAAGAGTTTTTGTATTGATAAGATAGGTTTCAGTCATAGTATGGAGGAAAAGAAAGTTTACTTGAAGACCGAGCATGGTTATATTTTCCATGCGGTTATACAATTCGACGACTACACCTATTTTGGATGCAAAACATGGCGAGCACTATGCAAGACTTATGCATTTGAGCCTGATATGGTTATCACCTTTGATATTCGTCCGGAAGATGATATTGAAGGTAATACCGATATCCGGGTCAATGTGCAAATGCCTCCATTATACCATTATGTAAGTTTCTCAACCATATTTATGTCTTTGATATTGTTTATTCAAAAATAATTGACAACTAATTTGTATTGTCAAGATATTTCCGTGCAAGCAAACATGTCCGGCGCTTGGTAGACAAGACCGATATCTTGTCCGGGCTGAACTCAAGCTGCGAGGAGCTCACCATTATGTTTCATGGCTTGAGGATCTCGATCATTGTCAAGACAAATTTTCTTCCTGCATTTAGAAATCTTAGTACTGAAAATGTGCGACCAATAGTGTTCGTAATGAACTACGGTCACATCCATTTAGGAAGGATGGTAAGATTTTTACTTTTATCCTCATTGCATCTTTTTCATACATTATTTTTGAAGCTAAACTTCATTGCTAAGTATGTTACCATACGATGTTCTTCAACAGGGACTCCCGATGAATGTTGTGCCTTATGGGATCGAGACTAAAGGTGTCATGAGTATTATCAACTTACGGCCAAGATATCCTACAGCTTACTTTAGTGCATTCAAGATTAGCGACGGATGCTTAATAGTGCAAGACTGGACCAAATATGTGTTAGGGGAGCGCAGAGAAGTACTAGGAGCAGCAACAGAGACGCCTTCCACGATTAGGAGACAGTGTTCATCTGCATGCTCCAACTTGATCAAGGAGGAGAGCTATACATGTTTTATGTTCTTTTACCTAAGAGAGAGCAGCAGGAGTCGAGAGCGTGAGTGAGTAGCTGGCTAGAAATGAGTTTCAGGATGATGATGTGCTACACTATTATTATGATGATAAAATAGCTAGTGTTGGTGGTAATGACTATGATGATTATTATTAGCTAGTGTTAGTGGTGATTAAATAAATAATGTTGGTGGTAATGACCATGATGACGATTAAATATCTTATGCTGGCGGATTAGATTCAAGTGGAGGCAATATGTGGTGCACATCGAAAGTACTACTAATCCAAAGTAGATCAAGTTTGGATTTGTAGTATACTTTTGACATGCACCACATATTGCCTCCACTTGAACCTAATCGACCTTCATTTAATACACTGTTATGGACATAATGATGTAAATCTCATAACAGCTGGTATTGTACCAATATTTGTATGATGGCGCGTAAATACAGTAAAAATAAAATAATTATAAAAAAAATACTAGTAGCGATGGTTAGGAAACACGCTGCAAGTAGATAACTTAGCAGTAGCGCGATGCTGAACAAGCGTTGCAGCTATTTGTACTAGCAGTAGCGCGTGATGGCACGCGTTACTGCTAAGCAATAGCTGTAGCGCCTTATTAGTAGCGCGGCTTCCCGCGCTACTAGTAGGCACAAAACACGCGCTACTTCTAGGGTTTTCCCTAGTAGTGTTGGGACAATGCTCTAAAAATGATGATCATCACACTTTTATTTTCTTACAACTCAACAATTACAACTCGATACTTAGAACAAAATATGACTATATGAATGCCTCCGGCGGTGTACCGGGATATGCAATGAATCAAGAGTGACATGTATGAAAGAATTATCAACGGTGGGTTTGCAACAAATACAATGTCAACTACATGATCATGCAAAGCAATAGGACAATGATGGAGTGTGTCATAATAAACAGAACGGTGGAAAGTTGCATGGCAATATATCTCGGAATGGCTATGGAAATGCCATGATAGGTAGGTATGGTGGCTGTTTTGAGGAAGGTTTATAGTGGGTGTACGATACCGGCGAAAAGTGCGCGGTATTAGAGAGGCTAGCAATGGTGAAAGGAAGAAGAGTGCGTATAATCCATGGACTCAACATTAGTCATAAAGAACTCATATACTTATTGCAAAAATCTACAAGTTATCAAAGCAAAGTATTACGCACATGCTCCTAGGGGGATAGATTGGTAGGAAAAGACCATCGCTCGTCCCCAACCGCCACTCATAAGGAAGACAATCAATAAATAAATTATGCTCCGACTTCATCATATAACGGTTCATTTTACGTGCATGCTATGGAATCACAAACTTTAACATAAGTATCTCCCAAATTCACAACTAATCAACTAGCATGACTCTAATATCACCATCTTTATATCTCAAAACAATTATCAAGCATTAAACTTCTCATAGTATTCAACACACTCATAAGATTTTTTTACTAATCTTGAATGCCTAGCATATTAGGATTAATTAAGCAAATTACCATGCTATTTAAGACTCTCAAAATAATCTAAGTGAATAATGAGAGATCAATAGTTTCTATAAAACAAATACACCACCGTGCTCTAAAAGATATAAGTGAAGCACTAGAGCAAAACTATATAACTCAAAAGATATAAGCGAAGCGCATAGAGTATTCTAACAAATTCCAAATCATGGATGGCTCTCTCAAAAGGTGTGTCAAGGATGATTGTGGTAAAAAAGCAAAGACTCAAATCATACAAGACGCTCCAAGTAAAACACATATCATGTGGTGAATAAAAATATAGCTCTAAGTAAAGTTACCGATGGAAGTAGACGAAAGAGGGGATGCCTTCCGAGGCATCCCCCATCTTTGGCTTTTTGGTGTCCTTAGATTATATTGGGGGTGCCATGGGCATCCCCAAGCTTAGTATCTTGCCACTCCTTGTTCCATAATCCATCTAATCTTTCACCCAAAACTTGAAAATTCACAACACAAAACTCAACTGAAAATCTTGTGAGCTCCGTTAGCGAAAGAAAACAAAAGACCACTTCAAGGTACTGTAATGAACTCATTCTTTATTTATATTGGTGTTAAACCTACTGCATTCCAACTTCTCTATGGTTTATAAACTATTTTACTAGCCATAGATTCATCAAAATAAGCAAACAACACACGAAAAACAGAATTTGTCAAAAACAGAACAGTCTGTAGTAATCCGTGACTAACGCAAACTTATGGAACTCCAAAACGTCAGAAAAAATAGGACGACCTATAAAATTTGTTTATTGATCAGAAGCAATTGGAATCAGTATTTTATCACGTTCTGGTGATTCTTAACAATTGTTTTCGTGAACAGAAAGTTTCTGGAAATTTCTGCAAGATCAAATAACTATCATCCAAGAAGATCCTATAGGTTTAACTTGGCATAAACACTAATTAAAACATAAAAACACATCTAACCAGAGGCTAGATCAAATATTTATTCCTAAACATAAGCAAAAACAAAAAAACTAAAAATAAAATTGGGTTGTCACCCAACAAGCACTATCGTTTAACGCCCCTAGCTAGGCATAGAAGCAAGGATAGATCTAGATATTGGCATCTTTGGTAAGCAATCCATAAGTGGTTCTCATGATAGATTCATATGGTAATTTTATTTTCTTCCTAGGAAAGTGTTCCATGCCTCTCTTTAATGGAAATTGGAATCTAATATTCCCTTCCTTCATATCAATAATTGCACCAATCGTTCTAAGGCAAGGTCTACCAAGAATAATAGGACATGAATGATTGCAATCAATATCAAGAACAATGAAATCTACGGGCACATAATTCCTATTTGCAACAATAAGAACATCATTAATTCTTCCAATAGGTTTCTTAATAGTGGAATCCGCAAGGTGCATGTTTAGAGAGCAATCATCAAAATCACGGAAATCTGGCAAATCGCACAAAGTTTTGGGAATAGTGGAAACACTAGCACCCAAATCACATAAAGCATAGAACTCATGATACTTAATCTTAATTTTAATAGTAGGTTCCCACTCATCATAAATATTTCTAGGAATATAAACTTCCAACTCAAGCTTTTCTTCATAAGATTGCATCAAGGCATCAACGATATGTTTGGTAAACGCTTTATTTTGACTATAAGCGTGAGGAGAATTTAGCAAGGATTGCAACAAGGAAATACAATCTATCAAAGATAAATTATAATAATTAAATTCCTTGAAATCCAAAATAGTGGGTTTATTAATATCTAGGGTTTTGTTCTCTTCAATCCCACTTTTATCAATTTTAGCATCAAGATCTAAAAACTCTGAATTTTTGGAACGCCTTCTAGGTAAAGGTGGATCATATTCAGTCCCATCATTACCAAGATTCATATTGCAAAACAAAGATTCAATAGGGGACACATCAATAACTTTTAGATCTTCATCTTTATTTTCATGGCTTTGAGAGACTCATTGATATCATGCTTAGGAGGAATAGATCTAAGCTTAAAAGAATCAACATCAAGAGAAATTCTATCAACGTTCCTAGCCAATTCATCAACTTTAAGCAATTTCTCTTCAAGCAAAGCATTAAAATTCTTTTGCGAATTCATAAACTCTTTAACACTAGCCCCAAATTCATAAGGCATCTTATTAAAATTTCCATAAGAGTTGTTATAGGAATTACCATAATTATTAGAGGAATTACTAGGATAAGGCCTAGGATTAAAGTTTCCTCTATACGCGTTGTTACCAAAATTATTCCTACCAACAAAATTCACATCCATAGATTCATTATTATTCTCAATCAAAGTAGACAAAGGCATATCATTAGGATCATAAGAAACACTCTTACTAGCAAATAATTTCATAAGTTCATCCATCTTTCCACTCAAAACATTAATTTCTTCTATCGCATGCACTTTTTTTATTAGTAGATATTTTAGTGTGCCATTGAGAATAATTAACCATAATATTATCTAGGAGTTTAGTAGCTCATCCTAAAGTGATTTCCATAAAAGTGCCTCCCGCGGCCGAATCTAAAAGATTTCTAGAAGCAAAATTCAATCCGGCATAAAAAATTTGTATAATCATTCACAAATTCAAACCATGAGTAGGGCAATTACATATCATTAATTTCATCCTCTCCCAAGCTTGTGCAACATGTTCATGATCAAGTTGCTTAAAATTCATAATATCATTTCTAAGAGAGATGATCTTAGCGGGAGGAAAATACTTAGAGATAATAGCATCTTTGTACTTGTTCCAAGAATCAATACTATTATTAGGCAAAGACAAAAACCAAGCTTTAGCACGATCTCTAAGCGAAAAAGGAAATAACTTCAATTTAACAATATCATTATCAACATCTTTCTTCTTTTGCATATCGCACAAGTCAACGAAGCTATTTAGATGAGTAGCAGCATCTTCACTAGGAAGGCCGGCGAATTGATCTTTCATGACAAGATTCAACAAAGCAGCATTGATTTCACAAGATTCAGTATTGGTAAGAGGAGCAATGGAGTGCTAAGGAAATCATTATTGTTGGTATTGGTAAAGTCACATAATTTGGTATTATCTTGAGCCATTGTGAAAAACAAGCAATCCAACACATGAGCAACCAAAAAGCAAGCGAAAAATAGGCGAACGAAAAGAGAGGGCGAATAAAACGGCAAGGGTGAAGTGGGGGAGAGGAAAACGAGAGGCAAATTGCAAATAATATAATGCGGGACATAAGGGATTGTGATGGGTACTTGGTATGCTGACTTTTGCGTAGACCTCCCCGGCAACGGCGCTAGAAATCCTTCTTGCTACCTCTTGAGCACTGCGTTGCTTTTCCCTTGAAAAGGAAAGGGTGACGCAGCAAAGTAGCGTAAGTATTTCCCTCAGCTTTTGAGAACCAAGATATCAATCCAGTAGGAGGCTACGCGCGAGTCCCTCGTACCTACACAAAACAAATAAATCCTTGCAACCAACGCGATAAGGGGTTGTCAATCCCTTCATGGTCACTTATGAGAGTGAGATCTGATAGATATGATAGAATAATATTTTTGGTATTTTATGATAAATATGCAAAGTAAAATAAAAGAAAAGTAAAAAAGAAAAGGAAATACCAAAGTGTTGGAAGATTAATATGATAAAGATAGACCCAGGGGCCATAGGTTTCACTAGTGGCTTCTCTCAAGAGCATAAGTATTTTACGGTGGGTGAACGAATTACTGTTGAGCAATTGAGAGAATTGAGCATAGTTATGGGAATATCTAGCAATGATCATGTATATAGGCATCACGTCCGAGACAAGTAGACTGACTCCCGCCTGCATCTACTACTATTACTCCACTAATCGACCGCTATCCAGCATGCATCTAAAGTATTAAGTTCATGAAAACAGAGTAACGCCTTAAGCAAGATGATATGATGTAGAGGGATAAATTCATGCAATACGATAAAAACCCCATCTTTTTATCCTAGATGGCAACAATACAATACGTGCCTTGCTGCCCCTACTATCACTGGGAAATGACACCGTAAGATTGAACCCAAATCTAAGCACTTCTCCCATTGCAAGAAAAACCAATCTAGTAGGCCAAACCAAACTGATAATTCGAAGAGACTTGCAAAGATAACCAATCATACATAAAAGAATTCAGAGAAGATTTAAATATTGTTCATACATAATCTTGATCATAAACCCACAATTCATCGGTCTCAACAAACACATCGGAAAAAGAAGATTACATCGAATAGAACTCCACGAGAGCGGGGGAGAACATTCTATTGAGATCCAAAAAGAGAGAAGAAGCCATCTAGCTAATAACTATGGACCCGAAGGTCTGAAGTAAACTACTCACACTTCATCAGAGATGCTATGGTGTTGATGTAGGAGCCCTCCGTGATGGATGCCCCCTCTGGCGGAGCTCCGGAACAGGCCCCAAGATGGGATCTCGTGGGTACAGAAGGTTGCGGCGGTGGAATTAGGTTTTTAACTCCGTATCTGATCGTTTGGGGTACGTAGGTATATATAGGAGGAAGGAGTACGTCGGTGGAGCAACAGGGGGCCAGCGAGGGTGGAGGGTGCGCCATGGGGGGTAGGCGCGCCCCCCTACCTCATGGCCTCCTCTTTTGTTTCTTGACGTAGGGTCCAAGTCTCTTGGATCTTGTTCGTTCCAAAAATCAAGTTCCCGAAGGTTTCATTCCGTTTGGACTCCGTTTGATATTCCCTTTTTGCGAAACTTTGAAATAGGCAAAAACAACAATTCTGGGTTGGGTCTCCGGTTAATAGGTTAGTCCCAAAAATAATATAAAAGTGAATAATAAAGCCCTATAATGTCCAAAAAAGTAGATAATATAGCATGGAGCAATCAAAAATTATAGATACGTTGGAGACGTATCAGTCAACCCTCAGATTTTATAAACGGCCGCACAGGAGGTAAACTATAAATCCCAAGCATTATAATACATAACATCATTGTTCCATATTACAGGACAATATAATAAAAATGCTCTCAGGGGAATATGACATCCTTCGAGCATTGCTCCGCCACAAGGCGGGACCCCTCCAGGACACCATCAAAATAGAGCTCGGGTCGACGATGCTCCTTTCCCTCCGGCGGCCCCTCGGTCATTAGCTTCTTGGCATCTAGCTTTTCCCAATGCGTCTTGACGCGAGCAAAAGCCATACGCGCACCTTCAATACAGACCGACCGATTCACGGCTTCGAGCCGCGGACAGGCACTTACAAGCCGCTTAACAGGACCGAAGTAGCTGCTAGGTATAGGCTCGGCAAGCCACAACCATACTATCAGGTCCTTCATGGCTAGCTCTGCAGACCTGTGCAGCTCGACCAACTGCTTTAGCTGGTCGCTGAAGGGCATCAGATGTTCAGGTCCAAGATATTGGGACCAGAATAGCTTCTCCGTAGACATCCCTTCTCCGGCTCTATAATGCTCGGCAGCATCTGATATACTGCGCGGCAGATCCGTAAACGCCCCTTGAAAACCCAAATTCAGATAAGTACAAGGCATGTTTCTTCTACATACTTGCTTTGCATGGTGAAAGACTTACCCGCCACAATCTTCTTGGCCGCATTAATTTCCTGGAGGGCATTCTGAGCTTCGGCTCGTGCATCCTATGCACTCTGGCGGGCCTTCGCCAGTTCGGACTCTTGCGCCTTACAATCGCGCTCCAAGGATTCAAACCTCTCGATCGCGCCCTGGAGCTATTGTTGCGCCTCGCCAGCTCGGGCCTCATGCTTCTCACGCGCGGCGCGTTCCTTGGCCGCTTTGTCCTCAGCCTCGGCTAACGCATTCTTGGGGGCTGCCACCTCGGTCGTGGCCCCTAATAAAGTTCATGACACATTAGTCCGGACGGACTATTCATTTTTTCTTAAAATGTACCCGCAGGTTACTTCATACCTTGGCTATCCTCTAGCTGCTTCTTCACGAGGCCGAGTTCCTCCTCAGCCCGGTCCAGTTTCCGTTTCAGTCCGTAGACCTTCGCAGCATGAGCGGTGACAGCCTGCAGCGATACCTGCTTATTCACATAGACAACTTATGTTAGACTCCTGCGATAGTTCTTCTTGATCCTCTGTTCGGCTTTTTCCTCCCGAACACCAAACAGAGCATCAGGGGCTACTGTCTATACTGTGATATTCTTTCTACAACCACATTACTTACCTCAAAGCCTGATAGAAGGCTAGTGCAGGCTTCAGTCAGTCTGCTTTTGACAAACTGAACCTTCTCTATTATCGTGCCCATAAGGGTGCGGTGTTCATCCACAATAGAGGCGCCCCGTAGCACCTCCAGTAGATTATCCGGTGCCTCTGGTTGGACAGAGGTCACCGGCGGAAAATAGGCACATTCCATCCTTTTTGGGAATGCCGTTCACTGGACTCCCGAGCCACGTAGATCTCCGGAATGGTATCCGGCTCAGGTCCAAACGGAACTTGGCCCCCGTCACCAGTCCCCATGGGGGCTTTTTCCCCCATGTGTCCGGCGACTGAGGAATCGCCCTAGGGCACCACCCCGACGATCTCTGGAAGCTCCCCTCGGTCGGGGAAGGTCTCTTGTGACACCACCTCGTCGTCACCCTTGGGAGAGACAGAATGAGTAGGTGGCGGAGACATGCTAGCCATCTCCTTTTAGTCTAGCGATCCCTCGTTCGAGGATCGTGGGGAGCCATCGCGTGCCGGACTGCAATGACAAGGTTTCGGATATATCAATATTACGAACCGGGAAGGCCAGACGTTTTCGGATTCTGGTACTTACAAGGCGTCCTGAGGCTTGGTCCGGTGAGGTCGCTCCGGACTGCTGTCAACATCCCACACGGAGTTATCTGCGACGGAGCCTTTAACCCTCTTAGGCGCTTTCGCCTCCGGGCTTGTGGGGGCTGCTCTCTTCTTCCCCCTCCCCCTTCAGGTGGGGAGTCGTTTTCTTCGTCCTCTTCGTCGTCGTTGTCAGCGGACGAAGAGGAAGTCTCGTCTTCGGACGTCACGTCCGGAGCGCCTTTTCGGCGAGGGCCCCTCTTGGCCCCTTTGGCCGCTTTCTTGGCCGTCTTCTCCGGCACCTCATAAGGTGCTGGAAAAAGCATTCTCGTCAGTAATGGGAATTCTTGGTCTTCGGGCAGCTGAGCCAGACAGTTAATCTCCTCTGCTACCTTGATCCAGGCCTGAAAACATGGGTAGAAAATCTTAGTATTTTTCTCAAAATATGCTAGTAAAGGGTACACCTTGAAAACATTAAAAGAACTTACCGGGTTAGCCTGGCGTTTTAAGCTAAGCTCGCGGTCTTCGGACGTGGGCGGTGGTGTCTCGCCGGCCTTGAACAACACCTTCCATATTTCTTCGTGCGTCGTACCGAAGAGCTCCAATAGCGTCGGGTTCTTGGCCAGATCGTACTCCCACAGATAGCAAGTCCGGTGTTGGCACGGGAGGATCCGACGGATGAGCATGACCTGGACCACGTTAACGAGCTTGATCTTCCTGTCTATCATATTCTGGACGCACGTCTGGGCCCAGACAGCTCGTCCGGGGGACCCCAGGTTAGGCCCCTCTCTTGCCAGGAGGTGAGCCGCATCGGGATTCTGGATCAGAATCCGGGGGCCACCGCCCAGTTGGCGTTGTCGGTGTCAAAACCGGCGAATCTAAGGTAGGGGGTCCCGATCTGTGCGTCTCGGCTGATGGTAACAGGAAGCAAGGGACACAGATGTTTACCCAGGTTCGGGCCCTCTCGATGGAGGTAAAACCCTACTTCTTGCTTGATTAATATTGAAGATATGGGTAGTACAAGAGTAGATCTACCACGAGATCATAGACGCTAAACCCTAGAAGCAAGCCTATGATGGTATGATTTTAATTCTGATTGGCCTTCTAAGGACCAACCTGTCCGGTTTATATAGGCACCGGAGAGGGCTAGGGTTTACATGGAGTTGGTTACAAGGAAGGAAACATAATATCCGGATCGCCAAGCTTGCCTTCCACGCCAAGGAAAGTCCCATCCGGACACGGGTCGAAGTCTTGTGTCTTGTATCTTTAGGCTGCAATAGTCCGGACGTCGTATACAGTCCGGCTGTCTGGATACCCCCTAATCCAGGACTCCCTTAGTAGCCTCTGAACCAGGCTTCAATGACGATGAGTCCGGCGCGCAGTCTTGTCTTCGGCATTGCAGGGCAGGTTCCTCCTCCGAGTACTCCAAAGTAGTTATCGAACACTTGAACTGTGTCCGGATCCACAAAATGATCTTCACATGCCACTGTAGAGAGAATGGTATTTCACAGATGCAATCTGCTGACAACTTTTTAGGCAACATGACGTGTCATTATGGTTGGGTCATTATTCGAACCGTTTTCCAACAACCAGCCACATCGCATATTGCGAGGAGGTTTCCTTGACACGTCTTGTCAAAGCAGATATTGTGTCCCCTTATCACGGGATTCTCATCAATACGGGTACGGTAATCCCACCACATCATCAATCGTGGCACTTGGGAAGCAAGCAATTCCCAACGGGCAAGTGGGGAGGTACACCGCTTTTGCCGCCTCTATAAAGGGATAAGATTTCCCCATTTTTTACCCACGCCTTGTTCCTCCTTTGCCCACTCTTGCCTCCTCGAGCTCCAGCGCCCAAGCCCAAGTCTTCTCCGCACAGCTAAACATGTCCGGAGCAGGAGGCAAGTGGGCGGCTTCCACCGTCAAGGAGAAGCATATCGCAAATCTGCGGGCGGCCGGATACTTGGCCGTAGACATAGTGCACCGGCTACCGGACGCCGTGCAGGTCATTCCGACCCCAGGACCCCACGAGAGGGTCGTGTTCGTCGCCCACTTTGTCCGTGGACTGGGATTTCCACTTCATCCCTTCATTCGCGGGCTCATGTTCTACTACGGGCTAGATTTCCATGATCTAGCCCCGAATTTGGTCCTCAACATCTCAGCGTTCATCATCGTATGTGAGGCCTTCCTTCGCATCAAGCCCCACTTCGGCTTGTGGCTGCAAACCTTCTGCGTGAAGCTGAAGGTCGTGAGAGGCCAACAAGCGGAGTGCGGAGGGGCCATGGTGGGCAAGCTGCCTAACATCACCTAGCTTGACAGCTCCTTTGCGGAAACCGTGAAAGCACTAGTAGAAAACGGAGCTTTAGCGCCGGTTCGTAAGGGCCTTTAGTGCCGGTTACATAACCGGCACTAATTTGTCGACACTAAAGGCCCCCCCCCCTTTAGTACCGGTTTGGCACGAACCGGCGCTAAAGTGCCACCACGTGGCGTGAGCTCGCGCCCAGTATGGGGACCTTTAGTACGGTTCGTGTTACGAACCGGCACTAAAGGTTTTTTTTTGATTTTTTTTTGAAAATTTTGGAAAAAAATTTTGATTTTTTTTTTCGATTTTTAATTTTTCTGAATTATTTGATGATTTAGTCTCTAATCACCTCTCTTAATTGCTCAAGTGTGGATCACTCATTCCAAATCATCTAACTTCCCGACCGGTCACCCATCCCTCTCACTACTCTAGCCCGAGCACGCTTAACTTTCGGGTTCTATTCTCCTTCGCTTTGAGTCTGCACTTGTTGTTTTTCGACAATAGTAAGATGTTAATCCTATTAACCCTCGTGAGTTTAGCTTGAGCATGAAGTCACACATTTCACCGCTTGAGTTTGAAACTATTATTCTAAAGAACAGTAATTATTTAGTAACGCTAATATTTCTTGAATAAGTTTGACCATAGCTTGACCACAGTTTGACCATAGTTTGACCAGATTTGACCAAAATTCAAAAAATTGAAATAATTATTTAGTAACACTAATATTCTTGAATAATTATGTAGTAACATTAATACTTCTTGAATAAGTAGTTTGACCAGATTTAACCAAATTTTTTTAAAAAAAACTGAAATTATTTAACCATATCTTTTTTCCTTTTGGAATTTGAGGATTCTAAATAATTCCAAATCGGTCGTGGGCTGTCTCCATCGGATGCGGATTGTCGTGCTGAATTTTTTGATATATTATACGTTTTTTTCCGACATCGTATGCAAAAGTTATAGCCGTTTTACATTTTCCCATCGGATGCGAAAATTGCCCTATAGTGCGGTTTGTGCACGAACCGGCACTATAGGTCGACCCTTTAGTACCGGTTCGTGACACTAACCGGCACTAAGATCTAACTTTAGTACCGGTTCGTGGCACGAACCGGTACTAAAGGTGATCGTGGGTCCCCGACCGACGCCTTGACTGCCACCACCCCTTTAGTACCGGTTCGTACCACGAACCGGTACTAAAGGTTCAACACGAACCGGCATTAATGCAAATCCGTTCGAACCGGCACTAATGTATACATTAGTGCCGGCTCTAATACAAACCGGCACTAATGTGCTGCACGTTTGACCCTTTTTCTACTAGTGAAGGGTGGCAATCGGGGTGGTTCTACATCACCGAGCCCCGCGACGCTAGCTGGGCGGTGGCCCCTGAGTTCCGACCCGGCACCCCCATGCGGCTCACTTCCTGGGAGAGGAAGGGCTTGTCCAGGGGCGAACCTACAGAGGTAACCGGACTCAAAACCTGCACTAAGAGCATGAAGGACAAGAACATCAAGGTTGTCAACGTGATCCAGGTCATGCTCGTTCGCCGGATTCTGCCGTGCCAAAGGCGGGCATTCAATCTGTGGGAGTTCGTCCCGGTCGAACACCAGATGCTTCAGAGGCTCTACGGCATGAAGCACAAAGGCGCGTGGAAGGTGTTGTTCAAGGCCTCCGAAGTACCTCCTCCCATATCCGTGGACCGTGGGCTTCATGTCGTGCGGCCTCCTAGCAAGGTGAGTTTTCAGGCTATCACCGGATTCAGTCCTTCCCAGTATACTCATGGGGGAGTCTTAAGTAATTGTGCATATTTGTTCAGGATTATGTGGAGACAGCGGAGCAGATCGACTGTCCGGCTCCGCTGCCAGAAAGCCCAGCTGATGCTCTCCTGACGGAGATGCTGGTCTCGGCGCCGTACAAGGCGCCGGGGAAGAAGGCCAATAAGAAGGCCCCGGGGACCCGAAAGGGTCGCCGTCGTAAGGTTGTGCCGGAGGCCTCGTCCGAAGACGACGAGGCACACTCCTCCCACGAAGGGGAGGAGGAAGAAGAAGATGCCCCAAACGGAAAGGATGAGGGGCCTGAGGAGGCGCACCAGGGGGCCAAAAAAGGCCATCGGTGCAAGGCCGTCATACGCACGTCGTCTGACGATGACGAGACGGATTCATCCCGCGGTGGCGGGGGGAAGCAAGAAGAAACTCTACCTCCCTGCACTGGGGAGGAGAAAAAGAGGAAAGTCGCCCCGAAGGGGAGGCTAGGACGCCCAAGAAGAGGAAGACGTCCCTTCCGGACTACTCCACCACGGCCGCTTATAGCGATGAAGGGTGGCTGCCTAGGGGGAAGCCCCTGGCGCGATCATAAGTGCCTCTTCATAGCTGTTTAATAACACCGAACATATATGCAGTCTGGCCAGGGCTCATCCGGAGGTGTCGTCTTCGGATGGGTCTCTGAGCGCTTCAGAGATGAACTCGCTCCCGACAGCCACCACTCCTCAGCCTGCGGATGACACGGAGGTGTTGTCCCGAAGGTTCCTCGAGCAGGGGGAGGTGACCCTGGAGACGCCCAAGGCGGACTTCCAAATGTCAGACATGTGGGGTTCAATATCCCCGCGGATCACGTCGATGAGAGCCGCAACAAGGCGGACTCTTGACCGAACACTGCTCCGGAACCTTCGACGGTTCTGGACTTAGGCGGGCAGCCCCTCGTTAGGGAGGGCGAGCCGCCCGTGCCGAGGACTTCCATCGTGTCAACGGCGCCGGATAGTCTGGTGGAAGCGCTTCGAGGCGCTTCCGTGGAAGAAGAGCACCGTACTCTTATGAGTGCGGTGATTCAAAAGGTTCTGTCCGCCAAAAGCAGACTAACCGAAGCCTGCACAAGCCTCCTGAGGGGCTTTGAGGTAAGTAATAAAAATGTACGAAATTACCACCCGATAGGTAGTAGCCCCTGATACTCTGGTTGGTGTTCGGAAAGAAAAGCCAAACGGAGGGTCAATTACAATCCGCAGGAGTCTAAAAAGCATTTATGTGAATAAGAAGGTCGTGCTGCTTGCCGCTGCTGCCCGCACAGCCAAGGTTGTCGAACTAAAGCGGGACCAGGAGCGGGCGTAGGGAGAGCTCGACCTCACGAAGAGGCAGCTCGAAGAGAGCAAAGGTGAGTAATTCTCCGCTCTTATGTATGTAAAGATGGGTAAAATTATTTAGTCTGACAACAAAGCGTCTTAACTGTGTGACAGGGTCCACCGCCGAAGTGGCGTCCCTGAAGAAATCGCTATCCGAGGCCGAAGACAAGGCGGCCTTGGAATGCAAAGAGCACGAGAAGCAAAGTGCTAGAGTGGGCGAGCTACAGCAAGAGCTCCAGGACCTCGGCAAGAAGTTCGAGTCCGTGGAGCATGATCTGAAGGCGAAAGAGGCCGAGCTTGCGAAGGCCCTTGCGAGTATAAAAGATGCCAAGGCCGAAGCCGAGAAGGCACAACAGGAAATCCAGGAGGCCAAAAAGATAGCAGCGGGTAAGAAATTATTTATGCAAAGCAAACATGTGGAGGAGGCATTTCTTTTACTACTCGAATTCGGAGCTCTCCAGGGGCATTTGCAGATCTGCCACGCAGCGTATCATATGCCACGGAGTTCTACCATGCCCAAGAGGGGAGCTCAATGGAGAAGCTATTCTGGTCCCAGTATGCTGGGGCCAAACACCCAACGCCTCTGAGTGACCAACTGAAGCAGTTGGTCGAACTCCACAGGGCGGCCGAAGTGGCTATGAAAGATTTCATAGTCCGGATGAGGCCTGGTGAGCTCCTACCCACTAGCTACTTCGGCCTGATCAAGCGGATGGTGGATGCCTATCCGCGGCTTGAAGTGATCAAGCGATCCGTTTGCATTGAGGGCACCCGCCGGGCCTTTGCCCGTGCCAAGGTGCATTGGGGCAAGCTGGATGCGGAGAAGCTGGTGAAGGATGGGCCGCCAGAGGGCAAGGCGCA